>OY728138.1:1145627608-1146877608 GCA_963277665.1 Viscum album
CTTTAACTATTGATAGACAATGGAAATTATGATTTGGGTGACTCAAGAGCACAATGTTGGGTTTTTATAATGAATGTAATTTTGATAATAACGGGTTATATATTCCAACATATGTCATGATTAAGAAAATAATTTCTATACAAATTTTGTGTATATGGAATGATTAAAATTTATCATAAAGGAGAATTTATGATATCAATATGTACTATTTAAAGCCTTGTAGTGAGGAAATTTTATTTTGACGTATTATGTCATGCAGTGAAGACAATTTATTGTGCATTATTAGATCATACAGTGAGAAAATTTTATTGTGTAGCATTTTGTAATGCAATAAGTAAATTGTAGTGTTCAATTTTATGTCATGAAGTGAGGAAATTGTGTGAATTTAATTTATGGCCCTTATCTTTTAACAAATTTAGGAGGCTCTAAGAATTTAATGACATTTTATTTCGGAAACAAACTACCATATTCATGTATGTAAGAGAAAACTGTAAACTGTTAATTAGGAAATTACGGAACAGAGGAATGAAATTGGAAAAGGGATAAAAGCAAGAGATGAAGTTATTTCCCAAAACTAATTTTCTATTATTTGAAAAACCCATTATGGGTCTGTATTATACATGGCCAACTAGGGAATATGCTGAATTGCCAAACAGTGGAATCTATTAACTAACCGAACTATTTTTTTGTAAACATATGCAAAGACACCTAAGGGAACATACTACATAGTCAGGAAAAAGTGAATTCATAAGTTTGAAATTCTATTACTTATAGACGAATAATGTTTATAAAGATTCATATTTTCTGATGCATAGAGTTTGGTTAATGAATAAATGTACCTGAATATGGAGAGAGTATTTCAAATCATGATTTCCAATGAATCCATTGAATATAATTTCTACGATGGTCTGAAACAAATGAAGGCAATATGGGGTAGGTAGTTTTAGGTCCTATAACTAGGTCAAGAAATTGAAACAATATATGACATATGGTCGAGTGATCCAATGTTATTTCATATTTCTTTGAACACTTGGAGAGCAATGTGTATAAACCATGGTCTTCAAAACGTTCATATTGAGAGAAAGATAATGTGACAAATATACATGAATGACTTTTTTAAAATAAATTTTCTTTTATATTATCTTCTATGTTTGAAGGGGACATACACCCTATAACCAATAATGAAATTAACATCATTTGACATACCCATTATGGGGGCTCTATTATGCAAGGCCACCATGGGATATACTATATAGTCAAATAGTGGCATCTTTTGACATAAAAGACTCTTATGTAGGAAACATATAAAAGGACATCTAAGCGGATGCACTGCATAGTCAAGAAAAATAAATCTCAAATATTAGAAACTCTACTGCAAAAAACAAAAATAAAGATTATTTAGATCAAAGAATATTCAAGATTAAGAGTGTGGAATATGGAAGGGTGTTATGGTCATTGCATCTAAGAAATATTGGAATCCATATTGTCCATGAGTTTGATGACCTTTACATCGATCAGACACATTTGTAAAAATGGAGACTTTCTTTTTTTCCTTTGAATCAATATTATGTTGAAGAGTTTTCTTTCATGCTGTGAGGATAGTGTACTCTACAATTTTATGTCATGCAGTGAGGACATTGAACTATGTAATTTTAAGTCATGAAGTAATGAACATTGATTACTTCATTTGAAATTTTGATACTCTATTTATACGAATAATACTTTTACCCAATTCATAATCCCATGTGAGGTATGCTCGATGTGAGAAACATGAGGAATTAAGTGTTTTTTTGTAACACAAAAGTTGACACTAGTGAAGAATTGGGGTATACTGATTATGTGATGGGTAAGCCAAGGGATAGGACCAGGGCTCACTACATATACTTTTATTGGAAACAATGAATCCAACCATAGTTCTTGGAATTCATTGCTATTTATCGCCATGCGATATGGATGATGATGAAACGATATGAAATGAAAGACCTATTGTAGATGGACTAAGGGATAAATCCCAAGAATCACAATGTGTATTAATAGTGGAATGAATCAAGGCATACATAGTTATTTAAATATTGCCTATGTATATTTTATTCTTATATAAGGAATACAATGGGATTTTTTTTATCGTGGATGTGCCTAATATTGGTGATTTGGGTGTCTCTACATATCTCATATAGATGAGAATCAAGTTGTATGTAGTTCATGAAACATTCCCTTCCCACACCAAACATGTTTGACAAGGGATAAGGGGGGTTTTGACATTTTCTATAAGAACGGTTAAACTAAAGACACAAAATGGTATAAATAATAGAGCATGTATCTTAAGGGTACACTATGTATAGATATGATTTATGTACCGGAGAAGAAAAGTAAATAAATCATTTTTGGTGTTGGAAGGGAATGTGATTGGAGATCAAAGCCTCTATATGTATCTTAAAAAGATAATAATCAAGACAAACATAGTTATTGAAATGTGGTCGCAATAGAGATCTATTTCAAACATAGGG
This sequence comes from Viscum album, assembly GCA_963277665.1. Classification (NCBI taxonomy): domain Eukaryota; kingdom Viridiplantae; phylum Streptophyta; class Magnoliopsida; order Santalales; family Viscaceae; genus Viscum; species Viscum album. The sequence goes on from OY728138.1 coordinate 1,145,630,116, forward strand.
AGATAACGGATCATGTTAAACTATGGAGTAGCAATGATATCAATGATGATTGCATATATAATCTCTTAATTCCATGTAGAAAAGGCATTAGCCATACATTTAATGTCATGTAATAGGAAAAAATGTTTTCATTTATTTTAACATAGTTCAAAAAGGGAAAAGATTATACACATTTAATTATCATACAACATGGAAGACTACGGTTGTCAAGCAGTTTAACATCTTAAAACTAAGACCATGTGTTCTGAAGTTTAGAGTCTTGGTGTTAGGATGATGTGTGCAATTACACAATGTATTTCTTCAAGAACATATAATTGGTTATAGGTTTAATAATCTCTCTGCACATTGAGATTAAGGAATATGCACCATTTTATTTTAATTTATCTAGGGAATATGGTCCATCCCACTTTGTCTCAGGTTTTGGAGTTTTATTTCCAAGTATCATTGGATTCCTAACCAATACCAATTCTCCTTGAAGAAATGAATAGAGGAAAAATTCTTGTTAAAGGCTCGTTCTATTTTTTTCTAATAGATTTCTTAATGATGAAAAGTACTCAATATTTTCTCTTCTAATCATTCAAACTCAGCAAATTATTTCTAGTAATTATCATCAATAGAAAATTGATCACTGATTGCAATTCTATGTTATGTAACTGAATTTTTTATTGGAACAACAACTTATGTTCTATAAACCAATGAATAATTGGTTCGCTTAGAGGAAGTACATATAGTTGTCGGATAAGCCCATAAAAATGATAATTTTTATCAGGCAATGATTTCATATCATTGTCCACCATCATCTAGAGTATATTTGATAGGGTATTATTCAATGCCTTTATATGTCCATTGGATGCTGCATGATAGTTAGATGAATGGTTTGATTTGATGTTGTTCTCATGAAAAAACTTTTTTACTCAATAGAATATAAATTTGTGCCATTTTCCGTCAATATAATATGAGGGACAAATAATCTAGTGATTATGTTATTTTTGTAAAAACTAATAATGATTTGGGCTTTGAAATCTTTTAGAAGTATTTCCTCATCCCATTTGAAGAATAAGTCAGTAGTAGTAAGGATATAATTGAACTACTTAGCTATAGTTGTAGGATAAGGCCCTAATGTATACATTCTCCTTGTTGAAAATTTCTAATATTATTTAATTATATTTAACAAGTTCGGGGGTTGATGAATGATGTTGGCATTCACATGGCATGGAAGAAATTTCATGGTGAAATATGGGCAATCTTGCATCCTTGAAGGCCATAAGTATCCATGCCTTGGGATTTGATCAGAAATACTATGCCCAGACAGGGGAAAACAACAAGCTCTTGAATGTACATCATTCATGACAACTTTAGTTTCTTCTCCATTAATACACCTCAAGAGGATTCCATCAAATCCTCATTTTTATGGGATCTTATGGTGATCTGGACTATTAAAAAGAGTTAAGTTGGTCTCTCTTCATCAAATCTGTTCTTTTTCAGACCTATCTGATTGATGTACCCCATATTGTAGGAATTCCATGATGGGTGTTATCCATCCCATGGTATGACCATATGGAACATAAATAGAGAAAAGTTCATTAATTTCCCCCGTTCTATTTTGAACAAATGGTGAGACCACATGATGATGGGATATACTGATGAATGTCTCATCCCGGTATTGATCTTCCAACGTTGTTGCTGCATTAGCCCATATAACTTCTTTAATATTTTTTTCCTTGTGGAATATTGATCAATGTCGGCTCTGAGGTAAATTCATTCATTAACACTCTAAAGTAATAACCCAAAGGGTTTAACTCTTCTTTTGTATGGAATAATGCCCATTGATTTGTTTTATTACTAACTCTGAATCAACTTTAACTTTATAGTAATTCAATTTCACCTGATGTTCTAATTCCAAGACAATTATGAGAACTTGATATTTTTCTTCATAGTTCGCACCGCCTTTTAAAAACATAAAAGAATAATTCAACACTACCGTTTTTGGGGAGATAAGTACAATTCATATCCAAATATTGTTCAGTTTATAGATATCCATTCTATTACCTATTGGAGATATATAGTCTCCATAAAAGTACATTTCCCATTTTGGACATAGATCTTTCATAGAGAATACTTCTTCATCAGGAAGTTCAGTATTCAATGATGTAGCTTCTGCAAATGGGTGTTCAGCAAGGAATTTATCCAAATGATGGACATTTATTGACTTTTGAGGTACAAAATAGATATAAAAAAAATGAAAAATAACTTCCCACAATGCCATATTCCTTGTAAAAATGGTACAACTGTGATTAAATTTGGTCATTTTATTGTGAGAAACCAATTTTAGCTCATGATGTAGCAGGTAGTGCCTCAATTTTTGAACTATGTTGATTAATTCTAGGATGCACTTTTCAATTCTTGATTTCCACGTTTTAGTGTCATTAATAGTTCAACTAATATTTTAAATGCAATTTTCATTCCCCACATCATTCTTTTGGGAAATGAAGACCCCTAGTGATCACTCTAAAGCTATAACATAGGGAATAAGTGGTCTTCCTTAAACCGGTGGCATTAATACCGGTGGAATCAATTGATATTTCATGAGGGTATAAAATGCCTTTTACGAGTCTCTAGTCCATTAAATAGTTACTTCCTTATTTATTAATCTATTTAAGGGTAAACACATTCCACCTACACAGTCGATAATTCACCGAATATAGGACAAATATCCTTGGAGTCCTCTTAATTCATACAAATTTCTAAGAGGTGACCGTTTATGGATTGATTTTTTTCTTAGGGTCAACTTAGATACCATGATGTCATATGATAGAGAACATATTTAAAATTAAATTCATATTGAATTTATTTTTTTAACCCACAAAAGTGTTACTTTAAGATTAATTGCTTCATTTTATGATATGGGTGTTATTTTGAGCTAAACAGTAAAAATGGCCCATTTCAGATTTTTATCTATTTTAACGTATTTATGTATTTAAAACATAACATTTTATAAACTAATAAAAATTGAAATATTCTTTCATTTACAGCTTCCACACATCCACTAATTCATTTCATCCTTTTTGAACAAAATCTGAATCGATATGCTCACAAGTTGGACCAATAAAACTGTTTACAGATCTGCCTAGTTATGGTGTGGAGTCCATTACTCATTTTTGGTGGACCCAATTGTTGTCAAATTTGGTGGGTGGATACAAAGGGTGTTTTCTAACATCATTCATGATGCAAAGGATGAGATAATGGGCCTTTTTATTGGTCATTAAAGCATCCTAATCCAGATGTTTGAGATTTGGCAAGTCTAACAGGATAGAATAAGTTGTGAGAGTAAAACATCCACAAATCGTAGAATAGTTGTCCAATGATGCTTTGATTTTTAGGACAAGCGCCCAATGTAATTATAAACATCATAAAAGGAGGGTCCAACTAATGAAGATTTCATTAATAGGGATATAATGTGTCATCATTTTTGCGCCAAATTCTGGCTATAAAAGGGGAGAGCTCCTCCCTCTGAAAGCATCTCTCATTCCATATCATTCCTTCTGGGACACCAAATAGGTGAAACATTTCAACTTTATATCTTTCATTTATTATCTTTTCCATAGTTTTGTAATTCCTTATTCTTCCCCATTCATCGTGATTACCATTAACATGGTGGGATATACATTTGGACTGATTGGGGGAGGGGTAGGTTTTCTATTTTGTTATGCTTGAGTTCATGGATGTAATTGAATGAAATTTTTTTCTTCTTCAAAGTAGTTTTCAATTTAATATTGATGATTTTATTATAAAGTGAGATTGTTATTGAATTTTAATTTGGTTAATTATTTTTTCCTTTGTAAAATAATCATTATCTTCCTCCACTAATTTCTGGTTTATATATGATGTAATAGACCAGGGATTAGTGGAGAATTACTCGACGATCATCAGTACATGTAAAAGATATAGTTAATGTTCAAGATTGTTTGGGATATACAAGACACGATTGGGTATTACCCATGTCAATTGATGATATTCAATACATCTATTTTTCACATAGAAGCAGAGTTGACCAAACCAAGATCTTGGTAAGGTTTTATCTCACCATCAAAATTTCACCAAAGAAGTGAGTGGAAACAATTGTGGAAACCCACTTTAATCAAATTTGAAGAAAAGGATTGAATTGAATTCAACAAGGATAGGATTACAATTATGAAACTGACCCTGACCAAATAACTCTTTTATTATCATAGTTTTTCAATTATTTGAATTTCAATTTTCATTAAATCATTTTCTTATAAAAAAACCATTTTCACACACATTTAAAAGTGACAAACCATTTTATTGTACACTCCTCTTCGAGAGACATCCTCGTTCAACCAAATTACTGAATTTTAACATATAAAATAATTGTTTTTCAATTCCCCATGATAGGTGTGTTTCAAACAAGGAACCATTGCCGGGGAGGTAGTGCAACAAAAGAAAAAAGATTTTCAATATGGAATAACCTACAACTCAAAAGAAAACCATTAATTGAATTTGATCCAGATATTGAAATAACATTAATCCAACTATGAAAAAGAAACCTACCAAATATCATTGAATAAATAGATCTCTAATATTTAATTGGAACTCTTAGTGTTCACTATGATCCTGAAATCATGGACGGAAATCCCAACCGAACCCTATGTGATATATGTGCATCTCAATTTTCCATTCAAAATAACCGACTCATTGCACCCACTGAACCAAAAGATTTTGAATTATGTGTAAATAGTATTTGTGTGCTTCCAATGTTTCATGTTCTTGCAGGAGAAGAACCCAATATGCACATGCAAGAATTCAGATACGCCTACAAAAAGTTTCACGCTAAGAGGATAACCCAAAGTCCAATTTCAGTATAGGGTATTCCCCTTCTCACTCTAATGACCAGCTAAAGAATGGTTGTACAATATAAACCCATGGGAGATTAGTGATTTCGAAGACATAAAAGAAATTTTGATGAAAAGTTTATTTCCTACATTGATGAGCACTTCCATAAAGAAAGATATTTACTTCATAAAAAAATCAATTGGAGAAACCCTCAACGTGTACTGGGAGTGCTTCAAAAAGCTATGTTCTAGCTGCTCACATCGTGAAATGGGGAACACCAATTCCTTATATTATTCAACCAATGACTTAATGATAATGATCAAAATCATCTATATGCATCATCTGGGTGATCCCTGATTGACAATTCACCTCTTGATATCTAAGTACTAACTGAGAAGATTGCTCTAAACTCAAAAAAATTTTGAATAAGAGGAATGGTAACTAGGGGGATACATGAGGTAAAACAGATGATTCATCTACATTCATTGAAACTAATGTTGATGACCTTGCATGGTTAGTCTGTCAAACAGTTTTAACCCAAGAAAATGGATATCAAGAATTAGCTCAAGTATGTGGTTTATGTTATTCTTCCACGAATTATACTGAATAGTGTCATGAGATACAGGTGACAAAATACTACGCTATAGCCATTCAAATAAGATAATTCCAACAAAATCAACTGCATCAACTGTATTCCCAACAATGATATTGTGACCAACAAAACCAGACGCAATCATTTAATCCTAACTAGCACCCCGGTCAACCCCTTTACCACTATCAGCAATACTAGAACCCCCCTACATTCAAATAATCTTATAGACAGCCCTTAAAACAACAACAATCCTTTAATCCACAAACATTCCAAATAAATACATAAGAAAAACCATCCACCCACACACTTCTTCTATGGAATAGATATAATCCAAGTATGATGGCCTAGAAGATAAGGTTGACATGCTAGCAGACACTGTGGGAAGTCTTGTTGAAATCTTGTCCTAGAATCTAGGGTAGCTTCCATCCCAAACATTGCCAAATCCCAATGATAATGTAAGTGCAATCATAATAAGTAGTGGAATAGAAATCAAACCTCCATCAAACATTGAACCTGAAATAGTACCACCTATTCTAAGGGAGGATGATGTTGAAAATTCATAAAATCTTGTGAAAATACACCAATAAGATGGAAATGAATAAAATGAGGAGAAAGATAGTCCAGAGAATAAGAAACAGAAACACAAATGTAATGGAAACAAATGGAGAAGAATGACTTACCCCCACTATTTCTAACAAGTACAATCGAATCAATGAAATTGAATGAAGAAACACTTCAAAAAAAAAATTCTAGACAATTTTCAGAAAGTGGAAATCAATACCTCCCAACTTGAAGCTGTTAAACAAATTCCAAGGTATTAATTTTTTTAAACGATCATTACACCAAAAAGAGAATACATCATCGGAATGAAATAATATACATGGGGAGAAGTGTCTTAGCCCTTATCATGCCTTAAATTGCAACCAAATGTCATGATAGAGGGATGTTTTTCATTCCATGCACCATTGGTTCATTTAATTTAGCTAATTATTTGTTTGATCTAGGTGAATCAATTAATGTATTTCCTCACTCTGTATACACTTCTATGTAGATGGGAGACTTAAAACCCACAAGATTTGTGGTCCAGCTTGCAAACAGATCTATAGTTTTCCCATCAGGTATTATAGAGTTGTCCTTGTGAAATTCAAAGTTCTATTATTCATAGCTGACTTCTATGGGAAAAATATGGATGATGATAGGAACCCGTAACACTCACCGATCATTTTGGGGAGACATTTTTTTAATACAAAAAACCATCATCAATGTGAATGAAGTTACACACACCATGGAATTTGGATATAGCACTGTCCACTTCAACAATCTTGAATCCATGAGGTACCCATCAAATGACCACTCCCTCTTTTCACTCTCTCATGACGATAGTATTCAAACCATTAATGAATCAGGTATGTGCAATGAATTCTTAGACTTATGAAATAATTTTACAATTAATGATCATGTGAATGACCAAAACACTGAATATTCAAATTTCCTGTGGGAAGAAGAGGTAAAATATGAATTCATTAATTATTTTTCGATTGATGAGGAATATGATATTGTTTCTGGTGTGCAAGAGGTTCACCCTATGGAAGTCGGTAATGATTGTATAATTTTATCCCTTGATAATCACACTAAACATGAATTAAAACCACTCCCCAATGATTTCAAATATGTGTTACTTATGGAAGGAGAAAAATTACCTCTGCTAATTGAAAAAAAGCTGTCCATGATCCAAGAAAAATCTTTGATTGAGATTTTGAGAGAGAATGTCCAGGCAATAGGGTGAATCTTAGGTGATATCCCAGGAATAAACCCAAAAATATGCTCACATAGAATTTTTATCAGGGGAGATTCCAAACCTATTAGATAGCCCCAAATGAGACTGAATCCCACCTGGATGATGGTTGTGAAGAAGGATATTGAGAAACTCTAGGAAGTTGGGATCATCTATCCCATTTCAGATTCACAATGGGTTAGCCCTATTCCTGTCGTTCCTAAAAAAAACTAGCCTGACCACTGTGAGGAATGGAAGGAATGAGTTAATACCTATTAGAATTCAAAAATGCCTGAGAGAATGCATTGATTTTAGGAAAATTGACTAGTTCACTCAAAAATATCATTTTCCCATCCACTTCATTGACTATATGTTAGAGAGATTGGAAGGCAGAACTCATTATTGCTTTTTGGATGGATTTTTAGGTTAAATCCAATTACTGATTTCTCCCGAGGATCAAGAGGAGATGAAATTTACATGTCCTTTTGGTACTTTTTCATATAAATGAATTCCATTTATTTTATGTACTACTCTAGGTAAATATCAAAGGTTCATGGTGATTGTATTTTCTGATCACATTGAAAATTTATTGGATGTTTTCATAGAAGATTTCACAGGTGTTGGAGATTCTATTAATCACTGTTTGAAAAATCACGAAAATGTTTTGAAAACCTGCCTTGAAAAAAATCTTGTTTTAAATTTTGAAAAGTGTAATTTCATGGTTAAAATAAGAATTATAATTGATCATGTCATTTCCAAAAATTGATTTGAAATGTATAAATCAAAAATTGAAGCGATGAATTCATTACCATACCCTACTTATGTGGACCATGTTATATCATTTTTTGAACATGCATGATTCTACAGAAGGTTTATCAAATATTTCAGTAATATTTATCTCCCTCTATCTAGATTAATTTTCAAAGATGATTATTTTTATTTCAATGGTGAATGTAGGGAATCCTTTGATGAATTTAATAAGAGATTTATTTCACCACCCATGATGCAACCTCCAAATTGGGAAGCACCATTTGAGCTACTTTGTGATGCCTCCAACCCAGAAGTTAGAGTAGTCCAATCATAGCGAATTGAGGGAAAAAAACAAGTCATTTCATATCCCTCATGAACCTTAGATTCGGGGAAATTAAATTACACAACCATGGATAAAGAGTTATTAGAAATTTTATTACTTTAGAAAGTATTAGATCATATCTTCTTGGAACTAAAATCACAGTGTTTTCTGATCATGCATCTCTGAGGTACTTGATGAAAAAGATGATTCTATACCAAGAATAGTGAGATGGATGATACTAATATAGGTTTTCAATATATAAATCCATGATAAGAAGGGATCTGAGAACCAAGTGGCTTATCACATAAGTAGACTACCAAACACCACTGAAATTGAAATTCAAGAAAAATTCCCACTAAATGATCAAATTTCATGAGAGAAGTTGTACTTGATTGAAAGAAATGTTCCTTGGTATGCTAAGATGGTCAATTTTTTCGTAACATCATTGGTCCCATATCACTTCAATTCTCACCAAATTCAAAAACTAAAATCTGAATCTTGGTTTTACATTTGGGATGATCCATTCCATTTGAAGATTTGCAATGATCAAGTACTAAGAAGATGTCTACTTAAATGTGTAGTTAAATATATCTTTTTTTGTGATACTGTAGCTTGTGGGGGCCACTTTGGACCTTAAAGGATAGAAATGATGGTTTTAAACACTATAATTTATTGGCCAACCATTTTTAAAGATGCTCATGAAATTTTCTAAATATGTTAAAATTGTAATTTTTTATGAAAAATTTCAAAGGGACAAGATATTCCCAAAAATCCATTTCATTTTTGTTAAAATATTGATGTTTGGAGGATAGGTTTTATGGGACCTTTCCTGATTTCATTTGTAAATTCTTGTATCTTGCTTACAATTGATTACATTTCCAAATGGGTGGAAGCAAACGCCACAAGGACTAATGATGCTAAAGTAGTTTTTGATTTTGCGAGATCTAATATATTTTGTAGATTTGGAGTGACTAGAGAAATATTCAGTGATTAGGGGACTCACATTTACAATTGGAGAATAGAGACTTTGTTGAAGAAGTATGGGGTGCATCCTAAAATATCAACTGTATATAATCCACACACTAATAGGAAAGATTAACATTCCAACCCGGAAATCAATGGAATTTTGAAAAAGTATGTTAATCCAAATAGGAAGGATTAGAGCCAAAGGTTGGAAGATACCTTATTGGATTACAGGACAACATACAAAACCCCAATTGGAATGAGTCCATAGAGGCTGATTTATGAGAAAAATTGTCACCTACCTGTGGAATTGGAGTAGAAGCTGTATTGTGATGTGAGAAAAATGAATTTGGACCTTGAATGTGTTGGGAGAAAAATAATATTGAAGTTTCAAGAGGTGTAGTAAATAAGAAGTGAAGAATTTTAAAATTCAAGGATTTTCAAAGAAAGAACAAGAGTGGAACATGACAAGCTCATCTGAGTAAAAGACTTCTATCCTAGAGAAAAAGTGTTGTTATTCAAATCAAGACTCATGTTGATGGCAGGTAAACTTCATTTCAGATGGGAAGTTCCATTTATAGTAACTCATGTATATCCTTTTGGTGATATGCAGTTTATGAAGGATGGAGAGTAGGTTTCATTCATTGTTAATGGGCATAGGTTGAAGAAATTCCTTAAGACCCTACCATCAGATCTAGTGGAGGAGATGACACTCCTCTAACCTGTCTATTAATAATATCCAACAGGTTGAACCACTCATTCACATTGGCTTGATGTAATGATTCATTTTAAAATTTCTTAAATGATAAATCCCTTTGAATGAAATGAGGACACTTCATCATTTAAGTGTGGTGAAGTGAACATTTGTAGTATATGATTTTCATTTTGTGTTTGTTTTTCAAAAATAAGAATAATTTGCGGGTTTCCATATTTTTGTGTGTTTATCATTCAAATATGTGGATGTGTATTTGAAACTATTGAGCTGAAATGATTATAATTAAAATTTTATAAACCCATGTCAACGAGTGAACCAATCTATTCCATGATTCTGAGCATAAATGAATGCTAAAATGACTTTGTTTCAAGTTAAAATATTTTTCAATTTCATGAAATGTACACTGATTTTTGAATCCCATGCCTTATTTCCCTATCTATATCATTGAAATCACTATCATGTATGGTTTCTCACCATTGTTATCATATTATTTCCATTCACCTCATTTAATAATAGGACCATACTATGCTTTCCTTAACAAGAATTTGATTTATTCCTTTCAAAACATGAGGGTTTGGGATACATGTGTTTTAAATGATTGAGGCATTTATTTGGTTTTAAGCCCCCTTTTCAATAATACTTTTCATTATGGCCTACCTTATACATTAATCTTTGTATCCCCTAGAAGCCATGAACATCCTGTTAGGATAGCCACATTACAAGAAACTTTTCCCTATCCAACCTGCCCATGAAGTGAAATTGCATGATCTAGTTGAACTAAAGTGTGAGGGAAGATGTCTTGTGGTGTACTAACTAATTGGGTTATACTTTTGGTGGAATATAAAATGTCGAAGAGATGATGTTTCTACTAAAGATTTCATTTTGTTAAAATCAATGCCTTTATGGGGCATTCATGATAAAAGAAGATTTTCCATTCAGGAGCATCCAATGTAGAAGGATGTTGTGCCCATCTGATGATTTCATGAAAAAAATATATGTTTGAGAAGAAACGTTTTCTAGTGAAATGCTAAATGACATGAACATTCCTTTATTTATCATGATGATGGAGCCTATTTTCAAAAAATCAGAAGAGAAAGAGACCATACTTGAGTGAAAATTAGAATTTTGCAATTTTTCATCATAAAGATCCAAGCACTCCTTTTTTGCATTAGAATTTTGAACATTTAAATCCATGCAACCAAAATCCACATAACAACCGTAAAAATTCCTCATGAGAAACACATATCATTGACTAACATCAGGTGGATAAGATGGAATTTATCAAACCTATGGTGACTCTTTTGTGAGTTTGCATGTGAAAAGCCTTGTTGATAATTAACATTTCTGAGATGAGAGATAATTCATGTGAGGTAGTTGTTTTATGTGCATGGGATAAGAAATTAAGTGGAAATATTTTAAATAATCTAAAATGGATAAATTGAAATAATTGTTTTCAATGAGGAATGTTATCTTTTTTTTTTCTTGTTATTGATTTGGTTGATCACATTGGTATGTGCTTTTTATTTTATTTGAATTGATTTGATTTTGATGTTTACTTGCCCAGGAGTCGAATTGATAAGTGTGGGGGAATTGATAGAGAAAATATTTTCATTAAATTTATATTGAATTTAAATTTTTTAAACCCAAAAAAGTGTTACATTAAGATGAATTCCATCATTTTTATGATATTGGTGTTATTTGGAGATAAACTGTAAAAATGGCCCATTTCAGATTTTCAAATATTTTAAATTATTTCCCTATTTTGGTCATAACATTTTCCAAAAAATTCCAAATTCAAAATTTATGTCATTTACATCTTATACACATCCATGGATTTATTACATTTTTTTGAACAAAATCTTAATCGACTATATGGAAGCTTCAAATAAGTTCATAATTTCGATAGATAAAACTATTTAAACATATGAGAAGTTTTGGTGTGGGTTCCCTAACTCATTTTTTGTGGTCCTAATTGTTGTAACATTCTGTGAGTGGATGCACAAGGAGTTTTTGAACATATTTCTGGAAGAGAAGGATGCAAGAAATGTCATTTTTAATGGTCATTAAATCACCCTAATTTGGAGGCTGGAGATTTGGATAGTCTGACTCAATAGAATAAATTTTGATATGAAAACCATTCATAACTCTTGGAATACATTTCCAAATATACTGAGCGTTTGAAGATAAATTACCAATATAATTATACACAACATTCAATAATGTCTTGAGGCATGAGGATATCATTTAACAGGGATAAAACACATCAGTATTCGAGGGACAAATTCTGGCTATAAAAGTTGGAGAGATCCTCCCTCTCAAAGCATCCATCATTCCATCCCATTCCTTCTGGGACACCAAATAAAATAACTTTTTGGATTTTTATCTTTTATTTATTTTCTTTTCAATAGTATTGTAATCCCTTCTTCTTCACCATTCATATCGATTACCCTTACCATCATGGGGTAAACATTGGAAGTTATTGGGGTTGTGTTGGTTTTCTATTTTGTAATGCTTGAGTTCTTGGAAGTAATTGAATGAAATGTATTTCTTCTACAAAGTTTTTTTTAAATTTCATATAGCAGATGTTATTATCAATTGTGATCATTCTTGAATTTTAAATCCGTTATTGATGTTTCCCTTGGTAAAATAATAATTATCTTCTTCTACTAATATATGGTTTATATATGATGGTATAAACCAGGGATTAGTAGTGAAGTACTCGATGATTGTCAGTATGTTTAAAAGTTGTAGTGAATGTTCTTGATTGTTTGGGATTAACCAGACCTGATCGGGAATTTCACATGTCAATTGAGGGTATTAAATACATCTATTTTCTACATAGAAGGAGAGTTGACCAAACCATGATCTTGGTAAGGTTTTCTCTCACAATAATAATTTCACCAAGGAAGTGAGTGGAAACTATTGGGGAAACATAAATTATTAAAATTAAAAGAAAAGATGTTAGAATTAAATTGAACAAGGATTGAATTAATATTAGGAAATAGAACCTAACATAATCACCCTTTTAATATCATATTTTTTCAATCATTTGAATTTAAATTTCCATTAAATCATTTTCTTATCATACACATCATTTTCATCCTCATTTAAAAGTAACAATCCATTTATTGTGCACTACTCTTCAAGAGACATCTAAGGTCAACCACATTACTTCATTTTAACATATAAAATAATTGTTTTTTCATGCCCCATGGTAGTCATGCAACATAATAAAACAAAGATAAATAATTTATATGAGGTTACCCCGAAATAAAATTTCATGGGGTTCATCTTCAAATTATGTCACTGATGATTATTGAATATGGACTCCAGATCAACCAAGTTATCTGAACGTTGTCTAATTTTCAACACCAAATCATCAACATAATATTTGGAAAATTTACCTACTATTTTTTGAAGATATGGTTCATGGCCCATTGATACATTGCACCAGCATTCTTTAAGCCCAAGGGAATAACCTTATAGAAAAACATACCTTTAGGGTTTTTGAAATATGTATATTCTTTATCCTATAGGGCCATGTAGATTTGATCATACCCAGAGTAACCATCCAAAAAAAAGAGCTTCATAGTTATCTCTTGCATCAATTAAAATTACATTGATTGGAAATGGAACATCATATTTAAGACAACGCCAGTTTGGATCTCTAAAATCAATGTAAACCCTAATTTTTCCATTATTCTATTTCACTGTGAAAATGTTGGCTAGCCATTAGGGATGTTAAACCTCAATGAAAAATTTAGACTTTATAGCCTTATCATCTTCAGTTTCAATTTTAAGGTATCCTTTGGGTTCCTTTTTCTTTCTTCCTTCTTGAATCCATGATGTTTATCTAGAAACCGAAATGATGAGTAGAAGAATCAAGATTATGTCATGGAATTTTTGTACAATTTCTTGAATATATATCTAAATGTTTCTTTAAAAATTGATTCTATGTCTCATTCTCTTCAGATTTCATCATCGTACTAATTAGAGTGAGGCGTGGATGTTCTTATGTACCCAAATTTATTTCTCTGAGATCATCCACATTGATAGATATATATTCCTCAAATTACAAAGTATCTCCATTGAGATCATCCACTTCTTTTTCATTACATTATACTTCTTCAATTTCTACTAGCATGGTTGATGAAGAAGCAAAACTTCCAAATATAGGGGAGTTGTTAGTATTTGATCATCATGAAGAAGGGGCAACCATTTCGGGCAGTACTGTTGATGAAGGGTCTTCCAGGGGAAATAAATAAGAGATGGTGGATTGGGAATCAACATCCTTGTATTCCTATAGTGTCTCTAAAACTTATTCAAATCTGATTAATGATGTAGTGACTTGTTGTTGCTTTGTGGATGAAATGAAGACATCACTATTAACGCTTTCACCTCTGAATGGTGAATCTATAATTTTGACCCTGCTATCAAGCTTGATTTCTACAATTGACATTATGGAATTTACTGGATGAATGTTCAGATTTGGTTTACAGATTCAATTTTACTGATATGTAACATATAATCTATGCTCAAATGTATGAATGGGTTTGTTGAGATCTTTTTGAAGCCATTCAGAGAATTGATTCTGGTTACCTCCTTTGCCAAATTCCTCATACCCTTCATGTGATAAAATCTTTCATCAATGAATTGAGATTCACATGTTCTGAATGAAACCTTGTCACCATACAATGTCCCGGTTTAACCATTGAAATAATATGTGTGACATTGGTGGTATGGTTAAGGTACGTACACATGTTGATTTATCCAATACCTATAAAGAAGAATGTTAAAGGCTATTTCATGATGAAAAACCAGGAAATATGAATTACACACAAGATCCCCAAACTATGTTCTGAGTGTAATCATGCCAAGTGGTTCTTGCCCATTTTTTCATATCCTTGTTACATTAATGTGGAAAGAGATAGGTCTGATTTAGTGAGGCCCAATTGATGAAGTGTGTGAATAGGAATGAGGTTGACTCCCAATCCATTATCAATGAAGGCTCATTGAATGTCTAGGCCATTGGCCTTTGTAGATAGATTGAAGGGAATAATGTATCCATGTAAAATATTATAACTATCTTCATCTATAAAATATATAACTTCATTAAATTCTGAAGGATCCTTCTATTTGCGGTAAACCATAGTAGAAACAACTTCGGTTCCAAACTCTGGAGGTCATGAAAAATCAGGAATAAGTGCTTCTCAAAGCTCTTTTGATAAGTACAAAGAATCCAAAATCTACAACATGGATGGTAAATGGGATAGATATTTCCGAAAATTATTTATGTGGGTTATAGGGTATTATTTTTCCAGCATGGAGATGCAGTTTTGTAGGTACCTTAGAACTTGACACACATTATGTAGATATACCATATGTCAGAGGAGAAACTGAAAATACACATGGCATTGGGAATTAGACTCACTATGTCTATTTACTTGCTAAGAGAATGATGGTGTGACCTATAATAGGTCATCCAAAATAATCCTGTCTAGACTTAACCTATCATGCATGGAAGAATCTCTTTGTTCTTGTTGAGCCTACTGAAGGGCTCTCCCACACGTTTCTGCCTCATATATGGTTCAATCTAGGGTTGAGTTAAAATAGTGTATCCTAGTATACCCATTACTTCCATTGTATCCTCGATCTTGGTCTCTTCCTCTGGTTCACCAGTTAGGTATAGCGAAAATAGGCACATTATAATCAAAATCATCATTGGCAAAGGGTTCTGTTAGTTAATCATTTTGATAGAACCAAAGATCAATTCTCAACTGATAAAGAATCTCTATGACGGGTCAGTTATGGTTGTGTCATTTGGTGGGGAGGTTCCCATGCTTTTGGAATATAAGGCACAAAATCTTCTAGAGTCAATGTCATCTTTGGCCTTAACACGAGCCCGTCTTCTTCTGAATGCTCTTTTTTCCTTCTGATCACATCTCTTCTTTAAGGATTGACCATTAGAAGACTAATCTTTTGAAGAAGGTGGTTTTGATGTGGATTAAGTAAAAGAGGACACAACCTGTTGATTCAACTGTGTTCATAAAATGGAACGAGTTTGTCTGATCATTTTCGTTGATCATCCAATTATCATATTTCTTCACATTTTTACTTGTGACTTCCTTCCATTCACCTTATTTCTCAGGATCAGCAGCAGTAACACATGTTATATGGGCTGATGAACTTTTCATTTTTTCATTTCTAGAGTCTTCCATTTTTGGGAGGAGTCCTTTGAAAACAAAACACTCATGAATGGGATGTCCCAACATCTAGTGAAAGGGAAAATAATTTGTAAGATCTTTATATCCTTCTTTGTTTGGTTTCATCGGCCTTGGAAACTGAACCAAATTATTTTCCAGAGCTGAGATGATGTAACCATGGCCCTTTTCATTCCGTAGAGAATAAAATTTTTTCTTTAAATCCTCAAAAGGTTTCTGCCTTTGATCATGATGATTATCATGATGAGGCAGTCATTGTTGCTAATGTTCGGGAGGTAGAGCCATTCGATATGCTTATGGTTTTGAAGTAGATTTAGGTATAGGTGCTTGCATAAGTGTGACTATAGAAGCTTCAAATTTCACTATTATCCTTCCAAAAGATAATTTAATGATATGAGTTTTAGCTTTAGCCTCCAAAATAGAATCTAAATTCTATTGAGAAATTGAATCAAGGTCTAAAAACCCTCTAGTGTATTTCACAAGGATCAGTGGGGTGCGTAACTCATCACATAGATTTTCTACAAAAATTGCCAGTAACTATTCTTTTGGGAGTACCATTTTTAAGAAATATGTTAATATTTTCGTCAAAAAATGAAATGTGAGAAACATTCATTTCCATTTTGTTTGTAATTTTTATGATAAAAAATGTTGTCTTCGGTAGTGTTGAGCTAATTTGAAAATGTAATTTCAGATGGAGTTATTCTAATCATGTTATTCATAAATATAGCAAACTTGTATACCAATTGAAATCTGGTCTGAGTAATGACTTCACAATAAACATAAGCTATAATACTTCTTGTTATCGAGGATTTCCCATCATGGGATCACAATGAGAAATTAAATGTGTTATGTGTTGTTTTGGATCTCCCAAACCATTAAATATTTGGGAATGAGGCATTCACAAAACTTTTTGTGGGAGGGATCAGATCCACTAACTCAGGGTATGATTTTTTTCCAGTTAAACTAGGGAACTATGTTCTTATATATCTTCCAATCAAGTTGTTAATTCCTAAATTGTGTTCATAAGAACATGGGGAATATCCGGATGAGTTGGGACCGGTACAAGTACAACATGTGGAGTTTTAACTACAAAAAATATCGACAAAAACATTGGTGGTGGTGCTTGTATTTTCCTGGGATAAACCTTATAATCATGCCAATAAGGATTTTTTTGATCCTGCTCTGGTTGGGTACCCAATGTAGGGAATCCATTATTCATATCTATAGTAAAAATAAATCCCCTTACCTGGGGAGCTCCTATCAGATGTGCAATTTGAGAATCTGTATGAGTAGTATGTCTAGAAGAAATGCTTCATCGATGTAACTCTATGTTGAGTATTTTCAACTCTTTTATTTCTTCTTCTTCCTATGAAAATAATTCATCAATTTAATTACATTGAACTTATTTAGTGGAAAATGGAGATGTTATCTAACTATTAACATTTCCATAGTTAAATTCTTTACATAGTGTTTGGAGTTGGTTATTTGAAGGCATACCAAGATTCTGGGTAATCCTATGATTTATGGTATGATGACCTTATTAATTTGCTTCAACATGTACCGTATCAGGGATGCAAACATTATATTCTTATTCCCCTAACCTAGGTTCATTTTCTATAGAATTTTCTACAATTGTGTTAACGAAATTTATTGACGCATAATGCATTGATGGAATTTTGTCAGTATCACGGTATGATCGTATACTTTTATATCATCCATGAGACTTTCTTCTCATATATTATAAATTCATAGTAATATTTTGTTATACTGTTACATGATGTGAATCCTTGGGTAGTTATGTTTTTCACTTTCATTATGGATTCTTCCCTAATTCAGAGGAAAATTACTTCTGTTGAGGAGGGGATTTAATATTTAAACAAGCCCCCAACCCTGCAGGTTGTGGATGCTCCAATTTTTCTTCTTCAAAATAATGAAAATTGATTATTGAATTCAATTGTTGAATTAATAAAATAGGAAACCTACAATTTATGGTGTCACATAAAGTTATATGGCTGAGATTCACACAGTTTCTCTTTAGATTTTGTGAATATGGGTCCAGACATTAGTTGGGTGAATTATCAACCAACCATTAAAATCACATGTTTCATAAGATGGATGTTCTATTTCAGATATTCAAGTTATCCGATGGCTGACATCCACTATGAAGAAGGCCAACTGATGACTCTCAGATACAATATGAAAAAGTAACACAACAACATGTTTTCATTGGTCTCGACTCAGATGAGATATAGTTGAGGCCTTTTCTTGAGCTTAAATTTTATTGCATAGAAAATATGTTGATTGTATCTGCAAGTGGGAAATAACATTTCATGTGACCATTGTTGGAAGAAATTTTTGATTCTAGAGTATTTTGAATTGTGATGATCCATGTTGAACCCATCCTTTGATACGAACACGATATGGGTAATTAGAAATTAACTAGAGTATCCTTTTTAAATCATTGAGGTATTCACCCTGATGGGTTCTTTGTTTCATTTCATCCTTTGGAAGTTGGGAAACTGAGAGATATGCCAATTAAATTAGGCTTTGAAACCCTCCTATTACCTTTACATGATTTTTATATTCGTCATATGGAAATACTTTGGTTTTCATATGATAAAGGGTCTTCCATAAGTCGAGGAGCACCTCATGAATGAAATATTTAGCCATCAATTATAGAATGTTATATTGATATTTTTACAATGCCCGAAACATGACTGGTACTTTTCTTTTAGCCAATTTCTTTTCTCATGTTTATCATATCTTCATCATCATTCAATAGAGGTTTCTCCGTATGGTCTGACCAAAGTTGACACTTCTCAATAGTTTTATTAAAAAAATGGAATCCGTCATTTTTTCCTCTACATTATTTGAAGAATATGTCCCAAGGGAGGTATATAGGATGACTGTTCCATTAAGATGTATTATGGTTGAGAAATAATTTCACATGTTCATAATAATGCATCAGACATGACTGAATTTGTGTTAGCAAGTTCCTTGATATAATATGGATTTCTCATTACTACATTGTCAATTATAGATTTATATGTATAATGAGGAATAATACTATAGAGAGGAATTTCATTTCAAATTCAATGATGAGGGGGACCACCATGGTGGATTATAGCAAAGGATAAATCCTCGTGCCCATTTGAATTCTGGTCACACTGAGGGTTTCCTTGTATCTCATCTAGATATAGGATATCTATATATACTAAATATTCATGAAGTAATCCTTAATGATAAAGTGTACGATGGAAAACTTTTGAATTACTGCTTCTATAACCATTATTGTGCAAATAGAGGTAATGATCTTGAGCTGGAAAAGATAAATGTTTGAGGGATTGAAAAACTCTTACATTAAGAGGATCCATATTACAGCTTGACTACTAATTTTACAATGGTGTATGGTGAGATTTTTTCTTATATTCTCTCTAGAATTTTGTTGGGGCCACATGTTGGGTGAAGTGGTTATCATCGACTGGTGTTTCTGGCCGCATTTTAGTGGTTATCATAATAGACTAATTACCTATAATTGGAAAGGGTATATGATCCTGTTCTGGTTGTCTGTATGATATATGGGATTATGCACCAGGACCCACATAGAATGGAATAGAGGTATGTATCTTCTTCAGGATGGAATGACGACATGTCACCCCTGGTGTGGGGACATATTTATGTGTCTTTTTTCTTGGTATTTCGGAAGTTGTTGTGAAGATATCTTGGTATGCTTCCAGAATATGGGAAAGAATTTATGTCTAGCCTTTCACTGCTGATATAATATATTTGGTGACATTAGTGGCCGAAACATGAATATATTTCCATTCTATATGGGTAGTACGTGTATGTGTATACTCCTATTATCCTTTTCATGTCAATGGGTATTGACATTACCCATGTATAAGGGAAGTGATTTGAGACTTCTCTATCTTTTCCATCAGAGATTTCTGGATTACTTCTCTTTATGATTCCAAATGAGACCATTGGCAGGATTAATGTTTGTAGGTGTATGTGCCTGCTGTCTTTTTTCAATCAATCATGGTTGATGATCTTCCTTCAATATTGTCACTGACCCCCCTAAAAAATGTTTTGTCACCCCATGGTTTTTAGAGTCTGGTTGATGAAATTTTGCAGAGAAGTGCATGGAACAAATTTCAGGGTGTCTGTAGTGGCTATTTATAAATACCTTGTATTAGGAAGTGTTGGGAGGGATGTCCTAGGATGGGCTAAGTCTTGTCCTGGAGATGAAATATATGGTGTTGTCCATCCGAAGGTGAGTCATCACAACATAGATTCCTCAAAAATATTATGAGAACTTCCATCATAGTCCACTATATTTTTAGGTTAGTGATTAGGTTTTTATAAGAGTTTCACATCTCATGGTAAATTATCATGTTGTTGAGTAGGGTATGTTGGAACAATGTTTGTGGGCCTATTTGTGATTTGTGAATGAAGGGGGATGTTGGAATATCAGTAGTAATTACCATCTAGTATGGAATCTATAAATGAAATGTTTCATCATTTATAGTTTAGGAGGTATCTACTGGATGCTTCCCTTGTGATAGGATGGGAATATGTTTATATAGAGACCAAATGACATTGTATGAGTATAATGTTCAGATTATAGATCGTAGGAAAATTGTACTTTTTAGTATAACAATTCCACTTGTCTTAGTACCATTGTAGTTTCGACAGGATAACCACGAGGCATGGAAAATTGATTTTTTGATGTGTTTTTTGTGGGCTTCATGTTTTCATTTCTAGGAATCCTAGAAATTTTTAGGGGTGTAATTATTTTATGGTGGGGGTGATTGTAACACCCAATTATTGTTATCAGGTACTCTCTTATTATTCCATTTCTTATTGTCATTTATTTGGCATGTTTATGAGATTTTCAAAGAAGGAGATCCATTATTGGGGAAAATAACAAAAAATTTAGGGACTTACGATTACTTAAAATTGTGGATTTTATGTATATCTTTTCATATGCATAGAATAGATCATCCCATGTTCCGATAATTCTCTATGTGGGGTTTTTATTTTTCTGATTAAACTTGTAGTTTCTGTTGTTTTCAAGGTGATTACATGATTTGTAATGGTATTGAATACCTTGTAATGTTATAAAGGATGATTCCATGAGATTTTTTTATGATGTGAAGGGTTTACATTTCATGAACAAGGTTCACATTGTTTATTGTAAAATTTTTTTAAATAAAAAGGCAATGGGTTTTTCAATTCACTTTAGCTTTGTTGATTACATGAAAAGTAATGTTATTACAAAATATTTAATCATCATCAGTTGGTAGTTTACGGCAGTCCACTAAATGTTTCTTATAAATAATTTACAAGACCTCTACCCCACAATATAATCTATTAGCATCTATTTTGGGTATCTCTGACCAACCTAAATCTTTTTGTTTTTTCAATGATCATCATTTCACTTGTGGTGGATTTTTCCGAGAAAGATTTACTACATGTTCTTTATAACATTAGTTGTAGAAGATAAATTTTATAAGAATTTTATTTATATTAGTTTCTAGATAGTGTTTTTTGTAGTTTTATTTTATATTACTGTGATATGTTTTCTTTTCAAGGTGATTCTCTCTTTGAGGTAGTCGTTTCTATACAATGGATTAAAGTAATGAATTTTCAATAATTCTTGCAAAATTTTAGTGGGAATTTAATTGAATTTATGTGATCTCTATGTATAATTTTTTTCTTGGAATGTATATCTCCTAATAAGATTTTTCATTCAATTTGGAATTCCTAATATAGAAAATGGTTTTCAATCATTGATGCAGATTGGATTGGATTTGATTTTTTTTAAAATATAATATTAGTTTGAAATGAATTTTGTAAATTGAAGTATTGGGAGCCTTGGGTGTATTGTTATAGGGACATGGGTAGCCTTAGTGTGTGTAACAACACTAGGAGAAAACCATTTGTATAACAATGGACCATGGAATGAAATGATATTTGGTTATTCCCACATCCTTCATATTTATGATCCTGACTGTCTAAAAACTATTCTCTAATATGATAGTGCCAAATATGACATGGCTGTTCATTTGTGTTTATTTATAGTATTTTTGGTTTAATGGTAGACTTTGTTACACACGTTGTTATATGAGGATGTATCATATAGATTAATTTGATAGGATATTTGATGGATATTTGTTTGATTTCAAAATTTTTGATGAACTGATATTAACTTTAGTTAATATTTGTTCTACAAGTCATATTTCTTATTTTAAAAAAATTAAATGATTAAAAAAAGGAAATGAGAAAATGATCTATAAATGAACAAGTTTTATGAATATTATTTATAATGTTTTTGTTTCAAAATATAGAACTATTGAATTACTAATATCAACCCTTGTATAGACTATGTGGTGATATCCTATTGGGCATTATTATCACAAAATACTTTTTACCATGGGGAGATTATGGATGCTGTATTTTCAATATACTTTTAAAGAGAAGGGAATCTAGTGGCATGTTATCTTGTCATTTTTTGTTTTTCTTGAGTTTAGGTTGGTTTAGATAAAACTATGGGTCATGGGGAGAATTTTTGGTCTTAAATTACTTTTAAATTCATGCTTATCCAGTATTTTGCGGAATGTTTTGATAAGGTTGTATCTTCTTTATTATGTATAATAATCTGGAATAAATTTATTGAATCATTTTTGAAATACAAGATTTATTTTATGCATCACATCACCACACAATGATCATCTTGATTTTATGGTTTAGTTCGAATAGGATGGTTTGTAATTGGTTTTCTATTATATGGATGGATAACCTGTTGTTTTATTTAGAAATATGGGTCATCAGGTGGACAGTAATGTTGTACCTCTCGTATCCCCTCGTGGTTTAATTTTCATGATCACAATCACTTTCTTATTTGTCTAATTGTGTTTTAAGTGTTTTTGTTGATAGGCAATTGATTGCCAAAGGATTGGCCCAAGAAAGCTGGCAAAATGGACTGAATTGCAGTCCACCGGCCAACCGGTGTGATAGCACCGGCCAGCCGGTGGACCTGGCAGAGGAATTGCCCACTGCCAGGTTCCACTGGTCAGCCGGTGGCTCTGTCACCGGCCAGCCGGTGGCACCCAGATGAATAGTGCCAGCTACTGTCTCCCCACCGGCCAGCCGGTGGCTCCTCCACCGGTCAGCCGGTGGAGCCTGGACCAAATTCTTCTCCTCTGCCAAGGCACCGGCCAGCCGGTGGAGCTGTACCGGCCAGCCGGTAGCCCAGTCAAACTAGCCGTTGGCTTTGACCAGTCAACCCTCTTTTGGCCTCCAACGGCTCTTTAAGCCTCTCCAACGGCTCCGAAGACTCCCCAAGGGTTCCATGCCTATAAATAAAGGACAAGGAAGCCCCAGACACCTCCCGGATCATATACCAAGCGCTCGGACATATTGTTGAACATTTGGCGAACCTCCGGCGCTCCACCTTCAAGGATCCTCAAGTGCTCCAACCAATTTCCAATCCAAGGAGCACCTCAAGAAGCTTGGGAGAGCACGCTACATCAACTCCATCATACTTTGGCGCCCAAGTCTTCCTCAATTACGGTTTTTCTTGCTTTATATATTTTGAGCATAAAATTGGGTTTGTGCCTACAAACCCCAAACTTTTCTCATCCCCTCTTTCTTTTGGGTTTCACATCACCATTAAGGTGTGAAAAGGTTGTCAAGCTTTCCTTTAAATAGCTTGAGACATAGGTGAGCTATCCTTGACCTGTAAGAAGGATAGTGGGTTCTTGCTAAACCATTAAAAGCAAGTGGGTTCTTGCTTAACCACTAAAAGCAAGCTGTAATAGGTTCTAGTGCTACCTCAAAGCCTAGTGGGTTTTTTGCTAAAACCATTGAAAAGCAAGCGGTAGGAATCTCTCAACGGTTGAGTTGGGAGCTGAGACGTAGGCCGGGTTTTGGCCGAACTCCGTTATCAATTTCTTGTGTCTTGCCTCTTTACTTTCTGCTGCACCTTTTACTTTGATTTTCATTTGTTAATCATTTTTTAAAAAGGCAATTCACCCCCCTCTTGCCATCACTCCCATTTTTCTCCGACCCAACAATTGGTATCAGAGCGAGAATTTGAATAATACCATCACCGGTTTCAAATTCAAGATCTTTTTTTGATGGCTTCTATCGCTTCTTCCTCTCAATCCCCCGAAGGATATTCTTTGGATCGTGCTCCATTCATTGATGGCGCCGATTATACTTTTTGGAAAACCCGCATGTCAACTTTTCTTAAAAGCATTAGCTATCCTATTTTTAGAATTGTTATGCATGGTTTTACCCTCACTTCTTTCGATGAGTCTAAATGGACCCCCGCCGACATTGCAAATTTTGAGCTTGATGGCAAAGCCATGAACGCTCTTCATTGTGGGCTAGACCGAAATGTATTTAATTGTATTTCTACTTGATCTACTTCTTACGATCTTTGGAAATTTTTAGAACTAACCTATGAAGGTACTAGCGAGGCTCCAAAGAAAGAATCCGATCAAAAGCAAGAACCCGACGAAAAGATCAAGCCCGTTTGCCCACCTCACAAGAAAAGGGCCAAGAAGAAGAAGAAGAAGGCTTTAAAGAAAACTTGGAGTGATAGCTCCTCCTTCTCTTCTTTCTCCTCGAGCGACAATGGTAATAATTGCCTAATGGCAAAACATGAGGTATATTCCTCCTCTTCCTCCTCTTCCTCCTCTAGTTCTTCTAATTCATTTAATCATCTATCTTATGAAGAACTCTCACATGCTAGAGACCAACTAGAAAAAGGTTTTCATGAATTATCGTCAAAATTTGTTGCTTTAAAAAAGAATTTCAAAAAACTCTCCTCCGAAAAAGAACAACTTCTCAAAGAGAAGGAGGAACTCTCCCTAAAAATCCAAAATTTTCCCAATGTTGATTCTTTGGAATCAACCATTAAGGACCTTAGGGAATCCCTAGCTAAGTTCACCCAAGGGGAACAAAATCTTTCAAAATTGCTTGGTTCCCAACGAATTTCAAGAACCACCCAAGGGCTAGGATATACCAATGTAGGTTCCTCCTCCCATGCTCCAACTGTTTTTGTAAGGGGGAGCTCTAGTTTTAAATTTTGCAATTATTGTAAAAAACCCGGGCACATGATATATGAATGTAATTGCAAAAACGCCCGGTATGGTAGGCCCAAATCGATTTTTTATTCGGATGAATTCTATAGGAGAAGACCCGCTACAAGGCAAGTGTGGATTGAAAAATCCCTCTTAGCGAGTCTCTCCGGGCCTAAAATTGTCTCTTTTCAAAATCCCTCTCCCCGGTGACTTTTTGTTTTTATTTAGGGGGAGTTAGGATCGTTTAAGCCTTTTTGTGTTATTTTCAAATTTTGTTTTCAATTTTCAATTCAAGTTTTTGATTCAAAACTTTCAATTCAAATTTCAAGTTTCAAATTGTTTTTTTAAAAATCTCTTTTTCCATCAATCAAGTTTTATGCCCCACGCTATTTTGATAATCACAAAGGGGGAGAAATTTCTTGATTGATTGGGGGAGAGTATTTTCTATCATGCATTGATTTACTTTCAAACTCTCCTTTAAAGAATGTCTTTAATTTCAGTATTTTACATTAATTGTTTTGGTGATTGTGATCATCAAAATAGGGGGAGATTGTTGTACCTCTCGTATCCCCTCGTGGTTTAATTTTCATGATCATAATCACTTTCTTATTTGTCTAATTGTGTTTTAAGTGTTTTTGTTGATAAGCAATTGATTGCCAAAGGATTGGCCCAAGAAAGCTGGAAAAATGGACTGAATTGCAGTCCATCGGCCAACCAGTGTGATAGCACCGGCCAGCCGGTGGACCTGGCAGAGGCATTGCCCACTGCCAGGTTCCACCGGTCAGCCGGTGGCTCTGTCACCGGCCAGCCGGTGGCTCCTCCACCGGTCAGCCGGTGGAGCCTGGACCAAATTCTTCTCCTCTGCCAAGGCACCGGCCAGCCGGTGGAGCTGTACCGGCCAGCAGGTAGCCCAGTCAAACTAGCCGTTGGCCTTGACCAGTCAACCCTCTTTTGGCCTCCAACGGCTCTTTAAGCCTCTCCAACGGCTCCGAAGACTACCCAAGGGTTCCATGCCTATAAATAAAGGACAAGGAAGCCCCGGACACCTCCCGGATCATATACCAAGCGCTCGGACATATTGTTGAACATTTGGCGAACCTCCGGCGCTCCACCTTCAAGGATCCTCAAGTGCTCCAACCAATTTCCAATCCAAGGAGCACCTCAAGAAGCTTGGGAGAGCACGCTACATCAACTCCATCATACTTTGGCGCCCAAGTCTTCCTCAATTACGGTTTTTCTTGCTTTATATATTTTGAGCTTAAAATTGGGTTTGTGCCTACAAACCCCAAACTTTTCTCATCCCCTCTTTCTTTTGGGTTTCAAATCACCATTAAGGTGTGAAAAGGTTGTCAAGCTTTCCTTTAAATATCTTGAGACATAGGTGAGCTATCATTCACCTGTAAGAAGGATAGTGGGTTCTTGCTAAACCATTAAAATCAAGTGGGTTCTTGCTTAACCACCAAAAGCAAGCTGTAATAGGTTCTAGTGCTACCTCAAAGCCTAGTGGGTTTCTTGCTAAAACCATTGAAAAGCAAGCGGTAGGAATCTCTCAACGGTTGAGTTGGGAGCGGAGACGTAGGCCGGGTTTTGGTCGAACTCCGTTATCAATTTCTTGTGTCTTGCCTCTTTACTTTCCGCTGCACCTTTTACTTTGATTTTCATTTGTTAATCATTTTTTAAAAAGGCAATTCACCCCCCTCTTGCCATCACTCCCGTTTTTCTCCGACCCAACAAGTAAGTGATTGAGTCCCTTATTTATTTAATGGCTATGTGGTCAATGTAATCAGTATATACTATAATTGGGGGGTTTTCCTGAGGTTTATTTTGAGATTGGGGATGTTTTCCTTAAGGGGGTTGTCACGCTAAAAATATTTTGTGATATTGAGTTTTCCATAGAATTGTAGAATGGTTCTTTAATTCACATTTAAGGCTTACTATCATATAGATCCTTCTCAGATAACAAACTTTGTGTATTTCGATAGAAGATATGACACATAATGGGTTTTCCTAACCTAGTGTGTACCCATGGTGTTCTCCAGTATTGTTTTCTAAGAAGGATGATGGTTGTATGAGGAATTAATAGACTAACCAAGGTTGAATTTGGTGAATATTAAGAACCATTACCATCCTCAATGGATAGAATGTATTTTCCACCAAATTAGATTGGTTATTTGGTTTTCTGTTATTAATATCTAGTTTGGATATCAACAATTGAGGGAGGTGGACTGGGATACCATAATGTCTACATTAAAATGTATTTATAAGAACATACAGTTTGTAGTAATTCTATTTAGTGTCACAATTGAACTAGATATTTTCATAGGAGTCTAGAAATATATATCTCATGAATTATATTTATACAAAATAATTTTATGCATCAAGGACATATTGAACTACATGAAGTCTTAGGGGGAGCATGGAGATCATTTCAAATACGTATTGTGTGTTCTAAAGCACCACCAGCTCTGGGGAATAATTTCAATGTGAATGATTTTTGTAATGATATGTGTACTTACATGGTAATGTGGAATCTCACAATGATGTGGAATTAGACCAATTGAATTTTGAGGAAGTTTTTTCATAGTGAGTACCCAATAACATGAAAAAAACATAATATTTTCATACTTATTTAAGATATACTATTAGGTTTGTGTTCTATTTATAAATAGTTTTATCCAATTTGAAGAAAGTGAAATGAACATAAGTGGAATTTGTGAGGGGTGATCAATTCTTCCCTGCATTCAGTTACATGAAGGGGATGATGGTCAGTGTTTTAGTGCATCATTTTCCTAGTGTCTTATTTTTTGTTGTTTTTTATGCTTCCCATCTGGGAATGAGATGAATGTTAATGGATAAATGATATGCATTCTCTTATGTGTCATGGAATATATTTCTCCATGAGATTAACTATTCCACCCATGTTAGGAATCTAGAAGTGGTTGTGTTTTTTATTATGTTTTGGTGGAATTACCTCATAGGCAAGAACTGTATGGTCTTCACATATAATAATTTTATTTAGTATATATTTCTTAGCAAGATCATGAATTTTTAAAGTTGTGGTGGATAGATTTTATTCATGGTTTTTATTTAATATCTCTTAAAACTAATCAATTTTGATGTTTGTGGATGTTTCTTTGGGTATGAAGTCATGGAATGATGTTTTTATGAGTCTGGGAGTGTTTAGAAATGAATGGAGGAACCTAAAGTGATGCATATCTATAGAGAATAGAGTAATCACCACTATTTTATTCATCATATAATAGTAGATTCATTTATGATATGGTAGTTGGACAAGTCTTAGTTGAGAGTCTCAAAGGAAGATGTGATGTGAGATCGTGTTGTCCATGGTGATTCTCCAAGATAATATTCAATGGATGATTCAAATCAGGTATTTTTCTAGGATATGTTATTTATACAACGTCTGATGCGTAGGGGAATTATATATAAGTTTATTTTATCTCCTTTCATGTAACATATTGATGAGATACAGATATATCATGGATTTAGGATACAACATTAGAGACATTTAATGAAATAAATAGTGGCTGATTTTGAGGAAAACATGTTTGGTTTATTCATTACCAAATGAAAAGATCCTAGTTTGATGAAGTTTCATATTGTAAATTTATTTAATGATGATGCAATTAGTGGAAATATTTATATATTTCATCAAATATTTATCCCTAGTTGAGGGAGGATGTGATGTGGTTTGGGTGATCATGGACTGAAAAAAGAAATAAGTTCACATCCCTAACTTCTATTGGCCGAGTGGCCTTTATATATTGGAGATGTGGCATGTGGATGATGTTTTTTAGAATTTATGAGGTATTGATGAAAATTATATCAAATTTTAGAACATAGTTTCTACATCACATGTATGGAGGTAATTGTATCAAACATTTAGTTCGAAGTTGGTCCCTAGTACTTCTTTCGACAAAAAGATAGACCAGATGATAAATTATACCTTCTAGAAGATGGTAGATATGTTTTAGGAATGTATTATAAAATTTTGTGGATCTTCAATATGAAACCATGTATAGTTTTAGTTTTCATAAAATAATAGATATCACTCAACAATAAACATATCATCATTGTATGATTTGTATGACAGATTAAGTAAGTCCTGATTTTTCTACCTAGGGTTTGGTGTGGTTTTATTTCTTATTAATCATGTGTGGTAGTGTAACCAAAATAAGAATTATCTTCTTCTGGAGAGAATGAATTCAGTTTTGGACTAGAAGAATCTTTATTCCAATTAGAGGAGGATGCCCTAAGATTTTGAGGTTGGAGACCACATGTTCTTGAATTTTTACCCACAACATGGGAATCATAGGACTGGTATGTGGTTAAACCTTATCCTAAGCCTATTGGGACATTATATGTTTTGGGTTGATTTATCGATTTTTTGTATCAGTTAGAGTATCGATAATAGATGTAGTGGATCTGATAAATCATCCACATCTCGCAGATTCTTTGGTATCATCAATATAACACCCATTTCATTGACTGTGGGGTTCTAGCTGTCATGTATATAATGACATTCATGTAGCAGCCAATATTGATATAGGATTATTAGTATATTTTTCTATAAGGATGATCATCCCTTTGGTTTATAGTCTATGGAGGAATGGTTTCATGTAGGGGAGTACTTGGGAGCAAAAAAAGTAGATGTGTCGACAAAACACATATTTTTTGAGTTTTCCAATAATCGATTCTCTATTTTATGTGATGTTTGGATTTTTCTATGTTATGTGTTTTTCTCTTTTCATGATAAATGTACTATGATAATGTAACTAAATATTGAAAGGGAAGGATTTAATTCCTAATATTCATGAATTAACCATGATGAAATAAAACATGTACAACTAAGTCTGTGCCACCCAAAGAAGATAATATATATTAATGGAGATAGAATTATTGAATTTATGTGTTCGGGCTGGTGTAGTTTATTATTTGTTTTAATTTTTTATTTTAATTTCATGGAGGATAATATGGTTTCAAATTATTTTTGTGGTGGTGTGTTTGTCTCAAGGGAGTTTTTTTTGTGGTGGTGCAAGGGGTTTATTGGATTTTCTCGTTAGAATGTTGGGATAAGGGAATTTTTTATGAGTAACACAGATCCTTGATTGGTATCACAAGGGTTTGGTGTTCGATCACAATTCTTTATGGACATCGAATTGGATTCACGAGGGAGTGAAAAATTTTATAGGTATCTAATGTAATATAATCTATGGTTCTAGCCCATTACCTTGTCTTGTTTGTGTGTATGATTTGTTTTGGAGGATGCTTGATGAGTAGAAATGGTGGTTGGAGGTGAAGAAGAGCTGTAGTGAGATATTCATGTGTTAAATGGTGTACACCACATGAATTGGTGGATCAAGGCTTCTGTGTATGGGTAAATTCAAGGATATTAAGTGGTTGATGGGGAACACATGAAATATATTCACATCTTGAATGTAATGAATTACATTTAATTCATTAAGGCCAAGGGGACATTAAATTCAGTGGATTTTGGAATATTTCAAAAAAAATATTGATTACATAATTTGAAATTTTTACATAAGGTGGCCGTTTTTTTATCCATGATTAAATATATCTTCAATATGAATCCACCATTATTTAAATTTACATAATGTTTATCGTGTTTTGGAAAAACCCTAGTTGACTCTTAGAGTATTTTCAGATCACCTATTTCGGCTTTGATCTGTTTTTTTGTTGGATTACTTTTGTTATTGTTATTAATCTATTATTTTATTATTTGTTATTTACATCCATTCATCTCTGAGGGATCCCCCATATATGGAAAATTTTGTACTGTGTTGTAATTTTAGATTCATTTTTGTTAACCCATGATGTGGTGTAGGTTGATCAATGTAGTTTTTATGATGTTGTGGATGTTAGACATTTATTCTTCTCCCTAAAGTGCATAACGTGTTGAAACAAATTATATGGGGTTGGTAGTCTACATTTTCTTGTATTTTTATATCATGCTAGAGGGGTTTACTCTAGAATATCTAGGGAGATAGATTGTGATTACCTAAGAATGATAAATTATTCAGTTAAAAGAAATTGAATCTGAAGAGTAATTATTCAAAATATTTTACATATTTTATATTATTTGTAATGTTTTTTATGGGATTAATTCTCAAATTAAAATAATTGATGTTGAGATCCTTTTCATGTGCATTATTTTTGGGTTTAGGAAATCCTTGATGATTGTAATTGTGATATCTCCTCCCAAATAGAAATAATCTATCACCATATATTTGGATAATGAAATTTTTTTCCTTGTGTTTATTTAATATTTTATAACAACCCCAAAAATAAGGTGAAATGTGACATTGGACCTCATTTTAAATAATTAAAATGGTATTTTATGAGTTTTAATGTGTGGTTCTGTCGATGTTTATGGTAATTTATGTTTTTCCACACATTTTGTGTATTTGGGAGATGGTATGTTTGTCCTTTCATTTGGATAGTGAGGCAATTGTTCATTTGGTCATTCATTTGGTACAACGAGGTGATGGTTATTTTATCTGAGATATTGGGGTGGCTAGATGGTGGTTCGATGGGAATGATGATCTACTTGTGATGTGTGGTTAATTTTTTATTTATTTATATGTAATGAGGGAATAACCAAATCCTAATAAATTAGATGGATAGGTTGTGGTGGGTTAAATTGGATGGAAATGATTAATGAAGAAAATAAATTAATGGGTTGGGTGGTTAGAAGAGGTTGTTGGAAAATCATGAAATATATAGTTTGGATAAGGGAATAAGTCGTTAGAGTGAGTTTTGAATTTGGTTTTTCTAATATTAATCTTTTAGTGGTGAATAGAAAATAAGGGATGTTATGAGTTTTTTATTGTTTTTTTCATGAACCATAGGTTGGGTTTGTTGTGGATATATATAGATATATATTTTATCTTCCATGTTTTTTATACACACCCCACTAGTATTGATAACAATTTTTGACACATATATCAACTAATGAAGGTGTTTTTTCAAAATCCCAATGATGAGGATTGATTTATACCTATATATTCTTCCATGATCCTTCATTTATAATAGTAGATAAGAACATGATGTGATGGACAATGGTATGTTAGTGCACTAGGGGACACAATAGTAGACATTGGTAAAATATGATATGACCATGCTATGTGGTGGTGAGCCTTGTGTTTCAAAATTATATTTTATATGACTATGTTGTGGAGTGGGGACTTGGGTGTTTTCATGTGAGGTTTGATATATCTCTGTTATGGGTCCTCTTATGGTTGTAGTAATTCATGGTAGTGGGATGGAACAATGATTATTTTCTTCCAGTTCACAACAACCTACTACTCTCATTATTAATGTGGTTTTCATGTGATGTCCTTGGTGCTTGTGAGCTTGATGTGAGATGACCATGTTTTTGGGGTGGTGGTATATATTATTCAAATTATATGGGATTCCCATGATGTATGATGTTCAGGTGTAAGATAGTAAAATCAATTGGAATGAGGTATTTGGTACCCATTTTCAATATAAATTTTATTATTCTATTACACATTAGTTACATTATTTGGTAAGAATTCCATGGTGTAGTTGGTAAATATAGTTGTCCTTTTTAGCTGTTATTGGTTCAAAAAATTTCTCATGGGTGAATTATAATTATTCTCCCACATGTACGCAAGAGAATTTGGTTTTCAAAATAAGTGTAATTTTATGCTCAGCCAACATATATAAACTAATTTTCCATTTTCTAGGATGATTACATAGATTATTCCATATTTTACCAACTTAGAACATTTTGGACTATAATATCTTCACTTATATAGATTTATTTTTAGTATTTACTTTTATAGAAATCTAATTGTACCTGTTTTATTTATACATGAATTTTGGGATGATTTTGGTTTAATTTTTTTCATGAAGATGATTATGGATAAATAAGAATATCTCCTCATCTAATAATATTATAAAGGATAGTGACTTCAATTTAATGTTATT
Source organism: Viscum album (assembly GCA_963277665.1). Lineage (NCBI taxonomy): Eukaryota > Viridiplantae > Streptophyta > Magnoliopsida > Santalales > Viscaceae > Viscum > Viscum album. The sequence continues at coordinate 1,145,663,388 of OY728138.1, forward strand.
TTTAAAACCATGGTGTTAGACTGCAACATGGAGCCTATTAGAGGAGGGACTAAACGGTCATTATAAATTTCCACTCATTGTGGTATCCTTGGGGGAAAGATTTCATGATAATTAAAATGTAGAAAATACAATTTTAATTTAATAAATTCTAATTCTAAAATTCATAAATTTAGATTCTAATTGAAATTAAAAAATATAATTATAAACCTATTTTATTGAAAAATTGAACATTTTCTATATAAGTGATATTAAACTCACTTCATATCAAATTACAATGAGTGTAAATTTAATTTTTTTTCTAAATTTTTATATTTATATTTTTTTTTCATATTCACATTAGATTGGTGTCACTCAAAACATAATCTATAAGAAATAATAAGTTTCAAATAAAATATATACAAAAATCTTTACATGTTACCAACATAATATCAATAAACTATAAAATTTCAGCATTACCCATAAAAATATGAGAAACTATAACCCATAAACCAAAAATAGTAGTGTTACTGGCCTTCAAAATAAAAGGTATATAATAAAAGTACAATATAGATAGATGAATGAATTAAAACAAGATTCCAAGCCATAATATCTCTAGTTTTACAATGTACTGAAATAATATGTCATGACAGTTATTCTCATGTAAACATTTTTAATCACCTTGGTCCTATAATTGGGTTAAATATGGATATCTATATAGGCTCCTGATTATCTCCCCACAGACAAGAGGTTACCAACTATAGATAATAACTATGTAAATTCATTTAAAATACTTTTCTATTGATATAATCTCTAAAAAATAAATAAAAATAAATAAAATATGAATTTTAAGATAGTATATAATCTCAACTATAATATAACATTATAAATAATATCACTTTTCATAAGAAATAAACATACTTTAACACATCATTAGTCAACAGGTGACCAGTATGAGTAGTATACAAATACTAGAAATAAATAAACAAAATAATAATCTAATCTATGATATAAAATGATTCTATATTATACCCTAATATAGAACACATAATATAAATATTTCCTTTATATTAGGCACCAACAATAGGATAAACATATGACGTTTGTAGTATTTTTCTATTTCGTGTTATATTTTTTGTAGTATAATGGGTTTGTAATACCTCAAAAAGGATTTGGATGTTTTTGAATAGTTTTGATAGTCATACCCATAAAACACACAAATTGACCACTATGTATTGATAGTCATACCCATAAAACACACAAATTGACCCTGAGTTTTTATGAATTTAATATTTCATTTATTCACTACCTATCTATAATCATTTTGTGTTGTATTTTTATGATATTTTTTAGTAGTGAAATTGAAATGACCATTACAAGAACAAAAATATTATGTTGTGTGAATTTCATGTTCATTCTAATTTTTTTAAATTACTTCACTTTCACAAATAAACATAACAGGTTCATTTTATTGGACATACAATCTCAGAATGAGGCATACTAGTTGATCTTGAAAAGATGAAATTATTGATATCCTAGAAACCCCTTAAGAACATCTTCAAGATATCAATAATTCAGTTGTTATTATTATATTATTGACATTTTTCTACATTATTTCTATTGAATAACATCTCCTATTAATTTTAAAAAAATAAAAGGTATTATATTCAAATAGAATGTGGATTTAAAGAAAAAATTTCAATAGATTTTATCTTGGTACACTTCTGCACCAATACTAATAATCCCCAAAACTAGAAAAAGAAATATTTTTTATTATGAGGCATCTCGATCATGAATTGGTTGTATAATCATATATGGATACCATTGATTCTCTTATGAATATCGATTGATAAAAAAATTAAAATAATAATCCGATTCTTGAACTTGAGATATTCAAGTTGTCCAGACACTAAAAACATTACACCATTACCTATACGTTGAAAATTTCAATATTTCATTATTCATAAAATCATGAAACACAACTATTCATAATAAAACATTAACCCAATAGAAAACCCATATATGTTAAAACAATAAAAGTTTGACCTAGGATTTGGTTATACTCTAGAAAATGTAAATTTATTGTTATATTCATGGTCTCAAAAGTCATATAAAAATGTTATAGATATCTTCATGAAGAGTGGATTTTTATCATATTAATTATATATATTTATTTTGATTCTAGTTAATATAGTTAGAAGGAAATTTTATTTCATGAAACTCTAATTACTTGTTTAGTTAGTTAGATCGGGGAGGATAAGAAATCAAAACAACATTTCCATAGTATGAAATAAATACTCAATAGTGAAGATATGATTAATCTTTTAATAGTGGGTTAATAATCCTTTTTCCTATTTTAGTTTTTTTAATTAATTTATCAAGATAATAGAATATTATATAATCTTATATTTATTTAAAATGGGATTCCCATGCATGAATTTTGAATTTGGATATGTTAATGAAGACAAATTTTTGTTGTCCATCCCTGTAAAAAATACCAGTTAACTGAGTTTGGAGATGAATCGAAATCCAATAAGAAACATTTAATCACTAATGATTAGAAATAATGATATATTTGATTATTAAAATTGTTTAATAGGTTAATGTAAAAATGTTTACAATGATCACAACATATGGTCCATATACATATGGATAGTCAATATAGGTGGTCCAAAAATTAAAATATATGATTCTATGATGTTTTATGAATTTTAGTGGCAATGAAGACAAATTTTTGGTGTCCATCCCTGTAAAAAATACTACTTAACTGAGTTTGAGGATGAATCCAAATCAAATAAGAAACATTTAATCGCTAATGATCAGAAATAATGATATATTTGATTCCTATAATTATTTAATAGGTTAATGGAACAGTGTTTACAATGATCACAACATATGGTCCATATACATATGGATAGTCAATACAGGTGGTCCAAAAATTATAATATAGGATCCAAAGATTTTTTAAGTATTTTAGTGGTTTATGTGAAGATCATTTTACTTTTGTGGAGTTTATGTATAAAAAATGTATCAAACCACGATAAAAATAGATCCATTGAAGGAATTATATGGTCATCCATGTTTATCTTCTCTTTATTGGGTGAAGGAAAAAGAAACACTATTTATTAGATCATTATTAGTCCATGATCCTAATTTGTAAATAAAATTATCTATGACATAGTGGTAAATAAACCATTGAATTAAAAAAATCATATAATTTCCATTGCCAATTACCCTTATCATTCACATTGGTTTCCATGTATTCATGAAATTTAACCTAAGACTATGTCATCACATGTTGGGAATTAAAGAAAATGTGGATCCATTATATCCCAAACCATTCGTGATTTTATAATATATTAGAGTTGTTGTATATATGATAAAATTGTTGGAACCATGGTCTTCTATGAAAGAATTGGAGTATGGTTTGTGTTTGTTGAAAATCCTCAGTGGATGTTCAGAATGTGTACCAGAAAAGTGATCATATAGTTTAAGTAGACAAAAGTATTGAAGGTGGTGCCGTTTCCCAGTGTTTGCCAAATTTTTGGGCCTGAAAATCGACAAATGGAGAAAAGTGTTTTTGGAAAAGCGACTTGCACTCCATGTACTTGAAGGAGAGGAAACATGCATGTAATATGTTTTCCATGATCATAACTTCAAAATAAGGGAAAGGAATGTAAGTAACACATGTATTGGTTGGGATACGCAAGTGAGTTGCGCGACAGAGGCTTGAGCGGTTGGAGCTGCCCGATGGGACTTGCACACCACCATAAAGGGGGTCCAGTTTGGCTATAAATAGAGGACCATCCCACCTCATTTTGAACAAAGTTCAAGACTTAGATATTTTTTCGAGCTCTCGTTGCACAAGTTTTTGAGTTTTGCAAGTGGTAGTTGGGTCGCACAAGTAGAGGCTGCACGCCGGTTGTTGGCTACGTGACCAAGGCAGTTTGGGAGTTAAAGGTGCAGAGTCGCACAAGTTTGGAGTTAAAGGAGGCAGTGTCGCGAAAGTGTGTTGGTGTCACCAACACGCCAATTTTGTACCGTGCAGGTGACTTGCACACCATTCTTGAAACTTGGGCGTCGGTCTTAGAGGAGCAAGCCTGGTGTGGTTTTTGTATGCTGATACTTTTGGAGATTAACGAAAACTGGAAGATTGTCTGATACCTTAGGTGCATAGTGTGATTAGTATACGAGTGAAAGTTTGACCTCAACAAAGCATCTACATTCAACAGTTGATGCATTATTTTTCAATGATTAAGAGACCTTCAGTTCTATAAACTGAGTGTGACTTCACCAAGGTCAGTGCGCCAGGGGGAGTCAACGGGAGTAACCCGATGGAAGCAATGGGTTATCCCTGAACCTTTATAAAGGTAGTGAGCCTCGGACATGGTGACTATTACCGAACTATTATAATCCAAAACTAGTGAAGATTAGTGGAATTTTGTACGATCGACAACTTGTCAGCGTATTCTCCTTGGAGGTAGCCCTTAGCAGTGAACCATGTAAACAATTTTTGTGTCAACTCTTTGCATGTGAATGTTTCATTACTGATCATATTCATCATACAAGTTTAACTAGTTCCCAACCACGTGGGAACAAGATCCTTGTTTTTAAAATAAAAATTTGACACCATCATTCACCCCTCCCCTCTCAGGGTGTCCCGAGGTCCTACAAGTGGTATCAGAGGGAGGTTGCTGGGGTTGAATCTGTCCTTTGTCGTCATGGAGAATGCAGTCAATGCTAGAAGAGTCCCTCTCTACAATGTAAGTAATTTCATGATTTGGAATAATAGAACAAAATCTCATTTAATATCTCTAGGAATGGAAGTCCTCTTTGATACTATGTAAGGAATACATGTTACTGATCCAATAGGTTTGGTTATTACTAATACATACTGGAATGTTCTTGATGCATATGCTAAATCTCATAATGCTATCACTACAGCTCTTTCTGATAAAATTTATCTAATGGTGATGAGTTGCACCTCAGGAAATTTTATGTGGGATAAACTTGAAAATATATGTGATAGATAAAACAAAGTGAAAGAGGCCAAACATCAAGTCTTGCACAACAGGTTTGATGATCTAAAGATGAATCCTGATGAGAATGCAGATTCATTCTTCAAACGGATCAGTGATGTAGTGGGAGAAATTCAAGGGATTGGAGATGAAATCAAAGACATTGATATCATAAAGAAAATATTGCAAAGACATCCTCATTTGTACAATGAAAATGTATCATCCCTTGAAGAAAGAGATCTCTCTAAACAATATCTGGATGATCTGCTAAGTAGTATGGTGGCATATGAGATGTTACCTCTTGCATGCTTTCGTTGGGGAAGAGTTGGGTACATTGCCTCGCAGTTCCATAGAAAGTTAAAAAGAGAAGAAAGTGATGTAGAAGACACTGAGAAGCCTTGAAAAAGGTTTTTCAAAAAGGGAAACTTGAAATCTGGAAAGAATCTACAGAAGAAGAGTTTTGTCTGTGAAGAGGAAGAGGATGATATTGATTTGTGGGAAAAAGAACATGAATTTAAAATTGGAAACCATGCTTCCATGATGGCTACCATTGAAAAGTAATAATCCTCTATAGATAAATACTGAGACAATCATGTGACTCATAATTTTCATACCATGTTGAAAATTAAGGATTCCTTTTCAAATCTTGAGAACAAAGGCAAGAGATGTAATAAGTGGAAGGAAATGGTGGAAGAATCATCAGAACCTGTGGATGAGCATGAAGCTAACATTGAATGACTAGAATAACTAGTGAGAGTTCAATCTTAAATATTTAGAAGCACTGACGACATTGTAGAATTGATGCTTAAAATTAAAGAACACGCAAAGGTCATTAATTACCTCACCTCTAGACTGGAAGAAATATCCAAGACTGTTGTGGGTCTTGAGGAGGAATTTCATACACAGAGGAGTAAACTTGAAACTGAATCAATTCCAAAAGAATCATGGAAGAAAATACAGTTTGGAAGATTCTCAAATGTAGAATTACTAGCAAGATCCTAGAGTGGTTTATATGGGGTTGCAAAAATCATGATTGATCAAAGATCCGATTTTATGCGAAAGAGTGGAATTGTCTATGAAGCAGAGACATCAACTGCTGTAAGTAAAGATAGCCAAAAGAAAGACAAGATGAAAGCTGGACATGTTGAATCATTGCCTTAATTGGAGAAAAATAATCCCTCAATCCAGACTAAAAGGACAACTGAAAATTATCCCCAGACATTCAGAAATGATAGGTAGTCCAACTATTTTCCCAAGGAAGAAATTATGAGGAGAAATTCAAGTGAGAAGACATTTCCTCTTATTAAGTGTCAGTTATGTGGCTATCTGGTGCATACCATGTCATATTTCGAAGACGCAAGGAGCTACTAGAATGGGGAAGATCTGGGAAGTCAATAAAGGAGACCCATATCATATCCTCCATTTATAGAATAAATATCTTCTATGGTTACTATTTTCATTGCTTTAACTTTGATGATAATTCTAGGTTTTCCAAGTAGATGTTCGATAGGAGAAATTCATGAAATTATCAGAGACGTGCTAGTTTTCACCCTCTTGATGGTGTTGTAATCACAAATAGTTTCTCTCCTCTAGAAGAATATTATGGGTATGAAGAATCAGACTATGTGGAGGAAGGTATTATAAGACCATCAGTATCCTATACTAAATCCAATATCTCATGGAATGAAAAGAATAATATCGGGAAATTCAATCTTGCAGAAGTAGTACTCAAAGCTACAAAGAGCAGCAGCATCTGGATTCTTGATAGTGGATGCTCTTCCCATATGACGGGAAATGATGATCTTTTGAAGAACATTTAAAAGAAGGTTGATGGAACTATGAGGTTTGGTAATGATGGTGCTTTGAAGATTAAAGGTAGTGGAAATACTTCTCTCGCCAATGGAGAGATAAGGAAGACTAATGTTCTTTATGTGGATGGTCTATGTCACAATCTCCTTAGTGTAAGTCAACATTGTTACTCAGGGATAATAGTAACTATAAATCAAAAAGGCTGCACTATAAATGGAAAAATAGGTATTTCTATAATGAAAGGTTGTAGAACAGATGGAAACTAATATCCAGTTGACAATAATGTGAACTCCTGCTACTTTTCTGTTGAAGAAGAAAACAATTTTTTGCATCTAAGGCTGGGGCACATTAACCAACAAGACATGGAAAAGATATATAAGATGAAAATAGTAAATGATATCCCCATTCTAAAATGTGAATGGAAAAAATCTTGTGATGCTTTCATTCATGGGAAGCTGGTATGTAGTTCATATCAGCCAAAGAAGAAAAGGGCATCACATCTTCTTGATCTCATTCATACAGTTGTTTTTGGACTGAAAATTGTTGCTGGAACACATGGAGAAAGGTACATCCTCCTTTTCATAGATGATTATAGCATAATGGCATGTGTAATGGTTATATATAGGAAACGACAAGTGCTTGACTGCATGAAGACGTATCATCGAATAGCCAAGAATGATACCGGACGATCAGTCAAAGTGTTGTGATCAGACAATGGAGGGGAATACATGTCCATTGAATTTGAAAACTACCTAGAGAAGAATCTGATATAACATGAGGTAGCATTCATGAGAACTCCCCAGAAAAATGGAGTTGTTGAGCACAAAAATCAATACGTTAACAATATAGCCAGGACTATGTTGATTGAGAGTGGAATCTCTCACCATTATTGGAAGGAAGAGGTTGAAGTTGCAGTGCACATTCAGAATCGAATAGGGATTTATATTGGAGAAACTAAGACACCATATGAATTGTGTTATGGAAGGAAGCCTTCATTGAAATACTTTCGTGTTTTTAATAAGAAAATGTTTCATCCAGAACAAAGAATAAAATCAAGGGATGTTTGGTGACAATGCTGATGAAGGAATTTTTCTTGGGTATCCAATGAAAAGAAAAGCCTACAAGTGTTTCAACAAGAAATAAGGAAAGTTTATAGTAAGCAGTGATGTTATGATAATTGAAGAGAAAACCAAAAATTAATCAAGGACTTTATATACTAATGTGATAGAAAGTGAAGAAGAAAGTGAACGTGGAGAAAATACAACTACAAATATAGAGGAATATGTACAAAACACTCAGCAGTCACATCATGATGTTGACTTAGAAGAAGAATCTGAAGAAGAGACTTTGGCAGGAGTGAATGCAACTGAACCACAAAGGAGAAATTGTAGAGCTGAGATTGATCCATTGAACATAATTGGGAATAGGAGTGCACCCAAAAAAACAAGGAGGATGAGGAATGATACATAGTCTGAATTTCTGTCAGTTGTGGATCAATCCTCATTCGAAGAAGCTGTAAAGGATAAATCATGGGTGAAATCCTAGAATGAAGAGTTGGATCAGATTGATAAGAATTAGACACTGGATCTTGTCCAGAGACCCGGAGTTCACAATGTGATTGGTACAAAATTGATCCTCAAGAACAAGTTTGATGATCATGGAAGTTTTATTAGAAACAAGGCTCGACTGGTATGTAAGGGATATTCTGAGATTGAAGGTGTAGATGTTGAAGAAACCATTGCTCCAGTGTCTATACTGGAGTCAATAAGGATTTTCCTTGATATAGCACTCCAAATAGGATATAAAGTGTATCAAATGGATGTCAAGACTGCATACTTGAATGGTGTACACGAAGAAAAGTCTACATTGAACAACCAGTGGGTTTTGTTCTTGGTACTGCTGTGACAATGGTCTGGAAACTAAAGAAAGCTATATATGGTTTGAAGCAGGCAGCATGGGCATGGTACTTCCGACTGGACTCTTATCTTAAGAAGAAGTAATTCAAAATAGGAGGAGTATATCACAATCTATATGTGAATAATCTACAAATGATCAATTCATGGTTCTTGTCTATATTGATGATATCATATTTGGTGGTAGCATGTGGGAATCCATGGATGAATTTGACAATCACATGAAATCAGAATTTTAAATTTCTATGAATGGAGACCTCACATATTTCTTGGGACTGCAGGTGATTCAAATGAAGGATTACAGATTCATTTCTCAGGAAAAATATGCAAGAGAGATTCTGAAGAAGTTTAATATGCAAGAATCCACACCAATGTCAACTACGAGTGCAGTCGGAACTAAACTCGGAAAACTTGAAGATGGGACATCTGTAGATTCCACCATAAAAAGGAGGATAATTGGGAGCCTACTGTACCTGACATAGACACAGATAGATATTGTCATTGCCACATGTCTTTCAGCCCTCTTTCAATGTGATCCAAATGAGGAACATATGGCTGTAGTAAAAGGAATCAGGAGGTACATTCAAGGTACACATAACATTGGGTTATATTTTTCTGCTGGCGGGGACAGTGAATTATCATCATTTTTTGATACTGATGGGGATGGTGATGTAGTAGACAGAAATTCCACAAGTGGTGAAGCCTTCTGTATTGGGAAAAATGTGTTGGCTGGTAGAGCAGGAAACAAGAAAGTACTTCTCTTAGTACTGCTGAAGCTGAGTATATATCTGCCAATAAGTCATGTACTTAACTACTATGGATGAAGAAACAACTAACGGATATTGGTGATAAGGTGATGAAACCAATGGTAATATACTATGATACCAAGAGCACAACTTACTTCACGAAGAATCCTGTTCAGCATTCTCATACAAAACATATTGAAATTAGGTATTACATTATCAAAGAGAAAGTTTAGCAACGGGTGATTGTAATGGATCATGTGGGAACTAATGAGGAAGTGGTTGATATCCTGACCAAGACACTGTCAGAAACTGTGTTTGAGAAGCATCGGTTGAAAGTCGGTGTTCAGCCACCTCCCAATTCATAATGAGGTTACGAATTACCCCTCTCCCCATTTATGATAACGGTTTTTATCTGTTTATGGATGTGATGCAGGTTTGTGGGGGAGATACTATCTAGGGGGAGTATGGTTTGCGCTGAACAATAAACAAATTATTGGTCTTTGGGTTTATTGTCAATGGGGGAGAAATGAATAAATTCAATCATGTTCAGACATGTAATGCTTCATGGGTATCATTGAGAAAGGAAACAATTCAGGCCTGTTCATGCATGTAATGCTTCTTGGGCGTCATTGAGAATTACAAAACAAATCTTCCTCTATTGTTTTGTACACCGAGCATTGCTAACCTAGACTTAGAGTTTTGGCTGAGTTGATTCTTGCGTTTTTGGTTTTCACATGAATGGGGATCCATTGTATTTATTTTCTGATTGCTAAAAAACCCAAAGTGGAAGATTGTTGGAACCACAGTATTCTATCCATGAATTGGAGTATGGTTTGTGTTTGATGTCAATCCTCAGTTGAAGTTTAGAATGTGTACCAGAAAAGTGATCATATAGTTCAAGCAGATAGCAGTATTGAAGGTGGCGCTGTGTATTGAAGGAGAGGAAACTTGTGTGCCATATGTTTTTCAAGATCAAAACTTCAAAATATGTCAAAGGAAAGTAGGTCATGCAAGAATTGGTGGGGTCATGCATGTGAGTTGCAAAAAAGTGGATAGGGCAGTTGGAGCTGCACGCCGTAAGGACTCTTGTGTGCCACCACGCAGGTGGTCCAGTTTTCCTATAAATAGAGGACGACCCCACCTCATTTGGAATGAAGTTCAAGACTTAGAGATTTTTCAAGCTCTCGTTGCGCAAGTGGTTGAGTCGCGCTAGTGGTAGTCGGGTCGCGCAAGTAGAGGCTACACACAAGTTGTTGTCTATGCGACCATGGTGATTTGGGAGTTAAAGGTGCAAAGTAATGAATATTTGGAGTTGAAGGAGGCAGTGTTGTGAATGTGTGTTGCTGTAACCTACACGCCGATTTTGTACTACGTAGGTGACTTGTGTGCCATTCTTGAAACTTGTGCACCAGTCTGGGAGAAGCATGCCATGTGAGGTTGTAGTACGCCAATACTTTTGGAGATGAACAAAAACTGTAAGATTGCCCGATACCTTCGGTGCAAAGTGGGATTAGTATACGAGTGAAAGTTGGACTTCAACAAAGCATCTACATTCAACAGAGGATGCATTCTTTTGAAATGATGAAGAGACCCTCATGTCTATATACTGAGTGTGACTTCACCAAGGACAGTGTGCCATGGAAAGTCAACAGGAGTGACCTGAGGGAAGCAGTGGGTATCCCTGAACCTTTGTAAAGATAGTAAGCCTGGGACAGAGTGACTGTTCCCGAACAATTTTAATCCAAAACTAGTGAAGATTAGTGGAATTCGGTACGACTGTAAACTTGTCAGAGTATGCTCCTTGGACGTATCCATTAGCGGTGAACCAAGTAAAAAATTGTTGTGTCGTCTCTTTTCATGTGAATGTTTCATTGCTGATCATATTCATTATACATGTTTAACTAGTTTCTACCAACACAAGAACAATATCCTTGTTTTTAAAAGAAAATGTTGACACCCTAATTCACCCCTCCCCTCTCAAGGTATCCTGGGGTCCTATAAAACATACCACTTAATCTCAGTTATTTTCATAATGTTTTCTATGTGTATCAATTGAATAACTACCAACCTGACTCCAACCATGTGATACACAAGGAAAATTACACTCTTGAATTGGATAAAACATTTATCCATTACTAGGATTCTAATCTAGATAAATATTTGAGTATTTTGAATGGTTGATTTATATTTTTGGTATATTTTGTATGGAATCATATTAATATTCAAGAGTATATGTGTGAAAAAATGAGATTTATGCTATAATCATGTAAAAAACTCATTAATGTAAATGCTGAACTATAGCATCCTGATGAATGAAACGCCAATGGATGGGAGAGTGATAAACGCATTGATTTAAGAATAAATATATTTTATTACTTTATTAAGGTTATGAAATTTTTGAGCTGGGTATCAGGTTGGTTATAAATGTTTTTACTATTTCATAATGTTCTTTGTGGGTTCTTGGTTTGACCACGATTTGCGGAAACCATCTTGATTTCCCTAGTAACTATAAAATAGCAGGACATGTTTTTCTAAAAATAGAATGGTTTGGGAATAATATTTCCAAATCATGATATTTTATAATTTTTAGAAAATAGATGATTTTCAAGAATAACATATGGGTTTATAAATAATTCAAACTAACTATGTGGAAAGAACAATAAAATAATATAATTCTGTAAAATAATATTTGATTCCTTGAAACCCATATTTCATCATATATTAACATAAGATGTAAAATTTCCACACACCTTAGTAGAATCCTGTGAACTTCTTCATTTCTTTGATATATTAAAATAGAACAAAGAGCACTGGTTCTAGGAAATTTTTTGTAAGATATTTTTTATTAATATCTCCCATTACTTCTTATAGTTTTTATAAAGAACAAAGTTATATTTTTTCATTCTTTAATATATCTATTTGTATGATGTGATTTTTATATTTAACATTTTTTATTTGTTGAATTAATTAATTAGGAATCCAGAATCATCGAGGTCATGGTATAAAGAATCATTCACTAACTACTCAATGTTAGGTGGAGTCCATTATTTTTTCACATTCTCCTGAAAATGATTATTATCATTTTCTAAATAATATTGTGAGGATTTTAATTACATAATAAATTTTTATTATCTATTTAAAATATATTTTCTGTATTTCATAAAAACTACAAATTTCTTATTCCCAAATGGTGTAAAATAAAATTATTTAATTAAAAGAGTTTTGAATAAAAATATACTTAAACAAAAAATATATATTAAATTTAGTGAGTCTGTGATTATTATTTTAGGAGTAGGACTTACTTGACTAACCATGGTCAAAGTGACAATATTGTGGTACAATGTATAAATCCACTATGTCATAACATGAAACTGTATGTTTGAAACCACTCATGATTTCAACTATTTAGAAGTGGCCTATAAGATGTGTTTGTATTAGATGGTTTTAGGATTGAAAGAATTGGATTATTAATTTTGTATATTTTTAATGTTATTTGAATCACTTCTGTTAGATATATTTCTATTTTTGTCAACGCCTTTCATGTTTCCACATTTATTTTAATTTAAATAAAATACCACTTGCGTATTTCTTATATTATATCCATATTCTAGAAGTTCTAGGGTTTTAATTTAGTGCAATATAATCTCCCACCATAGATAGACATTGGTGTGTATACATACACTATTAATCATGACAATGATAAGAATAATGTTTTTTATTTTATACTGTGAAGATGAAATTGGATGTATGTGGATTCTCTTAATATGTAAATTTTATTAAGACCAAATAGACTCATTGTTTTGTATACCCATATAATATTACATGAGTTTAAAACACTTATTAAATCTCCATTGGTAATATCCTTTGATTTTGGGTCTTATAAAAAATTAATTTTTGTTGATAAACACAGGGTATTGTGTAAAATTATTTAATTATGTTTATTTTCATAATTTTTTTTTTATAAAATTGATGTAATTTGGTTCAAATGTTTTCATATAATTTATATTAAAATTATACAGTCAAAAAATGCCATGGATCAAATATTGTAGCATACTGGTTTTAGACACCATGTTATGTGTTAGGATTTATGGGATGAATGTATCATAATAGTTCGGATATTTAGGAGAGGATTTCAAGCAGTGGTTTCATGGATTGGTGTTATGCCTAGGTAAATGTGTTCATTTCATCATTTTGTTCTTTCTATGAATTAATTTACTATGATAATATATATATATATATTTTATGAATTATTTTTCATGGTTATGCATGTTGTTTTCTTAAATATAATGTCAGATATCTTGGTTCCTATATTAGTGGCATTGGGTGGAATTTAAGGGTTTTCCTTTTGGTTTATATAATCACCAATTTCATATGAACCATCATGTACATGATGACACCATTTATCATTATATGTTTTTGGGTATGTTTTAATATTTTCAAAATTGGTAGCACGATGCAAAAATCGTGGATGTCTTGAGTTGGATCTTTTTGTTGATGTCATGTGTAGGCAATTTTTGAAGGATCCCCTTTCATCATTGTGTCATTTTATAATGATACCTATTTAAAATGAGTCATATATTATCTATATTTTTCAATATTATTATCGTTTCTTATTCTATAGTAGTTTTAATTTCTGTTTTTTATTTATTTTTAGTTTTTATCATCTTTTATAATATATAATATATATATATATTTCATGGTTTTTAAATTATGAGAAAGTCATCTTCTATTTTTGATAAATCCTATGACTGTTACTATTATCTATTGGGCCATGGATATTTCACTAATGGTTTTTCAAAATTCATTCCTAGTAAATACAATGGGTTTGTTTATGATGTTATAGTTGGGGAATTATTTTTATATAGATAACTTACACATATATCGTGTGGTCACAGAGGTTCATAAATATATTGTGATTTTAAAACATTAAAGGATAACACCAGAAATCCATTAATATAAGGGAAATTTTGTATTTTATTTGGAACACAAAGAAGTTAAAAAAACAACAAGGTAATCACCCATAATTGGGGACTATGTGATAACCAAATTTCCATGAACCCAACCATAATTTCCCTATTAAATTTCATAATGAATAGTCATATAATAATATGGAAATTACTAAAGGATATTATGATATTATAATAAGGAAAATATAATATAGACAACTTCTTGAATAGAAAACAGATGATGAAAATGTTTTAACATGTATAACAAACTATATATTACACATATCAAAATGAAGGAATAACATAGCTAGCCTTACTTAAAAAACACCTCATTTTTAATGGGTAATATAAATAATCATTCATATGTGAAATAGAAAATAAAAAAAATAATAACATAGAGAACCAATAATGTAACTAACACACCCCTTATTAGGTGGTAGAAACAAACTATACCATACAGATTATGATATAGTCACATGTATATGAGTTAACAAGATCCATATTTCTATATTAACCTGGATTTACCATACTCATCTCACACAAGGTAAATCAAATATCTATACATCCATGAAAATATATTTTAATCTAATCATACATTGAAATATACTAATCACATCAATACACAAAAATCACATACTTTTTCACGATTCCCTTATACGTTATTATCAATCAGAACATATTCTCAATTAAATATGGTTATATTGTTTTCAAATATCTCAAGAAAAAACATTATCATTTCTATAAGAATAATTTGAAACTAATTCTCTATCTGAAAAACCTATGGAATAATACATTAAATAAAATCTAATACATCCATGTTTTTTTCATGTAGATGAAAAATCATCCATAACTCTCATACATATGGGGAAACAAATCATTTTAAACTAATCTAAGAATATAAAAGGATTGGTAAATGAAATCCCATGAATACTCATACAATCACATGTAAAATATTATATATAATACCATTTTATTTAAAAAATAGTTGTAACCTATTATATTTTATTGTTTGGTAGATAACTTAGAAATATATTCATTCAATTCATGCTCAATTAAAGGAAAAAAATCCTAATGAAAATAATTTAAAAATTGGAATAATCATGATGGTAGAAGAAACTATAGTCTAAAGATATAGTATACGCATATAAGGTGTTAAAAATACTATCAAATTACGTCCAAAAATTATTACACTCTTAATCAATAACAAAAGAGGTTGAAAGTCCAAATGTAAGAAATGTGGGAGTCATTGAGGGGGCTCTAATCATGGATGGGACTGGGAAGAAGAAAACTAGTGTTAGAAAGGATTTTATATTTGGAAATAATAAAATACAATTAGGGTAAGATCCTAAGATATCATAATCACCGGATCATCTAATAGACACCCAGTATGCTCCCACTAGATTACTTGTTCGTGTGCAAGGGATATTATCCAATTGTGAAAGACACTAGGTATCTGTTTCATCGTCTTTGATTCCTCATCATAATTTTTGACATTATATCGAATATTGTGTCATAATAAAAATCTCTAAATCAAAAACATAAATCAATGTTACCCACTTACATAATGGTTTATCAATTTCAAAATTTTTTAATACAAAATATATTATGAATTATACCAATATATTATATGTTGTGCACATGTTTTCATTAAAAGATTTCTGTAAATATTTCTAAAAAAGACTATTTTGATATAATAACATATTTAATTGACTAGAAAAACATAAATGAACACATTTTAATTCTTAATGACAATAAATTGGGGTTTATTTATTTATTTATTTATTATCATAAAAAATAATAAGGTAGTAATTGAAATATGTGGTAATGAAAGGGAGTGTGGATAAAAATTGATTGGTGAGAATGATAGAAAATGAGAGAGTAATCATAAATATATATATATATATAGATATGCATGATGAATAAAGATTAAAATTGTGTTTTGATACTTAGTTTAATGATGTTTTTTCCTCTATTTCCACCACCAAGCAGAAACCATTTTTATTATAAGTGTGTTCAATGGAATTTGAGTAAGTTACTAATGTATGTATCTTCTCATGGTAAGTCTTCAAATTATTTTCATTATAAGTGTGTATACCAATTTTTAGGAATTTATGTCTTATATTTTATTGAATAGATTAATGTTAATATAATTTAATTGACCTTCCAATCAATAATTAAGTATACATGGGTAATTTCAATAGAGTTAATTTCATTCCATTTGCATATTATTTTAATTTAATACGATTAATATGGTGTCATTGAAGTGGAGTAAAATAATTATTTGAACTTTTATCTTGTAATTATTAAATAAATTTAAAATTGTTAACATCTAACAAATTGAAATATAATAATATATATCCCCTTCATTTTTCAAAATGATTATTTCATATTTCATAAAAAAATATTAACTTTGTACATTAAATAGATAAATTATTTTATGATGAATTGTCATAAATGATAAATCCATGTTGGTTTATTAAAGTTATTTTCATAAAAAAACGTTTTCCCCCAAATATTTGCACAATTTTGATGGATATATAACACATATCGCAAAAAATATTTCAAAGCACTATAAAAAATTTAATAAATTTCACTTGGTCATGGGTGGTATATAGTATGTAGATTGTTTATAAAATAATGTGGTTCCAATTGAATCCATGGTTCTATTTTTAATGTTGTTTCCATTATAATTGATTAATTAAATTGGTGTTTTGAGCCTTAGGAAAATTATTATTTTATAGAATACAATAGATGTATTAGAATATTTTTTATATTGTAATGTCTTATATGAACCTATAAATAGGGTTTTAGGTTACATATGTTAAATTAAATCCTTTGGAATGAGGTAAAGGATCCTGGAAATTGATACCCTAGACATCATATTGTTTAAAAAATATTATGTGTTTTTTTGATATCTCATTTATTTTTTAAATGGTACCACAATTTTAGATCATGGTAAGGGATTGATAGAACTCATAGGATTACCTATATAATAATATCGAAACAAATATTATAAACTAAGAAAATAAATTAAATGTTTTAAAAAATATTAATCAGAGAAAATAAATAAACATTGGTGGTAATGTTTTCTTGATCAAAATATTATCCCTTTCTTGTGAAATTAAAATGGCCATTCAAATTGACGAGCAATCCAATGATTTATTTTCACTATATATATTATTTTAAAACAAAAATAATATAAAATATACATTTAAATTTTTAATAGTAACATGAATTCAATAACATAAATAAAAAATTTAATTTTAAAATTAACAACTATATACAATTCTCTAAAAATTACATTTCATTTAAAAAATGGATAATTTCATAAAAAATATATTATTTTGGAAAAATTCATAAGAAATATTTATAAAATTTTATTAATAAAAATTTAACATCATTAATACATGGGTAACATATCAGGTAATGGATTATGGGTCATACATGTAATAATATGTCACATGGAATATAAGGTTACAAGAAAGAACATTTTTATAACATGTTTAATCGAGGTGAGGCATATTAAATGTAATAGCCCCTAAAAACACACCATGCATTTACTGGTTCATACATTTTCAAGTGAAAAAATATTTATAATATTCTATATTGGTTATATACTATATACTATATGGTAGGTAATGTTGTTCATTAAAATCATGTTTTATATGATGCTTAGAGTACATTATAGACCATTTACATGGAGTATTCTATGTATGTATGATTCTTATTTCATATGCTTTAAATCATATAATAAATTTCATATAACTACTATTAAACTAAATGTATATACCATTTAAGTAATTTATATTTTTATTTCAAAAAAATTAATGTTTTATAAAGCAAACTCAATGATCAGAAAAAAACAAGTATTCAAAATTATTTAATTAATTTTCATTATTTTATTATATAATAAAAATATTTTTTGTGGTATATCTTATTATTTTTTGTTATCATTGCATAGTAAATGTTCACGTGGTAGGCCAACATATGATATATGGGAATTGATGTTGTTTTATTTTAGTTAGTCCCTGAGTTTTATATAGATAGTAAATATTAATTATAATATTAAAATATTTGAATCACTGCTTACCTTATAAAATTTATGATCCTTAGATTCCAATTTATATTTACATAACTACTATACCTTATAACACCTCAGTCACATTTGATAAATTTTTTGAAAAGTTAAGCTACTACATAAATAATTTATTTCAGGACTATACCAAAGGATAATCCGTATAAAAAGAATCATAAGGGTATCCAGGATTTCTTAACATGAATAAATCTATACACATTTATTTTTCCTCAAGGGTCTATGATAGTATATCACTACATCATTATGTAAACATTAAAAATATTCCAATGATTATTTAGAAATTAATTTAATTTTTCTTTGTTGATTATTAATTTATATAGTCACATTGATTAAGAATAAAAAACATGATTATATAAATAAATTAGTGATGTATTTCTTAATATTTGTTTTATTTTAGATGGAAATTATTTATGAAACTGTTAATATATAATATTTAACCAACATACCATTATAAAATTTGATTCAATATTAAAAACACACTTAATAAAGATTCCAAGACATCATTCACCATAAAATTTACTTTAAAAAACATATGTAATGATTATTTCTTGAGAACAATGAGTGAATATTTGATTTATCATGGGTTTTTTTTAAACAGATGTGTGGACCTAAAAAATAAGTTTAAATAGACAAAACTATGATTTAAATTGTCAATTTTATGGGTAAATATATAGGTTCATTAATGTTTTAGATCTATAGAGATATGAGTTCACTCAAATAGTGAATGGTGTATATGTTAATCTATTTATCCAGAGAAAATAGAATTCAGATACGTTAATTTTATGATAGGAACCAGTCATTACTATAATAAGGGGAATTTGGTTCCATTGTCTTTAGGATATGTATTTCATTTTATGAATTCAATGGGGAGGTATATTAAAGGTACATTAAATAATTAGAGCTTTAAATAATTAATCAACAAATAATTGAAATATTAATAAATAAAAGGTATAAAAAATTTACCTTTTCATACATATGTATACATGTATTTGAAAAATATATTACCACTATGATTTATGATTAAAAATGATAATGAAATTTCAAATTTAAATATCATGTAGTGTTAAAGAAAAATACACACAATATTATGGTAAAAAATAAATCATATAAATAGGAGTATCATCCACATACTAATATATAAAATGGATCTTGTAGGGTAAATACATATTCCAATAATATGTATTTAGAGGATGCATTGACTTTCTAGTAAATAAAATTCTCAAAAATTTCATGTGAGGATAAAAAACCAATTCATGGGAAATATGTATTAAATACGCTAGAAAAACTCAATTAATTTAAAAAGGGAAATCAAGGATGGAATGATGTTATGTCTCTAATTCACTCCTCATGTAAATGGTGAGTGATGGAATCTTGGATTTTCCTAAATTATTCAATATGATATGGAATAATGATTGATATAAATATTATAGATTATTGTTTGTTAAATAATTATCCACTAGTCATGTAATATTATACTTATTATCCATGTTAATTTGTTTAATATGTAATTTTTACATGACTAATAATGGGAAGAAAGTTATAGATCACTTTAATATGGTTTTTTAAGACGATTTCACCTATAATAGTGTAAATTATTCATTCCTGATGATTATCAAAATGAAAAAAATCGTGAAAATTTCAATAAAAATAAGAAATATAACTAATCCATTAAAATACAATATTTTAAATACAAATTCAATATGAGGAAGTAATTAATTAATTAATCAAACAAAATTATTAAAATTGGAATGTCTAATGGAATAATAATTTCATTATGATGACGAATATATAAATGGAATATTCTACATTATGTATATGTTTCCTTATTTTTAATAATTCTACATTGATATAATTTTTATTAGATATTATATTTTGAGAAAACATTTTTATATAAATATATAAATAACATAGATTTTAGAAGACTGTAAAAGAAAATTTGGGTCATTGATGTGCTAATAGATCAATGGTCATAAAATTACTATAAAATACAACAATTCGAATTTCCTAAGAGGAATTTTTTTATTGAAAAAAATTTATTTACTATGTTAAATTACATAAAATTTTATTTATTTTCTCACTTATGAAATTAAATAATTTCATTCCTTGTTTAAATAAAATATTGTCTCTATCAAAAAGGAAAAACATATTTTTATTTTACTTCTTTATATAATGTTTAATATATAATTGAATTATAAAATATTATTTGAAATAAATGATGAAATAATCACCAAAAACAATTTACACTACCTTAAAGTATTGATTTTTTTATGTAATCCCAATACATTAGATAATGATATATAAAATTAAAACTTAAATTATTTCAGTTAAACACCTCACATATACCCCAGACATGCTTAAAAATGAAATTTTCCATGGTGTTGGGACCCTGATTTATTTGAGAATGCAGTTTCCAATTAAGGTTTTTTTGTAAAATATGGATAATTGATTGATAAAATTGATGGAAAAGTGGATTTTATGTGTGTTTTGGGTGTTATATTTTTTATCAATAGATTGGAATAATTATAAAATGGAATGAAATTCAGTCTAAGATGAATTAAGTTGATTCAAGATGATTTGAGGTTCATTTGGAAGTATAATAGATATTAGATAGACAATGGATATGGATTGTAAATTTAAAGATGTGTTTTTCAAATTGAAGAGAATATCAAACTACAAGTGAATGGATCATGTTGTGATCAGAAAATAAAATATTAAGTGTTTATGTGACATAGTTAGTCTATTCTATAATAGTACTAATCATTATTTTATTTAATTTATTTTAATGAAGAAACTTTTTGTTGTATTTTACAAAATGGATATCATGTTAGAATGGGTTTGTTAAACATACATGTTGTTATTATTTTTTGTGAGAAATAATATATATCCATTTGGGGAAGGAAATTGCGTTTTTAATATATTGATCATGCCACAATGTATTCTATTAACTGATAACGAATCCTGAATGAAGAAAACATTGGCACATTAAATAAAGTGGTTCATAATGGATAAATAAGTAATTTTTACATGAAAAAAACTAACCCAAATTTTTTGATCCCATAAAGGGTAAGTTACCTTCTATTTATGAAGTTTTTAATAATAAATTATCTTGTGGAGGTAGACATGTTGAAATTGTCCAATAGATTTTCTGATATTGGAAAATAACCACTTTGGTAAATTAATGGTCATGCCATTGTAAACCTCATAGAACTGTTACTACCATGGTCACACTACAATTGACATGTCCATCACATGGTATGTACATAAATACATTTTACAAATTTTTAGATTATGTGTATATTTGTATGACATAGAGGATAAACTAACATGAAAATTTCAGTCCCAAAATAATTTAAATAAATAATATAATATTTGAACCAATTCTATGACTCAAATTTATTTTAGAGAAGTTTGTTATAGTTGTAGCATTTGATTCCTAATTTTATATTAAAATGCTATTAAATGTGGTTGTAAGATATTGTTTAAAACTCTTGAAGATGATATTTATTTCTTTATTACATGAAGTGATATTGAGAGATAATTTTTTGTTGATTGGTGTTCATATATTTGGACTTTTATGAAGGGTTTTTAAAGAATACAATATGGTTATGTGTTATTAATTATTAAGATGAATCTATATTTGATAATATGATAACAATGTGAAGACGATAAGTGTTTTTAGAACATATATAAAAAATTATAATTTATTATTGAATGTAAAATATTATTATTTTATATTTAATGATCATTATTTGGGATTTTGAGGGAATATTATTCACATGTCTGAAGTCATTTTAATGTATCACTAGTTCACGGAAAAATCATTATTACTATATCTATGATTTTTAGTTGATCTAGTTAAAAATGGATTTTATGATCATTCCAAGGATTAAACAATTAATTATGAATAGTTAACCTTAAAAAATCTCTATGGGAAATATTTCATGGTTTATTGAATATACATTAATGTGAAATAATAATTAATAAAATCACATTAATGACTGACAATGTATCATGAATGTTGAGATTTAAAATAAGATAATAAATGATTCACCCATTCATTAATTCATAATGATCATTATTTTAATTTACGAATATGTGGCTTCCTTGAACTGGTGTATTGAGCATCACAACGTTATGGATTGAAGGGTGTTCTCAGTCCCCATAAGATGGTTAATGGTGCTGAATTATTAGTAACATGCATTATGATTAATTTTCTTATCAAAGAAAAATCTATCACCTGATAAAATATAAAAAATATTCAAATTTTCATCATAATTTCAGAAATCAGATGCCATGAATTATAACGAAAATTCATATTCCAAACCAAAATATTAAATTATATGTACTAAAGGTATAAATATTCCATCTCCATGAAATTTGATGGGGAAAACCTCACTTTGTAACTATCAAACACCTACACACCACAAACATGAATACCTACAATTGATAAACAACACATTTCCCTTACAAACATAAAAAATGAGGTATAAACACACCCAACGATATGAATATGGTGTTAGAAAAAAAACCGTGTAGTATTCCAAATGTTTTTCGTAAGTATTTTATATTAAGAAAATAATTATGATCATATATAAAATTAAAATAAATATAACTCATCATTAAACAGTTTTCAATAAATCATGAAAATCATAACATTTATAATTTTTTCTAATGAATGGATAAAAAACATTTTCACAATAATTTATCGAATAACAAATTCTTTAGAAAATTATATTTATCCACTCAAAAAGGAGGACCTTGTAAAGTAGATATTAGGTATGTGAGGTTTTTGGTAGCTAAAAACATCATTTTGTTTTAGTGATAAAATCCCACCTAGAGAGAATGTTTCCCTAATACACATAGCCTGGGGTGTGAGATTCCACTACGATAATGGACTCCCTAATAAAAAAATATTTATTTTGATTTTAAATAATAGTTTTATCAATTAATTTTCCTCGTAATACCCCCACATAACTACCATAGGTTTGAAAGTTCCATAACCCACATTTAAATATTTTAAATATATAAAATGAGGACCACATTGAGGATTTTGATATTACATGGTGCTCACACTTGTATGATTTCACGATCATGATTCATGTTATTTAATTTGAATATCACCCATAAATATCCAAATTCATAAAATATGATTAAGAAATACTCATCCATTTTCAATAATGAGGTGATGTTCATATCTTGAAATAATCACGACCGTCAAAAATATATAATTATAAATCATTCAATAAATCAACATGGGAAAACAGTTTGAAAATGGGAATGAATGTATGTTTTTATAAACAAAATAATTCCCTAAAACAACTCACATCAACAATTGGTATTTCTAATGATTTAGTGGGATACACAAGTCAAAGGGGAGATTGATCTTCGGGTGAAATATGAAATGTTAAACCATGAATCCAAAACCATAAAATGAAAAATTATTTATAAAAATTAATTGAGGTCAATAGGGAATACATATCACTAAAACCATCAGTGATTCACACAACTATATTACATATTAGATCTATTTAATTCACCCATATAAAGAATGTAACTTAATTTTTAATATATCAAGAAAAAACATCAGATCTGTAGAAAACAAATCAACAAAATGACATTTAATATATGGGATTGGATATTGGGGAATTCATAAGGACACTAAAGAACAATGTACTACATTTGTATTCTACAACCCATCCACACATAATCAGTAATAATAAATATTTGGATGTCATTGTATCTTAAAATTTACCTTTAATAATCCCTGAGATCACGATCCCATACTCTAGAGAGATGAATGATACAAATAATATGTTTTACAGCTCAAATTTATGATATTTTTTCTTATTTATTTATGTCTGATGGGATGCCTATAGAGTTTGAGAAACCATGAACCCAATTACGTCCAATATAGTGGTCCCCATGTTTATACACCTGCTATTTATAACCATGCACAATCCATGTGACATTATACTTCCATATTTTTCTTTTTTAAGGGAAGGGTAAATTGTTAGGACTAACCATGTCTCAATTATATACACTCATTTGGGGATCAAAAATTAGATTTATGGTTTATAGTAAATCTAACATGGTTTGAAAAATAAATGTGCCAACTAATAACATTCCTATATATATCTAAAAATAAAAATAAATTACATTCAAATCCCATGTTCAATTAAAAAATATACGAATAAAAATTTATATAATTCATCGAATGTGATACTAGGATGTTGAAAGTATTCCCACCGTATAACATTTAAACACAATAATTTCATGTTTAAAAAGATATATAAATGAAACTTTGAGTTACTAGTACATTATTGTTAATAAATATCCCCATGTCGTTTTTAAATATATTCCATGCTTCTATAACAATCATAACAACACAATAAAAGTCCCACATTAAATCATTTCATGGATATAAATAACATCGACTAGTCATTATAACAAAAGACACATCTATACTACTACATAATAGGCATTTAGAAGTTATAAATATGTCCTTTACCAGTGATAGAGAATTACTTACTACTAGAGAGAGATTAAAATTTTGAGTCTTTTATCAGTCCTAAAAAAAACTAATAATGTAGTCCTTTATTAGGGTGTATAGAAGTGCTGATAACGGGGTGTACTACAGTGTGTGGCTACAACACACTACATCACTGGTGCTGGGTACTTCAATAGAACAACACATCACAAAAAAATGCTTGAAATCATAAAAAACGGGTATCAATACAAGATTTAAATTAAGATAAACCAATTTAGGCTTGTTTGCTTAGTTTTACTGTTTTGATGTGCATTTAATACAAAAATGATACTTATATATTGAAGAAAACTCACATTGAATCATACCAGTCACACCTAGTGTCAGATTGAGGTGTAGATAATTCGTACACGTCTAAAATGACTTATGTATAATTTTCCTAATATATCAAATCAATATGAGTTTTTTCTCGGTTTTGAGTACCTGAGTTATCTATTTTACTAAAATTCCATGTTAAATTTGAATCATGAACATTGACTCATTACATTCACATTATGTTACATTTGGAAATGATAAATATTTCTACAACTAAAAAAAATTTATGGAACATTCTACTAAATTATAATGACAACATTGTTGTGTTTTCATGGTTTTCAAAGAGTGACACTTTTTGAACTAAAATGTTTCTTTTATAATGATAATAGAAACATTGATTCATAACAGCCACATCATGTATCGAATTGAAGGAGGATGATTCTTATAGGTCAAAATGACTTATAGATCATTCTTCTAAATTATCAAAACAATCCAAATGGTATTTTGAAATCTATGTGTGGATAATTATTATAAGTCCCAAAATGATTTTTTTATCATTTTCATAATGTATCAAAACAATCCCAATGTGGTTACAATGTTTTGAATAAATCACTTGAACTTTATTAATAAAATGTCACATCTAACTGAAAAACTGCACATTGATTCAAACCGATCACATCGTCTATAATTTTTAAATGAGACCTATTTTTTATGTAAATAATGATTTATGAATTATTTTACTATATTATCCACAATATTTGAGCATGTTTTCTTATATTTTTACCGAATGAGGTTTTTTTTAACTAAATTGTCAATTTTTAACACATAAAGGACACATTAAGTCATTTCAGGAACATCCTATATCAGATTAAGGTAAAGATGATTCCCACATGTCAAAATTGTATTTAATATCATTTTCCTAGAATATAAAAAAAATTGAATGAATTTTGTTTGTTTTATGTAGGTAAATTTTCCCTTTTATTAAAATTGATGTATATTTTAAATAAAAAGATGCAATTGTAGTCTTTTCAGTCACACCGTGCATCAAATTGTGGTAAATCATATTCTAACACATATAAAATAACATAGGGATAATTTTCCTAAACTATTAAAATAATATTAATATGATTTATAAGTTTTTATTAGGTCAGCCTTTTTTATTAAAATTAATTCCATTTTTTAGAAAAATGTAGCACATAAAGTGATATCGGTCACAACGGATGACATATTGAGGAAAAAATGATTCCTTCAAATCTAAAATCACTAATAGATCATTTTCCAAATTTATTAAAACAATCTGAATGTTTTTTCCAATTTTGATTATGTCGCATGTTTTTTTCTTCAAAAATGTCATATTAAACTACAACAGAAAACACTTTGACCTATATAGATCACATAGTTTGTCAGTTTGACATGAGACCAATAAATATATGTCAGAAATTAATTATAAATGGATATAAAAATTTATCAAGAAAATATGAAAATGATTATTATTTTTTTACTTTCTTTTTTTGAACTAAACTTTTGATTTTAAAATAATAACAGGCACATTGAGTTATATCGGTCACACCATGCATCCAATTTTGGTGTATATGATTCCAAAAAATATCAATTGAGCTATGGATCATTTCCATAATTTATAAATACAATAATAATTCATTTTTTCATTTTTGAGTATGTTTATTTTTATTTTAAATAAAATTCATGTTAATTTAAAATAAAAAGAATCACTTTGATTAATACCAGTAACAACGCGTGTCAGACTAAGAAACATTTTATTCATACATGTACCAAAGTCTAAATAAAATCAGGAAATCCAATGTTACTGTAACACCGTGAGATTTTATGAAAAATATTCTTTTTAATTTTATTGATGTCTTGTGTTGTACACTACAATAAAAGAGTCTTTCAAAACACGCAACCTTAACTTGGCTTCATTACATGCAATTGCGACCTTCCTCGATAGCGTGTGTTGTACGCAATACTGAGTTTCAATAAACAATGATATACTATTAAAATATTATTAAAACTAACCATTATGAATAGTAATAACCACTTTTTGAAATTTTTTAAAATTCATCTTTCAAAATGGACTTCATTTTTAGATTCGGAATATCGAAATTATCCTAGGGTTAAATTTTTGTATTTTTCTGAAAACATTCAATTTTTTATGAATAGTGAAAACAATGGGCTACTATTTAAAAACTGACATTTTATTTAAATAATTATTTATTCTATTTAAATTTATTTTAAGTCAAAATTGACACATAATACCTATATAAGTTCAATGTAATTCATTAGATTAATTTTATAATAATTTTAGATATATTAAAATTTTATTGAACTTTTGACCATATTTTACCCACCTCCTAGGAGAATTTCCAAATTCACATAAAACATAATTTTACCGCTTCTATGAGTGGAATTTAAAAAATCCGAGAGACACGGTTGATTTCAGTAAGAAAAATGTGGTTCAATGAGAGAAAAATAATTTTTGTTGAATAGTAACTTTTTAGTTTTTTAAACATGGTTAAAAGTAAATAGGGTAATTAAGGGTAAAAATGTTTTTATTATTACCCTAATACATGTCCTAATTCTATTGTATAAGTGTAATTAGACCAAAAACAACCTTAAGAATAAAATATGACCATTTAGGCCCTCTTGGTTTAGATTAGGACATTTATTATTAATTTTTTTAAAGAAGGGTTAAAATAGTTAAAATCAAAGTATAATAAGTAAATCATTTTTATTATAGGGTTATACATAAGATAAATTCGACTATAAATATTCATTAGAAATATAGAAAGCTTTCCTACATAATTATATTTTATTTGTAATTTTTAAACATTAAATAATTTAATTTATTTATGACACAATGATGATGCAGTAACTCTCTTATTAATGAAATATTGACATAATTGATGTTATAAATACCAAAAAAAATGTAATTAGAGACTTTTTATGAATTAAACTAATTTTATCGGTTAATATGACATGTTAGAATTGATTTAATTAACTTTTATAGAATTAATAATTCTGTTATGATTTTTAAAAAAATCAATTACTAAATAGTGTCAAAATTGACATAAAATAGTTTTAAAAAAATATATTATATTATTAATTGTTATATTATTCCTAAAAATCTATGGTTCGGAAAAATGACTTAGATATGTTTATATATATTAATAATAAACAACTTGGGGTTATTTTTTCTTCTTATAGTATGTTTATTAACCATATAGAGTAATAACATAAAAAGACACGATAAAAGTAAAATTATTTAACTTAAAGTTAAATATAAATGATAAGGTTAAAATAGGAACATAAACTTATCTAAATTCTATTGGATGAGAGTATTTCAACCCATCGGCACCTTTTCTTTGAAAT
Organism: Viscum album; assembly: GCA_963277665.1. Classification (NCBI taxonomy): domain Eukaryota; kingdom Viridiplantae; phylum Streptophyta; class Magnoliopsida; order Santalales; family Viscaceae; genus Viscum; species Viscum album. The sequence continues at coordinate 1,145,692,078 of OY728138.1, forward strand.
GAATCAATTTTGAGATATTTAAAACTGAATATGACTTTATAATAAAATAATATTTTTTGTTTTTCCAAAGGTGACCCTCTCCTCCCTTATAAAAGGGCACCTCCTCCCTCTCTTCCTCACACCCCTTTGAGCCTTCAATATCGGCCAAAACCTGCCAAATTCTCTTCTCCACTTCCCTAGAAACATCCTAGAGGTCCTGGTCATCTTCAAAGACCAATTTTAGTGCCTTAAGAGTAGGTCTCGAAGAGGCGCTTCAAAGAAGAGGTAATTTCCGTTACTGATTCTTTCAACTTTATTTCTTCTTCTACTTCTTCTTCTTTAGTTGTTTCATTATGAAGTAAAAACATCAGTATCACTCATTTATTTATATGCCATTATATGTATGAAAAAACCATATTTCACCATCTATCCATCCTACGGAAAACAAAATCACCGCGTGTGCGTACGTACGGAATACCGTCTCCACGCCATGGTGTAATCTATTTTCCACTACCAACTTACTTGGATGGGTATAATGGTGTAAATAATAACTATATATGATTATTTTAAATTGATATTGATTCTTAAACAGTATACATACACTGCAATACAATTACACGTTCATGGGAATGATATCATCGCTCGTGCGTACGTACGGACTACCGTCTCCACGACGCGATGAGATTCATTCTCCATGTTAACCATTCATGAATGATTATAAAGTATATATAATAAGTAATCATGAAATATATGACATATTAATGATACTGTATTTATATGTATATATATGTATGTCATCTACTTAATTTCATTCAAGTAAATAAGGAAACGAAAACAGAGTTCATGCGTACGTACGGCCTACCGTCTCCATGAATGGTGTATTTCATTTCATTTAATCAATCTATCATATATATATGTATATACTGAAATATATATTATATTTAAATCATTTTTTACATTATGTAATTATGTAAATCAGGATATAAGTAATAATATCCAGAACAACAAGTCCAAACACTTATGATAAATAAAACGATTTAACCCAAAACGCTGCTCTAACATGGAACTTACAAAAGAATGGGTAATATAAAGTCATAAGTGAACCATATATGATATCATAATAATGAATATTATTCTGTAATAAGTCAATGACATTATTTAAATCAATATACAAGAGGTTCGGAAATGTGCGAAGCATATCGGACCTAAGGTAAGGGATAATTTTACAAATCTCCTTTTTATCTGTGATTGATTATTCGTAAGTATTTACTGGGGTTATTTCTATCATACATGTCCATGTTTTATAAAAGTGTTTTCATGTATGTTTAAATTCCTTTTTACCCATTTTTTACTTTTACTACATGGTATGTAAATAATCATTCTTTTTTTACGTTACGATGTACTTTTTGACTTTTCCGGCAAAAGTACGAGAAGAATGTTTTTTTAACTTATATGGAATGAAATGATTTTTACAGTTTCATAAATCCTTATATTCATGAAGATTCCTCCAAGAGATTTAATTACTATTTTCAATAAAATCTCTTTCTTTTAGAATTGCATGGCAATAAAAATATTTTCAAGAAGAAAGGATATTTTCCTCAAGAATTCATTTAAAGTGTTTTATCAAAACCAGTTTCCATCTAAGATAAAATTATTTTCTTATGTGTTTGTTTCAAGTATAATTTCTCTATGATTTACATGGTTTCACTTTTCTTATGATGAAATTATATACATTTCTTTTATATGGATTATGTGATGATGGAGTAATTTTTATGAAACCCATTTTATTTATTGGGTTATTATGAATGATGTATGCTTATTTTGTGGCACAAGTAAGAATGATTTCACTATGAGATGGGTGTGACCTATATCTCCCTCCAATGCATTGGGTAAAGATTTATATCTCATGAGATAGACAGGTCTGGAATGGTATGTCAATCCGGTTCAGTGTTACAGGACTGAAACGAGGAGTGAACTCGATTCAGAAATGGACTTTGTCCACTAATATGGTCTTGGTAGCAATGCCTTTGCTACTATAGAAATCATAACATGTGCTGAATGGTTGAAACAATTACATGTTTTATTCCCATTATATTTTATCACGGTTGATGTTCTATTATGATATATTTGTTACGTACTTCCACGATTTATGTCTTTTCTCAATATTTTGAAGTTTAAATTTCATGTTCATGTTTTTTCTGCCAAATGTTTATGGATTGTTTTATGTTATCTATGTTTTCACATACTGAGCATTTGAGCTCACCCTTTTTATGTTTTATTTTCCCCATGAAATAAAGAAAGGTTTTAGGTAAGGAAAAAAAACGAGAACATCGTTATGGGAGTTGTTGAAGATATTTCAACATGATTAGAAGTTTATATTCCGAGTTTCCAAAGACACTAAACTATTACGGTCCTTGTGTGTCTTCTTTTCGATATGTATTAAGTATTCTGAAAAAGTAATGTAATTTCCATATACGTCATGCTTCGGGTCTCTACAATTGGTATCAAAGAAAAGGTTTAGTCATCCTTTGGAAACTAGGATGAAAAAACATTAGTGAGATCCCTAAAGATATTTCTAAGGTGTATATTGGGATGTCCCTAAGGATAAGTATACGTATAGGATATTGTCCTAGAACTAGGGTTACAATCATAGAATTTAGCCTTAGATGTTAGATATTGATGGTACTCCCCCTTTATTGTGTTGTTTTCCCTACAATGATTTTTTGCCTCTCACACTATTCTTTTTGGGTTTTAGACGATGGCTGGAACCCGAAGGAACCATGTTGATCAATGTAATGGACAATGCACTGATTGTCCTCCTGAACAATCCAATGTCATGGGAGATGGAGTGCAAAATCTTATTTCTATACTTACACAAGCTATGAATCATTCTGGACTTTCAAATGAGCAGAGAAGGGAACAATATTCTATTGAGTTCTTCATGAGGCAGCATCCACCTTCTTTCAGTGGGTCTTCCAATCCACTTGTTGTTGAACAATGGATCAATAACACTGAAAATATATTTTTAGTTCATCAATGTTCTGAACATGATAAAGTCATCTTAGCGGTATATTGTTTGGAAGATGAAGCTGATCAATGGTGGAATCTTATCAAGAATATGAGGCAAGAAGATTAAATTGAGTACATGGAATGGGACGAGTTCAAGAACTTATTTTTCAATAAGTACTTCCCTTGTATTATTCGAACAAAGATGGAGAAGGAGTTTCTTCAACTAAAGAAAAAGGATGAGGAATCTTTTGGTATATACGAAGCAAATTTTACAAGGCTTTCAAGGTAGTCATCTGGCTTTATCATTCAACCTGAATGTAAAGTTGATCGATTCTTCAGTGGCTTAAAACCAAATCTTCGAAGGGCATTAGCTATAAGTGACTTCAGTAGCTATGAAGAAATTGTGTGTTGTGCTATCAAGGTAGAACTGGAATTTGGTGTAACATATCTATATCATGGTTTTGACAAGAAATGAAAGATGGATTTTATAACGACCCATACTTTACATACATTGTTATTACTTCAGAATTGAATCACACTTATTACAACATATAACAAAACCATGAAAGGACCGTATAGGTATAGTGTCGTTAGAAACTGGGAAACATAAACAACTGGTTCAAAAAGCATCTACTTTTCCTCCCATTTATTTCATCATATCCAGAGTCCCTTTTTTGCATATTCTATATAATATCTTTCTTCCTAACCTGGGGAAATAAAACATACAAAAGGGTGAGCTCAAATGCTCAGTAAGGGTAAACAAAAGAAATATCAATCACATCATATAAATAAGCACATAACTTTTGGAAATCTTAACCTCCTAAAGAGATCATAATTTCATAACATGGGATAAATCATAGTAGTGAAATGTAATCCCAATAATCATAACTTAAAACATCAAACTTTGTGGCATAAACACATAATCATAGAGAATCATTTCTTATTAGTGAAGACTCATTTCCAAGACTATCTTAGTGGACAAAGTCCATTTCTGAACTGAGTTCACTCCTCGTTTCAGTCCTGTTTCACTAAACTGGTATAACCTACCGTTCCATCCATGTCTATCTCATGAGACATAAAATCTTTACCCAATGAATTGGAGGGAGATATAGGTCCCACCCATCTCATAATGATACCATTCTTATGTGTGCCACAAAATCATAAATCATACATCATTGCATATCCCATGTACTAAAAATTGGATTCTTAAACAACATGACATCATAAAACAATTCATATAAGATAAAGGAATTCATAAAAATATTTCCATCACAACATAATCAAATCCATGTAATAATAGGGATAAAAACAGAACCCAATATTATCTTAGATGGAAAATAATTTTGATAAAACACTTGAACCCCATTCTTGAGGAAAATATCCTTTCTACTTCAAAAACACTTTTCCTTTCTTAATATGTCATACAATCCTTAAAATAAGTTGATTAAAAATAAACTTGAAAACTTGTAAAGGAAGATTCTTGGAAATATTGTTTTAAAAATCCATTCACATCGTATAAAAAAACATTCTTCTCGTACTTTTGTCAGAAAAGTCAAAACATACCTCGTACGAAAAACGACAAAAGATTCCTTTCATATCTTTTACTAAAAACTCACCGAAGGGTAAAATTTGATATAAAATATTGTATAAGGATATAAATGTTACATATTGAGGAAACTTGGATGTGGATGATAAAATACACCCCAGTAAATACCAAAGTATAAACAATCTCAAATAAAAATGATATTGTGATATTTTCCCTTACCTTAGGTCTGATATGCTTTGTACGTGTCTGAACCTCCTGTATAATGATTTACATAATGTTATTTACTTCTTCCAGAATCATAATTATTTTTATGATATCATATTTGGTCATATTCTTAGCTTCTAATTAGTAATATTTCATTGCTACTTGTTATTTGGGTGTTTATAACGTTTTGTTCTTATGCATGTTTTCTCGAATAAATTCTTATTCTTCTCTTTAGGTTATAGATAACTCATTTACATAATGGTATTAGTGTAATATATATCATATTCATTCATTAAATTCATTTATATAATCATTATGAAATGAAGATCATGTAGAACGAGTCGCATCACATCGTGGAGATGGTATTCCGTACGTACGCACGAGTGATGATATCATTCCTTTGATCGTGGAATTGTATTGGAGTGTATGTATACTATTTCAAAATAAGTATCACTTTATAATAGTCATATATACTCATTATTTACACCATTATACCCATCCAAGTAAGTTGGTGGTGGAAAATAGATAACACCACGGCGTGGAGATGGTATTCCGTACGTACGCACGCGCGGTGATTTCTTTTTCCATAAGATGGATAGATGGTGAAATAGGGTTGTTTTATACATATAATAACATATCCGTATATGAGTGATACTGATGTTATTACTTCATAATGAAACAGCTAAAGAAGAAGTAGTAGAAGAAGAAATAAAGATGAAAGAATCGGTAACGGACATTACCTCTTCTTTGAAGTGATTCTTTAAGACCTCCTTTTAGGGATCTAAAATAGGTCTTTGAAGAATAACAGAACCTCTAGGATGTTTCTAGGGAAGTGGAGAGAAGAAATTTTCAGGGGATGGCGGAGCATGAAATCTCAAAGTGGTGTGAGGAAGAGGGGGAGGAGGTGCCCTTTTATAAGGGGGAGAGGGGCTCCTTTGGAATAACTAAAAATATTATTTTATTATAAAGTCAAATTCGATTTTAAATAGCTCCAAATTGATTTATTTCAAATATAAGGTAGGGATGGGTCGAAATCCTCTCATCCAATAGAATTTAGACAAGTTTAGGTTCCTATTTTAACCTTATCATTTAGATTTAACATTAAGTTAAATAATTTTAATTTTACCGTGTCTTCTTGTGTTCTTATAATATAAGATTAATAAACTTCCTATAAGCAGCCAAACGAACCCCAAGTTGTTTATTATTAATATATATAACCTTATCTAAGTCATTTTTCCGAACCTTATATTTTTAGGAATAAAATATCAATTACTAATATAATATTTGTTTTAAAAACTATTTTATGTCAATTTTGACACTATTTAGTAAATAATTTTTGTGAAAATCAAAACAGAATGATTTGTTTGAAAAAAGTTGTTTAAATTAATAATAACATGTCATATTAATCTAGAAAATTAGTGGAATTCATAAAAAGTGTCAAATTACATTTATTTTGGTGTTTATAACATCAATTATGTCAATATTTCATTAATAATATAATTACTGCATCATCTTTGTGTCATAAATAAATTAGACTATTTAATGTCTAAAAAATAGTAATAAAATACCATTATGTAGGAAAGATTTTTAGCTTTCTAATGAATATTTATAGTCTAATTTATCTTATGTATAACACCATATTAAAAATGATTTACTTATTAAACTTTGATTTTATCTATTTTAACCCTTCTTTAAATAAATTAATAATAAATGTCCTAATCTAATCCAAGTGGGCCTAAATGGTCATATTTTATTCCAAAGGATTTTTTTGGTCGAATTAAACTTTTTCAATAGAATTAGGACATGTGTTAGGGTAATATTAATATCATTTTTACCCTTAATTACCCTATTTACTTTTAACCGTGGTAAAAAAAAGTAAAAAGTTACTATTCACCAAAAAATTGTTTTCATCTCATTGATCAACATTTTACTCACTGACATCAACTGTGTCTCTCGGATTTTGGAAATTCCACTCAAAGAAATGGTAAAATTATGTTTTATGAAAAATTCAGTTTTTTAACTACCACTTAGTGGTTTCACTATTCACCAAAAATTGAAAGTTTTCAGAAAAATACCAAAATTCCACCCTAGGATAATTTCCAAATTCTGAATCCAAAAATGAAGTCCATTTTGAAAAATAAAATTTATAAAATTTCAAAAAGTGGTTATTACTACTCATAACAGCTAGTTTTAATAATATTTTATTAGCATATCATTGTTTAGTGAAACTTGGTATTGCGTACGACGCAAGCTATCGAGGAAGGTTGCGATTTTGTGTAAAGAAATCCAAGCAAGTTTTTTGTGTAGAAAAACATTCCTTTGATGATTTATATAACATAAAACTCTCGGGTGTTACATTCTACCCCCCTTAAAATGAGTTTCGCCCTCGAAATTCGTCACTTTCTATTAAACAGATGAGGATACCTCTCCCTCATCATTCCTCAAGCTCCCATGTAGCTTCTTCTAATTGGTGGTTCCTCCATAAAACTTTCACCAATCGAGTGGTCTTGTTTCGTAGGACTTTTTAGCTATGATACAGATTCTCTATCGGTTGTTCTTCATAAGAAAGATCTTTCTCCAGCGGTACAACTTCTGACCTGAGTACATGTGAAGGATCAGGTATGTACATTCTCAGGAGAGATACATTGAACACATCGTGAAGTTGAGAGAGATTCGGTGGAAGCACAAATCGGTAAGCTACCTTCCCAACACGATCCAGCATTTCGAAAGGACCGATATATCTAGGGCTCAACATCCCCTTCTTTCCAAATCTCATAACCCTCTTTCAGGGAGATATTTGTAAGAACACTTTATCACCCACTTCAAACTCTAGGTCTTTTCTTTGGTTTTTGGCATAACGTTTTTGTCGACTCTGAGCTGCTCTTATGTGTTGTTGAATAGATCTGACCTTTTCTGCCATTTCATCAATGAGATCGGGTCCTAATAGCTTTCTTTCCCCAACTTCATCCCAGCAAGTTGGATTCCTTTATTTCTTTCCATAGAGAGCTTCATAAGGAGCCATCTGAATACTGGAGTGAAAGCTATTATTATAAGAAAATTCCAACAAATGTAGGTGTTGATGCCAACCACCTTTGAAATCCATAGAGCAACCTCTCAACATATCTTCTAGAGTTTGAATTGTTCTCTCAGACTGACCATCTGTCTAAGGATGATAAGCAGTGTTGAAACTCAACTCTGTATCCAATGTATGTTGAAGACTTTGCCAGAACTTCGAGGTAAATCTTGGATCCCGATCTGATATAATTGAATGTGGTACTCCATGAAATCTTACTACTTCCTTTACATATATCCTGACAAGCTGATCCATAGAGAAATCCTCTCTAATAGCAATGAAGTGTGCAGACTTTGTAAGACGATCAACTATGACCCATATTGAATTATTGCCTTTGGATGTTTTAGGAAGTCCTATGACAAAGTCCATCGTGATGTTTTCCCATTTCCATTCGGGTATGGGTAATGGTTGAAACATCCCCTTAGACTTCTGTCTCTCAGCTTTAACTTGTTGACAAACCAAGCATCAAGAGACATATTCAGCAACGTCTCTTTTCATGCCATCCCACCAGAATTATTCTTTCAGGTCCATATACATCTTCGTGCTTCCAGGATGAATAGAGAATGAAGAACTATGAGCCTCATCCAGCAGCTCCTTCTTTAATTTGGGAATGGGAGGAACAGAAACCTGATTCCTGAACTTTATTATCCCATCACAATCAAGGTTGAATTTAGGAACATTTCTCTCCTTCTTTTGTAACTCGACATCTTCTTTTTGTGCCTCTTTAATCTTCACATGTATAAATGGTTGAACATTCATTTGAGAAAGATATGATTTTTCCACTTTCATTATAATTCCAAGATCCATCCTTTGTAAATCCATAAATATTGGATCTTTTGTGATCCTCATCATGGATAAACTAGCATGGTCTTGTCGACTTAATGCATCTTCCACCTTGTTTACTTTCCAAGGGTGGTAATGGATTGAGCAGTCGTAATCCTTAATCAGCTCCAACCATCTTGTTTGGCACATATTCAGCTCCTTTTGTGTGAAAATATACATTAAACATTTATGATCAGTATAAATATCACACCTTTCATCATAAAGGTAATGCCTCCAAATCGTTAATGCAAAGATTACCACAGCTAACTCCGAATCATGAGTTGGGTAATTTTTCTCATGTATTTTCAACTGTCGTGAGGCATAAGCTATCACCATATCATTTTGCATAAGAACACACCCCAATCCCATCTTGGATGCATCACTGTAGATCACAAATCTTTCTCCACTACAAGGCAGTGTGAGCACAAGTGCACTGGATAACCTTCATTTCAACTCCTTGAAATTCTCTTCACATTCCTCCATCCAAACAAACTTAACTCCTTTCCGAGTCAACTTGGTGAGTGGATTAGATAATCGTGAAAAATCTTTCACAAAACGTCGATAATATCCAGCCAAACCAAGAAAATATCAGATCTTGGTTACTGTTGTTGGTCTCGACCATCTTTCGATAACCTCTGTTTTTGCTGGATCCACAGATATCCCCTATTTTGGGATTATGTGACTCAAAAATGCAACTTTTTGAAGCCAAAATTCACATTCGGTAAATTTGGCATAATGCTTCTCCTTTCTCAGGGTCTTAAATATAATTATCAAGTGATCATCATGTTCCTCCTTTCCCTTTGAATATACAAGAATATCATCTATAAAGACTACCACAAACTGATCAAGATAGTCTCTAAAGACTCTATTTATTAGATCCATGAAGATAACAAGGGAATTAGTAAGACCAAATGGCATCACTATAAATTCATAGTGTTCGTACCTTGTACGGAATGCCGTCTTTGGTATATCCTCCCTTTTTACCCTTAATTGATGATACCCTGAACGAAGATCAATTTTGGAAAAGTATTGGGCTCCGCATAGTTGGTCAAATAGGACATCAATGCGCAGGAGAGGATATTTTTTCTTGACAGTGATCTTGTTAAGTTCTCGATAATCAATGCAGAGTCTCATTGATCCATCTTTCTTCTTAACAAACAGAACAGGTGCTCCCCAAGGTGACGCACTAGGGCGTATGAACCCCTTATCAAGATTCTATTGGAGTTGCTTCTTCAATTCCTGCAACTCAATTGGGTCCATTTTTTAAGGTGTCTTTGAAATAGGCAAAGCACCAGGTACGAGTTCTATTGAAAACTCAACTTTACGATTCGGTGGAAGACCTGGTAATTCCTCCGAAAATACATCATCAGACTCCCATACAATGGGAATATTCATAATCATGAGTTTCTCACCAACCATTTGAGATAAATAACCTTTATTTAGTGGAATCAATACCCATAAAATGGAATAAATTTCCACTAGAAGGTTATGTTCATCCTTGCATCGATAGACGATCATAGATTGATCTAGAAGATGAAATGTGACTTCCCTTCTCTGGAAATTGATATGAGCTCCATGAAGAGAAAGCCAATCCATGCCAAGAATCACATGAAATTCCACTATAGGAAGGATCACAAAATTTTCAAAAAGAAATTTCCCACAAACTTCAATCGGAGAAGAATTATAAACTTTTGATGCAACTGTTGTGCCATTAGGTGTTGTCACAGCTAACTAAACATCTAATTGTTGAGGTAATACGGTGATACCCTTAGAAACCTTTTCAGAAATAAAGGAGTGGGTGGATCCAGAATCAAATAAAACATTTGCTACTTTAGAGTGGATGGTAAGTGTACCTATCACCACATCGTTATCATACTCCACATCGCTGATAGAAATTTCATGTGACTTTCCTTTGCCTTTAGCCTTAAGAGTTTGTTGATGTCGACCATCATCATCAACCCTTGGATTAAGGCATTTATTGGCATAATGTCCAATCTCCTTGCACTTGAAACATTGAAGTGTAGTAGGTTCATTCTGTGTATCACTTCCTTTGTTTTCATCATTAGACATCTTCTTCCCATCATCGCGGCATTAAAATGCCCGATTACCTTCCTTTCCACATTTGAAACACTTACTTGTCCCTTTAAGACAACTCCCTCCATGTTTCTTTCCACACATTGAGCATAAGGGAAATCTCATCTTCTTTTCAGTGTGCTCTTTAGATTTTTCTTTGTATTCCATTTTCCTCTTCTTATCAAACCCATATGACTGATGGGTTACTCCAATCTCCATATCAACATTGTGAGCACATCGAACGATTTTTTCATAGCTATTGAAGTCCCTTACGGATAAGGGCCTTCGTAGACTTGGTTTTAAGCCACTAAAGAATCGATCGATCTTACTCTCAGGTTGGATAATAATACTAGAAGCGTACCTTGAAAGTCTTGTAAAATTTTCTTCATAGGTACCAAAAGATTCATCATCCTTTTGCATCAGTTCAAGAAACTCTTTCTCTATCTTAGTTCGGAGAATACGAGGGATGTACTTATTGAAAAATAAGTTCTTGAACTCGTCCCATTCCATGGAATCAATTTCATACCTTTTCCTCATATTCTTAATAAGATTCCACCATTGATTAGCATCACCTTTCAAACGATACACTGCTAAGATGACTTTATCATGATTAGAACATTGAAGAACTGAAAATATCTTTTCAGTAGTACTAATCCATTGTTCAGCAACTAATGGATCAGTAGACCCACTAAATGAAGGTGGACGCTGTCTCATGAAGGATTCAACAGAATGTTGCTCCTTCCTTTGCTCGTTTGTAATTCCTGCATGATTCATAGCTTGAGAAAGTAGTGTGAGCATGGCTACAAGATTTTTCCTTCCAGCTCCCATAATGGTTCGTTGCTCAGGGGGACAATCATTGCATTGCCCATCGCATTTCGCATTAACACGGTTCCTTCAGGTTCCATCCATTGACTAAAACCAAGACGAATAGTGTGAGAAACACTAATTATAATAGGAAAACCACATAATCAAGAATAAAATTTCACACATAAGGTCTTATCCTTGGTTATTCATGGCCATTTCTAAAACACTAAGATTGTGTTCTATGATTAGACTTATCCTTAGGGTTCTTACTATGGCTTTCACATCCTAGTTTCCAAAGGTTAACTATACCTTTCCTCTAAAACCAACTATAACAACCCATACTTTACATACATTGTTATTACTTCAGAATTGAAGAACACTTATTACAACATATAATAAAACCAAGAAAGGACCGTATAGGTATAGTGTCTTTAGAAACTGGGAAACATAAACAACTGGTTCATATCGCATCTACTTTGCCTCCAATTTATTTCATCATATCTAGAGTCCCTTTTTGGCATATTTTTCTTAGTAACCTTCTTCTTGACCTGGGGAAATAAAACATACAAAAGGGTGAGCTCAAATGCTTAGTTAGGGTAAACAAAAGAAATATCAATCACATCATATACATAAGCACATAACTTTTGGAAATCTTAACCTGCAAAAGAGATCATAATTTCATAACATGGGATAAATCATAGTAGTGAAATGTAATCCCAATAATCATAACATAAAACATGAAACTTTGTGGAATAAACACATAATCATAGAGGATCATTTCTTATTAGTCAAGACTCATTGTCAAGGCTATCTTAGTGGACAAATTCCATTTATGAACCGAGTTCACTCCTAGTTTCAGTCCTGTTTCACAGAACCGGTATAACCTATCGTTCCAGCCATGTCTATCTCCTGAGATATAAAATCTTTACCCAATGCATTGGAGGGAGATATAGGTCCCACCAATCTCATAATGATACCATTCTTATGTGTGCCACAAAATCATAAATCACACATCATTGCATAACCCATGTAGTAAAAATGGGATTCTTAAACAACATGACATCATAAAACAATTCATATAAGATAAAGGAATTCATAAAAATATTTCCATCACAACATAATCAAATCCATGTAATAATAGGGATAGAAACAAAACCCTATATTATCTAAGATGGAAAATTATTTTGATAAATCACTTGAACTCCATTATTGAGGAAAATATTATTTCTACTTCAAAAACACTTTTCCTTTCATAATATGTCATAAGATTCTTAAAATAAGTTGATTAAAAATAAACTTGAAAACTTGTAAAGGAAGATTCTTGGAAATATTGTTTTAAAAATCCATTCATTCCGTGTAAAAAAACATTATTCTCATACTTTTGTCAGAAAAGACAAAAAGTACCTCGTACGAAAAATGACAAAAGATTCATTTCATATCTTTTACTAAAAACTCACAAAAGAGTAAAATTGGATATAAACTATTGTATAAGGATATAAATATTACATATTGAGGAAACATGATTGTGGATGATAAAATACTCCCTAGTAAATACCAAAGTATAAACAATCTCAGATAAAAATGAGATTGTGATATTTTCCCTTACCTTAGGTCTGATATGCTTTGTACGTGTCCGAACCTCCTGTATAATGATTTAAATAATGTTATTGACTTATTCAATAATCATACATATTTTTATGATATCATATTTGGTCATATTCTTAGCTTCTTAGTAGTAATATTTCATTTCTACTTGTTATTCGGGTGTTTATAACTTTTTGTTATTATGCGTGTTTTGTCGAATAAATTCTTATTCTTCTCTTTTAGTTATAGATACCTCATTTCCAGAATGGTATTAGTGTAATATATATCATATTCATTGATTAAATTCATTTATATAATCATTATGAAATGAAGATCATGTAGAATGAGTCGCATCACATCGTGGAGACAATATTCCGTACGTACGCACGAGTGATGATATCGTTCCTATGATCATGGAATTGTATTGGTGTGTATGTATACTATTTCAGAATACGTATCACTTTATAATAGTCATATATAGTCATTATTTACACCATTATTACCATCCCAGTAATGTGGTGGTGGAAAATAGATTACACCACGGTGTGGAGACGGTATTCCGTACGTACGCACGCGCGGTGATTTCTTTTTCCGTAGGATGGATAGATGGTGAAATAGGGTTGTTTAAAACTTATAATAACATATCAGTATATGAGTGATACTGATGTTATTACTTCATAATGTAACAACTAAATAAGAATAAGTGGAAGAAGAAATAAAGATGAATGAATCGGTAACAGACATTACCTCTTCTTTGAAGTGCTTCTTTGAGACCTCCTTTTAAGGCACTAAAATAGGTCTTTGAAGAAGACCAGAACCTCTAGGATGGTTCTAGGTAAGTGGAGAGAAGAAATTGGAAGGTGTTGGCTGATATTTAAGGCTCAAAGTGGTGTGAGGAATAGGGGGAAGAGGTGTCCTTTTATAAGGGAGGAGAGGGGATCCTTTGGAATAACTAAAAATATTATTTTATTATAAAGTCAAATTTGGTTTTAAATAGCTCCAAATTGATTTATTTCAAATCTAAGGTGGGGATGGGTATAAATAGTCTCATCCAATATAATTTAGACAAGTTTAGGTTCCTGTTTTAACCTTATCATTTAGATTTAACATTAAGTTAAATAATTTTACTTTTACCGTGTCTTCTTGTGTTCTTATACTGTAAGGTTAATAAACGTACTATAAGCAGCCAAACGAACCCCAATTTGTTTATTATTAATATATATAACCTTATATAAGTCATTTAGGAGATATTTAGATTTTTATAAATAAAATAACAATTACTAATATAATATTTTTTTTAAAACTATTTTATGTCAATTTTGACACTATTTAGTAATTAATTTTTGTGAAAATCATAACAGAATGATTAGTACAAAAAAAGTTAATTAAATTAATACTAACATTTCTTATTATTCTATAAAATTAATGTAATTCATAAAAAGTGTAAAATTACATTTATTTTGGTGTTTATAACATCAATTATGTCAATATTTCATTAATAAGATAATTACTGCATCATAATTGTGTCATAAATAAATTAAATTATTTAATGTCTAAAAATTACAAATATAATACCATTATGTAGGAAATATTTTTAGATTTCTAATGAATCTTTATAGTCGAATTTATCTTATGTATAACCCCATATTAAAAATGATTTACTTATTAAACATTGATTTTAACTATTTTAACCCTTCTTTAAATAAATTAATAATAAATGTCCTAATCTAATCCAAGTGGGCCTAAATGGTCATTTTTTATTCCTAAGGTTGTTCTTGGTCGAATTACACTTTTCCAATAGAATTAGGACATGTGTTAGGGTAATAATAATATCATTTTTACCCTTAATTACCCTATTTACTTTTAACCGTGGTAAAAAAAGAAAAAAGTTACTATTCACCAAAAAATTATTTTCATCTCATTGAACCAAATTTTACTTACTAACATCAACTGTGTCTCTCAGATTTTCAAAATTCGACTCATAGAAGCAGTAAAATTGAGTTTTATGAAAAATTCAGGTTTTTAACTACCACTTAGTGGTTTCACTTTTCATCAAAAATTGAAAGTTTTCATAAAAATATCAAAATTTCACCCTAGGATAATTTCGATATTCCGAATCCAAAAATGAAGTCCATTTTGAAAAATAAAATTTATAAAATTTCAATAAGTGGTTATTACTATTCATAATGGCTAGTTTTAATAATATTTTATTAGCATATCATTGTTTAGTGAAACTCGGTATTGCGTACGACGCAAGCTATCGAGGAAGGTTGCAATTTCGTGTAAAGAAAGCCAAGCAAGTGTTGTGTGTAGAAAAAATTCCTTTGATGATTAATATAACATAAAATCCTCAGGTGTTACAGAGTTCAAGGAGAAGTCTCAGAACAATGGTGAAAAGAAGATGAATGTTTCTTTATGCTCAAAGTGTGGAAAGAAGCATGGTGGAGATTTCCTAAAAGGTACTAGAAAATGTTTTAAGTGTAGAAAAGAAGGTCATCGAGCAGTTGATTGTTGAAGTAATGGGAAAAAGATTGCTAATGATGTGAATAGAGAAAATACTAGAGAGAACTCTCCACCAACACTTCAATGCTTCAAGTTCTAGGAAATGGGGCATTATGCTAATAAATACCCTAATCCAAGGGTTAGTGATGATCAACACGAGAAACCACTTAAGGAAAAGGAAAAAAGGATGTCACATGCGATCACTATTGGCGATGTTGAATATGACAATGATGTGGTGGAATGATTAAGTGTTTATATAATGGGATTCCAAAATAATGTTGTATATAGTATCGTGGAATATTGGAATATTTATGTATTGGTCTATTGTGGTTTTCAATAATTTTATAGTACCGGTAACCATGGAAAATGATTGATATATTTTTGGAAATAATATGATATGTGCATAATGATGGGATAAGGATAAAATGAAATGTTTGACAGTATTCATGGGCTCGTGAATGTTATAAGGAAATAGTTATATCATGGTTTGAGTATGCAGAATTTTGGGGTTTTGGTATGTTGAAAGAGTTAACTTTTGACAGCACTCATGTTTTCACTAAGGTTCAATGGGTATTCATTCTTAATGAGAATACATGATTGAGGTATTCACATGTTTGTAATTTGACCAACAAGATATCTCTTATCATATATGGGGGATAAATGATGGCATTCACATGATTATTATGTGAAATTTCAAGTAATAATGATCTTGGACCGAAGTATTTTAGATAGGAACTATTTTTGATATGATTGATGGGATGTTATAGTAATGTAGTTTTAGAAAAAAGGACATCCTACAGGACGGGCGACGGCCCATCACGTCGGACAAGGCTGTGGGAATCAAACCCACAACTGAAGTGCGAAAGGCCTTTGTCGCCTACCACTATCCTACAGGAAGTCCCTGGTTAGTAGAAACTAGTTTTATTTTATTAAGCGGTATGATATATGAAGTATAAGTTCGTTTTTGGAATCGTATATGATTAATCTCAGCATAGATGGACTTATGTATATTTGATAACTTTTGCTATCCTTTTGTTTGAAACAGATGGAATGACCCATCATTCTATCACATGACTTGTTAACACTTCACGAATAACAAATTCAACTTCATTTCATTAAGAAAAGAAGTGGAAATTGTTCAAAGAACGAACAACAGTGAGATTGAACCAAAATCAAGCAAGTATTTCTTCTAATTCAAATTTTTCAACTTTAGAGAAATGATATTGAAAACCAAAAATGTTGTACCAGTTCCCTTATATTTGATGAATCAGATGGTACCTTAGATCATCACAAATCTATGGCTTTGTGATTGTTGGCTTTTTCATATCCATGTTCTCTCCCACTCTCCATCAGAACATGATGGTTAGGTTTCTCTTCCATATCCATATTTTCACCTATGTTCTCCTATGTGGAAACCCAGTGATTAGTTAATTTGGGTAACCATTATGTTTTATACATTAGTTTTTAAATATTGGTTTTGGTATTATTTTTTACGATGTGGGTTTCTTTTAAAGAAAATTTCGAGTAGTAAGCCATTTATAACCCCGACGAATTTCGAGGGTGAAATTAATTTTAAAGGGGGTAGAATGTAACACCCCGAGATTATATGAAAAATATTATTTTTAATTTTATTAATGTCTTTTGTTGTACGCTACAACAAAGGAGTCTTGCACAACACGCAACCCTAACTTGGCTTCATGTTATATAATCGCGACCTTCCTCGATAGCGTGTGTGGTCTGCAATACCGAGTTTTAATAAACAACGATATGCTATTAAAATATTATTAAAACTAGCCGTTATGAATAGTAATAACCACTTTTGAAATTTTTAAAATATTTTCTTTCAAAATGGACTTCATTTTTGGATTCGGAATATCAAAATTATCCTAGGGTGAAATTTTGGTATTTTTTTGAAAACATTCAATTTTTGATGAATAGTGAAAACACTAGGTTACTATTTAAAAACCGAATTTTTATTTAAATAATTATTTATTCTATTTAAATTTATTTTAGGTCAAAATTGACACATAATACCTATATAAGTTCAATGTAATTCATTAGAGTCATTTTATAATAATTTTAGATATATAAAAATTTTATTGAACTTTTGACCATCTTTTACCCACCTCCATGGAGAATTTCAAAATTCACATAAAACATAATTTAACTGCTTTTGTGAGTGGAATTTCAAAAATCCGAGAGACATAGTTGATGTCTATAGGTAATATGTGGTTCAATGAGATGAAAATAATTTTTGGTAAATAGTAACTTTTTACTTCTTTTTTACCACGGTTAAAAGTAAATAGGGTAATTAAGGGTAAATATGTTATTATTATTACCCTAACACATGTCGTAACTCTCTTTGATAAGTGTTATTCGACCAAAAACAACCTTAGGAATAAAATATGACCATTTAGGCCCACATGGATTAGATTAGGACATTTATTACTAATATATTTAACGAAAAGTCAAAATAGTAAAAATCAATGTTTAATAAGTAAATCATTTTTAATATAGGGTTATAACTGAGATAAATTCGACTATAAATATTAATTAGAAAGATAAAAAGATTTTCTAAATAATTATATTTTATTTTTAATTTTTAGACACTAAATATGTTAATTTATTTATGACACAATGATGATACAGTAATTATATTATTAATGAAATATTGACATAATTGATGTTTTAAATACCCAAATAAATGTAATTTAAGACTTTTTATAATTTCCACTTATTTTATAGGTTAATATGACATTTTAGTATTGATTTAATAAATGTTTTTCGAATTAATCATTCTGTTATGATTTTCAAAAAAATCAATTACTAAATAGTGTCAAAATTGACAAAAAATAGTTTTAAAAACAAATATTATATTATTAATTGTTATTTTATTACTAAAAATCTATGGTTCGGCCACATGACATATATAAGGTTATATATATTAATAATAAACAACTTTGCGTTCGTTTGGCTTGTTATAGTAAGTTTATGAACCTTATAGTGTAATAACACAAAAAGACTCGGTAAAAGTAAAATTATTTAACATAAGGTTAAATCTAAATGACAAGGATAAAATTGGAAACTAAACTTGTATAAATTCTATTGTATCAGAGGATTTAAACCAATACCCACCTTAGCTTCGAAATAAATCAATTTGGAGCTATTTAAAACCGAATATGACTTTATAATATAATAATATTTTTTTCCAAAGGTGCCCCTCTCCTCCCTTATAAAAGGGAACCTCCTCCCTCTCTTCCTCACACCACTATGTGCCTTAAAGCTCGGCCAAACCCTATAGAATTATCTTCTTCACTTCCCTAGAAATATCCTAGATGTCCTGGTGTTCTTAAAAGTCCAATTTTAGTGCCCTAAGAGGAGGTCTCAAAGAGGGGTTTCAAAAAAGAGGTAATGTCCGTTACCGATTCTTTCAACTTTATTTCTCATTCTACTTCTTCTTATTTAGTTGTTTCATTATGAAGTAATATCATCAGTATCAATAATTTACTGATATGTTATTATACATATGAAACAACCCTATTTCACCATCTATCTATCCTATGGAAAATGAAATCACCGCGCGTGCGTACGTACAAAATACCGTCTCCACGCCGTGGTGTAATCTATTTTCCACCACCACCTTACTTGGATGGGTATAATGGTGTAAATAATAACTATATATGATTATTGTACATTTATATTTATTCTTAAATAGTATAAATACACTCTAATACATTTCCATGATCATGAGAATGATATCATCGCTCGTGCATACGTACGGACTACCGTCCCCACGACGCGATGAGATTCATTCTTCATGTTAACCATTCATGAATGATTATAAAGTATATATAATAAGTAATCATGAAATATATGACATAATAATTATACTGGATTTATGTTTATATATATGTATGTCATCTACTTAATTTCATTCAATTCAATAAGGAAACAAAAACAACATTCATGCGTACGTACGGCCTACCGTCTCTATGAACGGTGTATTACATTTCATTTAATCGATCTATCATATATATATGTATATACTGAAATATATAGTATATGTAAACCATTTTTTACATTATGGAATTATGTAATTCAGGATATAAGTAATAATATCAAGAACAACAAGTCCAAACTCTTACGATAAATAAAACGATTTATCCCAAAATGCTGCTTTAACATGGAACTTACAAAAGATCGGGTAATATAAAGTCATAAGTGAACTATATATGATATCATAACAATTAATATGATTCTATAACAAGTCAATGACATTATTTAAATCACTATACAGGAGGTTCGGAAACATACGAAGCATATCGGACCTAAGGTAAGGGATAATTTTGCAAATCTCATTTTTATCTGAGATTGCTTATTCGTAAGTATTTACTGGGGTTATTTATATCATCAATGTTGATATTTTATAAAAGTGTTTTCATGTATGTTTAAAGTCTTTTTTACCAATTTTTTACTTTAACTACATGGTATGTAAGGAATCTTTCTTTTGATTACTTTACGAGGTATTTTTTGACTTTTCCGGCAAAAGTACGAGAAGAATGTTTTTTTAACTTATATGGCATGAAACGATTTTTACTGTTTTATAAAGCCTTATATTCATTAATCTTCCTCCAATATATTTCATGACCATTTTCACCAAAATATATTTCTTTTAAA
This sequence comes from Viscum album, assembly GCA_963277665.1. Lineage (NCBI taxonomy): Eukaryota > Viridiplantae > Streptophyta > Magnoliopsida > Santalales > Viscaceae > Viscum > Viscum album. Next base: position 1,145,712,351 of record OY728138.1, read on the forward strand.
TCTTCATGGAAATAAAATTATTTTCAAGAATAAAGCATATTTTCCTCAAGAATTAATTTCAAGTGTTTTATCAAAACCATTTTCCATCTAAGATGAAATTATTTTAATATGTGTATGTTTCAAGTATAATGTCTCTATGATTTACACGGTTTCACTTTTCTTATGATGAAATGATATCTATTTATTTTATATGGATTATGTGATGATGGGATGATGTTTATGAAAACCATTTTATTTATTGGGTTATTATGAATGATGTATGTTTATTTTGTGGCACAAGTAAGAATGATTTCACTATGAAATGGGTGGGACCTATATCTCCCTCCAATGCATTGGGTAAAGATTTATATCTCATGAGATAGACATGGCTGGAACGGTAAGTTAATCCGGTTCAGTGTTAGGGGACTGAAACGAGGAGTGAACTCGATTCAGAAAGGGTCATTGTCCACTAAGATGGTCTTGGCAGAAATGCCTTGGCTACTATGGAAATCATAACATGTGCTGAATGGTTCCCACAATTAAATGTTTTATTCCCATTTTATTTTATCACGGTTGATGTTTTATTCTGATATATGCCTTACGTACTTCCACGATTTATGTCTTTTCTCAAGTTTTTGATGTTTAAATTTCATGTTCAAGTTTTTTATTCCAAATGTTTATGGATTGTTTTATGTTATCTATGTTTCCCCTTATTGAGAATTTGAGCTCACCATTTTTATGTTTTATTTTCCCCAGGAAATAAAGAAAGTTTTTAGGTAAGTAATCAAAAAGGGTAAGATTGTTATGGGAGTTGTTGAAGATATTTCAACATGATTAGAAGTTTATATTCCGAGTTTCCAAAGATACTAAACTATTATGGTCCTTGTGTGTCTTTTTTTTGTTATGTATTAATTATTCTGCAACATTAATGTAATTTCCATGTACTTCAAGCTTTGGGTCTCTACAGTTACCCTATTTCCACTGTATTTTTATGTCAATCTATCAACAATTGATATTGAATCAATGTCCTTAGCTAAAAAACCGTTCTCATTGTTGGGAGTCAGAAGAGTAGTGACATTCAACAATGAGAATGGTTTTTCAAATAATAACATTGATCTATATGTAGTTTGGTAGTTTAGAAAATAAATGTAATTAAAATGGAAAAGTTTGTAACATTGTCCAAAAGATTCATTTTATCTATTTTGAGGATTTTTCCAGATAGTTGAATGAAAAATATGACCTGCTAAAAGATCTGTGGGAAAACTGACTACATATTAGATAAAAGTGGCTAGGAAATTAACATATAAAGGGTATATGAAATGATGAGAATATTTACAAAATAAGTATTATTAATTAACCTTGTCAGTTTTTTTTCATTATGGAAAGATTTCCTTGTTTACATTATCTTAGTTGCAGGATCAATGTATAATCACTCAAAATAATAAGTATCTTTAAAAAAGCCACCCCAAATAAAAATAAATAGTCCCCATTACGATAAATAAATTATTATATGAGTAATAATCAGAAGAAATATGTTAAACATAAATATAAAAAAATACAATAATTATAAGGATAATGAATTTACTATGAAAACATTATTGAACACATGGATATATCGATGGTTAAACAAAATTGATGATAAAAAATGAAAATAGATCACCCAAAAAAATCAATCAATTAGTGAAGTGGATGGGGAGAAAATAGGATACATTAGATTTATGATATTAATTATTATATAGATATTTAATATATCCAATTAGGTTTATAAACTATTCATTTAAAAAAATAAATAAATAAGTACATGTTAGATATTAATTATAAAAGGTGAATGAATTCCATTTGCGACAATTACATGAATGGTGATCAGATATTCATAAAGGTGGAACCAAATGTCAATGATAATGTATTGCCTATTTTTTATGGATTAATGTAAAACATACAAAGTGATTCATATTTTTCTGATTAATGGAAGGATGTTATTTTTAATAAGTATTAATGAATGGGTTATCATTTCAATGATTTTTGTATTTTTATTAATTGTATGAAATTCATGAACGGATGAAATCAGTGAATATAATTTCATCAGTGATCAGAATGTTTCGTATAATACTATAAGGAGTAAGAATCTACAAATTACATCATTCTTTCCATGTAAATCCTAAATCATTTAGATAGGATAAAAAAGATGATAATTGTATCAAATATATTCATGAGGAGACTTATTTTTATAAGAACAATGTTACATGTGATGCTACTTCCGAATAGTAACAGTGAAGGTTCTTATGGATTGTGTTAATGCATATTTTGTTCCAAAAAATGTCTATTATTTAAAAAATACCAGTATGTATAGTTAATTATTTTTATAATTCAAAAAACACTTTACATTTGAGGTTATGGTAATGTATTATAGTGAATCATTTTTATGTCATGTAATTTATATTGGCACTTCTACGGGGAATCATATTATCACTAGAAGGACATAAAAATGGATTTATGTTTATATTAGGTAAACCATAAAATTTAATAGCATTAATAATATAATGCGACATATTCTTCCATTAAATTATAAAATCCAAACTAATAATGTGGACTTGAATTTGGATTATAAAGGTGTAATTATTTTGTCCTTGAAAAATAATTGTCATTTAAACCAAATAGATTATATTAAAACTTATTTATTAAATTTTTATAATTTAACATTGATATTTTATTTTATTCAACAGATATTAATCTATTTTTATATAATATATTCTTTTTTTACTTACAATATACTTTAAAATATAAATAATACAAAACTTATCTCATTAAATATGTTACCTTTCAAAGAAAATATAGAATTTATTAAATTTTTGAAAAATCTCAAAGGTTTTGGAAATTTAAATTCTAACCACAATGTACTATTCTTATACTTCACATAATGAAACATTAATTTTTTTCATAAATAACCTTGATGTTGAGGGTTTTCCAAGATAATAACTCATTCCAATTGTTTATTTTCTGACTATATTTGAACAACAAAAATCAAAATATCAATTACATTTTAACTAAAAATTATTTTTTCTAGTATAATATAGTTTGTGGAACATACACCAATAAACCTATTTTATTTTACTTTTCATAGAATTTATGGCATTTTTTATAAATTCAAAATGAAATATTTCAAAATAAAAAAACCAAAAAATATATTTTTTTTTCAAGATGTAATTAAATAAATATTACAAAAAATGAAACTTAAATAATGGCCTTTCTCATCTGATTTTACACGTTCATCAGAATCTTTTGATTGTTAAATTTCATAAGTGAACCTTAAATATATATAAACTCCCATGAAATTGTTAAAATTCATCCTAAATAAATTCATTAATGTAACAGAATATTTAAATTCTCATTATCCATGGAATAAAATTCATGAAAAAATATAATCATATAGTTCTTCCAATGTGTCAGATATTTCACCATCCATGTTTTTGGAAGTAACATTCAAAATTACAATTAAAATATATTGAGAAATAACTATATTTTATTTCCCCTCACACAAACCTCTCAGTTAAAATTGTTGCATGAAATAATATAAGACCCCAGTTATGTTAGATTTTCCATCATCAAAGGGATTTTCAATGTAATATTTTAATATAATGATAACACTGACCTTTGTATATATTAGATTTTCAATAATTTCAATTTCCAAGAGGTAGATGTTAATGAATAATGGTATTGTGAGCCTATTATACCTCTAAAAACCATACCCAATATTGGGTTGCATATATTTCATGTTTTATAATATTAAGTTTGTCCCAATGAGACCCACAACATCTCCGGGAAATATAATCATCAATATATCTAAAAATTTAATTTTAGGTTGTATTATTAGAAGATAGTGCAACTAGATGGGTTGGGAGACACAGATGTGGGATGATAAGGTTTAGTGGATAACTGTGGGAAATTATAGATATTGAAAAATCTGGATTTCATTTGAGCTGTGGTTACATTCACCCTTGAATCTATCGAGGCTAAGATTAAAGACTTGGAATAGTTAATGCCTTGATTCTTTCCTTGATTCGAGTTTCGATTCAACAATGTCTATCTCAGGCTACATGTTTCTTATACAGAGAGCTTTAGATATTGCGAATGGGTTCGTGATGAGTTGAGTTCTTAAAATTGATCGTGACACTTTTACCAACACTTAGTTAATAAACACTCATAAAATGAATATTATGAGCTTTTTTGTGCATAATAATTATTTTTAATTATTTTTAAAATAATACTTTTTAAATTTTATAATTCTTAAATATAATTATAATACATATAATAATTATCTTTATGAAATTATAATTTATAATGTTTTTAATATATAATTATGTATTAATAATTATATAATTACTTTTTAAAATCTATATATATCATTATATATATATATATAATTGTATGTATATATAAATATAGTAAATATATTCATTGTTAAAACAAATTTATTTTCATTTAATTAAAAATACATAAATACCTTTCCAAAACATTTTTATTTATTTATTTATAAATATATGTGTATATATAGAGTAAATATAAATTTAAAAATTTATTTATTTAAAAATATTTTATACAAATTTATTTTTATTATTATTAATGAATATTTATTCAGAAGTACATGCATGTTAAAAATGAGTAAAATTGGTTAATTTAAAATGAGTAAAATTTTGAAATTTTGGTGAAGTTTGATTAATTTAAATCAATAATAAAAATGATATATATTGACATAAAGATGAATAATTTTTTAAAATATTATAAAACAGAATATATATATATATATATATTAATTGAATTACAATAAATATTTCTTCATTTTCATATGTATTAAAAAATACATTAATTATATATATGTGAAATCAAAATAACCCAATTGAACTATGCTATAAATAGAAAAATCGAACGACATTCAATTATTCCAATAACTCTTTGCAATTATTTGGTACTTATAGTTCATATTATGTTTAAATTGCAAACTACTATTCACTAAATATATTAATATTTTTTGTAAATCAGAAATAATACTACGTGTTATATAAATAATGTATACATACAATAATATATCATTATATATATATAATATAAACTTTTTAAACATTATCATTAATTATATAATTAATTAAATATTTAATATTTTTCTCAATTTACATAATTTTAATTTTTATTTGTTTAATTTTTATTTTGCATATATCTATATATTTTAGAAATACTATTTATTAATGTTTATAATTTAATTATATTACAATAAATTTATTTATTTTTATGAATAATTATATATTTAATAAAATTTATAAATTTTTTTTAAAAAATATATATTTTTATTTAGATATTTATTTAATTTTATTTTTTGGAACATTTACAGCTCTAAAAAAGCACATATAATGTATACCATTATGAGTGATGACAATATAGCACTGATAAATGGTATGCATTATCAGCAATAAAAAAAATGTGATGATAAATGGCACCCTTTATCATCAAAAAAAATAAAGCGTTGATAAAGGGTACCCTTTATCTGAAATAAAAATAGAGCACTGATAAGGGTATCTTTTATCAGTGCTAAATCAAATGCTAATAAAGGGTAAAATTATTCATTTAATTCTTTTGCGAAGATAAAGACTCCATTTATTATCTCATTTTTCAAGTTATGATAAATAATTGTTCTTTTAAATGCCTATTTTCTAGTGATGTTTCCAAATCAAGATATTCATAGTTATGAAATTGAGGGTGAAAAGGATGACACATTTCTAGTAGAGTGTAATAAAAATCATCATGGATAAAAGTATACATAGATCGAAAATATATCCAATAATATTCCTTTTATGATCACTTAGTGATCCCAAAATATCCAACGTATCTTATAGTGAGCTTCCCATGTCTCTCTAGCCAAAAGTGACCCAAACGATCAGAAAAATTCAATAACATAGAGCCACGTATTGAGAAATCTTGATGCTAGTTCCTGATATCTATATATTATTTATTCTAATTATGATCCTTCACCAAATGTTGACATATAAATATATATAAATATATTTATATATATATTCAGTTTCCCTTCAAAAATTTGTAGTACAATACAAAAAATTACAATGCCCTTATGAAAACAAAATTGTGACTTGCATTGTCTTCCATAAAAATACAGAAATTGTTCCATTATAATAGAAAACTTGAAACTTTATTATATATCAAATCATATATTTCTAAATGGAAATATTAATATCCTTTAAATTATATAATGAAAATGTATGCTTTGAAAAAAGGAATAGCTTAATATACCATTCCATCAATTGGCGATGGTAATTCATACTCAACTTTACCTAAAATCACATTATCTACTAGAGGAAAATTGAATACAGATAGGTAAACATGCGATACCAATCCAAATTAATATAGGAAAACACCCCTTATGAAATCATGATATCCAAAAAATATAGTCTTACTATTACGTTAGCCTTGGTTTTGTCTTGAAATGGAATTAAATGAGCTGACATCGTTATTTTATCAATCAACACCAAAATGGAATTCTACCAAAAGGGATTCCATGGTAAACCAATAATTAAACTCTTAAACACATTTTCCTAATTCCAAAAAATAATAAGGAGATGATGAATAATATTTTACGTCCATTGGTGTTTCTATTCTATATTTTGATAAGGGTAAATATAATAAACAAGATATGTACTATATCACTTCACAATTGGATAGAAAAATAGTTACTTCATATCGTAACATATCATCATCGACACCAGGCTAAGAAACACAATATGAAATATGAAAAAATTATATCAATTCATTCCACTAATACTAAGTTATAATTTTTTTCAAAAAAGTGGTTACATTATATTGAAAAAAACAACATAGAGATAGTCTCCCTACTTTACAAAGAGTTTTAGATACTGTTAAACTCCTCATACAACACATCCTCCTAGAAAAAAAGTAAAGAAGAGATGAATTCATGTAAGAAATATCTTGAAACAAAATATATCATTACATCATCATATCTATGAGAATTTAAGAATATAGTCACATTTGATTCCAGTCCTTTTTTAAATCCAATAATTCTTGAGATTGCAGCTTTTTACTCAAAGCATTTGAAACAAGAATACAATTTCATGAGATATAATAAATTCCAATGTAAAATGAAAAAATATACTTCACCCATCATTATATATAATTTTATGGTATATCTATGTTAATTGGTAACTCAATCTCTTCTGGTATGAAAAGATAGTTAACAATTCCCCATAGAGCTAATGTCACTCACTCATGAGGTCATGAATTACCAATTCATGTTATAGATCATAGTTGGGATAATTCTTCTCATTTAGTTGACATTGAATAGAATCAATTTCATAAATATAAAATTCTATAAAAATTAACATCTGAATTTTCCAATTAAATAACCATAAAACACCACTTGTGCATGTCATAATTATGTTAAAATAAAAATTTGGGTGGAATTTATTCATCACATTAATTCCTCAATTTATGTCTCACACATAAAATCCAATATCAGTTATACATATTACATAGTAATAGTAATCAATTGAAATTTTATTTGGATAATTATTTCACAATTTAATAATAACATCTAAAAAACCCCGAAACTATTAGAATCATAATGAAATTCAATAACAATTTCCATCATAGGATAAATTTCACCTATTTACGATATAATAATAAACCATGTATCAAAACTAATTATCCTAAAAATATATATTCTAAAATACATAAAATTTATTTCAAATACATAATATAATGGTGGTGAAACATTAATATTTACAACACACAATTTATTGGAATTTCATTCCTTTTTTTTTGATCTCATGTATACCAAAATGTCATCCATTCATACTATGATTGTGGAATCAAGGGATAGGTGGATTATACATTTCACCAGTGAAATGAAAACAATTAAATAATTATTCTAACCCGATGATATTATAAAATATTCAATGTGGGCATGCCAACTATTTTTAGAAATCTTCGGTATAAATGACACTTTAACATTTTGTTCATGAAATTTAGACGAAATGTTAATTTATAAGAACCAATTACCCCTGTAATTAATAAAACATGTAATGAATACTTGGAAAATGATTAATATATAAAATCTATAACTAATAAATCATCAAATAATCAACACAAAAATCGAGTGACCTAACATGCCGTATTCTAGAAAGTGAAGGGCATGTGAAGAGGATATACTAGAGAATGAGTTCTTCACCTCTCCAATATTTCATATGAAGGTTGAATTACATTTTATTAAAAAGTGATATATGGAATGAATAAATGGATATCTACTATGTTTATGGAATCGAATTGTTCAAAAACAAAACTTCCACCTCATTAGGATGACTAATATAATAATAAAGAAACAAAAATGATGATTATTTAACCGCCAAAGGAAGGTAAAAAGAGAAATGTTTTTACAAAAGTTCAACTGGAAAAAAGGAAATAAAATTTTCATGTTGCATTAGTGGATGTATAACTTTACTAGATATCATATCTCATTATCCATTAAGCATCATGGATCACCCAACATATTCTATAAATAATTATCACCAATGATAAAATATTTTCTCTTTTTAATGTGAATGAAATTAATAAATCATTATGAAAATATAAAATAGATAGATTTTTAGAACTATAATATCCTAAAATACATTAACTTTTGAAATATATATATAAAGAATATGGGAATTGGAAACCGTACTCGTATTTTATTCCTTGATGGTTTGTCTACACATACACAATTGGAATGAGTATAATTGGTAATTTAGAAGGATTCATATATTGGGATTATATAGATGAATGGGAAGTACCTATATAATATAATGTAGTCAATGAAAAAATTAACTGAGTACGTCACCTATTAACAAGGGATTAATCAACATAAAACCAATAAATTTCCACTACATGGAACTAATTCATTCCAAAATAATGTGGATGAAGTACCCAAATTACCAAAACATCCAAATTTACCATAGAACCATTAGGTTCAGATGATACTAACCCAGAAAAAGGGGAAATGAAGTCCTAGAATAACTTCTACATGGGAAATGGGTTCCAACAATAGTTTAAATGTAATGGTAGTGGGGGAAGGTACATCTCAAGTTCCCTTCATTTCTATAGTTTAAGATAACCTATGTGACACTATCATCTATTAAAAATTGTGTAGGATATGTTCATATATGGTATCCAATATGACAATATTTTATAACAATATTATAATAATTAATATTCTAATGAGATCCATATATACAAAAAATATATTTAAGAGGAATCATAACTATCCATAATAGGCCTACCAAGACATTCATGTTTATCTAAGCTATATCTACTACCTCAGGAAACGAGGTAATCTTCATCATATAATAATAACACCACCAAATTTGTTATAATACCATATTAAACTTCTAAACCTCCAATTTATAACTATATATTATCATGGGATTGAATTCAACTATTATAGTGATATGGGTGGAAAATTATATAAAATTAATATCACTTTTTTAAATGGTGAAAAACTACGTGCATATTTCCATCACAAATAATTTGAGGAAAATTACTGGGAAAATGGGATTGAATTATTTCCACTCCAAATTTATAGGTTTTATTTCAAGTACCAGTGTGTCACATGACCCCAATCAAGGGCCTTTGTGTTTAAATATGTAAAATTTTTATTTGATAGAGACCATGGTTTCAAAGAATATAAAAATTCAATAAATAATTTCAACCTAATCGTATTCATTTTCTAGAGGGTCATTAGTTTTATCAAATGAAAATGGATTCAGATGAATTAAATAAGGATCCCAATCTATGTATTATGTAGTAATATAAAAACAATTATTTTTAGTTTTAGTTCAGATGTCAGTTATTTATAAACAACATGAAAATTTGGGCCTATTAATCATTGACATCATTTTTTTGAATACTGACCTCAAAATGATAGACCTTGCTACTCTTTCACATCTATTTTATAATATAACCAACCTGAATGAATTGGTTTTCACATTATCTATACTATATTTGATTTAAAAAATCATAAAAATGCATCATTTATATTGGTTATAATATAACCAACATCAAAAACCTTTAAAAATTATATGTATCGATCAACTGTTTCATTATGTGGGATGGATGATTCACGAAGGATCCTTTATTAATATATTTCTATGAAGCCTTAACATTCTGGTTACCTCAAATTGGTGGTTTAAATCCCTCTTTGCAATATAAAATTAACCATGGTGTTTCATTGGCATCAGGTTAGGCATTTAATGTAAGCCTCAACAAAATTGGTTTCTCTCTTTTTAGTCATTATATGGCTTCAAATATCTAACCAAATATTTTTCATTTAGGTATTCATTATTCTCACATTACCATTATCATACATTCTAGGGTATTAATCTTCATTATTTTACTTTTGGTTGTAGATCTTCTCTTCTCCAACTAGCTCGTCAGAAGGTTTGAAATTCAAATTTGATAGAGAGTTTTCAATGTTATTTCAATTTTTTTATTTTTATTAATCGTGTTTGATTAGGATTATTTTATATAAAATAATTTGAGCATTCATGAGTTTTGGTATGAGAATAGAGGATGAATTTTAGGTGAGTTTCTAACTTACATGGTCAGATAAAGCATACAAATACATGGAAAATAGTTATACAAAATGAGGAGAAAATATCAACATATTTTGATCCATCCAATATATAAGGATATCATCATTGGATTTAAATTTATTCCCATCAATTTTGATAAATCAAACTCCTTTTACATTCAATGATCCATAATTTTTTAATTTATTAACTCCCCACTAATATATATGGATGTTTTCAAGATATTATTATTATCAGACATATATGATTATCAAATACTATTAATTATATAGTGATTCTTTAATTTTATATATTAATCTACCAAAATTAGCAACATCACATGATATTGATTAGTCCTCCTATATCGGATTTATAGTCCTCTTTATTCTTCTTTTATTTGATATAATAGTGAGAAACTTGTTGGACGTGCATTTAGGTTGATCGTATATCTAGTTACATCATATAGAATCTCCCACAAATAATTTCTTCTCAGAAATTGTTAATGTGATAAATTTTTGAAAAACATTATACAATTATTCCAACCCTCTCTAAAATGTTTATATCAAACTTTAAAGAGAAATATCCTAAGTAATAAATGGATTCTGTCAAATTTACTTGTTATTGTGCCTTCAAATTTTAAATATTTTATTTTTTTCGGAAATTACACACTTTTAATTATTTTCATTTACATTACATTTCCTGTATTCTTGGACACGATTTAATCATTCTTCTATTCCTCACTACCATTTAGTTTTTATATAATAATTGTTTATTATACAATGGGTCAATCACCGAGTTTTTTGAGGGGAATCAAAAGGTTTCATTACTACATTTTTCATTTACCTGACATAATTAATAGAATATTGAAACATAGTGTGATTTCCACTCATGGAATATAAAATAAAATCTTCTCAAGTTCTTTTAATTTTTCATTATGAGAAATGAGATTCATTGTGGTCATCTAAACCATCTTATATGTAGATTCAAGTATTTTACTTACATCTCTTATATTTCATGTGATATCCACTAATATCTGAAGAATTATATTGGACTTTTGTTTATCAAAATATTTAATTATTGAATTTTTATTATATTTTAATGATCTGATTTCTATAACAATATTCTAGTGTTCTTTCAATCACAACACAATTTCAATTATTAATTGAAACTACACTGGTGTATCTTTGTTACAAGCACTACTGGGAAGATGTGTTTTCCCAATGCTTGTTTGCCAACGGTTCTGATGAACCGTTGGAATAGAGGTATAAAACAAGTATTTCCCAACGACATGAAGAAACCGTTGGGAAATCTAAAATTTTTTCTCCCTTTACCAACAGTTTTACAAAACCTTTGGTAAAGCCTATGACTTAGGAAGACTTTCCCAATGGGTTTTGTAAACTGTTTCTAAATCTCACATTTCCCAACGGTTTTAACAAACCGTTGGGAATGTTTTCACCTAAAATCCCAGCGAACCCGAGATCCCATACACATGACTGAACTGCTAAAATTGAGACCTAAGATCTCTCTCACTTGGAAAATCATTCCATCAGATCCATACTCATTCACAAGGTTGTTTTGTTCTACACATAAAATCTGTAAGTAGTACGTTTTGTTTAATGTTTTGCATCTAATTTTTTTCCTTTCTGTTTTTATTTGGCATTAACCTAAGGTTCATGCAGTATGGTGTAGCAAAGAATTTCAATTCGATTTGTTTTTTATTTTCTATTTTTGTTCTGGTGTCATGTGTGAATCAGTTTTTTGTTCTGTTTTTGTTCTGGTGGGAGGTGCTGGGGGTCTAGTAGGTGGGGGGAGGGGGTCTGCTGGTGGGGTATTTAAGTGGGGGGAGGGGGTGTTCCAGTGGGTTGTTTTATGTGGGGGGTTGTACAGGTGTGGGTGGGGGTGCTTTGTGCAGGTGGGGGTGGGGGGAGTGGTGGGTTGTGCAGGTGGAGGTGAATGTAGAGGGGGGTTGTTGTAAAAGTGGATGGGGGTGAGGGGAGTGTGTAGGTTGGGGGGGTGGGCTGGGCAGGTCAGAGTCTTGGGGAGGTAAGTTGGGGGTTGTACAGGTTGGGGTGGGGGTGGGTTGTGTGGGTGGGGGTGGGGGAGGGGGGGCTGTTCAAGTGGAGGGTGAAAGTGGAGGGGGTGCTGTGGAAGCAGGTGGGGGGAGGGGAGTGTGCAGGTTGGGGGGGCTGGGCAGGTGGGAGTCTGTTGGGGGTGTGGTGGGGGTGGGGTGTACTGGTGGTGGTGGGGGGAGAGGGGCTGTGCAGATGGGGGTGGGGGGAGGGTGGGGGTTGTGCAAGTGGGGTGGGGGTGTAGGTGGGGGTGGCTATGCAAGTGGGTGGGGGGAGGGGAGTGTGTAGGTTGGGGGTGGGATGGGCAGGTGGGAGTATGTTGGGGGTGAGGTGGGGGTGTAGTTGGTGGATAGGAGGGGGTTGTGCGGGTGGGGGTGGGGGAGGGGGGGTTGTGCAAGTGGGGTGTAGATGGGGGGGGGGGGGGGTTGTGCAGTCAGTGGATGGGAGGGGGGTTGTGGAGGGGGAGTCTGTTGGGGGTGAGGTGGCGAGGGGGACCTGTGCCGGTGGGAAGTAATCACTTCCATAGTTCACCAATAAGCATGGGGAATTTATCACTTTTAGAGATTTGGATAGTTTTGATGCCTCTTTAGTTTTTTTTCTTGTCTAGTCATCTTGATGAGTAAGGCATCACATGATCTACATGTGACATCAACTATATAGGATGAATTCCTTATCCCAAAACACATTTTACTAGAAATAACATAACCTTGGAAGGTTGAGGGAGTCTTTTAGAATCCAATGCCTCAACATTTTTCCCAATTCAAAACATGATACCGTTATGTTATCAAGTCACTAATCCAACCAAATTGTATTTTCACTTAAAAATACTATTCTAATACCTAACACCCATATTTTGTTTTTTATAACATGAATGAAAACCCAATTAAATCTTAGAGCTCTTAGTCACACCCCTGTGGACAGCTCGCCCACCCCCCTGGACACCCCCTACCGCCTGGACAGCCCTGCCACCCTCGTGGACAGTCCGCCCACCCCCTAGACACCTTGTACCCCCTGGACAACCCCGCCACCCCCTTGGAAAGCCTGCCCACCCCCTACACACCCCCTACTCCCTGTACATCCCCCCAACCCCGTGGACAGCCCGCCCACCCCCTAGACACTCCCCCACCCCCAGACACCCCCACCCCTGGACACCTTGTACCCCTGGAAAGCCCCCCCCCCCTCGATGATACCCTGCCCACCCCATAGACACCCTCCCCACTAGACAGCCCTTCCACCCTCTTGGACAGCCCACCCACCCCCTGGACACTCCGTACCCCCTGGACAACCCCTCCACCCCTGTGGAAAGCCCGCTACCCGATTACACAGAAGCAAATAACTCTACATTTCCCCCGATTTCCAGAATCCCCCGCGTAGGTGAACCCTAACCTGAGGTCTTCCATCTGATCGGCTGCAAATCCCCCATCTAGGTTAGACTCCTTCAACCTCTTCCCAAATACTAACATAGAATCCCTAATTGAGGTAATTGACATGGTTGGGGTAGTGGGGTAGGTGGTTTTCCTTTTTTAGTGGGGTTATATCGTACTTTTTTTGGACTTTAGTTTGGGTGTTATGAAATTTACGAACACTTCACAACATTTCTATTTTTTAGAATCAATAACTTATATAAAAAACTCTCTTTACACATTCTTCATATTTCATGAAAAGCCTTCACTTTGTAATATCTTGAACAATGTTTTATCAGTTCTGTGGTGTCTTCTTGGTATGTGATAAATGAAAAAATTACAAAACACATCTCACCTCAAATCTAGGCACACATTACTAAATTAATTAGTATATCTTTATATTGTTTTAATAGTTCACTACATCAACTAGAAACTCCTTCCTTTATCATTTACATAAATATATTTTCCATTCAAGTTCAATCATATTGAATTGTTTAAGACAAAATGACTTATATAAATTCTTTTTACAGAATGGATAGAAGTCGGATGTATGAAACTGATCGGTTCTCAAGCGATATTCAAAACAATTTTGAGAGCATTATAGATTTTGAATTTCATAATGCTTCAAATAATGGTCGCATAAACTGCCAATGTTCCAATTGTGTTGGTAGACATTGGTTGAGCCATGAAGAAGTTAGCTACCACATAACCAAAAATGATTTTCAAACAAACTACTTTTTGTGGTATCACAATGGGGAGAATATGAAATCTGAAATTGGTGATGATCTAAATGAAAGGACTGGAATGGAGAATTTGTTAGATGATTGGTTTCCGTTTACTCTTCATCATGAAAAAGAAAGGATTTCGACTCAAGAAGGCTTCGATATGAGGAATCCTAATGCATCTAGTGAAATTGATGATATTGATAGGGTGAAAAAATTGAATGATGATGCCAAGACTACAGTATATCGACAATGTGATAAAATGAAAAAGATGGAATTTCCAATCCGATTGTTTCATGGGAAAACTATGTATGTGATTTCTAATAAAGCAATTGATTACATTCTTACACTATTGATACATTTACTTCCAGATGATGCAGATATTCCCTAAAACCACTATATGTCATGGAAGTTAGTTGAGGAACTTGGATTTTCAAGAAACAAAATTCGTTCTTTCCTGAAAGATTGCAGTTTATTCTGGGAGGAAACCACTGAACGAAATGATTGTATAAAATGTGGAACATCCTGCCGGAAGTCATAATCTAATGGAACACCATCTCGTGTTCCACAAAAAGTAATGTGGCACTTTCCATTGATCCCCAGACTCGATAATATTTTTATGTATGATGACATATCAATAAAAATGAGATGGCATGATATCGAGAGAAAGAAGACTAATGATGAGTTGGTTCATCCATCAGATGGATTTTCATGGCAGAGATTTGATGCTCGACATCCTGATTTTGCAGCTGACGTGCGTAATGTGAGGCTGGGTCTTTCATGCGACTGTTTTAATCCGTTTGGGCTGATACTTACTTCGCACAACACATGGAATGTTTTTATACACATTTATAATCTTCCCCCATGGTTGTATAAGAAAAAACCTTTCACTTTCACAAGTATACTCATATCTAGTCCTTCTGATCCTGGCATTGATATTGATGTATACATGCAACCTTTAATAAAAGAGTTGAAACTTCATTGGGATGTGGGTGTGCGCACATGCGATGCATGTTCTAAAGACATATTTCAGATACGTTCTGTGCTTATGTGGACGATCAATGATTTTCCGGCTTATGCAATGATGTATGGATGGAGCACTACGGGAAAACTATCATGTCCAGTTTGTATGAATAATACACGATCTAGAAGACTGAAACATCATTGTAGTTTCAATTTTATGGGACATCGACGATTCTTGCCAAAGAATCATCCATATAGAATGAATTGTCGAATATTTGATAATTCCATAGAGACTGAAGATCCACCTCAATGTATGTCGGGAACTGACGTGCTTAATGAATTGAAAGATTTCAGTTTTTCGTTCGGGAAGGGTCAAATGAAATCTGGAAAGAGAAAGAATGTTTCCACTGAAACCTTTTACAATTAGAAGAAGATGAGTATATTTTTTGATTTTCCTTATTGGTCAACCAATATGTTTCGTCATTTCTTAGACGTAATTCATATTGAAAATAATATATTCAAAATGTTTCTTTCAGTTCTTCTAAATGTCAAGGGGAAGACAAAAGATGATTTACGATATCGGCATGACTTGGTGGATTGGGGCATCAGACCAGAATTGCATCTTGTGCGTATCAGTGAAAATAAATGGCAACATCCATGTTCTTCATATGTGATGACACCTACGAAAAAAAACAATTTCTAGAAGTATTAGAGACTATTAGAGTTCCTGATGGCTATTCAAGCAACATATCTAAATGGGTCAACAGAAGAGAGTTGAAGTTAAAATCTTTGAAGACTCATGATCATCACGTTCTACTGCATGAGTTTAATCCAATAGAAATCTGTCATCTTTTGTCCAAAAATGTAAGGGTGGCTGATATTTAGTTGTGCCATTTTTTAGAGATCTTTGTTCTAAGATGTTGTCCAAGACTTTCATGCAAAAATTTTGACAGATGCCCCATTAATTTTGTGTGAGTTGGAGAAAATATTTTCTCCATCCTTTTTCACATGCATGCTGCATCTGACTGTCCATATTCCCACTGAAATACTTCTCGGAGGACCTTTTTCTTTTTGTTGTATGTATCCAACTGAAAGAAATATGTTCACATTATAGACATATGTCCAAAATAGAAATCATCCCGATGGTTCTATCATGAACGGTTACATGGCTCAAGAATGTATGGATTTCAGCTCGATGTATTTGTCTGATCTTACTACAAGATTGAACAGACCAATGAGAAATGAAGAAGAAAATTATGAGAAAATTGAACCCAGTTTTCTATCACTTCCTCAAACAGGAGGAATTTCTGGATCATATACATTGAAAACATTAAGCCATGAAGAGGGGGAGAAGGCACATTGCACAGTTTTGTTCAACTGTGATTTGTTCGATGACTATATCAGGTAACTAAATTGATTATGTATATCTTACATATATATATATGTTAAAATATTCATATTTTTTATCTACATGGAACATAATACAATGATAAATAGGAATCATTGTTCTCTATTTTTGAGAAGGAGAGAGACTTTGCATAGCAAATAGTTTTCTTCTTGGTTAAAATTTAAGGTATAAAAAAATTAATGTTTAAAATAATTATATCAATATTTAATTAAGTTTAATAGTCATTTATATTGCAGGTATTGAGTTTGTCTACTGACTCTATCTCTGAGGAAATAAGAGCTTTGGCTTTTGGTCCTAATACTGTGGTTCGTTACTGTAAATCAATTGTTATCAATGGGTACAAATTTATTGTCACTGAACGAGAAAAGAACATGATAACACAACATGATGGTGTTATGGTTACTACCACAACAAATTTTTATTCCAGTGCATCAGATAGTAGACAGTGATTTGAAAATGTGGGTTATTATGGAGTTGTTGAGAAATTAATAATATTGGATTATTACTCTCATGGATGAGTCACAATGATGAAATTCCATTGGTTCGATTCGATGACGATACATGGCACATTTATTGATGATTGTGGATTTCGAGTAATTAATATGACTCACACTCTTACTACCGAAGAACCATATGTGTTGGCATCAATGTCTAAACATGTTTTTTATGTCAAAGACCAACTTCGACTGGAATTTGGTGTCATAGTTGAAGTAATTCCAAGACATATTTTTGATGATGGTGGTAATGGAATTGACACTGTCCCTTGTTCCATTTGAACCAATCCATTTATTTATTTTGATGACTCAAATAGCTCAATTGTCAAAGTTTATTGTGAACCTGACGTTGTGGTTGAAAATATATAGAATAATTTATCCATGTTCTCAATTCTTTTGGTTTACCTCGATTTGGGTTGTTAAGGTTGGTAATATAAAAATTGATTTTGTATTGATCACAAATATGTTTTAGCTGACTTGACCATTATGTGGATTTTCAATCTTTATTGGTTGTAGTTTTATTTGATTTTCATTTTCTAATTTGGAATTGAACATTATTCAATCATAGTCAAACAATATTTCTAACTTGGTGAACATTACAACTTGTATGATTTATTAAATCCATTCAAGATCTTCTAAAACAATTGATAGCTAACTTGACCGTTATCTGAATTTTCAATGTTTATTGGTTTCTGTTTTATTTGAATTGAATTTTCTAATTTGGAGTTGAACTGTATTCAAACATAGTTAAACAATATTTCTAACTTGGTGAACATTAAAACTTTTATGATTTATTAAATTAATTCAAGCTCTTCTAAAACAATTGAATGGTGACTTGACCATTATGTGAATTTCAAATATTTATTAGTTGTTGTTTTATTTGAATTGCATTTTCTAATTTGGAATTGAACTGTATTAAAAAATAGTCACACAATATTTCTAAATTGGTGAACATTACAACTTGTATGATTTATTAAATCCATTCAAGATCTTCTAAAACAATTGATAGCTGACTTGACCATTATGTGAATTTTTTATGTTTATTGGTTGCTGTTTTATTTGAATTGCATTTTCTAATTTGGAATTGAACTGTATTCAAGCATAGTAGAACAATATTTCTAACATGGTGAACATTACAACTTGTATGATTTATAAAATCCATTCAAGCTCTTCTAAAACAATTGATATCTAAATTACCTATGAATCCCCATATTCCCACATATATTTTGTTTTTTGGGTTACACATTAGTTTTCATTTTCTAATTAATTACATATTTGTTTTCAAAATCAGGAAATGAATCCAATTTAAGAGAGACGAAGGAAAAAATGATGGAGAACAATCGTCTAATTACGGAGTTGGGAATTCCATCATTAGTGCCTATAGTGATTAATTTATTTCAAATTGATATATTTAAAGAATATATAATGTCATGTGATTAATTTTTTTGTAAACATTTTTGTAGGATACACCTATACGTCGATAGTTATTCTACGAGGATCCTAGTACTGGTCCTAGTACTCTGGCCGGTGGTACGAGGAGGGTTCGTACCAGAGGTGGACGAGCAGCTGCGCGTACCCGACTAGACCCTGCCCCTCCCACTGACATGTCATCATTCCCACATTCTGATCCCAGTGTGTCATTAGAGACACACGAGATATTTAGGCCTCCCATGTTTTCACTAACTTCTGCATCTTCAAGCCGATCATTTTCACATCCCATGATGATTCCCACTCCTCAGTCAGCATTCGGTCAGACAGCTGTCCCATCATTTTTTCCTTCTACTTCTATCTCTCCGAGATTCTATATTCCATCGTCTTCGACTCCTGTTCCACCAAAGGGTGTTCCATCCATTTTTGTCAAACCAATGGTGGTCAGCGATCAGTCCGACATAGGTATATTTATGAACCCTATCAAATTTATATAGCAATATTTATTTTCATTACAACATGTTTTGAAAAAATATTTGTTTTTCTTTCATGAAAGATACATCTACTGAAAAGAGGCGTGGGTGGTGGCTTACACGCATGCATTCGTTGTGGAACCACAGCACACAGGTTATGGTGGATTATAATGATGACAACCAAATGGTTGAGAAAATTGTGCAGCAATGTCGGAGTTTTTTGGCGATGCTTTCCAAATACACCAACGTCATTCTCGTCAGCCCGCTATCATGGAGACATTCTCCACATGAAGTCAAGGATAGAGATTGGGTAGAGATATGGGTAAAAAAATATGTTCTATTTAATTCCATGAATTATTTTTGTATTTATATGAATTAATATTTTGATTTCATCTTCGATTTAATTTTCTCGATGGTGAGGGTGCATGACCGGAAAATCTAAAGGATTTAGGCAAGCTTTAGAGAGCCTACAAGCATGAGTTATATATTTTCTGGGTTTCTATAGTTGTCACTGAGTTAGAGGTGGTACCAGTGGTAGATGATTGTCCTATAGAGCAGTATCGTGAGATGATTACTCATTGGACGAGTACCCAGTTTAAGGTTTTAATAACATTTGAGGAATTTAAATAATAAATTTCATGATTTTCATTAATACAATATGTTGAATTTTAGAATTTTATTTAGGAATCATCTGGAAAAAATAAAAAGAACATTGATGCAAAAAAATAGCTCCACACACTGGGATGCACTACGATTCCTGGTCATGAGAGGATACAGGTATGACAATTGATTATATGTTTTCTTTATGACTTACACTTTCTTTTGGTTCTTCAATTATTTAATAGTTTGCTGATGTTTTCATATAACATTAGTTTTCAACGTCATTGTAGAGGAGAATACAAAATATTAAAGGACGTGTGCCTCGAGCAAAACAGTTTTGCTCGAGTAGACGGAAAAAAGGATGGAAGTGTCGTCAACGAAGCGACTCAGCAGCAGATTGTATGTTTCAATATGTTGAATTTATTTTATAATATCTATTTGTCAACTTAATAATATAATTATAATTGTAACAGGCTACTTTAGAGGCCCTCAATGCCTAAGAACGAGACAATTTTGGGCCAACAGATCACTTACATCAGGTGTTGGGAGAAGAGCATTCTGGAAGAGTATGCTGCCGACCTAGGATAGCCCCGACGAGGTATTGGCCCTCCTCAGGTACGAGCTGTTGTGCCACCGAGCTGTAGCAAGTTATGGCACAGGCAGAACATGCTGAGAAAAGGGCATCAATGACGGCAGAACAGTCTGCTAGGGAAAACCGTGCGTTTATGAAATTTATTGAAGTTCTACGTCCTACACTTCCAGCAGAGGCCAGCCTAGATTTTGATGAGTATATATTGTCAAACGTTTTATATACGGTGCAACAGGTGGCCATTCTAGTGATGGTCAGGATGATGTCCATATGTATGATGATGATGGAGATGAGTCAGATGCGGAAGAGGAGGGAGAGGAGGAGGGCGAGGCGGGTGGCCAGGGCGAGGACGAGGAGGAGGGCGATGGCGAGGAGGGTGAGGACGATGATGTGGATGAGGATGAGGGTGATGATGATGGTGGTGATGATGGGGATGGTGATGTGGGACTATTTGATCCATTACATTTTTCACTGATATTACTGAGATTTGATATTTAATATATTCAAGTTGTTGGTTTATCTAGACTCGTAGTATAGTATTGGAGTTGAGTTATTTTTATATATTATCTGTTTTTATGGATGTTGTTGTCTTTTAGTGGTTGTGTGTTTGGGAACCCCCCCTCCTTCTTGGACCCTGGACAACCCCCACCCTCCTCCCTAGACCCCGGACAGCCCCGCCAGACACCCCCACCCTTTTTCTTGGACCCTGGACAACCCCTGAACACCCCCTGGACAGCCCCAGGATAGCCCCCCGAACAGATCCCCAGACAGCCCCCCACCCTCCTCCCTGGACCCCAGACAACCCCCCGGACAGCCCCCGGACAGCCCCCTAGACAGCCCCCCGAACAGCCCCCGGATAGCCCCCCACCCTCCTCCCTGGACCCCGGACAACCCCCCGGACAGCCCCCCAGATAGCCCCCCAGACAGCCCCACCCTCTTCTTAGACCCCAGACAACCCCCCGAACAGCCCCGGACAGCCCCCTGACAGCCCCCCAAACAGCCCTCCGGACAGCCCCCCACCCTCCTCCCTGGACCACAGACTGCCCCCCCCCCCACCCTCCTCATTGGACGCCAGACAACCCCCCGAACACCCCCCCCCCCGGACAGCCCCCCCCCCCCACCCTCCTCCCTGGACCCTAGACAGCCCCCGGACAGCCCCCCAGGCAGGCCCCCGGACAGCCCCCACCCTCTTCCTAGGACACAGGACAAACCCCGCACAGCCCCCCCAGCCTCCTCCTTGGACCCATGACAACCCCCCATCCTCCTCCTTGTTATCTCCAAAATGTTTCATAGCATTATAAACTAAAATCTAATCCATACTAAGAATGATATAAAAATATTTTTTATAAATATCCACATGATTTTATGTAAATACCATTCTACTAATAGACACATGAGGATTCTCACAAAATGGAAAACATTTTAAGTACATACGGAAAACTGAACAAATGCATTTGGATTCCATTGAAACATTAGTAGAATGGTCCATGGGTCATATGTGATGTGTAAAAATCTACCCCGCCTCAATCTGTGGCGCGGTGTGGCTTCCACCACTCAAAGTGTCTGGCTTTTGTTTCAAAAGATGTCATTTTAATTGAAAAACATCAACTAGAATACAGAAATCCGACCTAACGCATTCATATTGTGTCGATACTTTATAAAAACGATCCATGGGACATATGTGACGTGTACGAGTCAAACTCACATCAATCCGAGGTGCGGTGTTTCCTCCACCACTCAATGTGACTGTCTTTTGTTTCAAAAGTACGTCATTTTACGTTAAAAAAATCAACTGACATATGGAAAACCGACCAAGCACATTCGGATTTTGTCGATACTTTATCAAAACGATCCATGGGTCATATGTGACGTGTATGACTCAAACTCACCTTAATCTGAGGCACGGTATGGCCGGAATCACTCTAAGTGGCTCTCTTTTGTTTAAAATGGACAACATTTTAAGTATATACGTAAAACAGACTAAACACATTTGGTTTCCCTTTAAACTTTAGGAGAACGATTAATGGGTCATATGTGACTTGTACGAGTCAACCTCTCCTCAATCCGAGCCATGGTGTGGTCGGGACCACTCAAAGTGTCTGCCTTTTGTTTCAAAAGGAAGTCATTTTAAGTGAAAAATATCAAATGGCTTACGGAAAAGTGACCAAACGCATTCAGATTGTGTCGATACTTTAGAACAACGATCCATGGGTCATATGTGAAATGTACGAGTCAACCACTCCTCAATAAGAGGTGTAGTGTGGCCGCCACCACTCAAAGTGTCTGCCTTTTGTTTTAAAAGGACGCCATTTTAATTGAAAAACATCAACTGGTATACGGAAAACTGACAAACACATTCGGATTGTGTCGATACTTTAGCACAATGATCCATGGGTCATATGGGACGTGTATGAGTCAACTCTTCCTCAATCCGAGGTGTGGTGTGGCTTGAACCACTCAAAGTGTCCGTCTTTTATTTCAAAAGGACGTCATTTTAAGTGAAAAATATCAACTAGCATATAGAAAAGTTACCAAACGCATTCGGGTTGTGTCTATACATTATCACAACGATCCATGGGTCATATGTGACGTGTACGAGTCAACCTTTCCTTAATATGAGGCACAGTATGGCCGGAATCACTCTAAGTGGCTCTCTTTTGTTTAGAATGGACAACATTTTAAGTACATACAGAATACTAACCAAATGTATTCGGTTTCCATTGAAACATTATGAGAACGATACATGGGTCAAATGTGACACGTACAAGTCAACCCCACCTCAATCTGAGGCACATTGTGGCCGGGGCCAATCAAAGTGTGACTTTTGTTTCAAAAGGACGTCATTTTAATTGAAAAACATGAATTAGCATACGGAAAACCGACCAAACGCATTTGGATTGTGTCGATACATTAGCACAACGATCCATGGGTCATATGTGACATGTAAGAGTCAACCCCTCCTCAATTAAAGGTGCGATGTGGCCACCACCACTCAAATTGTCTACCTTATATTTCAAAAGGACGTCATTTTAATTGAAAAACATCAACTGGCATATGGAAAACTGACAAACACATTCGGATTGTTTCGATAATTTAGAACAATGATCTATGGGTCATATTTGATGTATACGAGTTAAATTAGTATCAATATGAGTCATGGTGTTTCTGAAATCAGTCTAAGTGGCTCTCCTTTGTTAAAAATGGACAACATTTTATGTATATATGGAAAACAAACCAAACGCATTCGGTTTCCATTGAAACATTAGGAGAATGATCCATGGGTCATATGTGACATGTACAAGTCAACTCCGCCTCAATCCGAGGTGCGGTGTGCCCGACACCACTCAAAGTGTCTGCCTTTTGTTTCAAAAGGACGTCATTTTAATTGAAAAACATCAACTGGCATACGGAAAACCGACCAAACGCATTCAGATTGTGTTGATACTTTAGTAAAACGATCCATGGGTCATATGTGACGTGTACGAGTCAACCCCACCTCAATCCGAGGTGCAGTGTGGCTGAAAGCACTCAATGTTTCTGCCTTTTGTTTCAAAAGGACGTCATTTTAAATGAAAAACATCAACTAGCATACGGAAAACTGGAAGACGCATTCGGATTGTGTCGATACTTTAGCACAAAGATCCATGTGTCATATGTGACGTGTACGAGTCAACCCCTCCACAATCCAAGGTGCGGTGTGGCCATCACCACTCAAAGTGTCTGCCTTTTGTTTCAAAAAGACGTCATTTTAAGTGAAAAATATCAACTGGAAAACGGAAAAGAGACCTAACACATTCGGATTGTGTCGATACTTTAGCACAACGATCCATGGGTCATATGTGATGTGTACGAGTCAACCTCGCCTTAATCTGAAGAACGGTGTTCCCATAATCACTCTAAGTGGATCTCTTTTGTTTAAAATGAAAAACATTTTAAGTACATACGAAAAACCGACCAAACACATTCGGTTTCCATTGAAACATTAGGTGAACGATCCATGGGTCATATGTGATGTGTATGAGTCAACCCCACCTCAATCTGAGGCATAGTGTGGCCAAGACCACTCAAAGTGTGCCTTTTTCTTCAAAAGGACGTCATTTTAATTGAAAAACATCAACTGGAATACGGAAAACCGACCAAACACATTCAGATTGTGTTGATACATTAGCACAATGATTCATGTGTCATATGTGACGTGTATGAGTCAACCCCGCCTCAATTCGAGGCATGATGTGGCCACCACCACTCAAAGTGTCAGCCTTTTTTTTAAAAGGACATCATTTTAATTGAAAAACATCAACTGGCATATAGAAAACTGACAACCACATTCGGATTGTGTTGATACTTTAGAAGAATGATCCGTGGGACATATGTGACGTGTATGACTCAACCCCGCTTCAATCCAAGGCGTGGTGTGGCCGAAACCACTCAAAGTGTCTATCTTTTGTTTCAAAAGGATGTCATTTTATGTGAAAAATATCAACCGGCTTACGGAAAAGCAACCCAACGCATTCGGATTCCTTCGATACTTTAGAACAATGATCCTTGGGTCATATGTGATCTGTAAGAGTCAACCCCGCCTCAATCCGAGGTGCGGTGTGGTCGCCACCAATCAAAGTGTCTGCCTTTTGTTTCAAAAGGACGTCATTTTAATTGAAAATCATCAACTGGCATACGGAAAATCGAAAAATGCATTCAGATTGTGTCGATATTCTATTAAAATATTATTAAAACTAGCCATTATGAATAGTAATACCCACTTTTTTAAATTTTTAAAATTTTATTTTTCAAAATGGACTTCATTTTTTGATTCGGAATATTGAAATTATCCTAGGGTGAAGTTTTGGTATTTTTCTGAAAAATTTCAATTTTTGATGAATAGTGAAAACACCGGGTTACTATTTAAAAACCGACATTTTATTTAAATAATTAATTATTTTAATTAAATTTATTTTAGGTCAAAATTGATACATAATACCTATATAAGTTCAATTCAATTCATTGGAGTCACTTTATAATAATATCAGATATATAAAAATTTTATTGAACTTTTCACAGTCTTTTACCCACCTCCAAAGAGAATTTGAAAATTTACATAAAACTAAATTTTACCGATTCTTTGAGTGGAATTTCAAAAATCAGAGAGACAATGTTGATGTCAGTATATAAAATGTGGTTCAATGAGATGAAATAATTTTTGGTGAATATTATCTTTTTACTTTTATTTAACAAGGTTAAAAGTAAATAGGGTAATTAAGGGTAAAAATGATATTATTATTACCCTAAAACATTTCTTAATTCTATTTGATAAGAGAAATTCTACCAAAAACAACCTTAGGAATAAAAAATGACCAGTTAGGCCCACTTAGATTAGATTAGGACATTTATTATTAATTTATTTAAAGAAGGGTTAAAATAGTTAAAATCAAAGTTTAATAAGTAAATAATTTTTAATATAGGGTTATGCATAAAATACATTAAAATATAAATATTAATTAGAAAGCTAAAAAGATTCCCTACATAATGGTATTTTATTTGTAATTTTTAGACATGAAATAATTTAATTTATTTATGACACAATGATGGTGCAATAATTATCTTTTTAATGAAATATTGACATAATTGATGTTATAAATACCCAAATAAATGTTATTTGAGACTTTTTATGAATTCCACTAATTATCTAGGTTACTAGGACATGTTATTCTTGAAATCAGTAACTTTTTTTGAACTAATCATTCTGTTATAATTTTAAAAAAAATCAATTACTAAATAGTGTCAAAATTGTCATAAAATACTTTTTAAAACAAATATTATATTATTAATTGTTATTTTATTCCTAAAAATATAAGGGTCGGAAAAATGACTTAGATAAGGTTATATATATTAATAATAAACAACTTGGGGTTCTTGGGGATTGTTATAGTAAGTTTATTAACCATATAGTGTAAGAACACAAAACGACACGGTAAAAGTAAAATTATCTAACTTAAAGTTAAATCTAAATGATAATGTTAAAATAGTAAACTAAACTTTTCCAAATTCTATTGGATGAGATTATTTCCACACATCCCCACCTTATATTATAAATAAATCTATTTTGATCTATTTAAAACCGAATATGGCTTTATAATAAAATAATATTTTTTGTTTTTCCAAAGGTGCCCCTCTCCTCCTTTATAAAAGGGCACCTCCTCCCTCTCTTCCTCACACCAATTTGAGCCTTCATGCTCTGCCAAACCCTGCCAATTTCTCCTATCCACTTCCCTAGAATAAACTTAGAGGTCTCGGTCTTCTTCAAAGACCTATTTTAGTGCCCTAAAAGGAGGTCTCAAAGAGGCACTTCAAAGAAGAGGTAATGTCCGTTACCGATTCTTTCAACTTTATTTCTTCTTCCACTTCTTATTATTTAGTTTTTTAATTATGAGGAAATAACATAAGTATCACTCATATAATGATATGTTGTTATAAGTATGAATCAAACCTATTTCACCATCTATCCATCCTACTGAAAACGAAATCACTGCATGTGTGTACGTACGGAATACCGTCTCCACGCCGTGGTGTAATCTATTTTCCACCACCACCTTACTTGGAGTGGTATAATGGTGTAAATAATAACTATATATGATTATTTTAAAGTGATATTGATTCTTAAATAGTTTACATACACTCTATTACAATTTCATGATCATGGGAACAATATCATCGCTCGTGTGTACATACGAAATACCGTCTCCACGATGTGATGCGAATCGTTCTACATGATCTTCATTGAATAATGATTATATAAATGAATTGAATGAATAAATATGATATATATTACACTAATAACATTCTGTAAATGAGGTATCTATAACCCAAAAATAAGAATAAGAATTTATTCGACAAAACACGCATAAGAACAAAAAGTAATAAACACCCGAATAACAAGTAGCAATGAAATATTTCTAATAATAAGCTATGAATATGACCATATATGATATCATAACAATGAGTATGATTCTGGAATAAGTCAATGACACTATTTAAATCATTATACAGGAGGTTCGGACACTTACGAAGCAAATCGGACCTAAGGTAAGGGATACTTTTGCAAATCTCATTTTTTCTGAAATTGCTTATTTGTAAGTATTTACCACGGTTATTTCTATCATCCGTGTCAATGTTTTATAAAAGTGTTTTTATGTATGTTTAAAGTCTTTTTAACCCATTTTTGACTTTTACTACATTGTATATAAGGAATTTTTCTTTTTTTTACGTTACGAGGTAATTTATTGACTTTTCTGGCAAAAGTATGAGAATAATGTTTTTTTAACTTATACGGCATGAACAGATTTTTACGGTTTTATAAAGCCATATGTTTATGAAGCTTCCTCCAATAGATTTCATGACTATTTTCGAAAAAATCATTTTCTTTTAAAATTTAATTACATTTTTTGAATAGAAAATGAATTTCAAGATGAAAGGATATTTTCCTCAGGAATTCATTTCAAGTGCTTTATCAAAACCATTTTCCATCTAAGATGACAATATTTCATATGTGTATGTTTCAAGTATAATGTATTTATGATTTACATGGTTTCACTTTTATTATGATGAAATGATATCCATTTGTTTTATATGGATTATGTGATGATGGTATGATGTTTATGAAACCCATTTTATTCTTTGGGTTATGATGAATGATTAATGTTTATTTTGTGGCACAAGTAAGAATGATTTCAATATAAGATGGGTGGGACCTATATCTACCTCCAATACATTTGGTAATGATTTTATATCCCATGAGATAGACATGGCTAGAATGGCAGGTTAAACCGGTTCAGTGAAATAGGACTGAAATGAGGAATGAACTCGGTTCAGAAATGGACTTTTTCCACTAAGATAGTCTTGGAAATGAGCCTTTACTAATAAGAAATGATTCTATATGATTATGTGTGTATGCCACAAAGATCTATGTTTTATGTTATGATTATTGTGATTACATTTCACTACCATGATTTATCCCATGTTATGAAATTATGATCTCTTTTGCAGGGTAAGATTTCCAAAATGTTATGTTCTTATGAATATGATGTGATTGATATTTCTTTTGTTTACCCATACTAAGAATTTCTGCTCACCCTTTTGTATGTTTTCATTCCCCAGGTCAGGAAGAATGTTATTAAGTAAGATATGCCAAAAGGGACTATAGATATGATGAAATAAATGGGAGACAGTGAAGACGCTTTATGAACTAGTTATTTATGTTTCCCAGTTTCTAAAGACACTATACCGATATAGTCCTTTCATGGTTTTATTATATATTGTAATAAGTGTACTTCAATTTTGAAGTACTAACAATGTATGTAAAGTATGGGTCGTTATATTTTATAAATTATAATCATTATTTTTTATATTTATTAATTTTTATTTAGAATAGATAATGAATAGAATTAGTATGCATGAACCTTATATATGTTCTGAATATGAGGATGGTATCTATGCTTTATTGTTATTTTCTAAATTCAATGTTCCAAAATAGTACATGTTTTTCTATTCATGCATAAAATGTTTCAATTTTAAGAAGTATAATGTAGAGAGAACAAATATCGTTTAATTTTTCATTGATTTAATTCGAGCTACAACCCTCAGATTTAGTATGGTGAAACCTGACAGAATTTAAGATCTATTGATGATGGTGCTATTCAAGATGATAAATATGATAAACTTGATGAAATGATTCATGAAATTAATGTAGTTGCAATTTCAACACAATCGTGAATTGAAAATTTATACTGTGAGTCAAAAAATCATTTTATCTGGGTTATACATAATATATAGTTTTATCGATGGTATTATGATTGATAAATTAGAAGACTAAACTCATCTATGGTACCAGAGTTTTATAGAGAATCTATAATTGTTGAAAGTTATTCTTCAAAAAAAACAATCTTCCAGATTCACATTATAAGGCCATGAAAATATTATGCTTGATGGGATTTGGGTAAAAGAAGATATATTTCTTCCTGAATGATTATGTTCTATTTAAGAATGATTACCAATTTTTATCATAGTTATCAAGATGTGGGACGTCATAGTATAAGTTGAAATAAAAATCACAGGATGATTCAGATATTTTAGGGACCCCTGCCAAATCATTTTGGTATCATTCTATATTTTCTCATTTGATAAATTTGTTTTTTAATATAGATGATTCAAAAAGGATGTGATGTAATTTTGATGAGAGTTTATGTGATGGAAAATTGCATCAGCCAGATGATTGTACATAGTGGAAGAAAAGTGATCACTAGATTCCTATATTCAGAAGTGATGTTCGAAATATGAGACTCAGACTATGCAAATATAGAATGAACCAATATCTAACCCATAGTATCAGACATATTTCATGTCTTATTTTATTGGATTTTACAGCTTATATCATTAATTTTATATGAAGTGACAACATGTAATGTTGGCTTTAATAATCGGAGGACTAAAACAGCTCAAAAATGATATTTATGTATTATTGTTACCATGAATTTATGATTTGAAACTATAATTAGAAGAGGGTATAATTTTGTATTATTATTATAAAATGGAATATTTTCAACTGCATGAAATTATTATGTTCTCTATAAATGACTTCCCATCAAATGTAAATTTTTCTTTATACAATGTTGAGGGGCATATATCATGTCCAATTTTTGAAGAAGATACTTTATATTATTAACCGCATCGTGATAAAAATAGTATATATGGGTCATTGAATATCTTTTCTTATGGATCACTCTTATAGAAGATTTAAAAAGGCTTTGAATGGCTCCCAACAATTTGATATTTTTCTAAAGCCTTTATCCAATGACCAATATTTTGTGAGGTTGAAAAAAATGGAAGTGACATTCTAAAGGCACATAAATCTGGTAATAATTGAAATATTTGGAAGAAAGGGTTAATTTTATGAGTTACGTTATTGAGGATATCATGAAGTGAAACGTAACATTGATTTCATGAATGTGGTGAAGAATTCCTATAAAAGGAGTTCTAGAAAATTAATATATATTAATTGAAAGACTAAATATGGTTCAAATGTATGTATGCATTTAATCTCAATGGGAATGCATTTGAAGTTGGATCAAACTCCTCATGGAAGGAGAAAATTCATACCCCCGACATTTCATTCCTTATACAATATGGATAAAACTATCATTTCTCAATGTCTTCATGTTATCAATGTTCCCCGTGGTTTTTCTACAAATGATTTTTTTCCATAATAGGATTTGGAGTGACAGGTATGAAATGACATGAATGTCACGTTCTGAGGCATCAACTACAACCAGTTGCTTTGCATGGAATTCTCCCACCCATTTTAGAATAAATATCGTGAAGGTGTTTTCATTTTAATTAAATTTTTAATATGTTTAATTATTTGAATGATTTGAAAATTTTGGGCAATAACGTGGTTTCTATAATTTATCAATTGGAAATATATTTTCATCCATCCTTTTTTGATATCATTGTGCAGTAAATGGTTCACCAGTGCGAGAAATAAAGCAATGTTGACCTATATATCTATATTGGATGTATCCATTTGAATGGACTATGAATATATTGGGGGGGATTGTTATGAATGTTTGTAGATGTTTTTAATACATATTTAAGTATTATATTTATCAGGAGGTTGAAAAGTTTTGTACAAGAAATTTTTCTAACGTATAGCATATTTTTTTACCTACATCTTTCCATGAATGAATTAATTTTATGGGAAAGGAGATTCATCACTTTCAATTCAAATCATTGATAGGTGAACTCATAAATAATGTATAGTAATATATACTGAATAACATTTATTAAGCTCAACAATATATAACATTGAATATTAATGAGTTGAAACAATGTTATCTAAAGAAAAAAGATATGTGGATTTGAAAGGAGCATAACAGAACTTTTTTCAATTGATTAAAGAGTCTATTAAACTAGATTCATTAAGAAAATTTAGAAGTTTAGTGGGTTATCCATGTTTAAATTTTACAACATCATCTAGGTATAACATAAATGGATATGCTTTTTTTTAAAAGATCTAGAAAACAAAAGTACATTTTATAATAGTAGTGTGTCGATGTTCACAGAACTTATGAAATTTTCAAGTCAAAATTAAAAATATACAATATTAACTTAAACCACCTATTATGGAGTCATTGAAGAAATACCAGAGTATGATTACATTAAATTTGAAGCTCTAGTGTGGGT
This sequence comes from Viscum album, assembly GCA_963277665.1. Lineage (NCBI taxonomy): Eukaryota > Viridiplantae > Streptophyta > Magnoliopsida > Santalales > Viscaceae > Viscum > Viscum album. Next base: position 1,145,744,330 of record OY728138.1, read on the forward strand.
TTAAATTTATTAATGCTAATAACATCATATGAAAATGTGAATGTGGAATGACACTATTTAATTTCATTAAATTGGATTACACAAATGATCCTTTATTAATGGTACCACATGAAAAAAATTCTATGTTTTTGATAAATATGATGTACATTGGGATATTGTTTTATCAAAAAGAAATAGTTTTTTGGTGATGATAAACGTGATGATGATGTTGATTTATATGAGATCCATACATCAATGGAATGATAAACAAATAATATTGATGAACACATCGAACACATGGTTTGTGCCACATTGAACTATCGTGAGGATGAAATTAGGAAGACAACTATTATTAAATTTCTTATATTACATGTACCTTATGTTTAATTATGGTTTACTTTATTAAATTTTTTAATTTATATATTTTAATTTGATTACCTTTCTTAAAACACGAATTATATTTGAAATTGTTTGGTTTATTTTAATTTAGTATTGTAACGTTTTCTATATTTATCGTTTTGTAACTTATCAATTAATTTATTTTTTTGAGATCCAATTACATTAAATTTGAAAACTAAATTTAAAAACAAAATATATTTTATAATAGTATATTATAAAATAATTATTTACGTTGTAAAAAAGATTTGTGAGGTTTGAATTTTTTTTACTATATCATCCTATCCCACATGAATAATATGAATTTTCAATATTTTTTTCATTTTATGTCATATTAATATTGCAATAATTTTGGTTAATTATAAAAAATATGAATAAAAATATTTTATGTTTTTTTTAGATTTTATTTTTTCAATAATTGGTAATTATGTATATACATTTGTATATAATAGTTGGATTTATATTTTTTTCATTATGTGAACTTTCATGTATTTGTAGGACAATGATAGATCATTACTTTCATCCACCACAAATTTCTGGAGATGATCATACTCATACCTCTGGGGAGGAACATACACATGATCCTATATGTGATCATACTCACTATTATTGAAATGATATATCAAATTCTAGTGAGGAAAAACATTTCGAGGGTTGGTAAATGAGGCACCACACATTTACCAAAATTATCAATTTCCCCTAGCCAGGAAAAAATGTTACAAATATCCTTTGATGATAATGACATTCCCAAATGACATTATCACTATTGTGGGAGACCATTTTGGTAATGTTTTTTGTTATTATATTACATATCTTGAAATTTTTAAAGTAATATATGTTTTCCAATTATTATCAGATGACATATGATACATGTTGACATTGGAAGAGCCAGGATGAAATGTTTTGCATTACCATCTAGGTGATGGAGGGATTCTAAATCACCCCTCTCATCATAATTCATTTATTATAATAGAGAATATATAAATACATTTAATATATATAATTGTATATATGATGATACATGGAAACACTTTTTTTAAAGTTAAAGACCATAGGACTTTTTAGTAAGTGCATTGTTTCCTTTTTATAGGTTGTTTATATTAATGAACATGTTAATGATTTATTTTTTCTTAATTATTATTTTACAGCAATCAAGTAGATCAAATCAAGAGATTAAATATAGAAAGGTATACCCTCATACATTATCTTAGGGGACAGAATACATTATGGGAAGAACACCTAATAGAAGAATGACATCAAAAGTTGGGAGCTAATTCATCATGATTTAGAGAGTTTACCCCTCCTTTCCCCCCACTTGACATTAAAAATTGACGATGGCTCAAATGGGAAAAAAATTCAATATCTTACAGAAGAGTAAAGATTTTTAGTTTATAATTTTAAAAGTTGATAATTTATTTATTGAAAATAAATAATATATTTATATATTGTGATTCAATATTTTATTCTCAAATATTCCATATACTATTATATTGAGGATCAGAGCACACAAGGGGTCATTTTTGTTGAGGGTCGACAATATATATCTTTGCTGTAACATTAAGAATTCCCGAAAATTTCATTCATGAATGAGTATACACAAAAGACGTATCAATAAGAAATGTGTTTCTATATTCCAAAGAGAATTGAAATGATAATTTTTATAAAAATATTGAATCATTGGAATCAAAAAATCAGAATATTGAAGCGAAGATGGATGATAGGATCAGATGTTCACTACATGCGATGTTTGCAGACATGCAAGGATAGTTTTGACCTGCTGCTCCAACTCCTCCACCCCAACCAGTAGATTCCACCCCTTATCCTACACACACATATGTGTTTCTAGACCGCACTCCTTATCCTACCCCCAAAAACCCTCCTCCATAGCATCCAATTTAATGTGATTTATTTTTTGATGATTCTCATCACATTATTACATATGGGATGATATATTATATCCATGATACCATTAATAATCTTTAGATTAATATAGATCATCATTGGGTCACTATACATGATATTATAGATATATATATATATAACGTATCATGTCCTACAAATGAAGTGAGAATATATGTTATCTTAAATTTCATTTTTATATAATTGTTTCCTCATTTTAATGTTTATTTATTTCACTATTTTTTTATGAATTGTTTTAAGGCAATGAAATACAATATAGACAAAAAAATCAATGTTCCATAACATTAGATACAGACTCTGCTGGTTTTAATTGATAGTACGTATAAAAAAAATTTATTGGGAGTATATGAAATTCAAATTGATGCAGCTCTTTTTGGGAGTGAAAATAATTTTACCCTTTTAACAAATGATAGCATGAAGCTTGTAGCTCAAGATCAATTGGGAATCGACACGATGTAAATTTTTTACATGTTATCAGATTAATTTTATTTTTATCATTAAATTTATTGAAAATTTATAATTATGTGTGCTCTATATTTGGTATCTATTTAAAATTTGAAAAGATAATTCCATGATAGATATATATGGATTTGAGGAACCACAGTTTATTTCTTCGATATCTTTGACAATGATCAATGTTGAATGTAAAATTTATATAACTGAAAATTTTCAAAATAATTCAATTATTCAGTGTTAGATGTTTTCATATCATCAAAGGTATGAATTATTTTTTTTCAAAACATGTAACATATCACTTAACATATAAACAAATCATATTAAATTTTTTATTATATCAGTTTTCATCGAATGTTTGGTTTTTTTCAAAATAGAAGATATGTTATTATCTATGCTATATTCATGGTGATGTGAATGAAAATTTCAAGAATGTATTGAAAATGTATGTTTTCATATTAAAATAATTATTAATATTATATTTAATAATATTTATTATATTCAATTTTTTTTCAAATAGGTAAAGGTGTTTTTTAGAGATAAAATAATAAATAAGAGAAAAAATTATACCAATATCAAATTTATAGAAGCAACAATTAATTATCAATTAAATTTACTAAATTTTTCATATATTATTTAAAATTGTAATTTTGAAATAAATATTTATTGAAATAGTTTCATAGAAAACATAATGGATCTGAATGTCGATATTATGTTTTGAGATTCATGTATGAAATAAATAAAACCATGACAATTAGAAATTTTAATTACGACATATTTCATTATAAATCATTCCGTAATTATAAATATGTTTTAGTGAAAATTAAAGTCAAATTATATATATATATTTTTTGTAAAATATGGAAGTTAAATGGTCATATATTTCAAATGTGTTAAGGTAATTACAAATTGAATGTGAAAATAAATTTAATGGTTTGATTAATTTTTAGTTTATTTGAATTTTTAGTGTATGGTGTATTGTTATGGATTTTGGGATTCTTTTCCTAGTACCTCTTGTTCTATATTCTAGGTACTATTAGAGGAGGAGATGAATTAATGTATTCTACTATAATTTTTAGGATTGTGTGTTCTTTTCTGCTACTTCCTTCTTCTACCTATGTTTTTCTTCTTCTGTTTTGTTTTCTAGATATTGATGATGTAGGAGATGATTCATTGTAAATTTGAAAAGAAATAATCATGTTGGTAATTTGATAACTGTCTTAAAATAAATGTGCACTATTTTTCACGTCAGCTATTTAAAATAACCATCATGATAAATGGTTTGTAATTTTTTTCATGTCGGTTATGGAATAAACGGCATGAAAAAAACTATATTGGGGTTTTCAAATCATTTATATAGAAAACAGCATGATAAATGGATTATAACAATGGATTTATGTTAGTTATTGAATATCTGACACGAAAAACCATGATAAAATTATTTATAATATCAGTTTTAAGGAAATTATATGAAAAATCCATATTTACTACTTCAACTATAACTACATCTACTATAACCCGACATGAAAAACCATAAAAATCAGCATGAGAAAACCTATATGCACTAGTGCTCTAATAACTTGTTTACCACCCCTTTCTCGAGGTGTGGTTGGAAGAACACCTTCGTCAATATGACAGACTATTATCACAACCAATTCAAATAAAGTTGATAAAATGGGGGACATCTATAGGGAGTATCATCCATTTAACCGAGCTCTGTAACATTAGGAAGGATTAAGGGGGAATGATACAACATCCATGATAAAATAAAGAACAAAAAATAAATTAGAAGTCCTAATTCAATCTAATACAAGATAAGTATATAATAGATAATGGATCAAAATTCCACAAAATAATAACACATACCAACATCTAATTTTATCTTAAGGATAATTATGCAGAGATATGAATCATAACTAACTCAAAACCTACCTATTATGGCCTAAAAATCCTTTATCTTATATACCAAATCATCACATGAAAAAATATAAAATAATTTTTATAATAATCTGTCATGAACCAATTGGGTCCATCCCAAATCCAAACTCCTTTGATTTAACAATACACTTAACTGAACCGTTGAACTGGTTCCAAACTGAATGTGACTACATCACATTTTGGTCACATCCCCAGACAATTGAGTCAAATGAAAACCAATTATGGAAAATAAAAACTATAACCACTGTGCACAGTATAAATAGCTACAAAAGTAATACCAATAACATAACCATATAAAATAAACATCAAAAGGAAAATTAATGTGATGACGAATAAAAGAAACATAATAATTCATTGTGAAATGGAGTATGATAATAATACGTCAATGGATCCCATATGGTGGTTCATATAGGGTAATATAAAATGAATAATGTAAAACTAAGAATATTCTACAACATCAACTAGTATTGAGTGATGCTTAGTGATTTCATTTGTACTATACTCTACCATTCAAGGATAAATATGATTAAATGGACAATTAACCTAAAACTATAATATGAAACCAAAAAGGAATTTATTATGAGGTGCATAGTATCCATGGTGGCCTTATTTTTGTTTGACTATAACTCAATAATTCACCACTATTGGAATATATTTAATTAATACTCTAATAAAAAAGATCACAAAATAGATATATATATATATATATATAATAATTTTAAATAATTCTATAACAAATAATACTACTACCATTTCCCTAGTTTATAGCGACAGATGAGGATGACCATACCTAAATGGGTGAATGACATGATATCTCTAAACCTGACATCATGACTATGTGTCAAAATGTAATAGATCCAAAATATCCAAGTATTTATTAAAATTTTACTTGGACATCCCCTATACCAGTATTCTCAGCTAAGGATTATTCTAATGTGTAACATAGAATTACCATACATGATCCTTCTTAATCAATTGTATAGGCCAATATGTAATAAAAATTTCCCCTATTCGAGTATTATTATGAATGTACCATGACCAAATAAATGGTGTTTTCTATATAGATCCATAATCCCCAAGATGAGACTTTACCATACAACTAATCTAAACATACATAATGGGGTTTTCCCTTAATTTTAAATAATGACCACACCATGAAGTGTATATTCATTAATATTAACAAAAGGCCACTTAAAAAATAAATTTCCTCTATCCCTTAAAAAAATCACTCGTATGTGGTTTTTTCATATCTTTTATAACATTTCCAAAAATATATAATTTTTTGAAATAAATTCAAAATAATTCCATTCTAATAGACAATGAAATTTATATTTCCAAAACCCAATTTAAATAACATTAATTTCTATGAAAACCATTTCATTAAATAATTTCTCTTTTAATTAAACAATATTTTCCTAAATATATAACCATATACCCTCAGAATCTCACATTTAAATTTGATAAAAAATTACGAAAACACAATATTTTTTCCAATCAAACACTTTTATTTACATAGAAAAACTAGTAGAGTCAAAAACAAATTAAAATTCAAGGAATGAATCATTATATTACAGTAAATCAAATATAACACAAAATGAATCATTTTCAAACCATATTATCATTTAAATAGGACCCATTAATGTATAATTAAAACTAAATTGGATGAATGATTATGTTATTATATTTAATAATAATTGATTCAAAAAATAATCCCCATTTTTGAAAATTAGAAAAATTATTTAAAATTTAAAAAAAAAATAAAAAAAGTAAAAATATATTAAATTGGAATATATAACTAAGGGAAACCCCAATTTAATAGAATTATTTAAATATATGTTAATCCTAGGGATGACCATTTTAAAAATGCAGCAAATGAACTGAAAAATAAGAAATAATATCAGTCAAGATAATATAAAACATTCCTCATTTATAGTGATTTCAATTCACCATATGATGTCATTTTGTGTGAAAAGAAATTGGATAGATCAAAAAATTAGAAAAAACTACTATTTTTTATTTTTAGTCACAAATGTTGAGAGAGATAGAGAATAAATTAAATGAGGATAATGGGGGAAAACTATCATATATTTACACTATTCATTCAAAGGATTTTATAGGATTCTATTTAGCTAAGCGAGGGGTGATATCTAACATGAATGTATAGGTGAAGTGTGGGTGGAAAATAAGGGTAATGGATGTGTCTGGTTATATAATGTTTCCGAAAAATAAAGGGTTTTGAATGAAAATAACTAAAATTACAATTTTTCTACGGGGAATATTGTTTGTGTATACACATTTCAAAATAATACCACATCAATGTAGTATCATGTACCAAAAAGAACCCTACCACATTTTCATGGTCTAAACAGTTTACGAATTCTGGGCGAAATATGACAAAAGGATCATGACACCTATAGGGAATTTCACATGGTTGGACTATAACCATGTGCTAAGTTCTATATCCTAGGAACATCTCAATGACTTCCCAATATTAAATATAATATCCCTTAAAACATTAAAATGTTGTTCTAGAAATCCATTTCTTATAAAAAGTTCAATGAATAGAGCTCTATGATATGGGACAAGTAGTGTTTCTTCTAAAATATTAGAACCAAACCCTATGACAAAGTTAAAAAATTAAAGAAACCATATAAATTCATCCCATTAATCCTTTTTATTATATGAAATTATGAAATATTTTTCTGACCTCAAACAATATCCAAAACATTATATTGAGATTATGGAAATACATGATAATTGATACAAATGTTTTTTCTCAAAATAAATTGATAACCAAACTCAAAATATAAAAAATAATCATAATTTAAAAATTATGAAAGGGATGCAGTTTTACGAACATCTCACCTTAATAATTATCATGAATAATAATTCTCATCAATATTCATCTACCCAAACAAAACCAATGCTAGTCAAAAAAATGAACCTATCATGTTTCACTCTAGAGTTTCGAACATTATTCTCCTAAATGATGTCAAATGAAAGGTGATAAATTTTATAAAATTGAATCCACCATATTAAATTTGTTACATGAAAACTAAGAAGATTATCAATATACCTATTCTATGTTGAGATGCAACCCATGAACCTAATGGTTCACCACCTAGCCTATGGTGCACCCAACCAGATGACTATTCCTAAAGGGCCAATTCATTCCATTATTTCCCCAATAATATAATTTCATAAAACATTACATTTCATACTATAATGATTCACCAAATGAACATCACATACCAAATAATTTCACCAAGCACAACATAACTAATCCAACCCAATTTTTATGATTCTCAAGATGGTTCTTGACCATACATACCAACGTTTTATGACATATAACAATCAATATGACAAAAAATATGTGTAATCAAATGAATTATAACTTCAGAACACCCTTTTTTGATCATGATTCTCAATTTCATCAAAGAATAGTTCCTCATAAAAACAAATATAACATTAGTATTCAACACAAGAACTGACTCACCGCCAAACACTATTTTATACTTTAGTTCTAACAACATTAGTCAGCCCCTACACAATAATACATTTACAATCCAATGAATGTACTCACTACCGAACTATAAAAACCCACATTAATCTTCAAACCATTCTCCTTACATAATTTCATATTCTCATGGATTATCCTCACTTCACCCATGTACCTACCCACATAGATCTGTGCAATCATGACTGCTTAGGTAATCCCCACCATTGGGGTATCATCATTATCGCTCTATAAAAAACACTATTATCTATGTTCCATACTCTCTATATCACCATAAATAATTACCAGACATTAACACATAAATCATAAGATTGTAAAAATATGAAATTTTACAAACAACATATTCCCCAACATACCACGAAAATAACCCATGAAATATGCGAACATTACTAAAAATAATGGCCTCAAACTATACCATATAAATATATACTTCTAACCCATGAACTCAAATAAATATCTCATAGAGCACAAACTCTACATCTTCCACAGATAATTATTGTATGAGTCTACCTACAAGATTCATTCACCCACTGAATCACGACCATTCAAAACATAGTGTAATCTTGGATCGACCAAGACCCACCATTTTTTTCATTCTATGAAGATGAATCATTACTACGAGGACCATATAATTAAAAAAACAAGAGCTCATTAATCATAAATGTATCTGATAATTTCATGTAACATTATTATAATAGTAACTGCCAAACTAAACACCTTATGGACTCATGACTTTTTACAATGATTTCTAGACCCAAAGCTATATATGGCACTAACTTTATATAACATCTCAAGATTCTATAAAACTTAGTTTATTGTCAATTAAACCCCACATAATAAATCAAACATAATGTATTAAAATATAAATTATCCATATCATCTTGAATAAAAAAATCAGTTCTCACACTCATATATTGATGTTATCAAATCCAAGGGGTCACATGTCTTGATATGACTAATTTATGAAACTTGAATCACTAACCCATGAGTCGAGCATTACAAAACCAAGGGAAATGTTCCTAAAAATGATATAGGAAATTATCCATGATTTTTCTTCAACTCACACATGGAATCCTATATGCATCAAAAGATACACCTTCCCAAATCTTTGACCGAAACTTTCACCACATATAATTTTTTTACATATGTGATATAGTAAGATATCTATACAATAATCCCCTTAAAAATTACCCTTGATAAGATGCAATATTAATTCAGGTGCTTGACCATGAATTCCCTAACATATAGAATCATTAATTTTTACCAACAGATAAATATAGTCATTTTCACATTCATTTTATCTCTAAAGTTCATCAAAATAACGGACTATGCCTCTCAATAGTTGCACAAAAATATCTCTAGTCAAATATAACTAAAAAATTATTGAGTCATATTTGAAATGTCACTGGGTTCTCCAGCATTGTATACATATCAAATTTTATATAAATCTATGTAACAAATGATAACACTCTCTCTCTTGTCAAGATCACTCATCATCTTTCATGAGAAGACACTGTCTATATGTTTCTCACTAATGTTCCCATGCTGAATATATCACACCCACTCCCTGTAAGAGACAATCCAATAAGGTCACAATATTCTATTACACATCAAAACGTAAAATTATCATAGATTTTAATATCTATAAATGAATTTAAAATGTTATAGTATATACAATGTAGGTAACCATGCATCCAAACGATTTTTTAATAAGACATCTCTCTATATCCCCATCTACCCATCCCTAACAACCCATACTCATCATTAAAACATATATAGAAGTGATCCAACTCCCAAATCAAGAGGTATACATGTTCCTCTAATGGACTAATCCAACCCACAAATCCATAAATATAAATATTTATACAAATTTACATTTTTTCTTCCAAAATTTAAATTTTAAAAATATCCAATCAAAATTTTTTTTTATGACTTTGGATTTCTTTGGATTCATTCAGAAGCAATAACGGAAAAAAATGTACAACATTCTCCCTGACACTCTATTTAACTATGAACCATATATTAAAATATATTTACATATGGATTTATTTAACAGTATCCTCTAATGAATTTTCTAGTTTATACTCTATCCATGAATTATATAGAAAAATTATAAATAACCATATACCAAAATATTAAATCAGTGTACCACCTATTACCAACTGAATTTCATAACAAATTGATGACATAAATAAGATAATGAAACAAAATATTAGAAAAAAAGGAATCTTGTGGTTTACATATGAATCCTATGTCCTAATCATAATAAATGTCATATGAATCTCATCATGTCTAAAACAATAAATGAAAAAAATACGCAACCTCTTATTATACTTGGTCTTGTGTAAATATCCAATGAACTAATTACATCATTATCCATCTACCTCCCTTAGAAATAAAATCACATACAATCCTAACAATTTAATTCCATGAAAAAAATATATTACTAATATATTGGGGTTTCTCATAAGTGGATTTATTACTCTTAATAAAATTATTAAAATTGATAGATGATATACATTATTCCGATAGATACAAGGAACATATAATATAAAAAATAAAACACATTTGATACCACTTTTGTCTTCCCTGGATCATCAAATCGATGCCAGATTAGTTGTCTCTATATCAACTAATGTGCATCTTCCCATATAATAGAGGCCATCAACTAGCGATAAGGAACTATAATAACACTATCTTGGGAAAATAGCATTTTTATTGAGTAAAATAGTAGTAAAAGTAATAAAAATCACATAACCAGACCAAAAATCCATCAAAATATTAACCGGAATGTTAAGAGTAATAAACCAAAAAAATAAAATAATATAATAAATGGAGTCTTCCAAACATGTCTTAAAAGATCCACCATGTGTACAATATATACAATAATAAAATATGAAGAATAATATTAAAAGTACATCATATCCCATTATGGTTATGATTAAATCAAGATAACATCATCCACACACAACTCTATCATGCTTAGAAAAAACTTATTAAACCACTCGAATCCCTGAACATATAACTGAAAACCAAGTCGTGATATATTTCATGGTATCATAGTGCAATGATGTCCTAATAGGAATTTTACGTCTCCTGAAATGGAAAAAACTAACAAATTCCACATAAATACAATTCAGGTAAGTTAGAGCATAGAGAAAAGATATTAATAAAAAATTTAATAACATAAAACAATTTTATAAAATATCAAAAAACTACTAATTCTCAGGTTCATGATGACACCCAAGGATAAGAATACCATTGTAAATCCTTATGTTTTTTTGGACATAATCATACATAATAACTTCTTCTAGTGTGAAGGTGTATATGAGAATGCATTAGTTAGAAGTCATCCATATATTAGAAACCTAGGATTATATTTTATAAATTATAATGTAAAAAAACAACCTCCATAATAGTTTAAATTAAAAAACTCTTAATACAATGAGTAATGTAGAAATACCATATGATAGTTTTATCTACTATAAGAATAAAATAATAATAATCTTTAACCTCCCTAGTGAGTGTTCAATTAGCCTATGATCATGAAAACCAATAAATGTTTTCGTAGAGCCACAACCTCCAAAATGAGTGTTTTACTTTCATTCAATCAAAAATATGCGAGATATTTGTTTCATTAACATTAAATCAAGACTTCTTGCAATTGGAAATTTTCATCTCCTTTTTCATACATTATACTAAGGCCCGCCCTATAGGGTGTTTCAATTTCCTTTTAAACATTAAAAATAAAATACAACAATTCTTAATGATGATACACTTAAATTCCATTCCTATAAAGTGAAAATTTTACATTTCCAAATCCACTGTAATAATAATATTTTTCAACAAACCCATTTCATGAAATTCAATTAATTTTTATAAAAAAGGGATTTCAATAACAATTAAACAATTACCCTAAAGATTTTACCATTTAATTTGTAAATATTTTCCAATAAACTCCAATTTAGACAAGGACGTAATTTGATTTATATAACAATAAAACAATTTTAGAGTCTTCAATATCAATTAATAAATTTGTAAAACAACGTCCAATTTCATTTTCCAAAAAATACCAAATGTAATATTTTAATATATGTTTATTATTTCATTTTTATTGAATTATTTGTATCTTATTCATTATATTACCTTTGTTTGTGGTACTCTATTTCATAATAATCTATTCCAAATCATAATCCACATTTTGGAATAATTTAAACATGTCCTAAAATTTTAACATAATCTAGTAAAAAGAACTAATTATAAATATAATATTGGATTCTAATAGAGGTAAAACTAAATTGAAAACATGTAATGATGTCCAATATAATCACATGAAACACTGATGAGATTTCATAACACCAACATGAAAATATTAACAATGAATATGTGTTAAATTTAGAGACAACTAACATCATGGTAATAAAATTATAGTCTTCTAATATTGGATGTTGGATTAATTAAAATGAATGAAATTAGGAACCTATACAAATGTAGTGAAACTATGTTATATTTGGAACAAACAAGTAATATATAAAGAGATTGAAAGAAAATATGAAGAGGAAGACACGTGATTTTATATTTACCTTAGGCTTTTAAAATTTTTTATATTGATGTTTATTTATAAAAAATTGATGGAAGACCCACCATAGGAAGTGATGATTATTAATAGGGGTAACACATATGGAATCTATTTAAATTTGTGGGAAAAAGATATTAAAAATAGAAAAATTCAAATGTGAAAAATTGTAAAATACCACTTTTCCAGGGTTCCATGATTTGGCTGTATAGTTTTCCAAATAATGTAAAATCCATATGGTTTGGTATATCATGAAATACCCATCTTTAAATTTCATATTTTCATGATTTTCAAACCATTCAGCTTAATTATTTAATCCTCAACATGAAGTTATTGAATTTTCTACAAACTGTGCCGAAATATTACACCAAGACAAAGATCTAATTCACCACTGATATTTTACTCCAATATCAACATGGTTACCCAAAAATACCATTTTAACTAGTATAAAAAATCATTTTATATAAAAACATAATGGTAAAGAACTCCATCTTTATGGTTCTATAAATTTTCTCTTAAGCCATGCACATAAAACTAATAATCATAAAATAAACACCTCGATAATATAACATGAAGTTCCATTGAATTGTCCATGAACCTAATGTACCTCACAAAAACAAAAACATGTAAAATAATATTGTCCAGGGATTATTAAACTCCTATATTATTAATCTGATTATTGGTTCTTAAATTTAACCATCACACAAGATCAAAATTGTAAAACCCATATAATTTTTCAAATAAAAAATAAATGTCATATATTATGCTAAATAATTTATTTTTTTTCATATTCCTGACACGTGTCGCAATCATTTATCCACAAAAACATATCCTATATAGTCATCTAACCCAAAAAAAATCACATCATGTTCCACACTAGAGTGTCGAATGGGATTATCCCGCATGATATAAAATATAATTTTCTCAATTTTCCAAAATAAATGGCCCAACAAATACATGATAATATACCAAGTTGACACTCTGAATCACTATTTTATCATGATATACCATCAAAGGTCCAATATGTTAAATACCTAGTTTATTGTCTGACCCTCTAGAAGACATTACTGAAAGAAAAAATTTTGATCCACGTATTTTACATAATTATAAATTACTAAGAATTCACACCTCTCTACTCCAATAGTCCACCGGTTTTGGTTTCTATAATACTAAATAAAAATAGAAATAAATAATACTTAACAAACCCCATTTTCCAACTCTCATCCAGTTTCACGAATGTACATACTGATACACTATGCTATTTTCCAATCATAACTATTTAACACCAAATTAAACACATTAATGTTAATGAATGTGTATAATATAATGATCCTATATCCCAGTTTCATCTCGTATATTGGTCCTCAACAAACCAAAAAAAATCTATTAATCTTTCTAGATCACCAACAGACATCTGAATGAATATATATACCAAATTTTTGATATTAATACTCTATCCTAAAACAAAATTTTTTTTGATATCACATCATGATATTATCTAATAGAATATATAGTATCATATTCATCTACACATAATAATATTGATGTAATTTCAACCACCATGGATTGTTCTTACTACACACATGTTCATACCAACACTATGTTGGATTCTTGTGACCAATTCAACAACACAACTATATGAGTATCCTCATTGTCTCTATGTTAAATCAATACTACATGCTATATGGTCCATTTTATGTTCATCACCTTTCATAATAATTTAATGTCACATATCATCTTTTATTTGAGGGAGTGTATGAAATAACATCTAATAACTTTATATATGATACTAAGATGATTATCCAAAACATCAATTGAAAATTACATTCGACCAGGGATATACATTCAACTAGCCAAATGTTACATACCTACATTATGACATCATAAAAATCAATCATGGGAAAAAAACCCATACATGGACCACCAATTACAATTGAATTATAATCCCTACAGGAAATATTCGACAACTAAATCAATAAATCATTCAAAAAGAGTTATCATTATATCGACCACAGCACTACATTTTGTTCGATCAATGAAAATACTCACATAATAGTAGTACCTAAAAATTCACATAAAAGCTCTAGGTGATCCGGAATGCATGTATCCACCAATTTATTGTCATTCAATTATATAAGGAAGTACGATTTGATCCCCTCGATTAAATAATAACTCTTCTCTAAGCATTCACAACCCAAATCCTAGTATAGAATTAGTACTAATGCATCGATTAAGATTCTATGAAAACCAAGAAAATTTTAATTAAATTACACATAACTCAGTACAATAATCTTTGCAACTAGGTCTTATACATAGTAGGTTTATTCCATTAAAAAACAATGATTTTTACCCCTTCACATGTCAAATGTTTCAAAACCCAGGGGTCAAACACTATTGGGGTGATTTCATAAAACCCAAAACATAATACCATGAATCGAGTTCCACTAATATTAGGGTCACACACATAACTTGGAAATAGAACATTCTCATTTTATGGCGTGTTCAATTAAAACAGATTTTATACATTATATCATAAAATAGATCTAACTCCTAGAATATATCAAATATTATCAAAATAACACAATTAATCAAAGAGACAATTCCATGAATAAAGCACATCCCTAATCTACGAACAATTTTCAAAATATAATCCACAATCAACCAAATCAGAAATATGATTGATAATTCCCGCCACTAATGGTATTGATAAATGTAGTATTCCTTTGGGTACTAAACAACAACTATACTAACACTTGACACCATGTACATGAACTAAATACATAAGACAAATAATCTACCCATGCATTATATCTCTTGAATAATTGAAAAGAATGATTTGACGATCATGGAAATTACCCATAGATATTTGTAGTCAAATACATAAAAAATCATGATTTAAATTTTAATAGACACCAGGTCCTATAAACTTGTCTATCTATAAATATCTAACTGGAGCCAAAACACAGGATATGAAACTCACTCCCATCTCATTCTCACATTAAATCAATAATTAAAGGATTTAACTTTAGGTTACTCACATATAAGGCTAATACTAATCTATAAACCAACCTCATGATATTACAAAGGTCCCCAGGGTCATTACACATGACATCACATCACATCATATCGAACATTGAAAGTTCACACCCTATTCTGTTATTAAAATTGAATAAAAATAATAATTTATTACACTACACATCAAAAAAGGTTTAAATTGTTTTTCTCTATATATCTAATCCCGTCCACTAATACCAGAGATCATGTAAAAAATGTTTCCCTTTACAAGTCACATTATAATTTATGAAAAATGATGACATGCCTACACATTATAACTCACCACCTCCAACAGTATAATGACCACATAATTAAGGAAATTTCGATGGCCCCAACAACTAATTGAGAGGTATAATATATATATATATATACAAACACAAGAGTTCCAAAAAAACAATATTGTAGTTCACATACTCCTTCAATGAATTTACCATTATAAAAATGTTATTGAAGTCAATTTTAACTTGAATTATATTTCATTTCATCTAAACCATTATTTTATATTTTTCCAGTTTAAAAAAATGTGGGCTTCCACAATTTTATTTAACTATGGTGTTATTCAATATATGTAATAGAATAAAGCTTCTAGATTGTTTAATGTTTATAACTTTAACCATGTCCCCAATTTTAATATCAATTAATATCATTTATGCATCATGATATCATCCAGGTAATTATGGAACTAAGATGAAAAGATTCCCTTATAAAAGAAACACTATATAAGTTGATTCTAGAAAATTAAATGAACAACCCCCTTTTACTAATATATAGCCATAAAAATTAGAATATAAATATGAGAAAACAAATAAAAATGTATGAAAAATTATCAAAAACATGTATGTGACAACATATTCCTATATTCGTAGCATGATTTAGGTTATATAAGTATGTGCATATCAAAACTAAGAATGAATAGCCAGAGCCTCTCCATTCATACTGGGAAAAGAGTTAAAATCACATAAACTAATAACATCCTAAACAACATGTCTCACTATAGGTTATAATCAAATATAAATTTAATAATTGAATCTATGAACAACATTTCTCATCCATTACAATGTATTGTTTTCCTCATGTGTGGGTTGATCACCCTATGGCATGAGATCATTACCAAATAATGACTCTTATTATTAGACTATATAGGAAGACTAAATGATAAGACGATAATGAGGAGAATATAATAAACCATTGTAATGTTCCTCTACCGTAGACCATTGATCATGTTCTTGATTGTTGGTCGACTCATAACCTCATGTGTGACACCTGATATAGAAGATATTCATGACAATTTCCAAGGTTTTATAATAATATTCTATTGATACTACTAAGTCTAGTTAGAGTATAAATTATAGATGATGTAATTCCAATCAAATCACCAAATTAATTATCTATTGTATAATGTTTATCAAAATTACCGTTGAACATTGAAAACTTTAAAATGCTATAATTAATGGATTATTACCAACATGACTAAATGTATCTTGCATGGGAAGTTTATATAATATAATTACCAAATGACAACCCCAAAATGAAACTAAAACACAAGAAAATATTATATCTAATACAGAAAGATACCACCATATATAATACACTATATAATTCCAATGAAAAAACTCATCTTATGTGGGATTTCCCTAAACCTATAACCTGTGAAAACAGTGATATTTTCATGGGAACCACAATTCCTTGATGGATTAAGCATTGTGTTATTCGAACTCAGTAATCCACCATTAAAAATTTCTATAAAATATATATTAAAATATGAATATAAGTGGAAATATTCTTTAGATAAAATTTTTATTAATTTTACTAAATTTTACAAAAAATAAAACAACCACTTATGGCCAGTTTGCTAGTTACACTAGAGGCCAACTATGCCATTTTCAATTCCAAGGTCTATGTTTCAAATCAATATTAACTACATCAGATTTTAGAATGATTTTATTAATCATTAAACAATGGTCATGAATACCAATATAATAGTCACATTGGTCCATAAAATATATGATAATGTAATAGATAAATCTATTATATGAGTTTTCTTAGCCAAGGTATAATCAAATGAGAAGAAAAAAAATCCCCTATATAATTGGTGTTCTCCAAATTGATTCCTTACCATGAAAATGGAAAAATACCATTCTTTTAAATCAAATATAATGTAAGGTGAATTTTTTTGACACCTTGATTATTTAATACACCATAATTCATGTTTTTACCTAAATAAATAAATAATACAATCCAAGAAGATTTAGAGCACTAGTTTTCTTTTGAAATTTCATTCACGGTTTATTAACATTGAATATGGATTGAATGATATTACATTAAAACACCAAAACATGTATTTAATTTCCCTTGATCTTCTAAAACTGTATATGAGATACGAAGCATAGTAAAGGAATAATCATAACATAAAATAATTAAAGTAATTTAATTGAGAAATGGGGCATATAAATTCCATATGTTAGGGTGATAAGAATAAACACAAGCATCAATTAATGGTATAATATGACCACTTCAAGGAAATATAGGAATATGGAAACAATATAAAACATGGTGTCTAAATAATCATTCAAGGACAATTCTTATAAAATCATAATATCATGTTCATAGGATAATCTAAGAAACACCATAAATGGTTTCTTATGAGATAAAATAATTTCCCAAAGTATTACAAGGCTATATAATTCTAAATCCTCGATCACATCCACAATATGTGCATTAATTTTTGTTCCACATAGATGACACAAAAAAGGAAATTGTTTCAAAAACATTAATCCCATTATTTATGAGTGTCGATTATATACATGGATTTACCCAATAAATTAATGGCAGGTCTATATAGGTGAATTCCCAAGAGAAGAAAAATCTAAGAGTTTTAATAATTCAAAATTGGGGCTTGAAAATTAAGAGGAAGATTTCTTCATCATAATGGGTTTTAGAAATGTTCATATGAGGGACTAATGAGAGTGAAATTTGTTATCCAGTTGAAAACTACTATAAGTATTGTAATTCTTTGTGTCAAATCATTGAGAACATGGATAATTTAAAATTAAAGGGGCTTAATATAAATGAATTACACAAAATAAAGGTAGATTAGAGAGTTACTTACTCCATTATAATGATAGCTTATGTAAAAGATAACCAAGTGGAGATAAATTATATCTCACTTGTAGACCATCTATTTGAAGGATTTAGATAGGTATTTGGTGTTTAAATTTTTCATTAGTTCTTTTGTGAGTGAAAATTATTGGGATTTTGGGTGGGTATTTAAATTAATAGAGAGATTAATTCTTTATTAATATCTAATCCTAGGGTTTGTATTATATATAATGAAATAATAAAAACTACAGACATTTATATAGTTTTATTCATGGGCTTTACATATTTGAGTGTTTATAAATATTTCATAAATATAATAAAATATAATATTAAAATTATTCCATTGGTGATGTGGAAATGAGTCATGTTCATAAAGAATTGATTTTAAAAACAAAAAAGGTAATATAGGTTTTTGATGATTCAGTAATAGTGTATAAAATTTATGAAATAGTATGATAAACACATTATATTAATGATTAAATCTATATTGTGACATATATCTCTCTTATTTAATTTATTAAACACCTTTTGGGATATTATGATGTTATAGTAAATACTGTATATTTTTACCATATTTAGTTTCCCCCAAAATTGGAATGATTATTGAATTATATAAAATTCACCACTAGATAATTTCTAAAATATAATTTCAAAAAACATATTAATTATATCAAAAAAATCTATAAATATGTGAATTTCAATCATTATAACATAATTATAAATTAAAATTCAATGGGTTTTTATGGAAATAACTATTTCTTGTCCCTTATTGAGATTAAATCAGAATTCATTAATTTATATTTTAATTTGAATACATATATTATTAAACTAGAATATTATATGAATATAACATTTATTTAAAAATTTATTAAATATCAAAAAGTTTGAGTTATGTGAAACCATATATTTTCCAAAACAACAATTTTTTTATTCTTATCAAAATCAACCCGTATATAATCGTATATAAGTATAGAATAATAATAATAAGGGATAATTATAATCATTAAATTAATAAAAAATTTATACAAATTGATACTACTAGGAACAACATTCATAACCCATTAATACACAAGTATATATCATATGTGTAGGTGTGTCATTGTGAAACATTTTTTGGGTGCTTTGATGGACTTGGTTTGGTTTGTGATCTCAATAAGCATGAGAATCTATCATTAATAGTTATTCATGTTTTAATAATTGAATCATGAAAAAGTATTAGTCAAAGGAAAATACTAAAGATTCATTCTCCCTCATAATCTATGATAAATATTCTCTACATTGTTTTATCCAACTAGTGTAGGTCATCTGTTCTTCTTTATTTTTCGATAAGAATTTATAACAACAATTAATATACTAATCTTAATGGAATCTACTAAATGACTATATTATAATTTTTTATGATTCATATCGTTCATTTAAGTCCAATTTTCTCTATTCTATAATGGAATAAATAAAAAAAGTGGTGAAGGTGTTCTCTAACACTACATAAGTTAATAATGAATTTTTCGATTCAAAAATTTAATTTCATTAAATAAATTTTGTTTAATTATATTATTCTAACCAGTAGAAATTTTGTCCAAGATATTTTTTTGAAACACTAAAATATATGTGGATGCTTCTGTTTAATGAGTTTTTCTGTGAAACTTTTCACACAAATATAGATTTTGTAGAATTTATACACATGTTTGAAATAATTCCCACATTTTCAATTTTCACTGATAGCTCCACTTCCGCGATTTTAGGTTGTGTTTTAAATGAACCAATAACATGAGTGATATGAAATAATGTATAGAATAAGAATGAACTAACACACTCATAATAACTAAATGAAAATATTTTTTACATTTCACCACATTTCTGTAACGATCCATCTTTGTAGTTTTGGTGGGATAAACTTAATCTTTATCTCTATTCATTAGTGGATGTTTTAATTGGTTATTGCAGAAAACCCATGGGTTACTGCATTAGTTCAAATAGTTTTTTTCCTATTAAATTAAATAATTATAAAATATTTCGAGTGTTTACTAGATAATATTATTCTTCCATAACATTAGATGGTGAATCCAATAGGAATTCAGAATCTATATTCACTTCATTCCCAAGAATTTCTTTATTACAATTAGAAAATTTAGTTGATGATTATTTTAAAACATATAACAAGTGGGATGATGAAAAATATTTCAACCATGTTATTTCATCATCATTATTCTAGAATTAAAATAAATTCATTGAATCCAATCTCAAGACATAGGAAAACAATAGGATTCATTGATCTCTCTGTGGTCAGAATGGCCCAAAGGTCTTAATTTTTATTATTTTTTATAATGAACCATTCAAGGGGTGAAGTCTAACCCTTAGAATTCTCAAATAATTAGACACATTTACATGGCCCATAGGTCATAGAGGGAATTACCAAGACTGGACATTTTGGAAATGTATAGAATTTCCTATCCTTTTCATAACATTGATTTATCCCACCATGAATGTGGTAGTATTAAAATTTGTTGTTAATGAAAAATCATATGGAATTCCATGAATTTCATATTATGTTTTCCTCTAATACCTTAGTGTAATTTTGGTCCCTTTTTGTATTAAAGGAAAATATTATATCATTTATATTTCATAATGTTAAGAAATTATAAATTAAAAAAATAATGAAATTATATCCCATTGATCACTATTATCTAACCCTTTGGATTTATATTTCTTATCCATGCCCACTATTTATTAGTTTTCCCATATATATGATAAAAATACAACATGAACCTCTATTATTAGTGAAATTAAGGATACTGATGAAATTTTCAATATATAAGACCCATTATTCTAGGATTAAGTGATAAAAAGATCTAGTAATAGTAGATATATATTGTCAAATAAATGTTTCAATCCCAAAATTATCGTTATTTGGGGGTGTCAGTTTTCCCGTTATTTAATTATCTTTATAAAATTTCATTTGAATAAGAAAAAATTTACATGATGTCCCTAACTCGTTCACTAATCAAATTGAGTGTCTCATTTGGCCAATGATTACGTTTCCCATCACATTGGTTGTTGACATGGATCCTCATATTTCCAATCATTGAATAAAATAAATTTTAAAATTTTCATATGTGAATATTATCTGTATAATTCATATAAATAATAAAATATGTAAATTTAATATATAACATAAAAATAACATATATTTCTTAAACTATTAATTTCATGATTTCAATCAATGTTACCTATGGTGTATTCCCTAACAACAAATTTTATGTGAACATTTTTTTCATAATAATAGTTCATAATAAACATGGGAATTTACCATTTCATATCCCTATAGAATGTCAAAAATAGTGTTTTAAGTCCTTTTTTGTTCACTATGACATTATTTTGTTAATTCCTAATGTGAATTTTTGATGATATTACCCTATGGTAAAAATATTCCAAAGCCCCATCTATTTGTTGTATCAGAACAAGTATTTTTTTCAAAGAATCCAATTAAACTATAATTTATCATAAATTTTGGATGATTTACTATTTTTATTCGAATCCTATGGAATTAAAATTTATTTTATAATCCAAATCCCATTAAATAATTACACATTCCACTGATATAATATATTAAAACCCATATGATTAATAATACTTAATTCATGATTTCTTATTTAATAACAGAAAAAATATAATCAATAAAAATTAATATTACTATAATATTTTTAAAATTCAGTGTATATCAACGTAACTAGAACCATGTATACAAATAAATTTTTTTAAAACAACTAAAATACTGTTTATGTTATTTTAATCTTCTAATACTTGATGGGATATCATAGGGATGTATATAATGAATGGATGTGAGATAAATCCCATTGAGGGAATAATGAATGAATATAATTTTAAATGTAACAGATGTTTGATATGAGGTATATTAAGGTGAAATTAAAGGGTGAGAATAACAAAAAATTTACATCATATCATGATATAAGAGAATAACATCATGGTAACATTGGAACGTGGAGACAACATAAAACAGAAATCATAATCATATGTTAAGAGTAAAAATCAAGACATCAATACATTATGTTAATAGGATAACAACACATGCATCATACATGGTATATCATGAGGTAAAATTATAACCAATGCATTGGGAGGTTATTTAACTCCATTACCACCCATTATAGACACTACACCAAGATGCATTTTTTACCACATAGAATATAAAACATATGAACATATTTCATATAATGTAATATTATTATTTATGTTTGTAGGTTATATACATGGAATCCATCATCAAATCAAAGATATGACCATATTGGATAACAACCTTGACTGGAAATGGGGATGGATATTCATAATATAAATTTTTTTAAAAACAAATAATGGGAAATTTTTTCAAGATTGTAGGGGTGTATAATGATTCAGAGAAGCTTTTCATGTGAGATAAATGTCTTCAATAGTTAAATGGGAATCCTTAAAATATTAAAATGTGTGATAGAAATCACATTAGAAAATGAAAATTTTGAAATAAAAAGGGTTATAGTATAAAGAAAGTATTTTAAAAATGGGAGATGAGCGAGTAACTTATTTAAGCATTTTAATAGTTTGGATAATGGTTATTAAGTGATCACATATTCTAAAAAATAAATTTTATTGAATTTGATTTTTTAATACAAGATAATATAATAAATTTATATCCAAATTTTTATGTTCATTAAATGTTACTGAATAGAAAATAAGAGAGATAGATCCCATAACATGAGAGGGTGCTTCTAGAATATTGGGAGGAGCCCCTTCAGATATTAGGAAAACATTATGATGGATTTAAAGTGGGAGAGGGAGAGTAACTTATTTCTCCATAGGTTATTTATTGAATAGGATAATTGGAATAGGGGAAATTTATATCAAAATATAGGGAAATTCATTATTAATTTCAAAACATTTGTTTTTGAATCTATATGATAAAAATTGGAAAAAAACTCCATCACATGGGTTTCCTATAATTATTTTTCTACATGGAGTGTTTCTAAATATTTATAAGTATAATAAATGAAATAAATAATTTTTTATTTGAATGTCAGTCATGGTCATTAGGATTTCATATTAAAATTATCAAACATAATATATGTCCTAGGGGACTTATTAAAGGAATTTAAATAGTTGGATAACAAAAAAAATTATTAATGGGAAATATTTTTTATTTTTTATTCCATTTATAAATTTTATAAATTCTTATTTAGTGAATTATTATGTTACAATAAATAACATATATTTGTATCATATTTAAATTTTTCTCAAAAATTTGATTATATCATAAAATTTTAAAACAATACCAATTGTATAATTTTAGAAAGAAGATTAAAAATGAAATTATAATATAAATATAATTATCTAAAAATTAGAATTTTATCTTTAAAATAAAAATCCTGATTTATAAAAAAAATTGGGTTTACAACAATAATAGTCTTCCCCTCATTTAGATTATATATTAATTATATTATATTATATTTAAATTATTTTTAAAAAATAATATTTAATATGTATATTATTGTAATATAAAAATTAATTTATAATTAATTAATATTTAAAAAATATAATTTCAATTAAAAACATATATTTTCCAAAAATAGAAATTTATCCTAATAGTATAAAATTAATCTCATATATATATATATATATATATATATATATATGTAATAATATTGAAAATTAAAAAGTATAATTATTATTTTAATAAAAATTGGAATATAAAAATTAATACTACTGGGATCTAGACACACAGCCCATTATTACACCAATATACACACTAAATGTATGGAGTGTAATGGTGGTACTTTTTAGGGTGGTTTAATAAACATGGTTTTCATTGTACTCTCAATAATTTTGGACTTATCATGTAAAAAGATTCTCTCATGATTTTGTGGTTAAATATCGGATTGGAATTTTTCAAGGGAAAATATCAATGATTCCATATCCAATAAACTTGATTTATATGATATGATTCTTCTAGTCATGTACTGATGAAAAATTTTATCAATATAATTTTTTGATAGAAACAATAACTATGTAACTATATTATATAATTCACGTGAACCAAATGATGAAACAAATAAAATTTTCTAACATTAGTATAAAAACTACACTTAGAGAACAAAAATGGACATAAAATTGAATGCAATACAATGATACAATAAATTGAAAACAATAGAAAAAAAATATGACATCATGGATATTCTTAATCACCAAGAATAATCACATTCAATAATAATAGTATATAGATGATGATGAATATTTTCATTGAAATACACATTTTAAAAATGAAAACATATATATAATCTTGATTTGAAATATCATTAAATGTGGAATTAATGAAACAAGAAGATTTTATAAGATGTAGGTAACCCATATGACTTTTACAAATCTAATCATTACATATAGTAACCTAATAATTAGTATAATATCCTCACATATGGATATGAAAAATCATATTTCAGTATTTTATAAAATTAAAATGTTGAATTTTATATAATGTTACAAGTAAATAGTTCATTTAAAAATTAAAAATTAATTGATCGTATTTTTATAAAAAACATATTTTATTTTCATTTTATGAAGAATATAGTTATTCAAAAAATATATATTAAAAAAATTAATTTTTTAGATAATATAATGTTATAATATAATGATGATATAATTTAATGAAACCATATGTAATTTTTGATATGGTAAAAATATCATTTATAATATTCAAATTTTATTTAAAAAAAATGTATATTAACAATAAAATATAAATTTATAATAATAATAAAAATTAATAAAATTTATTTCATAGTTGTAATATAAAATTCAAATAATTTTTTTGGTGTTTTTTTTATTTTTCTAAAATAATTAATTTTTTGGTGAAATTTAAAATATGGTATATTAGGGTACATTGAATTATAAGGTAAGAACATGAATTGTTTGAGTCACGATTGATTAAATAAATCGTTATTTTTATTTCACATGTAGTAGTTATTTTATATGTTCTCATGAGTCAATACCCATGATATTCTCAATCTAAACTAATAACCTAGTGAATATAATATTCAATAACACCTGTATCCTCCCCTTATAAATAACTCATCTCATCAACTCATATCTTCACAACCTCTTTGAAATGGATTGTACAAAATTTATACCCAAATATATTTTCAATTTTTACACCCACATCCTAGTTCTAATGGTATAACAAAATACCAATTTCCATTTTTGTAAAGTGAATTTCAAGAAAGCATCGTTTATGGGAAAATATTATAACATTAGATCCTTTAAATTCATTCCTTCATCAATATCACCCTATACATCCTCATTCAACACACATTAATGGTATGTGTATCATATATATACAAAATTATCATGGTTATAATTGAATATATACAATACATTATATTCATTTTTTCACTTTTTTTAAGAATAAAACTATTTATATATTAAGTTGGTTAATAGTCTCCCAAGTTAATGAGTTTTGGTTTCCCACAACCAACATTAAGAATTTTCATAATAATATTATTTTTATTTTTATTTTATATTATTATATTTATATTAAAACATATATCATTTTTTTCAAATTAATATATACTCTTTATATTAAATAAGTTGTATTTGATAGTCGGTAAAACCACCAAAATAAAATAACCATATGACCGAAATGTTTTTACTAAATGGTTCGTACATATATTAAAGAAATTGTATAAATATTGGTACATTTTAATTTATGTATGTATAGTAATAGAATTTTGTTTCACTTATGGGGTTGATATCCAATTTTAAATTATACTTCAATAATTTTCATGATTTTATTCGACATTGAATCCATAAATGAACACTCTCAGAATAATGAAATTGATCTTTAAATCTCTTAAAAATGTATTTGAACAAACATAATAATTCTATAGTATATCGAATACAAATTGAAATTTTAATAAATTATGTAATCAATGAATCTAATTTCATTAATATATACATTAAGGATAGGTGAAAAATGATTTTGGACAATAAGTAAAGGATATCTCAAAACCTCCCTATTTCAATTGGGGTTATGATTTCTATTATTTATCTAAATTCTCATTAAATGTTTCTTACTTATTTATTATATATAATTTATATATTATCCAAATATATAAAAATATCTATATATTTGTTTTTTTATGGGTCAATACAAGTTTTAAAATGTTTTGATCTAATTTCATCTTGATAAAAAATTTGTTTAAAGGGAAATTTTTTGATTCTTACCACATTCATGTACACCCCTTAAAATAAGTTATTACACCCATGTTTTTTAGACAAGTCAATTTATTATGAAAATCTATTTTATATCTTATTATGGATTTATGGATGTTATTATTCCATTACCCATTGTAATGAAAGTTTACCCATTTTTCTGAATAATTTCTTAAGAATTACGTTTCACATGACATTTATCTACTATTTTATCACATATTCAAATCAGTTGGATATCAGTTATCTTGATATATACATAATTATCCACCATGAATGACCAATAATAACATAATAATTTTTTTATTGAAATTATAATGATACTTTATTTTATTTTTCCTTATTACATGATTATGATAACATTTTATTTCTTTTATTATTGATTATGTTTATTCATTATGCATGATTTTTTAATTTTGAAAAAATATCAATGAACCTGTTATTATTGGATTATCAAGCTAGTGATCCAATTCCTTGGGTGTGTTTTGTCTCATGAGGTGATATAAATGGGACAAGGGAGTGAATTTAATCCATAATGGGAATATTTTAACCATATTCTATTGTAATGGTGGTTAGCCTTGATTGATTATTTTGACATTTTTCAATGCCTCATTTCTATGTTTTCATCCATATTTTTTATATTATAAACCTATATTATTATTCATGATCCATTCCTTTTATTTTTTAATATTTTTATATATTAATCATATGAATACCTTAATTTCAATATTTATTCCCATAATAGGCCTTTTGGCATATCCCTTATTTACATGTATTCCCCAGCTTATCCCCTATAGTTCTAGAAGAGAAAATAAAGCTAGATGGTCATTATAGAGATAAAACTAAAGAAGATTCATTTTAGTTTCATTTTGACAATTTATGTTCCCATTCCACAAACAGAACTCTGAATTTTTTTCATTGGTTTTTAATTAAGGGATATTTTTTTAAAGATAATATAATCACATATGTATAATTTCTATATGAATATAGTTATCTTTATAGAATTTCTGAGTTTATTCTAGGGATTAGGACTATAATACATTACTGTGAACCCTGAGGAATTGTGTGTTTATAGGAAAAAGTACTACGGATAACAAATATTGTAACCTAGAGATTAAAAATATAGGAAATAATTTTCATCTATATATAATTTTTCTATGTTATTAGTTTTTATTATAAATGTTTCATAGTTTTTGTAAGCTAATCCTATGATTATTTTTGATATAGTAAATTAGTAGAACCAAAATCATGTAGTGCAAGGATTACTCAATATGCATTCATGGATATAAAATGTACTCTATTAAAATAAATCTAAGAATTATTTTATAATCATCATGTTTCTTAGAACTATACAAAATACCAACTCAAATAATTGGATTTGAACTATCTATGAGATTAAAAAAATATGAATTATTGAATATATTGTATATAACTCTTCCAATGTCAATTTATGTGGACTACAACTCCCAAAAAATCTAATTTTATATCATCGATATGGTTTTAGAGCTATCTTGGGATCATATTCACTATATATATATAAGAACAACATCATCTATTAGGAAAAAGAGATAACACTTTATATTACAAGTCATCCACTAATTCTAAACAACTATTAGAATGAGGATGAATATCCATTTTAATATTCTTATAACATTTGGATATTATTTACATTCTTAGTAATAATATCAAATAAAAATTATTGAGACAAAAGAGATAACCATTCATAAAGGCTTGTCAATTGTGAGGTAATACACATTTATATACCATAATGAATTGCTCGGTATTCATCGTGACAGAGATATTTAGTGATCAGTTGAACATATACATGGATATATGCCAATATCAAATAATTTATAAATAAATGACATTGTTGAGTTGATATAACTTGTGAATAAGCTACGAGAGTATCTAGATGAGGGTTTTATATAACTGATTTCATCATCATAGGATGTGGTGGTCTACATAATCCTTAATATGTGTGGGTCAATGTACATATTCCTTAATTATTGTGAGATAAAAAATTCATGTAAATATTTAAGTATTAAATTCTAATGATATTTAACTTGTTTTAAACAATTTATAGGCCCTAGTATTGTTCGATGGATGATACTTGGTTGCGATACAACTAGGTATAATTTAAAATGGATGATATTCTAATTATTTCCGTTCAAATGACATAAGGAGACTAAGAGTTTATAGTGAATCTTATAGGCCTCATTAATTCTCTAAATTTTTTTGGACATAATGGAAAGAATATTTATAGATTAAGTTAAAACAAAAAACGATATTATTATATACATAAAAATAATGAAGGAACATTATAATCCTATTCGAATGACTTTTATATAAACTATAATATATAAATTTAAATGTAAATGGGAGTTATGAATTGAATAATTATTATTCTTGGGGTATGTTATCACCAAATAATTTTTATATAGACCATTATATGAAATTGTAAATTGATGGGTGACCTAAGGTAGAATGTGTAATTGGGATCCACATTTTCCTTGGACAAACTGTGTATTTTAAATGATTTTTGGGAAATTTATTACGATTTTTAATCCCAAAAGCAATTATGAATCAAAAGGTATTGGAATTTTCCTTCAATAGTGAATATTATGAGATCATAATTATGTTGGAAAATATTATTAATACTATACAAATACAAAAACTACGCACGTGTGGGGAAATAATTGTCGTATTCATTGATGCCTCAATGAATGGATTGGGTTTGTAATAATACAGAATGATGAAATGATTTTGTAAACCTCAATTCAATTTAATGTTGATGATTGGAATTATCAAATGCATGATCTATATTTTGCTATTGTTATCATCATGTGTAAAATATGGATGTATTATCTCAATAGAGTTATGTGTGAGATATATATAGATCATAAGAGCCACACATATATATTCACGTAGATATAGATTAATATGTGAAAGATGAGATTGTTAGATAAATTCAATGTTTTGGACTACTCAATCCACTACCAGCATAGTAATGGAAACAAATGTGGATGATTCTATGTGTTGAGATGATCCTATAAATTTATATTTTATGTAAATTTAGAATGATTCATTCTATTTATACTTTCAATGGATTTGTGTTGGAGTAAATATTATGGAAATCCAAATTTTATTTGTAAAATTATTTTCCAACCACCCATTTTAATATGATAAATTTTTCACAGTTGAGATAATATAGAAAAATTGAAGAATGTGGAACCTATTAGAATGGGGAAAACATCAGATTTCAAAATTAATGAGATAAGATATGTATGATTTTTGTACCAACTATTTGTTCCATAAAATATCAAAATAAAAATACATATTTCTAATGATACACATATCTAGACATTCTCTATCCACCCATGGTTTATAGAGATGTATCAGGACATCCAATAGAACTATTGGTGGGATAATATGTAGGATTGTTTCATAGAATATACATCAATGTTCTTGGTATGTCAGCTTGTGATGGATGAAATTGAAAATTATATGGGGATGATGAAAACATTACCTATACCAACTTGTAAATGGGAAACCATCACTTTGGTCTTCTTTATTATTCTTCCAAATAAATATGCTGGAGTAATTATATAGTGTTTTATTTGGTTTCCTTATAAACATGGATCAATTTATTGTAATACAAGAGGAATTATCTCTAGAAAAACCTTATGGATACACGTTAGAATAGTGGTGAGGATTCCTGGAATTCCGTTATAAATTTTATTATACCAAAATTCAATATTTAACTCCTTATTATTCAAGAGTATCCAATATTCTATAAACACAATGTTGTAATTTTAAATGACTATCCCACAAAAAATGAATGCCAATCTGAATGAACAATTTAAACACTGGATGATATTTTTTGTTCACGCTCGATGGAATTCTGAAGCTGATGGAAAAAATATAACCATATATTAGATCTCTCTTACCAAAATAGTTTACACTAAAGAATACAAATTGATTCATATTACTTAATTAATGAGAAAAGTTACATAACTCTTAATAAATAAGAATAAGTTTTTTTAATTAAGATAATGGGACCAAAAAATAGTATTTGAAATGGTAGAAAATTTCTAGACCATTCAAAAGCACATCAATGATTCTTAAAGACAATAAAAGTGTTATGGTGACAATTATCATTGGGACCTATAGTATGAGGACATATTTATGTTATTCCACCATATATATCAATGGAATAAAAACTTTTAATTCTACAAAAATTGAAATCTAATCTATAGGTACATCATCACATTTTATTTTCATGATCATATTGGTGATTCATCCCATAAATTAGAACATACATGATCCATTTATCATGTACCCAATATATTTCATATATTCCTATTGAAGAATTAAATACCAAATCAGTCATATGTTCCGAATTTAAATGTGTTACAAAAAAAATACATCTCTTATAAAGAGATCTCTTTGAAGATATATGATATTAGGGATAATTTTCATCCAAAAAAGACTGCTCTCTTTGTCAATGAAAAATTGAAAAAACATAAGTATAAAGAGGATACAAGGGAATAAGAGGAATCCATGCAAGAATATACCTAAACCTGTTTTCAACATAGTATTAAAAATGAAATTTTATGGGTGAAATTTATAATGGGTGGAATAATATAATAAACTATAATATTAAAACTCGGGTGTTCTATATATAATTATAATTTAATTAAAATAATATATAATTCACATAAACCCCATGATAAATCCATGAATATTTTTTTATTATAATTTGAAAATTATATTTATGAATCAAATATGGATATATGTATGGAATTTATCTCAATGAGATATAAAATAGAATATAAGACAATAAGAATTGGTAAATTTTGATATACTCGATCCCCTAGAATAATCATACTAATAAAAAACACTACATTAATGAGGCATAATATTAATAAAGAAATTTCTATTTTGAAAGTGAATATATATATATATATATATGAGAGAGAAGAAATACGTGAATGAAGAATGAATGATATTAGAGGAATTTATAAAAAGTAAGAAACCCATATTCCAATATAAATATAACCATTAGAAATTGTCTCTATTCAATTAGAATAGAATCCTAACATATTAAAAACAAACTCAATATTTGTCAATCTTATAAAATCAAAATATTTAATATTTATATCATGATAAAATTAAATAATTTTACTTAAAATTTATAAATGAACTGATTTCATTTTATAAAAAATATATTAAGTGTTATTTTAATAAAAATATAATGATTTATAATAAAATATCATTTTAAAAACATTCATTTAAATATTAATATTTCTATTATGTTAATAATATAATTTTAGGAGTTATTATATTATTTTTACAAGGGTTCAGAAATAATTCATCATATCAATATATAAATTTTTCAAATAAATGTATATTTTATTAAAAAATTAATTTAATTATATTTAGAAATTAATTTTACAAAATGGATTTAATTTATGAAATATACTGATAATAAAATTGTTAGGACAATTATTTTCAAATGTTGATGAATTATACATGAATAGTGAAATTCAGTGTATGGGATTTGGCATTATATGAAAAATACATTTATCTATTTTTCATTTATAATGTAAATTTTTTTTCAAAAATAATAGGAAATACTTACAAAATATAGTGTAATGCCATGTTTAATGATATGCTCTCTATATATGATAAATTGATTATTTCTTATTATCAAAGGGGGTTGAGGTTTTTTGGGGAGGTTATATAGGATAAACTCATGGTGTTCACTCTCTAAATAAGTCACATTATAGATTTGACTCCTGACATGAAGATGGAATGAGTCCGATGCTATAAATTTGGTTCAATGAATGATAATTATTATTATTTCAAATGAGTTGACAATGTGTATTTGTCTCTTATAATTTTTAACCCGACATGACACTTTTTTCTAAATACAAGAGACATGTGGGATTAACAACATGAATATATAATTTAATTTTTGAATCATTATTGATACTAAATTTTCATAAAATGATTACTTGAATCCTAAAACGTTATGTTTTTTATTCTCTTTATCAAACATGATTCACTTCTAGTTTTTTTTAACTTTGACCATTTCAGGATCAAATAGTTCATTACTTGATCTCTATTATGGTTTCATTGAATTACTCTAGGTTAGTATCCTTTATTCTAATTCATTATTATTGGGAATGTTTTTAGTATTGGTTTTTGTACATAGAGCAGTTTATGATTTCATGTTGA
The DNA here is from genome assembly GCA_963277665.1 of Viscum album. Classification (NCBI taxonomy): domain Eukaryota; kingdom Viridiplantae; phylum Streptophyta; class Magnoliopsida; order Santalales; family Viscaceae; genus Viscum; species Viscum album. The sequence goes on from OY728138.1 coordinate 1,145,777,746, forward strand.
TTCATGTTTAATCATTCTAGATCTATTATGTGATCTTCTTTCAATGGGTATTCTATTCTTTATTTTTCGGTTTACATGTGATGTTATCCGAGAATGTGAAACCTGACCACTTCACCAACCCTTGGTGTAGAGGAATACGATTCTACGACATGGGAACCATTGATAAGACCTATGTGTCACTATTGGTGTATGAACTAATATTATGGTGTGTTTTTATTCCTCTAGCCTATATTATAAGAAAAATTCATTACTCGTGTTTTACAAAAGTATTTCTAAATGAATTCAGAGTGAAATTATGATTTATGTGTGTGATAACAATATATATTGTGAAAAAATGAGATTCACTTTATTTCAGTAAATGATATGGTATTTTCAATTCATTTTTAAATGGATATATGAAATATTATTTAATTAATGTTTTGGATAAACTGATTTTGGAAATGAGACACATAGAAGTGGTTGTGTACATTGGATTAATGTTTATATTTGGGACATCATCCATTTTATTGTTGGAGGGTAGGAGTTCACTAATGAGGCATTCATCTTTCATGGAGGAATTTTTTATAAGGGTATTGGGACATACATTTTCAAGGGGTATAATATTAATGCGTTCTATTCATTTTAGGCTCATGTATTGAGGATGTGATTTATTACTAGTCATTGTTTTTGTATAATAATTTTACTTTAATAAATTGTTGTGAATCATTAAATGATATAAAATTTCATTTTTTTTGTACTATTCGACTATATATGACATAATTGGATATACATGGTATGATTTGAATGTATTTACATGACTAGTTTTGAAATTTTTAAAAACTCAGAGTTATTTACCAATTTTTGTGATAATTGTTTTAACTGGTTGTCATTCCATGCTTTTCAATACATTGAGTAAATTTGGACTTTTTATAGAGATGTGATACAAAACACCTTGATTCTATCCCACTAAGACTATTTATCTCACAAACAATACATCACATTTTGGATTTTAGACGTTTGTATTCATTTTGGCAATGGAGAAAAATGTGTTTTAGTGAGGTGGTGAGTTTTAGGTAAGCCATTTATGTGTAGCTGCAGGTGAGTTTATGGTGATTTTCTAATATTTCACATGTTTTAATAGTTAATATTTTTATTTTTCAATTATAGTTTTTTTGTCTCATTATTACACAATTTTCATATACTTATAGTGAGTTGTATAATTACCAGTGTTTCTATTTGGCTATGTGACATAATTATTTTACTATTATTTTTCTATTCATTTCCCTAGGAATATGTTCCAAATATAATGTATCATTGTGTGTGAAATCATTCCCTCTGTTTTTATTTAATTCTATGGTGTTAATTTCCATCCCATAGCGATCCGAAAAGCCCTTATGGATTTTTTTTCATTTCACTACGAAGCCTAGATAGACGAGTTACCTAGGTTTTGATGTGATAATTTCTTATTATAAAATAGTTATACATATTCTTGTAATGTTCTTAAGAATGATATAGGATTTTATGAACAAGAATGTTATGTTTAAATGAGTGATTCAAAAGATCAATCAATGACGATACTAAATGTACCACGGGATATTGGGATGTAAATCCACTATATTGTGTTTTAGTTATAACCTATTTCTCTTCATATTGTATTTCTAATTAGAACTGAGATTAACTTGATGTCTAATAATTTTCATCTATATTTGGTGTGTTTTAGTATGCATATGAGATATCTTCCATGTTTTCCATAGGAGGGTTAAATGGATTCTCCTCATGAAAATTCTCCTCTGCCAAAACTTTTATAGAGGTGATCAAATTAATAGTTCAATTCAAGTATAAGCACATGACATGATTTCAGAACCATGTAATTGAGGTACATCTATGATATGATGGAGATATAGATAGATATCTTGAGTTCTAACCTAAATAATCCCAATCCTTTTTCAATATAAATATACCCTAATAGGTAGAGGACTGGCTGAAAAATATCTATCACATCTTTAAATTCATACTTACAAATGAGTCTATAAAGATTATTTGTGAAATGTTCAATCACGAGGGTCCCAATATGGGTATGTGGGATTTCATGGTACAATAATATTTAAACCTTGTATTGATTTTGAAGGGTTTCAAGACATTCTACATTTAGTAGTTCATCCTAAGCTCTCTAAAGATGGAAATGTATATACAAATCCTCCATTTGTAGTAATGAGATAATTTGGTTTCAGGGTACATAAATTGGTATGTGGAGTTGGTTTGTAGTGGTATAAATAAGGTAAAGAATGACCAGTTAAAAAATATATGTAACAATAGTGATTATGAAAATATTTCTGATTTATATGTGTATATTATAAATCATTATAAATATGTTGATATAGATAGTTGGGATATGGTGGTGGTGTTAAACACATTATGAAATTTTGGATGTACTATCCCTTATCATCTACCTAATGGATGCTATGGGGGTGGTAATGGAAGGAAGATAAAGTGTCATGATTATCACATGAGTTGTGGGGTCGTTTCACAACAGCAAGCATCTTAGGAACCATTTATAAATCCAATAGTGTGAACATGAATTTCTTCCAGTGTGGTGTGGTTAGACACAACTGATATTCATGTTCTGCACTTACGATGATGTGTAATAGTTTTGGCCACTAAAAACCTTATACACGGTTCTTCCATGCCATTTCTTGTTGTCATTATAGTCAAATATCATCATATGAAAATGTTGCTACAACATAGTCATAAATATCAAAATCCATTGGGATCTAGAAACATTTATAATGGGTGAATATCCTTCATGAATTTATGGAATATTCAATGAAGGATAATGTTGTCCCACTGATAGTTAGACATGCCATTTTGGTTACATAATCTATTTCAACATCTTAATTTGACACAATTTCCTCACATTCATTTCTTTATACCCATTATTATGATATACTAAAACATTCAATTGATATATATTAATTTATTATAGAACTCTTGATGCATTATTAAATTAGGATATAGAAATTATTTTTATGTAAATATTTATCTCTATCGCTAAATACCTTGGTGATTATATGGGATATTTTTATTATTGATTTAGACTTGTTTGGAATCATCATCAAGAAGGAACATGTTTTATAATATTCATGTTGCAGTTAATTATTATGGTCATTATCTCATGTTTCTCTCTACAAATTAGAGATCTTGAGTGTTTCATGGTGACTGTTATTGGATATATTTTCATGCATGACCTTTCTGTACATAAAATAAGGTATTGATCTTTAATGTTGAGTTATATCTTGATGTGGGTACTTTTCATTTTTTTCCTCAATGAGTTTTCTAAGACATCCCTAATTCCTCCCTTTATGATTTCACAAGTGTTCTACAAGAGACCAATTTATAAATTATGATATATCTAATGTCAGGTCTATATCTGATCTAAATATGGTCTTATTGTATGAAACCTTATAGGTTGAAGGATATAAATCTCATGGTAGTGGAACTGATAGAGAATATTTTCATTCTACACCGTGTTTCCTATGGGAATCTCCACTGCTCATTTCATTGATGGAAAATATATCCACTAAATTATGCATGGCCTTTCAGTAGTTAAACATAGTGATAGTTAATAATATGTACAATTTTCCCTATATACATGAATTATTTGATAAAATAATGTTGGATTAGTGGTTTCAATGATTGATCATCTATTAATTTATCATGAGAATAGGGTTTGGGATTATAATATATTAAAGTATGGTATTAGAATAAGGTATTGAAATTATGAATATATATTGATTCTGTTTGGTATGGATAAAAATCCTATCATTTTATTTGATTGGATAAATCCAAAATTCTATCATTATCTCAAAACCATTATTATGATGTTTATAGATGAAATTTTGGATTACTTGAGATCTAATCATGTGCATTATACCCTTCTAAATCTTGTTTATGGAATCTGGAGAAACCTTTGAATTTATAGAAAGATCTAGAAAGGAAATTTCATGATTCACAATATGTGGTTTCTAGAAACATGATTTTTGAGAATGGATTAGTATTCTATACTAATAGGTGGAGGATATATATTCAGGGTAACATCCAACAAACACCTTTTATATTTGTAGTTTCTTCAGTCTTTCATGATTCTATCAGTAATTCATAGAGAATTTCTTGAAGTGGGCATCCCCTTTTATTGATATTACTTAGAATATTATTTAATTATTATGGGATGAAAAGTTTCAAACATATTATAGTGAGTTGACATGTATTTTTACAACATTATATATTTATATCATTCATGATAGTTATAAAGAGTATATGGTGTATTGTGATACATCAGGTGCTGGTAGGGGTTCTACGCTTACATTGGGTGGTTATGTGTTGTCTTGTGGTTTTCCTTATCTTATCACAAGAGTGCAATTAACCAACTAATGATTTAGAGAATTCCATATTTATGAATGTAGTAATATATTTGTGTTTTTGTGTTTTTGGGGAAATATAGACAGTATTTTATAACCATAAGATTATGAGTTATATATTTTCTCAAAAATAAATGAATCTCTTAATGATTTGGTGGTTGGAGTAACAATAAACATTTTATTTTAACATCAACTACACCCTATGGAAGGGGAATTCCATTCCATATTCTCTTAGAAGGAATATCCCATCACAAGATTTCATAGAATTTAACAAAGAGAGTAAATTTATGGGTCTCTTTGATATGTTTCATATAGAAAATGTAGAGGATGATTTAGGTATTTTTATGACCAATTTTATGTAATTTTCATTACTACTTGAGTTTATTATCTAGATTCAATGATTGTTTGATGAGTTCCATGATATCTGGGTAACCTATTATGGTTTGGAATCGTTTTAGATTGTTCGATCCCCTCCAAAAAAATTATCCACTACATGAATAATTTTTCATCCTTGCCATTATGATTATTCCTTTCTTTAAGATAATAGTTCTTTGCTTCCCATTCATCTAGGAACAATTATGATTTATTAGGAAATGAGATATTGTATGTGTTTGATGGTTCTAAAGCCCACCATTAAAATTTTCTTACCACTATTACACATACCAGAAGATAAAGGTAGTGTATCTAAAACCTTCTAGTTTTCTCCATCACCTTCCATTGTGAGTTCAAAAATGGGACATGGTGTCCATAATCTTCATTGTTGGATTGTATAGATTCTCAGAGGGATGAAATTTATTTTTTTGGGGGCTGATCTGCTGATGGAATATTATCATTTTATTATGAAATGGGACTCATATAATTTTGTTTATCTGGGTATGTTATATATGAATGAGATCATGATGTTAAATGGGGTTCCCTCAACCACTGTCTCTAAGAGGGAACAATGATTACATATTGATTCATAAAGATACACCAAGAAGCATTGGGAACTCAGTTTCTGTTGTGTTAATGTTATCATCTATAGATATACAACCAAATTGAACATGATATTCATATTTTCGAGGATATTATACAATTATTCATCTACTATTTTTGTGGATCATGCGGCAACCATATGGGGTTGGTTCGTTTTCATATAATATTTTTATCATTTATCTATTAGAATGGTTACATTCTGGATATTTTATGGGCTTCATCAAAAGTCATCTAATAATTTTGCAGTGGTAGTTAGAGAATCACTTTTGGGACCAAGTCTCATTCATGATCGATCAGTATGGAGCTGTGATAAACCTTGACATGTTGTTTCACCATAGAGTTTGAAAAAAATCATATCCAAGACATTTTTTCTTCCATTTCAGTTTTCCAATTGTGACGGAGTTTTTAAGATGGTTTGTCCATTGTAGGTAACTATTATTTTGGGATGTGATTTCTGAGGGCCTTGGGATATGTTGGGTCTTTTATGGAAACTATATTAATAAAAACATGTTCTTTATCAGTTAGAGTCTCCATTTTAGTTGACTGTTATCCACACTGTTTTGTACATATATCAAATTGGTAAATATCATAACAATAATTCCATTTTCCTGTGTTGGGAAAATATTAAATTAAATACATTTTTATCAGTAGTGGATAAAATTCATTCTTAAATGAAATTTATATGTGGGATGTCTATTGCCTTGATTATAATGTTATGGATAATGAAATCATATTATCATGTGACATGGGACAATTAGTCGTTAGTGAAGTACATGTGGCTTCACCTCTTTTAAGAGATCCCTTATTACATATTTCTTCCTTGTTATGGAAATTACTATAGTGTTTTTATTGTAATTTTATTGTTAAAGTTAGACATTATTCTAATGTTTAAGAGACTTTTTCATGGGTTCGGTTGTCTTTGCAGTTATTTTTCGAGTTTTTATAATAACATTTATTGGTTCTGACTTTAATAAAAACTCACTCTATAAAAATTATTCATGTCATGAATATTTCATTTGGTCAAATGGTTTGAATATGGATTTCATTCTGAAAACATATTTAGGTAATAAATGAATTTCATTATGTAAATTCCAAGAATGATAAATTTTAACCTTATGTAATTTCTTTTCCTGCGTACATGATACTCGTGGGCTTAATTCAATGAATCATTATTGTATGACAAGAACAACTCACATTATGTAGGTTTTATATGATATAATTCTAAATCATCATTCATTCATAATTTTTATTCTCCACCTCAAACTCTTGGGTTATATAAGAGAATTTGGATGCTTCTTCCTCTTCTAGATCATATTTTTGATCTCTCCATATCCGTGGTGGTTACACTACAACTTTCTCAATATGTTTAATTTTTTTACTTATTTATTTTAATTTTTCTAGGTTACAACATTGGGTTGTGTTCAAAATCATTTTATTCAGTGAAAATGGTTCTTATTTGACCCCTATATATTTATTGTGCACTCTTATTAGAGGGGAAGAACCTTTATTTTATAATGGTATGATGTTTTTGGTTCTCAATATATGTGTGAAAGATCCTCTCAACTAACCATTAATGTTGTGTAATATGATTATTTGATGTTGTAATCATTGATAATGCCCTAACTATTCATTAGGAGTTTGATTCAGTGGTTGTGGATCATATCTGTGTTGTTATTCTACATGATATTGTGTTGTGTGGTTCTGTCTATAGCCAATGTTATGTAAAATATCGATTGATATAATTTTATAAAATTTTATTATAAATTAATTGTAATCATATTGATCCAGATGGTGTTAAAAATAATTTCTGATAACATATGTTTTCTCCCTTGTATTGGTTAAAGAAAATTGTTCTTTAGGAAAATTGAAGAATAGATTTCTGAAAGGATTTAGAATTCCTAGTTTCAATTAACTAATTTTGGAAAGATAATATATGGGAATCCTTTATTTATTATATTAAATTTGAAACTTAAAATAATTTCCCCTTTTATTTTCGGGTATTTCCCTCATGGTGTGTTCATATTCCCTTTAGCCAAATATTCTATGGAATGTTTAATGACATTGTTTTTGGGTTCACTCATTGGGTTTTATTCCACACCATTGGTATATAATTTAATGATATAGAGAAAACAATATATTATTAGGAGTGAGTAGTATGATAGCCTAGATTTTAGAGATCTGTGGTACTATTCACCTCTTCTTTTGTTTGTGAATCTTTTCATTACATATATTTATAAATGTGACATACATTAAGCAGGTGTACCTTACTAGTTTAAGAAATATAGGATACATGGATTTATATGTAATCAATTTTAAATAAATACTATTTAAATGATTATCATGACATTCTTTTATGTATTTTGAGCATATTAGTTTCACTATATATATACATATACATTGTATACGAAACATCTTGTTCGAAACCCACAAAGCCTATTTCGACCACACCCTATAAACCTGTTCACCGAAGTGTAGACATTACCATATATCACTATACAAGAAATGGTATGTCCACAAAATATGGTTGTAAGGTTTAGTTCAGCTATATTTTTGTATCTAGTGGTGATTTAGTGGGGACTTTCCCACATATATCAGGGAGTAACAATTGTTTTTTTCAGTTATCCTTTATAGTTTTATTGGTATTGTGACTTTTAATTTTCTATCTTTGGTTTTTCAGTTGTATCAAAACATACTTTTTTATTTGTTTATAACATATATTTAGTTTTTTCACATTTTTTATTTAAAATTTAAATATTTTCCATGTATCTTGTTTATGGTGGACTAAATTAGTCTCATAGTTTGTCATTCGATGCCTGGGTGTTATTCACCATCTCTTGGGGATTGAGAATTCCCCTTCAGAGTTTCCACATTTCAGTTTAGATCTTACATGGGAATATTATTCATATAGAGATGTGCAATATCATAATAAATATAAATAATATTTTTATCTTTGATTCAATATAATAAACTAGTGAGTATAATATTAAAAAACACATCTACCCCTCATAAATACCAACCAATATTACCTATATCCTGACATCCTATATGCCTTTGTGGATTCCATTTTTTTTATTACTCTTACCAAGCCTCTTGAATATTTCTTTGTGATTATAATCTCACCAAATGAATAATTATATGTTCATTAAGATGTATTTAATTGATAATTCATTTAAGAGGTATTATTATACCTTAATATCTTTTAAATTAATTTTTTCTTTACCAATATCATAACCACTGTCATCAATCATGATTAAATGAATTTATTATCATATATATAATTTAATTGCCTCATATATAATAAATAGCCACAATAAATACTTTTCTTTTCACCACTTACTATAAAAAAAATCATTTTCCATATCATGAAGGTTATCCATCTTCGTGGATATTGAGTTTCCAATTTCCATTACCAACATTAATGATAGTCATAAAACTATTATTATATATTAATTATTTAAAAATAATTATATTAAATAAAATTAATTATATAGAATAATATAGTCAAAAAATATTAAATAACTAGTATGTGATGGCTGGTAAAACCGTCAAATTAAACTAACCACATAACACTAAAAATTTAACAAAATTAATCATCCATATGTAAGAAGACACAAATAAATTTTGGATATTATCAATTTTTAAATGAAAATGTTTATCATTTAACTTCAATTCTATATTTAATCCCCCATTTTACCATAACATTCAATATTTATCACTAAGCTATTTGACAATAATACCACAAAAGTAATGAAAATAATGACCAAAAATTAAACATTTTATCAAATAAAAATGAATGTAATAGAAAATAAAAAAGTTTATTAAAAAAAGATAAATATAAATGGTTTAAAATTTTATAAACAATGGATTTAAATTTTTTTTCTTGACATTGAGGTCATGTAATGACTGCTTCATGAATATTAGATAATAGATGTGTCTAAAACACCATATTTTCAGTGGGTTGTGATTTATCACTATTACCTCATTTTATCACTCTAATTTTATTAATTAACTCATATATAATCTATTTTGATATTTATTTATATTCCACATAGATATATCATTCCAAAATAGACTTTATTTGAGTTTTAAATACATTTTTAAAAATATTCCCTCCTAAATTCCTCATAATATTTATAACAGATTAAATGGATCTTTTTTTCAAATACCATTCTAGGTATCCTACATAAAACGTTTTCATCAAAGAATGATTCCAAAAATTACTAATTTTAAAAATAAAATTCAAATTATATTACTATTGGGATTTCTGGAAATTATTATTCTTTATCCTTTTATATAATCCCTACCAATTTTATTAATGCCTCAAATTAGAGGTACATTTTAAATGTGATTTATCTACTATTTTTTAATGTATTCACTTAAGATAGAAATAATTTATGATGATATATGCATTTTATTCATTCAGATGTCCATGAATTATTTATTCCCTTACATCAAGGAAAACATTATGGTACTCTCCATGATTGAGACTAATGAAATGATTATGAAAGATATTTTCTTCCTAGGGTTACACTTAGGTTTATGCCCTCTTCATGATTTAAAAATGTTGAAAAAATATTCATGTACACATTATATCAGGAATTCCCATATAGAGATCCAATTTATTTAGTATTTTTTCTGATATATGTTATTTATGTGTTTAGGGTGTGATCTAAATTCATGAGGGAAAAAATTCCATAATAATATGTTTTTTTGAGGTTTTACATGAATTATTATATTAATTTATATTTATTAAACATTCATAATCTAAAATTACATGTTCTTTAAGTTAATAATCTAGTTGATTATTCCTGATTCATTCCTTCTATTTCATCATGTTATGCCTTCTGTCTCATATAACATGATTTGTTTCAATGAATAATCCTTTACTGGTCTTTTTAGTTCCACTCACCTATCTATGTTTTCCCTAGGTTATCCAAAATAAATTTTGGATCCATAGGGGGGATATGATCTCATAATAGGGAAATTTAGTAGTGTTGTTTAATATTAGTTTCATGTGTTTTATTTTAATACCCAATCAACAAAATATACAAGGATTTTTTATAAGATGTTTGTAATTAACAAATATTTACAAAAAAACATCACGTAATAATATTTTTATAAGTATTGGTTCATACAGTTGGTCATAGAGCATGATATTTTTATTTTCTTAGATTTATAATAGAAAACATTACTAACAACCACAAGTATGTGTCTATTTTTAAGAAAAATTACGATGGATATAAAATATTGAAACATATTGGCTCAAATGTTATGAAATACTTAATATAAAATCCTTTAAATCAATGTAAATAGTTTCCCTTTTAATTCTTTTTATTATAATTAAATTAATGTGATTATTTTATAAACAGTAAAGGGGCAGAACTATATTGAAATAGTGAATGTGCACTTGTAACGACCCAAAAATTAATTAATGAAAATTCCTATTGATCTAATTAATTTTTTATTATGTAAAAAGGTTATATAAAACATATTCACATCCTTGGTTTTATGTAATTGTATTTTAAAGTACCATTACCAATTGTGACTCCCACTAATATACCCGTGGAATAGTAACCACATGATTAATATAAATATTGGGCATTAAAAAATCTTATTTACTTAGACTATAGAAGCGATGGCCTCATCCAGTTGACATTCCATGTACGAATAACATTTTTTAGAGCTCAGAAAGGTGATGGAACCATTGGGTTTTCTCTCGACTAAGACCACGTCAAGCTTCAACTCATTATGATTGAATAGAACCACTAATGGGAGAACTTGAATTTGATTGAGATTACCACCTGAATGATGTTATATGAGACCCCCCTAAAGTGTGTCACCATCACACACATTACTATTCAGTCTTATGTGGGTGTTATAAGGCGTTATGTAACAATACCTCAACACAATGATTATGTGTATTTTTTATATTATAAAGAATATATATTCATTTTATTTTTGTTCCTTGTAAATAGTTTTCAAGAAGAAATTATATCTGTTAAAATCAATTTTAATTAATTAATGGATTTTTGAATTAAATATATTTTTAATAAATTATTATTACTAAATTAGTTTTTATAAAATATAAATGATCATATAATTTTTATCAATATAATTGTGATTTTTATTGTGTTTTGAATGCCATTTTTATCTAAACGCATGAATTTTTGATAAATGTCGGTTTTTATTTAATAATTTAAAATTCACATTTTTAGAAAATTTATAGATAAATTGAATATTATTTTTGGAATATTTTTTATAATTTTCATACACATTTGATTTTTTAGGGTAAAAATTAAAGACCAGTTAATTATATAAAGTGTTTTATTACATCATAGATACATAATGGTGATATAATAAAAGACATTAAATGGGATTTTTTCCAATATATTTTTTAACATTAAAATAATTTTATTATAGGATTGTTAGATTCTTTTTATAATTCCATAGTGGACCCTCCAAGACATATAAAACATTTTAACTTTTTAAATTAATTATCTTGAGAGTGTTACATAACTCCACATAAGCAAGCCAAATATTTTAAGAACATAAGAAATTGGACATATAAAATAACTTTTTCCACTCCACATTGAAAAAAATGGAAAAATCGATGGCTCGTTTATGGGTTTTAATAAGTTTATTTCATGGTGTCCAAAACCTAAATAATAGAAATTCTCTCTATTTTCTTATATAAATCCACTCAAGCTACCACTTCCTCTCACTCAAAGACTTTGGAGATCATCCATCCTCTGCCTCCCACTCTCTAGAATCCTCTCATGGTGGCCCAATATCCCAAGAAACCTTCTCAATCCTCTACCATGCCGTTGGGATAATACTTCTAAGTAAGGGATTTCTACCTTTCTTATTTTTGTCTCAATTTAATTATATTTTTATACCATTCTAAATTCAATTTCAAATACTGGGGTGTGATTTTGAACCTCCCATATACTGACATAATTATTTTTGAATGATGGGTGACCCCATCCATTATTGTTAATTTCTGCCATATACACCTATTATCTTGCCGAAATTCGATAAGAGATTTATCTCTCTTAATTTACATTGAAGAAATAATTTTTTATTATAATTATAAATTCTGTTATATATGTTATGAAATGTATCTATATAATCCTATTACATTCCATTAAATGTAAATATTATGAGACACCCCTTTCTCTATCATTAACAATTTTATGAATTCTTATGTCACACTATTAGGTTGTCAAAATTGCACTTTAAGTTTTCAATGCAGATTCATGGTGTAGTGAATACCATATATAAGGCCCCAGCCTTAAACCTTACTTAAACTTGAGTTATTACAAGATTACACAATGAGGATCTTTTCAGGTTTAGAGTTTTAGAGAATTAGATCATGAAACTTGCATTACATTCCACATTTAAACAAGTTGGTTACATAAAAGACAATATTCATTCTTCCCATCGATGGAAACCTATTTAAAATAAAACACGGATTCTTTCTTGACACATCCTTGACACTATCGTCACATCATGTACCTTTCCCTTGACCTGTGAAAAGCATTTCAAAAACTTGGGATGAGCCTAAAAAGCTCAGTAAGGGTTATAAAAATATGGAAAGGAAAGATGAGTTCATATATAAATAAGAATGAAATCATACTTTACCCATAAATCATAGGCATAGAAAATCATGAATAGATCATAGAAAACATAAGACATAAAGGTAACTTGAGGCATTCATAACATTCTTACGTAGGGAGTAACCCTCTTGGTTACGTTTGGAATACCCATCACAGTATATTCCCTAAATCCCTTCGGAGAAACCTTAACGTTTCACTCCTTCGCGTTACCCAATGCATTGGAGAGCTATATCGGGCTCACCCGCCCTTAGTTTATCACAGAACCACCCGTTCTTCATAACAATGCCCAAGAACCATAACATAATCATATCACATAAACATGAATAAAGGAAACATAACCTTTCCACATTTCAATCACTATATAACATTTTAGGATATTGAAATAATGCATCCATTCAAAAAGAAACCATTTCCAAAACCATTTAAAACATTTAATAGAGAGATTTTTGAATCAAAGTGTCCCATAACACCTTGAAGCTTTTAACATTTTAAACCATTAATATCCTTATAAATAAATCCTTAAATCAATTTTGAAAACATGGATATTAATAAGAACAAATAATTAAAACATTTAAAACGATATTTTGGTTAAAGGGGTTTTACCAAAATTAGAGACACTTGAATACAATAATCGAGGAATAACATTTAATCAGAACTTTATAATATCATGAGAATAAAAGGATTCATGATATAATACTCCAAAGGACAGTATATACACCATATAAGAGTGAATTGGTGCATAACAACAATGAACCCTCAATAGAAATGTCAAATGTGATGAAATCCCTTGTAAAGAAGGTATCCTTAAATTAAGGACAAATAAATCTCAAAAATATGTGTGACAAATATATATACACCCAATATAAGTGTATATTAAGTGTAAAACAATAAAAGGTCAATCACACATATTCAATGGATGACATATTCAATGACTACAAGTTGAACCCAAAGAAATCGAAATTGGGTTAAAAAGTTCCCTTGACAGCCTAACGGCATCACATCAAAATGAGTTGATGAGAGATAAAAAGTGTATCTCATCACTTGGACATAAAATTTACATCAATAAGGATGTATGAGAACATATCCCAACATAAAAATATGTAAATTAAAAGACCCAATAAAATAAGTCTTTTAAAAAAGAGGAGGGTGAAAGGTTCCCTTACCGACATGGGTATCTTTCGAAACATACGCCTCGTGAAATAAGAACAATACATCATTGATGTAAATATTCATAAATGAAAGAATATTACACAATGAGTAAAATAATGGTCAGTATATCCACCACTCAAAGGAAATTGTGGCAAATGTATCATAAATCTCACGGGAATAAAAGTGAGATGAAAAATCCCTTACGAAAACTCGGCAGCCTAACGGCACCACTTAAAACTTCCAAAATGGATTGATGAGAGAGAATAGGGTCTCTCATCACATGAAAATAAAAGTTACAGTAAATGTAATATAATAGAACATCCCAATCATAAGAAAAATTAGCTTAAAAGAAATGACATAAAAGAGTGTACTTAAAAAGAAAGAGAGTTGTAGGATCCCTTACCTCAGGTCCGACTTGACTCGATCATTCTTTAATCTCCTGAATAATAAACTTGAGTTAATTTCTAATTCCTTAAGAACCTTTTTATAGTTCATTATTACTTTTATTCCACTTATTACCATGTCATGAACATTATGTAATCATTTAAGTTAATAATATTTGTTTTGCCGATATTTGGTTCTTAAGTCGAAAGTGGACTTCTTACAATTACATGTTGTTCGTGTGGCCAAATGTTTATTATATCCAGAATTATATTCATGATTTGGATATCATATATGTTATATATATCCAGTACATGCATGCATTTATAACATTACATAATCATTTAGAGGTAAGAAATGAAATGCACCGTTCATGGAGACGGTAAGCCGTACGTACGCATGAACGCTACTTTCATTTCTATTTCATATTTTATAGAATGGAATAATAATGATATAAAGGTATATTATAATTACAGTATAATATCATATATAATATCATAGTTCCCTCCTTTATACATCCCACATATGGTATTTAACGAATCAAATCACTTTGAGGGGGCGGTAGTCCGCACTTCCTTAAATGAAGATATCGCGTATACCCATAATGGAAGCCATAAAGGTAAGACAAAAATGAAAAATACAGAAGCGTAAATAAAACATAAACATATTATATATCATATATAAAAATAGTGACATCATAATGGCCACCTTTGAAGGTGTTAAATGAGTATTGAACAATCATCGTTTCGGGAGGCAGAATTTCACCATCCACGGAAACCATATGTTCCTTAACAATTTGATGTAGTTGTGTGAGAGTGTATCTCGAATAAATCTTATAAAAACATCCTAGTATATTGAAGATACTGGTGTTTTTACAAAAGATGTAAATAAAAATAGTTTAGGGGGTTGGAGAAGCAAAATAAAACAAATGAACATGAGAGAGTGAATTACCTTTAAAAGTGTAACTCCTTTTCATTTGAGCCTAAAGGCTTCCTTTGAAAGGATTCTGCCCAAAGGGAATCCTCTAGGATGAGGAGAGGGATATGGAGAGAGTAAATGGGCAGGTGTTGGCCGATCCAAAGGCTTGAGGAGTGTGTTAAATGAGGTAGAGGTGGGGGCCTTTTATAAGAGGAGAGGAAGGGCACTTTTGGAAAGTAAAGAAATATTACTTTATTTGAAAATGTGTTTCGGTTTCAAAAGGTCCCACATTGATATAATTCGTGGATAAGGTGATAAGGCTTCGAAATCCACTCATCCAATAAGTTTTGGACATGTTTAGTTCATATATTTTACATTATCTTTCCATTTTATTTAAATCGTCAAATAATGATGTCATCGCTGCATCATTATTATGTCAGAAATAATTTAATTTATTTAATGTCTAAAAATTATAAAAAAAATACTATGATTTAGGAAATCTGTTTAGATTTCCAATTAATATTTATAATCAAAAAGATTACTTGTATAACCTCACTTAAAAATTGTTTTAGTAAAACAGATCATGTTTGTGTCAATTTTACTTTTACATTAAATAAAATGTTATTTATGTCATTTCCCAACCAAAGTGGATCCATGGGGTCCCAAAGTTGACCCATGGCTTGTATTGGTCGGACATGATACAAAAAATGAGGGTATGACATGTGTCAAGCTCATCTCATTTTATTAAAGCATTATTTTTACCTTAAACTACACTAATTACCACTAATCGCGATTAAAAACTTAATAAGTTACTATTCACCAAAAAATTATTTTAATCTCATTGAACCACATTTTACTTCTTAATGACAACCATATATGGTGGATTTTTGAAAATAAAAACACAATGATGGCAAAATTTCATTTAAACGGAGAATCATTTATTATAAGTACCACTTAGTGGTTTCACTATTCATCAAAAATTGAAGTTTTTCAGAAAAATCCCAAAAATTCACCCTAAGCTATATTTGATATTCTGAATTCAAAAATGAAGTCCGTTTTCCAAAATTAAAAACATATAAGTCACATTAATTAATTTAATAATTAATTCCCGCTGTCATGACAAATAGCGTGTTTTATGAAACAATAAGTATCAAAAGATTGACACTAGTTTAAGTCTGATTTCAAAGTGAAATTGATTCCAACGGCCACTATTGGATTTAATGGTAAAAATATTTTCTAATTTCACTTTAAAACCAATTCAAAATATAATCTAATCATATAAATAAATTAGATTAAAAAGTGGTTTTGAATTAAAATACAACATTTTACACTATTCATTAAAAAAAGAACTTTATCGGAAAAATACCAAAAATTTACACAAAGTAAATTTTTATGTCCCGATTCTTAATAAGAGTTTTATTTGGTCCAAAAGAATGTTTAAGAGTGAACAAATCTATATTTAATGACGGTTCTCTATCAAAAGGTGATAAGTGAACCTTTAGTGAAAACTAGGGCATATACGCCTAAAATTGAATTCTTTCCGTATTTTAAGCCTTTATCTTTTATTGTATAAATGTAAAAATATTTATGAACATATATAATCATATTTTAGTTATTTCTATCCATTCCCGCCATTACAACGGCTACATGTTAACTACCATTTAGAATAATATTATTTTATTATTAGAGTGCAACGTAAGATTCCCAAGAAACTCGTTGTTGCGTGTTGGGTACGCCATCGAGCATAGTGTCCCCTTTAAAGTCATATTAATATTTTATTCACAAATATGGATAAATATGAAAATGTCATATTCCTTATTTACCTGGGGTGTTACATTCTTCCCCGCTTTTGGGAATTGCGTCCTCGCAATTTTAAAATTGCGCTAGGAAACATCCTTGAACGTCCCACATCGGAGAAGAGTCGGTAAAAAAAATCACTTTAGAATAATGAAAGATAAGTACAAAGGTCACCCGAGTTAACCCATACTAGGATTCTAAGTATGAAAATATGGACATGGAGGAGAAAACATAGGGTCATTTTCCGATGGAGAGTGATAGAAAACATGTTTAGGAGAATGTTAACAATAAGAAAATCACAAACTTGTGATGGGTTAAACGGTGTTGGGTTCCCCAGTAGGAAAAGTTAATAGACAACATTTTTGTTTTAAGTTACTTTTTATTAATGAATTTATTCATAAGGAAGCATAATCACTTATCATGTTGACTTTCAACTTTTACTAGATTCCTTAGTCAAACTCATATTTTTTCCAAAAGACGAGTATTTAGGGATACTTGTTCGCATTAAGAGTACTATAATCAACTTCTAGAGAATCACCTAATCCCCAAAAGAGAACTATATACATCCCATGTTTTGAGGCTTTAACCAAAACCAAAACCAAAAAGGCTAGTACAAGATCAGATAATCCAGAAAAGGATAACCCCTTATAAAAAGAAAATCTATTCTTAATCTCCAAAATTTGTCCAACAAATCCCAAAGTTCAACGAGGACCATCCGATAAACGATTTTTCCATAAAATTCTTCAAAGTAAACCAATATAAGATTGAAACCCAAATATTTTAAGGATTTAGTCACATAGTCTTCCAAGTTAAATCGTAACATTTATCTCCAAACAACATCAGTTGCTCCTAAAGTCTCACATTGAAAAGTAATTATCCTAATCACATATCCTCCAAAATCAACTTACTCTTAATTCATAAAATCATATAACTAAAAAGAATCAGTCAAACTAACCAGGGGCTTCACGTAGTCCAGTGGTAGGCAATAAATACCAGTCGCACTTTGGTTGTGGGTTCGATTCCCACAGCATTGTCCGACGCGACGGGTTGTCACACGGTCTGCGTGTTGTCCTTTTTCCAAAACTATATAATTCTCAAATCATTACCCAAAAAGGTATAAAATCATCAAAAATAACCATAACATAATTTAACCTCAATTTAATCTCATGCCTTTCACTTCAATCATAACATAGGGTAACCCATAATTACCTCAAAAGTAAGGATCATATAAAACCAAATGGTTCTTTATAACTATGTCCACAAAAGAAAATATAACTATTACTTGAATAAAATTTGCCTATATTAAACATCAGGGTTACACATAATATAAAAAGTCTTCTAATGTAACCCCATCATCAAAAGAGACTTAATACTCTTAAGAATTTCACCCTAACTCTTGAAGCCCTTATATGTTGACATCTTACTCATTCAACATTCTTCATAATCCATTATCCATTCCTTTCCAACTTATTCCGAAACACCTCTTTCCTACAAACAAAATCATGAATCATATCCTAAGATTCCAAAATAAGAAAACAATAGTCATGAAATAGTACATACCTTTGATTGGTCATTGTCAGTTTCTTCATCCTCAATCGGAATGGAATTAGGTATTGGTAAACGAATATTGGTACGCTCTTGGTGACCCCATTCACGAATCTTCTTCATAGGACATGTGTTTGCATAACGACCATGCACACCACATTTAAAACATTCAATTGATCCCTCAGAAAGAACTTCTTTCCCTTTCCTCGAGTCAACTGGATGCTTCCTTTTTCCATGGAAGGTTCTTGCTTTATGACCTTCATTTCCACATCTATTGCATATTTCTGTCCCTTTGAAACATTTTCCTAGGTGTTTCTTTCCACATCTTTGACACATAGGTTTTTGAACACACTTACCTTTCTTATTATTACATGTACTTCCGTAGGGATTTGTTTCTTGCATATATGATGCCTTAGAGAAATATCCAAGGTTTAGGTGGTCAATCATGACTCCAGATAGTTGGTTGAGGATAATCAAAAGAGTTCTCATTGCAGCTCCCATATCATTCAGTTGCTTGCTCAAAAAACTTTTACAGTTTCCTTCACATCCACTGTTACTTTGGTGCCTGCTAGATCCAGCCATTTACTAAAACCAAAAAGGTTAGTGTGAGTATATCAACAAAACCATCATGTACTAATGAGTAAGATAGACAATAATATATACTTACTCATTCACTTTATCTAAAACTAAGACTCTTTCTGAAATCCTAACCATTATTGTAATTGTCAATTATGCTTAAAGAATACCCTAACCTCTAAAGTTATCTAAACCGACCTTTGATACCAACTATAAGGCCCCAGCTGTAAAACTTACTTAAACTTGAGTTATTACAAGATTACACATTGAGGATATTTTCAGGTTTAGAGTTTTAGAGAATTAGATCATGAAACTTGCATTACATTCCACATTTAAACAAGGTGGTTACATAAAAGACAATATTCATTCTTCCCATCATTGGAAACCTATTTAAAATAAAACACGAATTCTTTCTTGACACATCCTTGACACTATCGTCACATCATGTACCTTTCCCTTGACCTGTGAAAAGCATTTCAAAAACTTGGGATGAGCATAAAAAGCTCAGTAAGGGTTATAAAAATATGGAAAGGAAACATGAGTTCATATATACATAAGAATGAAATCATACTTTACCCATAAAACATAGGCATACCAAATCATGAATAGATCATAGAAAACATAAAACATAAAGGTAACTTGAGGCATTCATAACATTCTTACGTAGGGAGTAACCCTCTTGGTTGCGTTTGGAATACCCATCACAGTATATTCCCTAAATCTCTTCGGAGAAACCTTAACGTTTCACTCCTTCGCGTTACCCAATGCATTGGAGAGCTATATCGGGCTCACCCGCACTTAGTTTATCACAGAACCACCCGTTCTTCATAACAAAGCCCAAGAACCATAACATAATCGTATCACATAAACATGAATAAAGGAAACATAACATTTCCACATTTCAATCACAATATAACATTTTAGGATATTGAAATAATGAATCCATTCAAAAAGAAACCATTTCCAAAACCATTTAAAACATTTAATAGAGAGATTTTTGAATCAAAGTGTCCCATACCACCTTGAAGCTTTTAACATTTTAAACCATTAATATCCATATAAATAAATCCTTAAAACAATTTTGAAAACATGGATATTAATAAGAACAAATAATTAAAACATTTAAAACGATATTTTGGTTAAAGGGGTTTTACCAAAATTAGAGACACTTGAATACAATAATAGAGGAATAACATTTAATCAGAACATTATAATATCATGAGAATAAAAGGATTCATGATATAATACTCCAAAGGACAGTATATACACCATATAAGAGTGAATTGGTGCATAACAACAATGAACCCTCAATAGAAATGTCAAATGTGGTGAAATCCATTGTAAAGAAGGTATCCTTAAATTAAGGACAAATAAATCTCAAAAATATGTGTGAAAAATATATATACACCCAATATAAGTGGATATTAATTGTAAAACAATAAAAGGTCAATCACACATATTCAATGGATGACATATTCAATGACTACAAGTTGAACCCAAAGAAATCAAAATTGGGTTAAAAAGTTCCCTTGACAGCCTAACGACATCACATCAAAATGAGTTGATGAGAGATAAAAAGTGTATCTCATCACTTGGACATAAAATTTAAATCAATAAGGATGTATGAGAACATATCCCAACATAAAAATATGTAAATTAAAAGACCCAATAAAATAAGTCTTTTAAAAAAGAGGAGGGTGAAAGGTTCCCTTACCGACATGGGTATCTTTCGAAACATACGCCCCGTGAAATAAGGACAATACATCATTGGTGTAAATACTCATAAATGAAAGAATATTACACAATGAGTAAAATAATGGTCAGTACATACACCACTCAAAGGAATTTGTGGCAAATGTATCATAAATCTCACGGGAATAAAAGTGAGATGAAAAATCCCTTACGAAAACTCGGCAGCCTAACGGCGCCACTTAAAACTTCCAAAATGGATTGATGAGAGAGAATAGGGTCTCTCATCACATGAACATAGAAGTTACAGTAAATTTAATATAAAAGAACATCCCAATCATAAGAAAAATTATCTTAAAAGAAATGACATAAAAGAGTGTACTTAAAAAGAATGAGAGTTGTGGGATCCCTTACCTCGGGTCCGACTTGACTCGATCATTCTTTAATCTCCCGAATAATAAACTTGAGTTAATTTCTAATTCCTTAAGAACCTTTTTCTAGTTCATTATTACTTTTATACCACTTATTACCATGTCATAAACATTATGTAATCATTTAAGTTAATAATATTTGTTTTGCCGATATTTGGTTCTTAAGTCGAAAGTGGACTTCTTACAATTACATGTTGTTCGTGTGGCCAAATGTTTATTATATCCAGAATTATATTCATTATTTTTATATCATATATTTCATATATATCCAGTACATTCATGCATTTATAACATTACATAATCATTTAGAGGTAAGAAATGAAATGCACCGTTCATGGAGACGGTAAGCTGTACGTACGCATGAACGCTACTTTCATTTCTATTTCATATTTTATAGAATGGAATAATAATGATATAAAGGTATATTATAATTACAGTATAATATCATATATAATATCATAGTTCCATCCATTATACGTCCCACATATGGTATTTAACGAATCAAATCACTTTGAGGGGGCGGTAGTCCGCACTTCCTTAAATGAAGATATCGCGTATACCCATAATGGAAGCCATAAAGGTAAGACAAAAATGAAAAATACAGAAGCGTAAATAAAACATAAACATATTATATATCATATATAAAAATAGTGACATCATAATAGACACCTTTGAAGGTGTTAAATGAGTATTGAGCAATCATCGTTTCGGGAGGCAGAATTTCACCATCCACGGAAACCGTATGTTCTTTAACCATTTGATGTAGTTGTGTGAGATTGTAGCTTGAATAAATCTTATAACAACATCCTAGTATATTTAATATACTGTTTCTGTTACAAAAGAAGTAAATAAAAAGAGTTTAGGGGGTTGGAGAAGCAAAATAAAACAAATGAACATGAGAGAGTGAATTACCTTTAAAAGTGTAACTCCTTTTAATTTGAGCCTAAAGGATTCCTTTGAAAGGATTCTGCCCAAAGGGAATCCTCTAGGATGAGGAGAGGGATGTGGAGAGAGTAAATGGGCAGGGGTTGGCCGAGCCAAAGGCTTGAGGAGTGTGTTAAATGAGGTAGAGGTGGGGGCCTTTTATAAGAGGAGAGGAGGAGCACTTTTGGAAAGTAAAGAAATATTACTTTATTTGAAAATGTGTTTCGGTTTAAAAAAGTCCCACATTGATATAATTCGTGGATAAGGTGATAAGGATTCGAAATCCACTCATCCAATAAGTTTTTTACATGTGTAGTTCATAGATTTTACATTATCTTTCCATTTTATTTAAATCGTCAAATAATGATGTCATCGCTGCATCATTATTATGTCATAAATAATTTAATTTATTTAATGTCTAAAAATTATAAAAAAATACTATGATGTAGGAAATATTTTAATATTTCCAATGAATATTTATAATAAAAAATATGACTTGTATAACCTCACTTAAAAATTGTTTTAGTAAAACATATCATGTTTGTGTCAATTTTACTTTTACATTAAATAAAATGTTATTTATGTCATTTCCCAACCAAAGTGGATCCATGGGGTCCCCAAGTTGACCCATGGCTTGTCTTGGTCGGCCATGATACAAAAAATGAGGGTAAGACATGTGTCATGCTCATATCATTTTATTAAAGCATTATTTTTACCTTAAACTACACTAATTACCACTAATCGCGATTAAAAACTTAATAAGTTACTATTCACCAAAAAATTATTTTAATCTCATTGAGCCACATTTTACTTCTTAATGACAACCATGTATGTCGGATTTTTTAAAATCAAAACACAATGATGGCAAAATTTCATTTAAACGGAAAATCATTTTTTATAAGTACCACTTAGTGGGTTCACTATTCATCAAAAATTGAAGTTTTTCAGAAAAATCCCAAAAAATCACCCTAAGCTATATTTGATATTCTGAATTCAAAAATGAAGTCCATTTTACAAAATTCAAAACATATAAGTCACATTAATTAATTTAATAATTAATTCCCGCTGTCATGACAAATAGCGTGTCTTATGAAACAATAAGTATCAAAAGATTGACACTAGTTTAAGTCCGATTTCAAAGTGAAATTGATTCCAACGACCACTATTGGATTTAATGGTAAAAATATTTTCTAATTTCACTTTAAAACCAATTCAAAATATAATCTAATCATATAAATAAATTAGATTAAAAAGTGGTTTTGAATTAAAATACAACATTTTACACTATTCATTAAAAAAAAGAACTTTATCGGAAAAATACCAAAAATTTACACAAAGTAAATTTTGATGTCCCGATTCTTAATAAGAGTTTTATTTGGTCCAAAAGAATGTTTAAGCGTGAAGAAAACTATATTTAATGACGGTTCTCCATCAAAAGGTGATAAGTGAACCTTTAGTGAAAACTAGGGCATATACGCCTAAAATTGAATTCTTTCCGTATTTTAAGCCTTTATATTTTATTGTATAAATGTAAAAATATTTAAGAACATATATAATCATATTTTAGTTATTTATATCCATTCCCGCCATTACAACGACTACATGTTAACTACCATTTAGAATAATATTATTTTATTATTAGAGTGCAACGTAAGATTCCCAAGAAACTCATTGTTGCGTGTTGGGTATTCCATCGAGCATAGCGTCCCCTTTAAAGTCATATTAATATTTTATTCACAAATATGGATAAATATGAAAATGTAATATTCCTTATTTACCTGGGGTGTTACACCATACCCATTTCTCTATTAGTGGTATTCAACATTATTCACATTTACATATTTATAATAGAGTTTAATGTATGAATTACACATTATTTTCATGTAATAAATTATGATGTTTAATGAATACAAGTTATATGATCCATGTGGGACACTTATGCTTGAAATGAAATGATTAAAAAGGGTGTGGCTTGATAGCCCTCCAATTCATTGGGTAGAGATTAATATCATGATACATCAAGTGAAATGAGTTTATACTCATTCTAATTCCATTTCAATTAGGTTTTAATCATTATAATTGTCCACGGACCCTTGGATCATGTGAATATCTTGATATGTGTTGTTCCCACACTTCCATGATTTGATAATCATGCCATATCATGCTGTTATGTTCATGTTTCTGTTATGTTCCATTGATATTCCTATATCCTAACATGTATGTTATTCATTATGTTATGCCTTATTTAGGCCATTACCTGTCTTTATAGCTCACCGTTTTCATATCATGTCCTCAGGTAATCCCATGCAATGATAAGTACAAAAGAATGTGTGTGATCATTTAATAGAAGTATTCCATAAAATTGTGTATATCCCATTTTAAGTAGTTATGTAATGTTCCTAATCCCCAAAGACACTATAACTCTCAATATTATATGTTGTATCAGGTGATGGCTTAATGTAACAAAACATGTATAATAATTTAATAAAGATCACTGTTTTTATAGTTGTTATCAGATGATAGGGTTTGTTATTTTTGGTATTAGTATTATAAAACCCATGTAAATGTATTTGGGATAAGACAATGTATAATAAAAAACATCACTATATTTTTGTGAGTATTTAGTATGTGGTTTATCCAGCATATACATCTCTATATTGATTGGATTTCATAGAGAGGCTCTGGCACAAATGTTTTTAGGGGTAAACCCAAAAAACGCCTCTTTGAGATAGACTCAAACTTGAATGGGTGCATGACAATGAGAATTTCCTCATTCTTGGTTACAAAACCCTTGGGGTATATGCTTTGGTAAATTCATAAGCATGGTATGAAATATTTTAAAGGTAATAAAAATGTTCCCCTAGAAATATATGTTGGGAAGTAGATAATGGATAACATTGATAGAAACATGTAAATTCATAAATTATAGAAATATAAGTAATTTATAAGTCTTCTATTTTTTTAGATTACCCTTTACATGTTACCCCAATATTTACTTTTATTCTTTCCAAGGGATAGTTATAGGAGGACTCGAACTTATAACCATTGTGAAAAGCAATGTGAAGAATGTTCTAATGAGATACATAATCTGATGGGAGTGGAATTATTGATCATTGTCATCATACTCCATCAGTTAACTCTTGTTTTGAATAGAAACATGGGTCAAGAAGAACATTCACCCCCCATATAAAACAACAAGCCGCAATCGAGAGATTAATGAGACAAAGGCCTCCTACTTTTAATGATTACTCAATAACCAAAAAATGGTTCAACTCTATTGATAAGATATTCTATTTCATTCATTGTTATAAATAATATAATGTTATTATGGTTACTTATAAAAGGGAAGGTGATGATTTTAAATGGTGGACATTGATCAAAAATATGAATCCAAAGGAAGAGATCGAGTAATTGAAATGGAAGGATATCCAGAAATTGATTTTTGATAAATATGTTTTGTGAAACCTCCTACATAATATAGAATGTAAATTCCTAACCCATATGAAAAAAAAGACAACAACTCCATCGGTTCAGATGAGGAAACCATCTTAAGAATTGAATGATATTCCTCCTATAATTCCCCAACCCCAGAATCCAGGAGCCAGTGCATTATTTTAATACATTGGAAAGATTACAAGGAATACTGTCCCGAAGGGCCGATCAGTTTTGTATTCTTGGAAACAAGATACATACTTATGTTCAACATTACAAATTGAAAATAAAAACAACATTAATTTATTCCTTTAGAAACATCCAATATTCAAAGATTATTCCATCAAATCACACATAACTAACATCTTCATATCTTGGGAAAATGAAACATGACAAGGAGTCGGCTCAGCTTCTCAGTAGGAGAAGAAATATAGTGGAAGATAACATAAACATTATGCATGGTGAATAATAATTGAAAACACATGCCTTATCGAATAATAAACATGAGCACTTTATGGTAAGAATATCAGTTGAGGTAATAATTCTATAATAAAACATAGTCATGGGTATTCTACTAGTCAAATAACCACATGAAATATTAATAGCTAATCTCATAATGATGTAATGCATAATGCCTGAATTTCATAACCACGTAGTCAAGGCCTTCTACCAAGACTACATGTAAGATTTTGTCAAGACGTTGTGCCAAGACACTAGTTTGTCTCATGAGACCTATCGATGCATCGAGGAGCTATAGCGAGCTCCACCCGTCACTTACTAAATCCAATTAATTACTCATATGAAATGTTTATAACATAAAATGATCATTAATATTAAAACTAGCATACAAAATGTCAATACTTTATCCACAAACCATGAATGGTATAAAAATA
Source organism: Viscum album (assembly GCA_963277665.1). Taxonomy (NCBI): domain Eukaryota; kingdom Viridiplantae; phylum Streptophyta; class Magnoliopsida; order Santalales; family Viscaceae; genus Viscum; species Viscum album. The sequence continues at coordinate 1,145,804,466 of OY728138.1, forward strand.
GCACATCCACAGTCCAATATAACTCATTCAAAATAATATAGAAGATTTTATTGTATAAAATTATCCTCAATTGATAATAATGATGGATATTGACATAGATGAAAATAATCATCAGAACTATATGAGAGAAATATCCCCCTTTTCTTGAGAACATTTAAAAGTCACATTATTTGCCAAGAATACATTTAAAGTAGATTTTTGAATCAAAGTGTTTCATAGCACTTTGAAACTTTTAAAAGGAATTTTAATTTTAATACTTTAATGACTATATAAATAAATCCTTAAAACTATATTTATAACATGGACATTAATGAGAAGGATTTAGAATAATAAATCTTTAAAACATTTAAAAATTATATTTTAGTTAGAGTTACTAAGCATAAGAGAGACATTTGTATACAAATAATTGAAGTAATCAAAACATTATAATATCATGCGAATAAAGGGATTCAAGATATACTATGTCAAATTAAATTATATACTCCATATTAATGTTAATTGGTGTATAACAACAAATAATTATCAATGGAATGTAAATTGAGATTAAATTTCTTATAAATACCGTACCCTTAGGTTAAGGATAAATCAAAGACATAATTATATGTGAAAAATAAAAATACATTCAATATTATTAGATATTAAATGTAAATCAATCAGAGAACATTAACACATATTTTTGTAAAAACAACACCAATGAATTGGATGTTTAAGTCCATAATTGGAGATTGAGTTAAAATTACTCTTATCAAGTTCGTATCGATGACTTGAGAATTTATCAATGGAGAGATTATGTGTATAAAAAGTATATATATAGAAAGGGTAGTGCAAATTACAAAACAAATAATGAAAAGTGATTCCCCACATAATCCTGGAGTAAAATAATCAATGAAGTATGCATAAAACCAAATGAGTGGAAATTGAAGTTTGAAATTCCCATACCTATTTGGTAACTTACAAAACAAAAATCACATGAAAGATGTATTGTAAAATGAAGATTTAATTACCCATAAATTAATTTATATTAAACAAATAATACAATTATTTGGATGTACATACACCACACCAAAGGAAATACTGGCAGTATGGCATGAAACTCACGGAAATAGGAAGTGAGATGAAAAACCTTACTTCATTGTAATCAATCAAGTCGAATGAAAAAATTTTAATAACAAACAAATGAATCACATAATACCATGAATATAAATAGAATAATGATAATATATATATCTATTGACTGTACACAATACACCACATTTAATAAATAATTGGTGAACAATTGAAATATCAAGGAATTAAAAGTGAGATTAGAAACCACATACTTTGTACTTTTCTGTGATTGACGGTAGGTCTAACTCTTGTATAATGGGAAAATAATTGATTTTAAATTATAAAAGAATAATATACATTAATATTATATCATATATGATGTTTTAATATTGCTTTTTAATAATATTTTATTATTATTGTCGCTTCGGGTGTAAACTGATTTGTTTTCCTTTATATGCTTTGTTTCGAAAATAGTGTTTTTTAGGAATGGTATGTATCATATTCATATTTATAATGATATTAAGTCTTTCAACATTATTTTTAATCATCTAATGAAAATTAGTCTTTAATGGATTACAATGGGGAATGAATCTCATCGCGTTCATGGATATGGAAATCTCTACATATTCACATGCGACAATATCATTCTTTTATATTAAAATAAAATATAATTATATGGTATAACATATATAAAGATTAATTATCATGTTATATTTATTATTTTCATCTATTACACATCATTATTATACACATAGAAATAATAATGTATTGAATAATAATTACACCACGGCGTGGAGACGGTAAGCCGTACGTACACACGTATGGTGACATGTCATTCAAAGGATGGATAAAATAATTAATTTGGTTGTAAAATATTTATAATAACATCATAGTATATAAAAGATACTGGATTTATTATTGTTGAATGGAAACAACAATGAATGTAGAAGTGTAAGAAGAAAGGAACATGAAAGAGGTGATGAAATATTTACCTCTTCTTCAGGTTCTTCCTTTGGATTTGATCAGAAGGGCTCCTTAAGTTGGATTTATAACTAAAGTAAGACCTCTAGGATTAATAGTGGATATTTTAGAGGGTATTTGGGAAGAGGTTAGGTGAGTCAAACGTATTTGAATGTGTGAATTTAATAGAAGTGGGAATGCGCTTTTATAAGAGGGGTTAGGGGTACCTTAGGAAAAGATAGAAATATTATTTTATAATAAAAACATTTTCAGTTTATAATGGCTAAAAATTAAATTATTTATTGTTTAATGTAAAGATGGTTCTAGACCCACTCAACTAATACGTTTTATACATGTTTGGGTAACTCTATTAACCTTTTATTTTAGATTTAACTCTTAGATAAATAGTTTGGCATTAACCATATCTCTTGGTATTTTAACATTATATGGTTAATAAACATACTATATAATTCTAATTGAACCCCAAGTGGTTCATTAATGATACAAATATCAGAATATAAGTGTTTTATCCAAACCAATGATTTTTAGGAATAAAATATAAATTAATAAAATAATTTTTTTAAAAAACTCTTTTATGTCAATTTTGACACTATTTTGTATTTTGTATATACTAAATTCACAACAGCATTATTACTTTGTAAAAAATTCATCTAATCAATCCTAATATGTCATAGTAACCTATAAAATCAGTGTAATTCATAAAATGTCTAAAATTAAATTTATTTGGATATTTATGATATTAATAATTTTAATCATTCATTAATATGGTAATTACTGCATCATTATTGTGTCATAAATAAATTTAATTATATAATTTATAAAAAATATAAATAAGATACCATTATGTAGGAAATATTTTTATATTTCTATTGAATATTTATTGTCGAATTTATCATATGTGTAAACCTATATTACAAATGTATTAGTTATTAAAATTTGAATTTAACACTTTTAACTCTTCTTTAAATTAAATAATAATAAATGTCATAATCTAATCCAAGTGGACCTATAAGATCATATTTTATTCCTAAGGTTGTATTTGGTCAAAATACAATTATCCAATAGAATTAAGACATGTGTTAGGATAATAATAATATCAATTTTACCCTTAATTACCCTGTTTACTTTGAACTGTGGTAAATAATAGTCAAAAGATTCAATTGACCAAAAACTATTTATATCTAATTGAACCACGTTTTAACTACTGATAACAACCGTGTCTCTTGAATTTTTGAAATTCAATTCACAGAAGAAGTAAAATTATGATTTATTCAAATTTGCAAATGCTCTTAGGAGTTGGGTAAAATACAGTTAAAATGATCAACAAAATATTTATATATATATAATTATTATAAACTGACTCCAATGAATTACACTGAACATATATAGGTATTATGTAGTTATTTTTATGTAAAATAAATTTAAATAAAAAATTAATTATTTATAAAAAATTGATTTTAAAATATAACTCAGCAGTTTTCAGTATTCATCAAAAATAGAAAGTTTTCAGAAAAATACCAAAAAATTACCCTAAGCTAATTTTGATATTCCGATTCCAAAAATGAAGTCCATTTTGAAAGTTAAAATTTATAAAATTTCAAAAAGTGTCTACTACTATTCATAAAAGCTAGTTTGATTGGTCATAGTGTGTTAGAATCTTGAAGTTGCATAAAATGTAGGATATTACATTATTCAAAGGGAAACGAACAGTGGAAGCATGGGGTGTTACATTCATCCCCCCTTTTGAAAATTTCATCCTCAAAATTTTTTAAAATTGGGTTTGGGAACATAATTGATAGTCCCACATCAGAAAAAGAGTCGATAAAACTATAACTTTAAAAAAAGTACAAAGGCTACCCGAGATAACACATTCTAGTATTTCACATAGGCAAACATGGATATGGATGATAATATAAGTGTCATGTTCTGATGAAGAGGGATAAAAAACGTGATCAGGAGAATGTTAAAAACAAGAAAACCACGAAATTGTGATGGGACAATCAGTCATTAGTTTCCCAATAGGAAAATTAAACATACAATATTTTTTTAAGTTATATTTTATAAAGATGAGGAATTTATTAATGAGATTGACTAAGAACATAAATAGATATACTTATTTTTAAGTAGTGTTTCATTCTTTAATAAATTTGTACCACTAAATCAGTTAATTTCAAATGATTAGTATTCGAGATGACTTTGTCACACCGGAAGAGCTAGAATAAACTTCTATAGATTCAAATTATCCAAAAAGGATAAACTATATATTTACCTTGTCTTTAAAGATTAATCAAAACCAAAACGGTTAGTATAAGATCATATAATCCCCCAAAATGATTTTTCATTATAGAAAAAACACTAATATTAATTTCTAAAATTAAACCAACAATACCACAAAGTTAAATAAATACCATTAAATAAACAATCTTCCTTAAAATCCTTTAATATAATACAAACTAATATTAACACCCAAAACATAGAAGAATAGTCTTCCATGATAAATTGTATCTCCAAATGATATCGACTACTCTCAAAGTCACATTCTTAAAAGTAAATAACCGAATCACATATTCCCTATTATAGGTTAATCATTTCTATAAATATCCTAAATCACTATAAATCCACAATACAAACATAGATAAAAATCCACCGTTACTCCTCAACTGAAATGCCATTGTATTCTATTTTCCAAAGGCATATAGTGTTCTCAATAGAGCAAACATCTTCCAACATAAAATTTATCACATAATAACGAAATCATTTTCTAATACTAAGGGTATTCATTTGATATTTCATTAGATCCCAAATCAACTTATTATTTATAAATAGAATCATTTAACTAAAAATAATTAGTCACACTAACCAGGGATTTCATGAAGTCCAATGGTAGGCAATAAATCCCAATCACACTATAGTTGTGGGTTTGATTCCAACAACTTTGTCTGACGCGATAGGTTGTCACATGGTCTACGTGTTGTCCTTTTTCAAAAACTATATTATAAAATATCCCCAAATTGATATAGATTCTTCAAAATAATCATAACATAATTTAACCACAAATGTTATCTAGTACCTCTCATGTTCTTCCCAAAAATTAATAACATGTAATTTCCTAAAATTCAAGAGTCATATAAACTAAAATGGTTATTTATAACTATATCCACAAAATAAAACATAACTATTACTTGAATATAATTTTCACATAACAAACTGCATGGTTATACATACGAGAGAAAATTCTTCCAAAGTAATCTCATCAACAAAGAGCACTAATACCATTATTCATATTGTCGTACATTTATTTCTATATTGGTTCTTCCTTTACCAATAGGTTATCCAATATAATAGGGCATTGACTTGGGTGATGCCAATATCCCTTAAATTTATGACAATTGATTGTAATTGCATTATTAGGATCATATTTATTTTCTTTCATAGTTCTCTTCATTTTTCCTTGGAAATAATTTACATTACACCCTTATTTCTAACACATAAATCATTTCTTTGTTCCATTAAGACACTTTCCTAGGTGTCTTCTTCCACATTTCCAACATTATGGAAAATGAGAATTCTTTTCTCCGTGGTCTTCACTGCTGGAGCTCTTATCATTCACCACTTTTCTCTTCCTTATTGAGTCCGGGAGTTGGTTAATATATATGTTGTTGATCATATTTTTTGAAAACTGATTCGGCATGAACATAATATCTTTTAAACCTATCAACATTCCATTTTTGGCTCATTTACACCATTTTTAAAACCTTTTACATCATGATCAATGTTACTATGACTTCCTTGGAATCCATCCATTAATTAAAACTAGACAATGTTGTGTGAGTAATAATATTCATAAAATCATTTAGAGAATATCATGACACCTTATTTTCAGTTTTAAACACATTAGGATTAACCATGGTCATTTATTCTCATCTTATATTAAAATCCTATAAATCGGTTTGTAAAGAGAAAGTAAATTATCCTAAGCATATCCACCAGGAGTTTCATAACCAATAGTGCAGCAAGGCCCATTGTTGTGTACCGAGATACCCCGAGTGAAGCTTGAAACTCCTTGTCAAGAGTTTTCACTCCTACGTACATATATGCTAGAGCCACCTCTACCTTCTCGTATCCAGATAGGGATGTACTACTAGGAAAATACACAAATTCTCTACACCACCAAGATTATAGGAAGTTATCCTATACTAATCCTCAAAGTCTATCTTAGGGTAATGTACTCTAATCAGATTTTATCTAAATCTAGTTTCCAATGTTTGTAATAAGCTTCATCTCATACCAACTATAATGCCCCAACCCCAAAATCCAGGATCCGGTGCATTATTTTAATAAATTTTCATAAATACAAGGAATCATGACCCGAAGGACCAATTATTTTAGCAGTCTAGGAAACAAGATACATACTTAAGCTCAACATTACAACATGAAAAAAAACATCATTAATTTATTCCATTACAGACATCCAAGCTTCAACTATTATTCCTTAACGTCACTCAAAACTAACTTCTTCATATCCTGAGAAAATGGAACATGAAAAGGGGTGATCTCATATGCTCAATAAGAGTAAGAAATACAGTGGAAGATAAGATAAAGAATAGGCATGGTTAATAATTGAAAATACATGCCTTATAAAATAATAAACATGATCACTTTTTGGAAGGAATGTGAGTTGATTAAATAATTCCATAATAAAACATAGTCATGGGTATTATAATAGATGAATAACCACATGAAGTATCCATAGCTAATCTCATAATGATGGAATGCATAATTCCAGACATTTATAACCACATACTCAAGGCCTTATGCCAATACTACAAATAAGATTTTGTCAAGGCCTTGTGCGAAGACACGATTTTGTCTCATGAGACCTACCGATTCATCAAGGAGATATAGTGGGCTCTAGTTGTCACTTACTAAGTCCAATACATTCCTCATATGAATGGTTTGAAGAGTAACATTAACATTCATATTAAAACTATCATATAAAATGTCAATACTTTATCCACAAACCATGAATGGTATAAAAATAGAACATCCACAGTCAAACATAACTCATTAAATACAATATGGAAGATTTTATTCTATTAGATTAACCTCAGTCAAGAATAATTAAGGATATTGACATAGAGGAAAATAATCATCAAAACTATTTGATAGAAATATCCCCCTTTTCCTTTAAAATATTTAAAAGACACACTATTTGTCAAAAAATCGTTTCAAATAGATTTTTGAATCAAAGTGTCCCATACCACTTTCTAACTTTTAAAATGGATTTTAATATTAAAACATTAATTTCTATATAAACCAAACCTTAAAACCATATTTAAATCATGGACATTAATGAGAATTATTTAGAATAATAAATCTTTTAATCATTTTAAAATGATATTTTAGTTATAGTTCCTAACTAAAAGATAGACATTTGAATACAAATAATTGAGGTAATCAAAACATCATAATAACATGATAATAATGGAATTCATGATATACTATATCAAAGTACATTATATACACCATATAAAATTGATTTGGCATACAATAACAAAGAAGTCCCAATGGAATGTACATTGAGATGAATTTTATTATAAAAACTGTATCACAAGGTTAAGGATAAATCAACGACATAATTATGTGTGAAAATTATGAATATATCCAATATTATTGGATATTCAGTGTCATTCAATTAGAGTACAGCGAAACATATTCTTATAAGACAACACTAAAGAATTGGATCTTTAACTTAATAAATGGAGATTGAGTTAAAATTACTCTTATCAAGTTCATATCGATGACTTGAGATTTTATCAATGGAGTGATTATGTATATAAAAATTATATACACATAAGGGGGATTGTAAATTACTACCCAAATAATAAATTGTGATTCCACACATAATCATGGAGTAGAATAATCAATGACGTATGCGTAAAGCCGAATGAGTGGAAATTGAAATTTGAAATTCCCTTACCAATTTGGTAACTTATGAAGTATATATTACATGAAAGATGGATCATAAAATGAAGATTTAATTACTCATAAATTAATGTGTATTAGACAAATAATACAATCATTGGGAATTACATACACCACACAATTGTAAATAGTGGAAGTATGGCATGAATCTCACGGAAATAGGAAGTGAGATGAAAACCCTTACTTCGTTGTAATAAATCGAGTCATCTGGCCGAAATTTAAAAACAAAAAAATGAATCACATAATAACATTAATATAAATATAATCATTATAATATATATATATATATCCAATTACAGTATACAATACATCACATTTAATAAATTAGTGGGGAAAATGGAAATCTCACGGAATAAAAAGTGAGATAAGAAACCCCTTACTTTGTACTTTTCCATGGTCGAGGGTAGAATAACCTCTTGTATAATGGTTAAATAACTGTTATTAAACTATAAAAGAATCATACACATTAATATGATATCATATTAGATCTTTTAATATATATTTGTTCATAATATTTTAGTCGTTTTGTCATTTTGGGTGTTAAATGATTCGTTTTAATTTATTTTCTTTATTTCGTAAGTAATTTTTTTCACCAATATGATGTATCTTATTACTATTCATTTTCAGATTATGACATTAAACATTATTTTTAATCATATAATGAAAATTATTCTTTAATGGATTAAGATGAAGAATGAATCTCATTGCATTCGTGGAGACGGTAACCCATATGTACGCACGAGCGATAATATCATTCTTTTGATATTAAAATAATATATAATTTGGTGGAATATCATATATACAGAAAAATTATCAAGTTATATTTATTAATTAAATCAATTACAAATCATTATTATACACATACAAATAATAATGTATTGAATAACAATTACACCATGACGTGGAGACGGTAAGCTGTATGTATGCATGTATGGTGACATGTCATTCAAAAGATAGATAGAATAATGAATATGGTTGTACAATATTTATAAATAAATCACAATATATAGAATATAATGGATTTTATTATTTTATAATGGAAACAACAAAGAAAGAGGATGTCTAAGAAAAATGGAATTTGAAAGAGGTGATCAAATATTTACCTCTTCTTCGGGTTCTTCCTTTTAATTTGATCAAAAGGGCTCTCTATGTTGGCTTTATGACTAATGTAAGGACTCTAGGATTAAGATATAATAGTTAAGAGTATATTTGGGAAGGGTTAGGATGAGAAAAATGGCTTTAAAGTGTTGACTAAAAGAAAATGGGGAGTGCCCTTTTATAAAAGGGGTGAGGGGAACCTTGGAAAAATCTAGAAATATTATTTTATAATAAATTAATTTTCGGTTTCTAGTGGCTCCCAATTGAATAATTTAAAGTTTATGGTCGGGTTGGGTCACAAATCACTCATCAAATATGTTTTACATAGGTTTGGGTCACTATATTAAACATATCTTTTGTATTTAACTCTTAGTTAAATAATCTGACATTTACCATGTCTCTCTGTATTTTAAATTATATGGTTAATAAACATACTATATACTTCCAAAAGAACCCCAAGTGGTTAATTAATGATACACCTATAATTATATAAGTCTTTTTTCCTAACCTTATATTTTTAGGAATAGAATATAAATTAATAATATAATTCTTTTTTAAAAAACCCTTTTATGTCGATTTTGACAATATTTGGTATTTTATGTTAGGAAAATTCATAACAGCATTATTACTTCGAACCAAATTCATCTAACCAAACCTAATATGTCATAGTTACCTTATAAATTATTGGAATTCATAAAAAGTATCAAATTACTTTTATTTGGATATTTTTACTATCAATTTTTGAATCATTCATTAATAAGTTAATTACTACATCATCATTATGTCGTAAATAAATTTTATTATTTAATGTATTAAAATTATAAATAAAATACCATTATGTAGTAAATAATTTCATATTTCTAATGAATATTTATAGTATAATTTATCTTATTTGTAACCCTTTATTAAAAATTGTTTAGTTATTAAACATTGAATTTAACACTTTTAACTCCTCTTTGAATTAAGTAATAGTAAATGTCCTAATCTAATCCATGTAGATATAAAAGATCGCATTTTATTAAAAAGGTTGTTTTTGTTCAAATTAAATTTATACAATATAATTAGGACATGTTTTTGTGTAATAAAAAAATCATTTTTAAACTTAATTACCCTATTTATTTTTAACCGTGGTAAATAAAAGTCAAAACTTAGTATTCACGAAAAATTATTTTTATCTTATTTAACCACATATTACTTATTGATATCAACTGTATCTCTCATATTTTTGAAATTAAATTCACAGATGTGGTAAAATTGATTTTTATTCAAAATATCAAATGCTCCATGGAGGTGCGTAAAAGTTGGTTAAAAAGTTCAATAAAATATTTATATATCTAAAATCATCATAAACATACTCCAATGAATTACATTGAACTTATATAAGTATTATGTATCTATTTTGGTTAAAATAAATTTAAATAAAATAAATAATTATTTATATAAAAATTCGGTATTACACTATAACTCAGTGTTCTTTACTATTCATTAAAAAATTGAATACTTTCAGATAAATTATAAAATTCACCCTAAGATAATTTCGATATTCCGAATCAAAAAATGAATTCCATTTTAAAAGATAAAATTTATAAAATTTCAAAAAATTGTTATTACTATTAATAATAGCTAGTTTGATTGGACACGGTGTGTTAGAATCTCGAAGTAGCGTATAATGCAATCTATTACATTATTCAAAGGGAAACGTAATGTGGAAGCTTGGTATATTACATTCTTCCCCCCTTTTACAAATTTCTCCCACTCAATTTTTTAAATTGGTCTTGGGAAAATAATTGAATGTCCCACATTAGATAAGATTCAATAAAACTATTACATTAAACGAAAGATAGATAAGTACAAAGGTTACCCGAGATAAGCCGTACTAGGATCCAAGTAGGAGAACATGGATATGGATGATAAACTATGTGTCAAGTTCTGATGAATAGGGATAGAAAACTTGATCAGGAAGAAGTTAACAACATGAAAACCGCAAACTTGTTATGGGACAAACGGTCATTAGTTTCCCAGTAGGAAAAGTAAACGAACAACTATTTTTGTTTTTTTTTTGAAGTTACATTTCATCGAGATGAGGAATTTATTTATGAGATTGACTCAGAACATAAATAGATATACTTTCTTTTTATGTAGAGTTTGATTATTTAATAAATTTCTACCACTAACACATTTTTTTTCCAAATAATGAGTATTCAAGATGACATGGTCACACCGGAAGAGCTAGAATCAACATCTAGAGAATCAAATGATCCAAAAAGGATAAACTATAAATTTTCCTTGTATTTAGTGATTAATCAAAACTATATTGGTTAGTACAAGATCAGATGACCCCACAAAAGGATACATTTTTAGAGAAAGAAACACTAAATTTAATTTCTTTAATTAAACCAACAATACCCCAAGGGTAAATAAATACCATTTAATAAACTATTTTCCTTAAAACCATTTAATATAATCCAAACTAATGTTGATACCCAACACTTAGAAGAATAATCTTCCACCTTAAATTTTATCTACAAATTACATCAACCACTCTTAAAGTCACATACTAAAAAGTAATTAACCTAATCACATATTATCTATTATAGGTTAATAATTTACATAAATAACCCAAATAAGTATAAATCCCCAATTAAAACATAGATAAAAATCCACCATTACACCTCAATTTAAATCCCATATAATTATATTTTCCTTGGGAATATAGTGTTCCCAACAGAGGGAAGGTCTTCCAACATAATATTTATCACTTAATCACCAAATCATTTTCCTATAATAAGGGTATTCATTTGATAAGACAAAATATCCCAAGCCAACTTAATATTGATCAATAAAATCATTTAACTAAAAAAATAGTCACACAAACCAGTGATTTAATGTAATCGAGTGGTAGGCGATAAATCCCAATTGCAATCTTGTTGTGGGTTTGATTCCCACAACTTTTTTTGACGCGGTGAGTTGTCACACAGTCTTCATGTTGTCCTTTTTAAAAAACAATATTTTATAAAATTCACTAAATGTGAAATATTCCTCAAAATAATCATAACATAATTTAACCACCAATGTTATTATGTACCTCTTATTTTTATACCAAAAATAAATAACCTGTAATTGCCTCAAATTAAATAGTCATATAAACCCAAAAGGTTATTTATAAATATTTCCACAAATTAGAAGATAACTTTTCATTTAATAGAATTTTCACATAACAAACTGAAGTGTTAAACATACAAGAGAAAAGTCTTCCAATGTAAACTCATCATTAATGAGCACTAATACCTTTAACCATTTTGCATTCCATTTATTTCCACATAGGTTCTTTTATGACCAAGAGGTTATCCAATAGAATAGGTCATTGACGTGGGTGATGCCAAGGTCCCTTACATTTATGATAAATGACTGTAATTGGATTCATGTGATCATTTTTATTTTCATTCATAGTACTCTTCATTTTTCCTCAAAAATTCTTTACTTTATGACATTCTTTCCCACATAATGCATTTCATTGTTCAATTAATACACATTCCTAGGTTTCTCCTTCCACATTTCCTGCATGACGGAATATGTGCTTTCATTTCTCCATAGCCTTCACTGCTTGATATCTTATCATTCACCGCTTTTCTCTTCCTTGTTGGGTCCAAGCATTGGTTAATATATAGGTTGATGATCATATGTTTTTAAAACTGATTCGGCATGAACATGATATCTTTTATGCCTATCAACATTCCATTTTGTTGCTTATTTCCACCATTGTTCCCACCTTGTACATCATTCTCAAGGTTATTATGAATTCCTTTGAATCCAGCCATTGACTAAAACCTGAATGCATTGTGTGAATAATAATAGTCATAAAATCATTTATATAATAGCATGACACATTATTTTCAATTTAAATCACCTTAGGATTAACATAGTTCATTTATACTCATATTATATTAAAATCCTTCAAATCAGTTTTTAAATAGAATGTAAATTATCCTAAGTATATCCCCCAGTTGCATCGTAACCAAGTGTGCAGTAAGGCCCATTGTCGTGAATCGGGATACCCTGGGTCAAGCCCGAAACTATTTGTCAAAGTTTACACTCCTAGGTACATATTTTCCAGAGCCTCTTCTACCTCCTCATATCCAGATAGGGATTTACTACTTGGAAAATATACAAAATCTCTACATTTCCATGATTCTAAGAAGTTCTTCTATACTAATACTCTATGTATATCTTAGGTTAATGTGCTCTAATCAGAGTTTATCTAAATCTAGTTTCCAAGGATTGTACCAAACTTCCTCTGATACCAACTATATTGCCCCGACCCCAAAATCCAGGAGATGGTAAATTATTTTAATACATTGGCATGATTATAAAAAATCTTTTCTTGAATGACCGATCAGTTAAGTAGTCATGGAAACAAGATACATACTTAAGTTCAACATTACAACTTGAAAACAAAAACAACATCAATTTATTCCATTAGAAACATCCAAGCTTCCAATATTATTCTTGCAGTTCATTCATAACTAACTTCTTCATATCCTTGGAAAATGAAACATGAAAATGGGTGAGATCAGATGATCAGTAAGAGTAAAAAATATAGTGGAATATAACATAAACATTAGGCATGGTGAATAATTGAAAACAAATGCCTTATCTAATAATAAACCTGAGCACTTTATGATAGGAATATAAGTTGAGTAAAAATTCCATATTAAAGCATAGTCATGGGTATTCTACTAGTTGAATAATGACATGAAATATCAATAAATAATCTCATAATTATAGAATTCATAATGACAGACTTTCATAACAACACAATCAAGGCCTTGTGCCAAGACTAAAAATAAGATTTTGTCAAGGCATTGTGCTAAGAAACTAGTTTGTATCATGAGACTTGATGATAATTGAGGATTTATAGCAGGCTCCAACCATCACTATCTATGTCCAATGCATTCATCATATCAAAAGTTTAAAACATAACATGAACATTTATATTAAAACTAGCATAAAAATTCCAATTCTTTATCCATAAACCATGAATGGTATAAAAATAGCACATCCATAGTCAAACATAACACATTCAATACAATATGGAAGATTATATTGTATCATATTAACCACAATTGAGAATAATGAAGGATATTGACATAGATGGAAATAATCATCAAAACTATTTGAGAGAAATATTCCCCTTTTTCATGAAAACATTTAAAAGTCACATTATTTGTCAAGAATATATCTAAAATAGATTTTTTTATCAATGTGTTCCATACCACTTTGAAACTTATAAAAAGAATATTAATTTTAAAACATTAGTGTCCATATAAATAAATACTTAAAACCTTATTTAAAATATGGACATTAATGAGAAAGATTTAGAATAATAAATCTTTAAAACTTTTTAGAATGATATTTTAGTTTGAGTTCCAAACCAAAAGAGAGACACTTTAATAACAATAATTGAGGTAATCAAAACGTCATAATATTATGGGAATAAAGGGATTCATTATATATATGTCAAAATTATATTATATATGCCTTATGAAAGTGAATTTCCGTATAACAACAAAGAAGTCTCAATGGAATGTAAATTGAGAATAAATTTCTTATAATGGCCATATCCTTAAGATATGGATAAATAAAAAACATAATTATGCATGACTAATAAAAATACCCTCAATATTATTGTATATTCAATGTAAATCAGTCAGAGGACATTAAAATATATTCTTGTAAAATCAACACTAATGAATTCGATGTTTCACTCAATAAATGGAGATTGAGTTAAAATTACTCTTATCAAGTTCATATCGAAGTATTGAAAATTTATCAATGGAGTTATTATGTGAATAAAATGTATATCCATAGAAAGGGAAGTGAAAATTACTACCCAAATAATAAATACTGATTCCACACATAATCATGGAGTAAAATGATCAATGAAGTGTGCGTAAAGCCTAATGAGTGGAAATTGAAATTTGAAATTCCCTTTACCAATTTTGTAACTTACGAAACATACATCCAATGAAAGATGGATCATAAAATGAAGATTTAATTACTCATAATTTAATGTCTAATACACAAATAATACAATCATTGGTCAGTACATACTCTACACAAAAGGAAATAGAGGCAGTATGGCATGAATCTCACAGAAATAAGAAGTGAGATGAAAACCCTTACTTTGTTGTAATCATTCGAGTCGTATTGACAAAAGTTAATAACAAACAAATGTGTCACATAATTCTATGAAAATATGGAGAATCACGATAATATATATATATCAAATGACTGTACACAATACACAACATTTAATAAATAAGTGGCGAACATTGGAAATCTCACGGAATTAAAAGTGAGATAAGAAACCCCTTAAATTTTACTTTTTCGTAGTTGAGGGTAGGATAAGCAATAGTATAATGGTGAAATAATTGTTATTAAATCACACAATAATCATTTAAATAAATATGATATAATAAATGATCATTTAATATTGCATTGTTAATGATATTTTATTATTATCGCCGTTTCGGATGTTAACTGATTTGTTTTCGTTTATATGAATTGTTTTGTAAGTTGAGTTTATTATGAATAGTATGTATCATATTCATATTCATAATGATATTAAGTCATTAAACATTATTTTTAATCATCTAATGAAAAATATTCTTGAATGGATTACGATGGAAAATGAATCTCATCGCGTTCGTGGAGACGGTAATTTGTACGTACACATGAGTGACAATATCATTCATTTGATATTAAAATGATATATAATTACATGGTATATAATATATACAGAATCATTAAATTGTTATATTTATTATTTAAATCAATTAAATATCATTATTATACCCATCCAAATAATAATGTATTAAATAACAATTACACCACAACGTGGAGACGGCAAGCCATACGTACGCATGTATGGTGACATTTCATTCAAAGGATGAATAGAATAATTAATATGGTTGTACCATATTTATAATAACATCAAATTATATATAAGATAATGGATTTATTATTTTATAATGGAAACAACAATGAAAGAGGAAGTTGAAGAAGAAAGGAACTTGAAAGAGGTGATTAAATATTTACCTCTTCTTTAGGTTCTTCCTCTTGATTTGATCAAAAGGGCTCATTAACATGGCTATATGACTAAAGGAATTCCTTTTGGATGAAGTGAGGATATATTATAGGTTATTTGGAGAGAGTTTGGTTGAGCCAAATGGCTTTGATGGGGTTAATTATAGAGAAGGGGGAGTGCCCTTTAATAAGATGGGTGAAGGGCACCTTTGAAAAAACTAGAAATATTATTTTATAATAAAATAATTTTCGGTTTCTAATGGCTCCAATTTAATTTATTTAAAGTTTATGGTATTTATGGTTCGAAAACCTCTCAAAAAATAGGTTTTTGTTAGGTTTGGGTAACAATATTAATCTTATCTTTTAGAATTATTTCTTAGTAAAATAGTTGGAAATTTACCATGTCTCTTTGTATTTTTACATTATATGGTTAATAAATGTAGTATATACTTCCAAGAGAACCCCAAGTTGTTCATTAATGATACACCTATCATTATATAAATTATTTGGCTGAGAATTATATTTTTAGAAATATAATATAAATTAACTGTATAATATTCGTTTTAAAAACACTTTTATGTCAATTTTGACAATATTTGGTAGATTGTTTTTTCAAAATTCATAACAGCATTATTACATTGAAAACAATTAATATAACCAACCCTATTATGTTATATTAACCTTTAAAATTAGTGTAATTAATAAAAAGTATCAAATTAGATTTATTTGGAAATGTATAATATCAATTATTTTAATCTTTCATTAATATGGTAATTACTGCATCATCATTCTGTCATAAATAAATTTAATTAATTAATGAATAAAAATTATAAATAAACTACAATTATGTAAGAAATAATTTTATCTCTCTATTGAATATTTATATTTGAATTTTTCTTATGTTTTACCATGTATTTAAAATGCTTTGTTATTAAACTTTGAATCTAACATTTTTAACTCTTCATGGAATTAAATAATAATAAATGTCCTAATCAAATCCAAGTGGGCCTAAAAGATAATTTTTTATTCCTAAGGTTGTTTTTGGTCGAATTACACTTATCCAATATAAATAGTACATGTGATAGGGTAATAATAATATCATTTTTACCCATAATTACATGATTTACTTTTAATTGTGGTAAATGAAAGTCAAAAGTTACTATTCAACAAAAAAATAATCTTATTGAACCACATTTTACTTAATAATATCAACCGTGTCTCTCGGATTTTTGAAATTAAATTTACAAAAGCTGTAAAATTCTGTTTTATTCAAATTTACAAAATCTCCTAAGAGGTGGGTAAAAAACGATTAAAAAGGTCAATAAAATTTTGTATATATAAAATTATTATAAACTGACTACAATGAATTAAATAAAACATATATTGTTGTTAGGTATCTATATTGATCTAAAATAAATTTAAAGAATAAAAATATTTATTTAAATGAAAATTTTGTTTTAAACTATAACTCAGTGTTTTTCTCTATTAATCAAAAATTGAATGTTTTTAGATAAATACAAAAATTCAACCTAAGATAATTTCGATATTCCGAATCTAAAAAATAATTCCATTTAGAAAGATAAAATTTTTAAATTTTCAAAAAGTGGGTATTACTACTCATAACGTCTGGTTTTATTGGTCGCGGTGTGTCATAATCTCGAAGTTACGTAAAATATAAGCTATTACATTATTCAAAGTGACCCGTACTCTGGAATCATGAGGTGTTACACCTCCGACATTGTCGATACCCCAGAATAAAATGTTGATCACTTCATTGGTGGGATAAAACCAAGCCTATAGAATGCCCAAGCGATCTATGACTTCAATAGCTATGAGGAAATTGTCATATATTCCATCAATGTAGAGATGGAGATTAAGTAATATCAGGGGTATCTTAGGGATATGTAGCATAATGTGGACTTCAATTATGTCAGGCAGATTGATAAACCGATTGGTTCTAAGAAAATACAACACCCCATATTCCAATGGTGTGGAAAGAAGTACCATAGAAATTTATTGAAGGGGATGAATAAATACTTTAGGTGTGGAAGATAAGGGAAGCTATCTATTAACTTCCGACAAGAAAAACCCATCGATGCGATAGAGGAAATAAACACTCGGTTCGATGCTCGACACATTGTTTATTTCTTCAACTGAAAATAACTATGGTGCCTTGCAAACCAGTGCCCTATGCAAAGGCTTTTCGGAGGCAACCAACAACCTCTATGTAAATAATGCAGATCTTTTCCCATCATTACTGCCAAAGTGAACCCCAGCAATGAAGTGGTGATAGGTATGCTAGTCATTCATTCAAAAATAGATAATGTACTTTTTTATTATGGTTCTACGCAATATTTTATATCATAACGATTTAGTAGAACAATCTCAACACCAGTACAAGTCAGTGAAGTAAAGATATCTGTGATCACAAAAAATTGGGAAATCATTGCATCCCATGAATATAAATCCTCCCTTATAATAATATGTGGATTGAATTTCTCATCGAACATTATCATACTCCCTCTAGTGGAATTTGATGCAATTATTATCATGGATTGGATTTTTATATGTAGAGCCAACATAAATTCTTGTAATAGGGAAATAACTCTCCATATGGGGAATAGACCCTTGATTATGTACAAGTTCTAGGACAAAGATGGATCTTATTTAGCACCATCATCTCAAACGTGGATTTTAATTCTCTCAAAGCATGCAAATGTATCTCATATGATTGAGTTTACCAATGTAACCATCCTTGAAGGCTTGCTTATTGTGAGGGAATTTATTGAAGTGTTTCCTAAGGAATTTCCTATTATTCCACCTAGAAGAGATGTTGAATTCTTAATCGATCTTATATGTAGGTTTTTAATAATATCCAGGACTAAATATATAATTTCAATTGTAGAGATTGAGGATCTGGAGAAAACAACTATAGGAGAATCTTGATAAATGGTTTATGTGCCCAAGTACATCAACATGGGGTGCACCAGTCCTCTTCAACATGAATAAGGATGTGTTAATGAACCTTTGCATTAATTTTCGTGAGATCAAAAAAATCATGATAAATAACAAGAATTCTCTAGCTTGAATTAATTACTTGTTTGATTAGCTATGTGGATAACAATACTCCTCCAAGGTGGATTTGCAGTCGGGATATTACCCAGTAAGTGTGAAGAAGGAGGATATCACCGAGACTGCTTTTTCTAAAATTTACAAGAACTATGAATTCATATTTATTCCTTTCAGACTCACTAATTCTCTAGTAATCAACATGGACATGGTGAATATTTTTTTTATAAATTACTTCGACAAATTTGTGTTTGTCTTTATAGATGATACTCTAATATACTCCAAAACTAGAGGAGCACGAGGAGAATCTATGAACTATACTATATAACTTTCCAAAAGTGAAGATCTATTAAAAGTATAGCAAGTGTGAGTTATAGTTTAAATATGTCTAATACATGGGTCATATCATCACATGTAAAGTGATAATTGTGGATCCATCAAATACATATACAATTGATGGATGAGCGAGGCAATCATTGGTGATAGATATCTGTAGCTTCTTTGGGTTATTTAGATATTATCACCACTTTGTGGGAAATTTCTAACGATTGTCCAACCCTCATACCAAGATAACTCATAAGGGATTAAACTGTTCTAGGAGATATGAATACAAAGAGAGCTTCAATGAGTTGAAAAAGAGGCTTATCACTACACCCTTTCTCACACTAACCACAACTGGAGAAGTGTTTGTGGTATTTAGTAATTAATTAATTATAGAAAAGGGTTGTGTGTAGATGAAAAATGAAAATTTAATTGCATATGCTTCAAGTAAAATAAATGTTAATGGGAAAAACTATCAAACACTTGATCTGGAGTTGGTTATAGTGGAATTTTCTTTAAACAAATTCGGCATTTCCTCTTTAGGGAGAAGTTTGAAATATATACCCACCACAAAATTATGAAGTTTATATTCACACACAATGAGTTGAACATGCACCAATGAAGATGGTTAGAGTTGATCAAATATTATGAATACTCAATGAATTACCACCCTGGGGAAAGCGAACAATGTAGAAGATTCTCTATGTAGATAGGATCCATCAATTCTATCATTGATGAGAATTGAAAAAGATCAAATCTTCTATTATTTGATGAATTTGAACATGGGAATCATTAATAAGGGAACCTAATTACTCCTTTTCCCAAATTATTTCTCAACTGTCTCATTTAGAAGGTTTAATGGTTGCTTAAAAGGATGATGTGGGAATTTATAAGAAATTGGAAACTATCAAAAAAAGGTGAATACTTGGAGTTCAATGTTAATGAAGAGGGAATTGTGAGATTTGGGACAAGACTATGAGTTCAAAAAATTATGGGGTTATTGAATGATCTTTTGGATAATGCACATAGAAAAAATTTATACATTCACCAAGGAAACACAATTATGTATCAAGATCTATGAGATCGCTATTGGTGGGATAACATGATGAAAGAGATCACTGAGTATACATAAATGTGCCTAGTATTTTTGCAAGTCAAGTATGAGAGGCATGTGTCTAAGGGTATGATGCAACCATTACCCACACTAGTATAGACATGAGATAACATCTCCATTGACTTTGTCAATAGACATCCAAATACATCATATGGAAAAAATGTTATCTAGTTTGTTGTGGATCGTTGTACAAAGACTGCACACATCATTGCATTTTGATAGGAACTTTCATTGCATCAACTGTCACTTTTATATATTAGAGAAGTGGTAATACTCGATGGAGTACCAATAACTATTGTATCCAACTTAGATCCATGATTATATTATATGTTCTAGAACAGTCTCCAACATGCTCTGAATACTAAGCTAAAATTTAGTATGGATTATTATACTAAAATTGATTTTTAATCTGAGTGGACTACCCATACACATGAGGACATGTTGAGAGCATGATCAATGGACTTCAAATGATGATTGGATAAACATATCCCTTTATTTTACTTCTCTCACAATAACAGTTTCCATTCAAGCATTCAAATGTCTCTTTATGAAGCCCTTATTGGGAAGAAGTGAAGAACTCTGACATGTTTTGATGACGTTGGGGAGTGGAAACTCCAAGGTCCCGAAATGGATGAATAAATAGTGTAGAAGATTAAGTTAATATAGAAGAACATTTAAGCTGCTCAGAGCCAACAAATGAGCTATGTTGATAATCATCGGAAAGGCCAAGAGATTGATGTTAGAGACATGGTATTCTTCTGTATATCATGGTGGAAGAAGGTTGTGATTATTTGGAAGAAGGTAATGCTTTTCCCAAGGTACATAAACCATGTTTATATCATTGATCACATTGGAGTAGTGGAATATCGACTTGAACTCCCACCAATTCTATATCATGTTAAATATGTGTTCAATGTATCACTCTTGATGAAGTACATACACGACCCATCTCATTTACTCCATCCAGAGGTGGTACCATTGGAGAATGACCTCTCATATGAAGAGATACCGGTGATGATATTAGATTATAGGGAAAAAGTCTACAAATCAAAACAATGCCATTCATCATGGTTTTATGGAGAAACTAATAGTTTAAAGATACATCAAGGGAATCAAAGGATGTGATGAAGAATAATTACCTGCATCTATTTCATGTGGGAAAAGGAAATTTCGAGGGAAAAAATATCTTAAGGGTGGAGTATTGTAACAACCCAAACATTAATTAAATAAGGTTCATCTAGATAAAATTAAATGTCATATTATGTAAAATGGTAATGTAAAACATATGAACTTCCTTGGTTTTATGTTTTTGTATTTTAAATTGTTGTAATGAATTGTGACAATTTGTAATATAGTTTTTGAACAATTATCAAATGATTAGTATAAATATAGGTATGTAATAAATATAATTTACAATGAAAAAGGAAGTGGTAGCCTCATCTAGTAGGCATTACCAGTAAGAAGCCGATTTTTCAAATCTCGGAATGGAGGCGACATCATTGGGCTTCTCTATTGACCAAGCCCAAGACGTGCTTCTACACGTTACACTTGAACAGAATAGCTAATGGGATAAGTGGAAGTTGATAGAGATTATCACTCTAGCGATGTTATCTCAGCCACTCCAAGAGGCCGTCACCATCACACACCTTACCCTTCGATCTTATACATGTGTAATAAGGTTTTATGAAAGAATACATTAGCATTATGACTATATGCATTATTGTTTTATATATTAGAGAATATACATTAATTTAATTATTTTCATTTAGTAAATATTTTTTAATAAAAAATAGTAATTTAAGAAATCTATATTGTTTAATTAATGGATTTTTTAATTTTCTAATATTTTTAAAAAATATTTTTTCAAAATTACTTTTCATTAAATATAAATGATCATATAATTTTTATCAATACAAATTTTATTTTAATAAGGATTGAAATAAATTTTCATCAAAACCCGTGATTATTATATAAATGTGGGTTTTTTTAAATTTAAATATTATCATATTTATAAAATTATTTAGATAAAATGAATATTATTTTTTGAGTTAGGGAATCAAAATTATCAAATGGTGAATTTTTCATTATTTTCTGAGATGGTCGATTTTTTGGGTAAAAATTAAATACCATTTAATTATATAATGTGTTTTATGAAATCATAATGATATAAAAGTGATGTAATAAAATAATATAAATGGATTGTTTGGCCAATACGTGTTTTACCATTAAAATAATTTTATTTTAGGTTTGTTTGATTTTTTACAATGCCTTAGTGGACCCTACAAGACATATAAGGAATTTTAACTTTTTAAATTAATTTCCTTGAGATTGCAACTCACATCCACATAAGAAAGCATAATATTATAAGATATTAGTATATTAGACATATAAAATAATGATTCTACTCCCCTTTGGATAAAACCATTAGAAAATATCACGGGATGTTTTGTGGATTTAATTAGATTATTGTGTTGTGTCCAAAACCTAAATATATAATAATTACCTCTCATTTCATATATAAACCCACCCATGATCCCACGTCCTCTTCAGTCAAATTATTTGGAGGTCGACAATCCTCATCCCTCGTCTCTCTATAATACTTTCAAGGTTCCCCAAGATCCCATGAATCCTCTCTAAATCCACTCTGAAGCCTTTGGGATCACAAATCCAATTAAGGGATTTCTTCCATTCATATTTTTTCTCAATTTAATGATCTTTTTATACCCTTTTACATTAAATTAAAATTATTGAGGTATGATTTTTAACAGCCCATATACTTCCTTCCTTATTATGGAATTATGAGATACCCATTTCTCTCTCACTAGTGCCTCCCATGTACACTTGTTACCAGGCCAAAATTCTATAAGGGATTTCTCTAAGTTTATTTAGATTCAATCAATTATTTTGTATTACAAATATAAATTCCATTAGATATATTGGGAAATGTATCTATGTAACCCCATTACTATCTATTCCATGTAAATATTATAGTACACCCCTTTCTCACTCATCCACCATTTCTACAAATTTTTATGTTACACCATTATGCTTCCAATATTACACTGTGATTTTCCAAGAAAAATTCATTGTGTAGTGAATTCCATGACAATTTCTCTATCTATAGTATTCCATATTTTTCACATTTACTAATTGAATATATAGTTTCAAGTAATAATTACACCTTCTATTATAATTGAATAAATGAGAATTTCTAATGAATCTTTGTTATATGATCCATGTGGAACACTTATACATGAAATGAAATGAGTAAGAAGGGTTCACCCTAATACTACTTCAATTCATTTGTCAATTATTAGTATCATGGTACGTCAAGTGAAATTAAGTTTTACTAATTCTAATTCATATGAAATGATGGTTTACCCTTGCTCCATGTGTAACGTTCCTTGGATCATGCTAATATCATGTTAAGCGTTGTTTCCACATTTCCATGTAATGATAATCATGTTATATCATTCATTTATGTTAATGTATCTCTTATTCAACATTGATATTCATATTTCCTAACATATACTATATTGTTAAGTTTATTCCCTATTTACTCCCTTACTAGGCTTTATAGCTCACCATTTTCTTATTCATGTCCTCAGGTTATCCAATGCAATGCAATGTACGACAGAATGTGTGTGGTCATGTAAATGATGTTTTCAACAAAGATGTGTATTTCTAGTTTTATGTTTTTATGCAATGTTCCTATGCCACAATGAAACTAGACCAATCTAACTTCTATGATGTATGAAGTGAAGGTTTTATATAATTAAATATGTTTAAGAGAGTAATAAAGTGTAGGGTTGTTATAGAACTCATTATATTAAATTACAAAAAAAATCGTACATTAATATAGTTATACACATTATTTCAAATCATAAATTATAATTATAAATATTCAAACACCATGTCGAAACATAGCGGTCATGTTATATATGAGAAACTAAAATAGAGAAATTATTTAATTATAAGATTATAACTACTCCCTTATCAATGTTTGTGGACTAAACTCATAGAAAATATAGTCTCAGTTAATTAATTGTGGTTTGATGATATATTGGGAATGGATTGGAAATCCTTTTATAAATATGACATCAACTGTCAGGATGGGGATATAACTCTTCACATCATGAGTTTTTCTCTGATTCAATACATGTGTTTGGAGTAGGATGAATCTCATTTTTTATCATTATCTCAAAATGGGATATTATTTCCCTGTGGTTATGAATATATTACTAAAGGTAATTATCACCATTAATGGAATTCCCTATTAGAGGGACTACAATGATGTATTTGAAGTATAATTTCCTGATATTCATTTTGACTGAGATGTTAACATCACAACTGAACATATACATTGATATCTTCCAATAGGAATTAATCCCTATATCATTTGAAAAATTTAGTTGGATGAAATAAATATATTTTAAAAATAAAATCTAGGAAAGGGATTTATAATCACATCTGCTTCAATGTGGGGATCTACAGACCTCTTTGTCAAAAAATATTATGTATAAATTCTCCTCTATATTGAATATTTCAGGATGAATAATATATATCCACTAAGACTTATAGATGACATGTTAGATCAAATTTATAAGGTCCAATATTCTTCTATATTCAACCTTTGTTTGAGATTCCAATACTAAATGGTGAAAAGGGATGATATTTGAATTAATTTCATTCTAATGAGGTAAGGAAATTATGAGTTCATACTAATATAATTTATACACACTTATTCTTCAAAAATTATTATTCACAAAATTAATAGATTTATTAGAGATTACTCTAATAAAATTGTCGAATTCTGTCATATATGATATTATGATATTCTCCAAAAGCATGGAGGATCATGTGGAAATATGAATAATAATATAAAGAAAATATGAAAATATTTTTTATATGAAAGTTATAAAAAATATGAGTTGTGTATGGAATAAGTATCATTATATGGAAATTAAATCACTAGAAAATGGAATATTATTATTCCCCACTATGGAAATGGAAATTGAGGAGTGTAAAAGACAAACATCTATAATAGAGAACCATAATTTCCATAGACAGTATCAGAATTGGTGATGATTTGTGAGAAAATTTTGGGATTTCAGAACCCACTATAAAATATGGATAATAATAGAGTAATGTGTTCCTTAACTAATGAATATGAATATTGGATCATGGAGTTGAAAATAAGGATCATTGGTTCACTAATACATACACTTCTCATGTGTGGTAAAATAATTATTTTATAAAAACTATAACCCAAATATGGTATTGGGTTGTGTACTAACATAGATTGATAATGTAATTTCCTATCCGTCTGGTTAGATGAATGCTCAAGACCATAATTGTCATATATTTTACATGTAGTTGTCTATAAAAGTCATTACGATTAAAATATAGTGAAAGTATCTCAATTTGGTAATGCATGAGAAGTATATATAACATAAGATCCTTAAATATATTTTTTCCCAAATAAAGATATTAATATTCTCCATTGAAGATAGTTAGAGATAATAACGGATTATGAATTAACAATTCATAGTATTACTGGTAATGATGACAGTCTAGTATATGCTATATATATATATAATAGAAAATGCATCTTTATAAATGATGATAATTGAGAATGATTTGATCACTGTAGATATTCAAAGGATGGATATGGGATTATAAAATAATGGAAAATCATATTTCATTTTTAAAATCGTTTCTCAACCATCCATCAGTGAAATGACATAGTATGTTCAAATAGATAATGTGAAATTTTTAAGGAAGTTGGATGTTATCAAATATGAGGAATCGTCAGTGTTCAAAATTGATGGTGGAGCTATATTTTTTGGGTCAAAATTATGTGTACCATAAAATCCCATGATAATTAATGATATTTTTAATGATTCGTATAGTTATACCTTACTCACCCACCTTGGGTGCATGCATATGTATTGAGATCTATGAGGGAACTATTGGTCATATAATATATCAAAAGAGATCTCGTAATATACATTAATGTTCCTGGTACATTAAAAATTTGAGGCTAAAAGGAAATTTTAAAAAGGGAATATTCAACCATTAAGTATTGAAACATAGAAATTGAAAAACATCACCATGGTATTTATCACCGATCATTTGAAGATATAATGTGGGAAAATTATATATGTGTTTTTTTGGATTGTCTCAAAATATCTACTCACATTGATATTTGAGAAGAATTATAATTATATCAACATGAAAAAATATTCATGAAAGAAGTTGTGAGGTTGTGTGAAAAAAAATTTCTATTTTCTATGACAGAGATTTGAGATTTACCACCATGTTCTGGAAGAGTGTCTAAAAATTATCTAAATTCTTAGTTAAACAACAATACGTCTAATCACACCATAACTGATGACCAATTTTAATAAACTATATGGACACTACAAAAAATGTTAAAGGAATACTTGATATACATCAAAATAGTATGGGAAAAATATGTTCCTCTAGTTGAGTTCTATTACAAAAATTGATTTCAATCATGAATCAAATCAATGAAGATGAAGACCTTCATGGGAAATCATATAGATCCTCTATATGATTGGAATCTATTGGTTAACATATGAAATTAGGAAGTAAATGGTCATTGAAATGGTAGAACATGTCAAGACCATTCAATAGTACATAAGGGTTCTCATAAAATACAAAATATATTTAATGATTATCATCACTAGGACTACGATTTTAGGGTAATACAAAAGGTATTACTCAACATATATCCATTGAGTAGAGTAATTATATTTGGGAAGAAGTAAAATATATGTCATGGGTACGTCAGTGACATTAAAATAATGAATTTCATCCTATATATAGCTTATCCACTAGAATATATACCTTCAATGTATTATGTACAATATGTATTTAATGTATCCGTCTTGTGGATGTATATAATGGATCCCAATTTATATTTAATTCATAGGTTCCACAACTAGAAAATTATATATCTTATAAGGATTAGCTGGTGATATACTTGGAGTGTAGATGTAAGGTTATATGAAGCATGAGAAATCAACTAATCAAAGTACCATGGTTAAACCAGAAGTACAATGTGGTTACATGGGAATTAGAGTAATTCATAAAGATTAAGTAACCTCGGCTATTTTCACCTTATTATGTGAAATGAAATTTTAAAAGGGAAATAAATAAAGTCGAAAAGAATGGAAAGACCCAAAATATGAACTATATGATTTCCCTTCTGAAAATAAAACATTATGAAGGTAATTTATAATAAAAACATAAAACATGAGTAAACAAAAAAAAATTATTTTAATAATTTGAACATTATATTTTATTAAAATAAATGGAAATAAGAGTTGATTTTTTAAAAAAATGGGATACTAATGAAAAAATTATACACTAATAATAGGCGAATTTGGATCATCTAGATCTCCCATAATAATCACATTCATGAATAAAATTATATTAATTTGGTAGAATATTAGTAATTCCATATAAATATATGATTTGAATATATATATAACCTTTAATGAATATAGATTTGAAATAATAATTAATGAAATGTATTTTATTTATAGGGTGTATGGAAGAAATATGACCACTGCAAATAGTAACGTGAATGTTAGAATAGATAAATCACCTATGGAAATGTAAAATAATATTTAGTTGACATAGAAAATGAAAATATAAAAAATTTATTCCATTATAAATTTTAATATAATTTTTAAAAATTTTAATTTTTATTCTCATAGTTTAGTAAAACAAATTTGTTTTATTGAATGTTATAAAAATATAGTGATTTAGAATAATGATATTTTTGTTAAAATAGGATTATAAATTAATATTATATTCTACTATAAATATATTATTATTTTATATGATGTTATTTCATTCTTTAGAGGGTTAAAATAGTCGACCATTATATTAGAATAGATATTTTTCTAATAAATGATGTTTTTATTTAAAAATTTAATTACCTATAATTTTAAGATTATTATTATTGTATAAAAAATTTAAAATTTTTAATATACATGTTTAAAATTTCTAAAGGCTATATATTGGTAATTTTCCAAAATATTTTTGTTTTAGTGTATAGTTAATTATGATAAATTATGTTATTTGGCATTATAATCCAAATAAATGAAATTTTGAGTCATGTATAATGTATGGTAAAATTATTTCAAAGTCACATTAACTATTTATTGAAATTAGTCATAAGAATAAATAATATTTATATTCTTCTGAGAAAATTATATTCTAATGAGTATAATAATCTAAAACACCCATCTTGTCCGCTTATTAGTACCACTTCTCATCACCATGTCTCATCAGAACCTCAAAGATTTATAGTCTTATAAATCTTTCCAAATCCATTCCCAATCCTATCCAAACAATTATAGTTCTTAACACCTCTATAAAAAACAAATTTCATGATCCTTGTGGTGTAATTAAAGGAATCATGATTTAAGAGGTAAGATTCTCACTTTAGCACATTAAAAATCATATTTTCTTTTACCTTCCTATCACCTGCCACATCCAACAACTAGTAATGACTATAATATTATATATATATATATGTGATATAATTTCATGGTTCATATGTAATATACACAATCCATCAATTTCATTATCCACTTTTTCTATGAATTAAACTATATTCCATATTATATCTGTTAAATAGTTTCATGGTTTTTAAGTTTGAATTTTCCATTACTGCCTTCATGGATGGGCATGACACTATTATTATGGATTTAATAGACTATAAAAAATATATTAAATTTTATTTCATGTTATTTAATTTATATACTCACACAATTCTAATAAATATTTGTCGACGATTGGTAAAACTAAAAAAAGTAATAATTTAACAATTACATTTTTATTAAATTGTTTATATATGTGTGTATATAATAATAAATGAATAAAATATGGACTATATAAATTCCTAGAAGTTCATGAGTATGATTTCATTTTATTTGAATTGTTTTTTTAAAATTGAAAATAAACTTCGATAATTATCCCAAAGGGATCTCACTTGGAAATCATGAAATGAACGCTCTTATAACAATAGAATTGAACTCTCTATATCATATGAAGTGTATATAAACGAACATAATTAAATTGTTGTAAATAAAATATAAAAAATAAAAGGTTATAAATTTTGTTAATTAATGTATATAAATTCTTAATTATGGAAACCATTGATAAGAGGATAATGATTATAGAACATTAAGTAAGGAATATCCTGGAACATCCATATTTAGTTTGGGGTGATGGCTTATATATCTTACCTCAAATTATCATTCCAATTTTAAAATTAATATTCTATTTTATATATACATGTTATGAATATATATATCTATATTAAATAGTCATTCATTTATTGGTAAATAATTGTTTTAGATGGTTTTTATATCAATTATCTAAGATTGGGTACCCAAATTAATGGGATATTCTATATTCTTACTCCTTTTAAGGTACACTCCATGAAATTTATAATCCATCAATGTTTTCTAATATCATTCATCATATCTTGGAAACACATTTTAGTTAATTTTATATATTAATGGAAATTATTTTTCATTTAACCATTTTAATATACCTTTACCATTTTTCAAAATGCCTTTCTTAGTATGTACATTTCAAAAGAGATTTCGCAACTCTTTTTTTACATATTCAATTAAGATTAATTTCATTAATATGTTTATATATATATATATATATTCCATTATGAATGTCCATGAAATATTCTAAACCATATATCATGTAATCATTTATGATACACCCTTTGATTTAGCATTATGAAATAAATAAGAAACCCATTTTCTTCTATGTGTAACTTCTGTTTTATCTTTATTCATTGTTTCTTATTATGGTACCCAAATGCATCTACATTTTATGATACTTGTGATTATATTGGGATCCAATGTATTAGAAAATTCTTTAGTATCATGGGTCTTTATATATGGGACTGCTTTGTGAAATAAGTTTAAATTGGACATTTTCCCCCATATTATGTTTTAGATGTTATCATCGACCTATACTTATGTAATGTTTTATAATTCTACCACATTCATATATTTCAATTAAATGTTTTTTATATTATGCCTCTAAATGATTATTCATGATCCTTTTCATTAATTTTATCATTTTATTCCGTCTAATATATATATATTTCTTCATTTACATAATTATTCCCATGTTGGTATTTTTAGATCAACCCCATTTTATGTGTATTCTCAAGGATATCATATGTAGTTATTATATACCAAATTGAGATATGAGATCATTATTGAGATTAAAATAATGATGTCTTAATTTCGTTTCATGTTTTCTATTTTTGTACCTAGTATTATAATGATACCGGGAATTTTGATATGTGTTTTTTAATTAATGAAAAAAATATGTTAAAAAATTGGAGAAATGTGTAAAAGTATGGGGTCCCTATAGGTAATGTCATTAACGTATTCCTTCTATTTCAATTGGAAATCATCATAACCATTAGAATATTAATAATAACATACACTATTAAATTACAATATTAACAATGGTTAAGATTCATAATTTTCTTTCAAATGAAACCCAATATATTTTCTAATAGAAAAAATATCCTATATAGTACAAGTCCATTTAATGACTGCATTATGGAAGATGTACTATATTTATTCAATGATGGATTTTCATTTATAATTTCATTTTATGTAAGGTTTGATGTAATTTTAAATCAAGAAATTATCTAATGGTTGTTTTTATTACATTTAAAAAATGATACACCAAATGTAATTTCAATTATCCTATATACCATGACTACCATTATGGTTTCTATTAAAAAAATTTAAAACATTTCTAAAAAAACATCATTATGTTCTAACAAGACATATGACTACAACTACAATAAAAATCCAAATTTATAGTTCCAAAAATCACATAAATTCTATTTAATTTCCCAAAAATACATTTACATGAAATTCATTTCATTATGATAAAACAAACATTTGAAAATCACATAAACAACTATTATGACATATAATCCATTAAATTTAATAATTTATTAACAATACACACCCTTATTCCCAATGAAACAAATCGATTTCAATAAAACACTAAATTATTTTAGTAGCATAAAAATAAATTCATAAATTTGGAAAACAACATTAATATTAAATTATTATAATAAAACACAAAATTCATCATTATCACTCAACATTATCTGTTCAATAGTATTAGTTTAAGAGTCACATCAACATTATTGATCTGGAAATTTTAAAATTCGTCATAAATATATTTTATTCTAAAAAAATAAATAAAATTTTGGATGAATTGAATAATGGGAAAACATTTTGAATGAAATATAATTAAGGTAGGTAAAATTATAAAAGACAAGGTTAAATCACCCATAATATTTAATTAATATAATTATAACATTGATAATCATCATTATATGGTAAGGTGAGATTTAAAATAATAGTGATATATTATAAAATTTTTATTATATCTCATCTATTGAGTTGATGGGTATGATCATGAGTAAAAAAATATTGAAATATATTTATAATATTCTTAATCAATAAAAAATTATTGAATTGTTATTATAAAATAAGAAATCAATTTTTAATAAATTCATTTAATTTTCACATAAATAGATTTTCATCCAAAACCATTTTTAGTGTTTTTGTCCCATAAAAGTGTAATTAAATTTTTCCACATAAAAATATTATTTTTAAAAATGAAATTATTTTTTTATGATAATAATACTAAAATTATATATGGGTGGATATTTTTTCTCTAAAATTATTTAATTAAAATAAATAGATAAAGTTATTGATTTTTTAAATAGAATTATTTAGTTTCAATAAATAATTTAATTTAAAATATCATTATTATTTTTAATTAATGTTATGTTCCATATAATTTTGTAATAATAACTTAATTTCTTCCATTTTAATCAAAAAAAATCATGAATTTGATATTTTTTTATGTTTAAAAATGCATTTTCTCAAAAACTATTATTCACTATTATATATTAATATATATTAAAATTTATTTCTTCTCTTTATATAGATTTATTCATGATAAATGGAGACCATATTTGAAATCATAATGATCATGTTTTTTAAATAGGTGTTTCCGATTTTTAATCATTATGACTAGTAACCATAGAAAATTATTTTTACCACAATCAATGAAAAATGAGATAATTCGTGTTAAAATTTTATTTGAAAATACATCTAAATCATCTAGATGGATTTCATTACATTTTTTATGACTTAATTAAATCCATATATATCCATAAAATTAATATAGGGAATCATGGTGCAATATTTATCTATTTTGACTTTTAAAATATTTATTTGAAAGATAAAGTATGAAATGTCACTCTCTTGACATGAATATCTATAATAATTTTTCATAATAAAAAATTGAGGTTATGTGAAGTTTCTGATGTTTATATTAACTATAAAATAATTTTTTTCACTAAATATATTTATTTTTATTTTTTATTCCTTGAATATTTACCCTAAATTCTTACGGAACACAAATATAATATTTATTAAATTAATAGAAAAATATAATAATTGATTTTCAAAATAATAATTGTAATAAAACTTTAGTGAATTTTTGAGTTTCCTTAGTTAGGTTGAAAAATATAAATTTGATAGATGTGCTAAATAATTATATTTTAATTCCATTTTTCACATAGTGTCTGTATTTTCTAATTAATTGAATAGAATCAAAAATGATATTAATGATATTTTATGTTAAATAGTATTTTATTAAATTATTTAAAATTCATGAAAATCATGAAATAAATTAATTATGAAGATATATTTTCTAAAATATAATCTTTTTACCAATTAAAATTCATTTATTACCTTATAATTAAAATTACAACACTTTATGAGTTAAACATTCATTACCACAAGGATAAAATTGGTTAATTGAGGGGTTAACCAATATTTAATGGTTAATACTTCACAAAAACCTGTAAAAATTTTAATAGTTTATTTTATGTTTACCAAATCATAACTTATATTTGAACTCATTCCCATTTGGAATCATTTTTCAAAATATTTAATTTTTTTAGTTATTTATGAAATTATAAGAGTGCCCCTCCTATCACATAGAAACTTGAACCCATACTTCATCTTATTTACAAAATATAGAGCTATATGTAATAAATAAACATGAAATTTTATATTATAAACATACCAATCCATGATTTTTAATTTTTTATGTAACCATTCGAAGGATCTTGATGATGGGATATAAATGTGGCATACAAGAGATGTGGTTACAATCTTACCTGACCAAAATGATTTTTTTCATCTTATTCCTACTATAAATATGTTATATTATTCCGGAAATGATATATTAATCATAAAAAAATAGACATAAATGATATTATGATTACTAATCCTCCCATATTATTCCTCTTTTCCATCAAGTGGGAAGTGAAACTATAAATCGTGTGTACGTATGACACATTGTCTCCATGTAGTGATACAATTAATTTTCCTTCCCCATATTCCATATATATTTATTATGATGAGTTCAAGGTTTATATATTATATTTTTCAGAAATTACAATTTTTTATGTATAATATAATATATAAATTCAAACCTTGCAATACGTTGGAATACAATATGCATGTTTATGCGTATGTGTGGACTACTACAGCCACAAAGCGATGTGATTAGTTTTTCATTTCAAATTTACATAGATATTAACAAGGATATATTTACTAATTATATATATATATATGATATAATTTTAATTATAAAATTGTTATTTATTTTTTACATTTCCATTGTTCCATTAAATGATAATTGATAATTACAATCATGGGTAAATAAGACCAAAAAGATCCACGAATAGTGAACATAATATTTATATCTCTATATATTTGTGGATGAATAAAATATATATGTATAATGATTATTTATTATATTTATATCATGGTTAAAATTATAAATATGTTGGAGCCATTACCAATGTATAAGTATTAAGACTTCTAAAAAAATATACCTAAAAAATATAGTATTTATCACCAAAAATAGAAATATTTATTTAAAAAATATTAATAAATCAGTGACAATATTTTATAAGTAAAAAATATATTTTCTTATATATATATATATATATGTATGGTTCTGTAATATATTTTTAATAAAAATATATATTTATGAAATCAAAGGATTAAATGTTTATGAATCCATATAAGTATTAAGGTAAGAGATTTATGTTTCATTCCCATATTAATCAGAATTATTTTTTCATGAATTCAAAATAACGATGTTATTTTATCTTTAACTAAGAATTAAATTTTATTTATATTTTATTAAATTTTTTTTTATAAAATCATTCTTTACCTTTAATTTTTCTCTCTTAATGTACTTGAGATATGAAAAAATATTTTTGTTGAAAACAGACAATGTTTTATTGATCGGTTGGGAATATTTTTCTTTCCTGTGCATGACATAAAAATGTTTTCAAGAATTATTTTGACTATTATATAAGAAATTTTTAAATACATTTTTACACATTTTTTAATTTTTATAATAATGGTTTCAAATGACTATTCTTTCTGTTTTTCACACAAGTTACATTTGAATTTTTACATAAAATGTGAAAGGAACCATTGTTTTACTGTACAATGAATGAAAAAAAAAATCCAAAAAATCATGACCATTAAATGTTTTAATGAATCATATACATTTATTCATGGATGTATTAGAACAAATTTTTTTAAATAATAGATTATAAATCTATATTTGTTTATGTTTATAATTCAATTTGAGAATGATATTTTCCCTAGAAATATTTCATCAAACATTTATGGAATTTGCATCCAAAAACATTTTATATTTATTATTTTTTAATAGGTATATGATAAAAAGATATCATTATAATTCATTTAATGGATTATTCATGATTTTTTTATGATATGATTATTATAACATTGTTCTTATCACATGTTATGATATGATAATAGGATAAATGATTTATTATATTTAGGAAAAAATATGTATGGGTTTAATTATGTAATGGTTGAGGAAAAATTATATAAAAATCAAATTAATTGGGTGATATTTTATATGCAGTTAATTTTTTTTGAAATAGAACTATTTTCATGATTCATTTTTCGAACCAAGCTGGTGTGGTTAATCTAATATGGTAAACATATAATGATGCCTTATTCATTATGATATAAGAATCATGTGTTAAGGCATGATCCAGTATGATTTTATGGTCATAGAACATAACCTTCACATATGAATTTTTTTAATACTTTTCACTACTACAAAAAATAAAGTAATTTTTAATTCTTACAATGTCAAATTTTCATTCTTGATTTATTTACAAATGATCTACCACTCTTATGATTCAAGTTTTTTGAAAAGATAATTCAGTATGAAATGAATATTTTTCTATATATGTTATAATGGAAATGAAATTTTCTATTTATATTCTTGATGTCGTAAAGATAATATTATGTTATTATTTAATTTTTTTGATTATGTTCAACTATATTTACCCTTATTGAACATCAAAGATCGCCCTTTCCTATATTTCCATACACTTTGTTATGAAGCGAGGTTTTATGTAGGGAAATAATAATTAATTTAAAAGGTTGGAAGATCTGGTGGAGATATTAAATATCTTTCATGAAATAAAAATATTTTATATATACACTCCAAAGAGACTAAAAAATTATAATTTAGGAATATATCATAATGTTTTATATTGAATATTAATTAAAAAATTATTAATATTTATTTATGAAAAACATGGGTCACTATAGCCGGTATCAGTGAAGGGATTGGTTATATATTGATGATTAATAATACTAATTTTTTTTTGAAATTTCTTATGATAATATAATATATTGGATAAAAACATATAAGTTGGTTAATTCATCTATTATGTGCCTTTCCATGTAATAAATCCCTTTGTTGATACTATGTATATGATATTTTTCCACATAGATCCATATAAGGTTGATAAACATAAATACTATTGGTCATGTATACCTTGTCCTTGATTATAGTTAATAGTGTGTGTACCCTTATAGAACGCATGGATTGACACTATATTGTGATATTCATGGGTTTACTCACATTTTATATACAAAACAAAATAAAATATTTAACTAAATGATGTTCTTAGATAACCTATGTTAAAAATAATTTTTCATATGTTGAGTGAATGTTTTAATGATTTATAAGTTTTATAAATTATTTTTCATGATTACTTTTCTTCCCATTATGATTATTAATCCAGAGACTATGGTTTTTAATTTATCCAATGGTTGTAACCAAGAGTTTTTTTTGATAAAACTAAAAGTAATAGATGATGAAAATTTTTTATATAATAGAACCAAAGTGAAATGAGAGATTGATAAAAAAATATCATGATTACATGTAATAATAAATCTCATCATATAAAAAAAATCAACTTGGTATATTTTCCAGAGAAATCAAATAATATAAATATAATGTTTCTTGAAGCCATATAATAAGAGGATTTATTTTCCTACATATCAATTTTTTGGAAGAAGCACCTAGTGAAATATAGAAAAGGAAATAATTTTTTTTACTTTTAAATAAACGGTTTTGATTAATTATTTTTCAAGGATAAATAATAATTTTTATCATAAAAATATATTGAAATAATTGTATCTGTAATGTATCATCAATAGTTAAATATATTATTTGTTGGAAATATGGGAATTATTGTAATCAATTTCTGTTCTGGAAGGTTCATAAATGGTATGATCATGGTTATAAAAGTAAAGGGTTTTCATTTTATAATGAAGATACTACAAATTAAATAAAAAAGGTAGGTTGTGTAATGGAAAAAAATGGTGGTGTTTAATTAATTTTTTAATAGAGGAGTGGAATAATTAATGTTTTTAATGTATTGGAATTTGAGTACTATGATGTAGAAGTATTTTTATTAATTATATTATCGTTATAGGAGTAATGAATATTTAGGTATTTTTGTGTTGAATGTTTTTCTGGCTTTTCAATATTATATTGAAAAATGTTGATGACCAAAAAAATTATTTTTTTGGTAAGGAAGTATTTCACGGGAAACCCATGATTGAGGGAAATAAATCCCTTATTATGTTAACATTATTTAAATATTAATATTTAGTAGAGACAAATAGATTTTTAATAATTTAAACATGATAATTGTTACGAACATGGAACTTATTACTACTTTTATGACTATGTGGTTTGTTTTAACATTGATGGAGTTTAATAAATTTTTGGATTTATAAAATATATTCTACAATAAATTAATTTATTTTTGGAATGATGAGAGATTTAATTTTTTGATGTACATATGTTTTCATTGAGTATTTATGGTAATTCAAGTTATAATAATGTTATAAGAGAATATGTTATCATGTTATTCACATATTTTTTATGTGGAATTTATATGTACTATATATTGTCTTGAAGATTAATGTTATGTTGATTTTATTAATTTAATGAACATGTATAAATTTTTTTATTTAGAATTTGGTTTGACACATTTTCATGGTGCCTCAAAAACAACTATTTATAGAATGGATTAAATTGTACATTATATACAATAGTGTTTTAGTTTAATGAACTATTTATCATATTTTTTACATATACTATTCATTATCAGTTGAGTAAATATCTAGATACCAGAAGAATAATATTTTATTATTTTTTAGTTCTTATGACCCTTTAAATATTTTCTTCAGTATTTTAGGTAGAAAAATTTGTCTATAATTTTTATTTCATGTATTAAGAGATGAAGTGGAAATTGGTCGATAACTGACTAATAATGAAATAATTCTTATGAGATGGAAAGAAGTCAATTAAGAATATTTTCTCATCTTCTATATTGTGGTAATAAAATAATCCTGCAACATTATGAAAAAAATTTAGAAATAAAATTTTATTAGTTTTATATATTTTTAGATGAATCAATGGTACTTACAACTATCACAAAATTATGGTTTTTTGTTTGTTGACTTTTTCATGAAAATGGTATTTATCAAAATAATAGTATATCGGTGTTATGTCACACCAAATATCTATATTTATACATCCCACCAATGTTCTCCTTATATGGAAACCAAATTATGTAATATATTATGCCATTATTATACTTCCCACTTCTCCTTTTCAAAAAAAAATTAAGAAAAAAACTGTTTAGGTCGTTGGAGATAATTTAACACCCAAAAAGTTTAGTTAAAACAATAACAAGCTTGATATCAGTCTTCACATCTATCACCGAGCATAGTGAATAATTTTATATATTAAAAAATATCATTATAACCTTGAATTTTAATTGGATTATACTAATATGATATGAAAAAATTTTAAATTATCGTGGGTCTAAATCAAAATAAATATATTGAATATTTAGTATAAAATAAAGCTCAATTTTGATTAAATTCAGTTGATGCTTAAAAAATAAATATTCATTAATTAATTTTTAGTGCATTTATTACATTTAATGTTTAATTGTTTTATATGATATATATATATATATATATATTCTATATAAATTATGAAAAATCATTTATAAATACTCTCATCAAAATTTTATTACGTTAAAATATTGTCTTTTTTTAGACAATTTATTTTTTATCGTATAGTGAAATTTTTTTTCTTTCAAATATTGTATTTTTATTTAATTAAATAAATTACTTTAAAATTAAAAATATATTTTGTTTCTAGTATAAATTTAACATCTGATTAATTTTATTTATAATAATCTAATTTATTAAAATTAAATCATTACTATTCATGACTTTTTTACAATAATATTTTTATGCTAAAAAACGTTTTTATAAAACATGTTTCTCTATTAATTGTACACATTTATATTAAAATTTATTAATTAAGAACATATATATATATATAATGTTTATAAAATTTGTTTATTATTTTGAATATGTAGGTTCAAATTTGTTAAATGTTTTAATTTTATTTTATTCATTATGAATGGTGACTGTAATAAATTCTTTTTACCATGTTATAGGTAAACTGACTTAATTTGGGTTAAAAAAAATATTACTATGTATTTAAATCATCCCCAAACATGACTTTATCATATTGTATGAGTTTATTATGGAAATTAATTCTATATTTATAAATATAGAAACTTGTTTCCATATTTTTTAAATTTTACCTTTATAAAATTTATGTAGAATATAATGTATAACATGTCACTCTCTTATAATTAATATCTACAATATTTTATAAATATTTGTAATTTAAAGTATTGTTCAACTATCAATGAATAATTTAATGATAAATTTATTTTATCATTCAATGATTTCTTATTGAATTAATATTATAAATTATCCAACAACACCAACATAATATTTATTAAATTAATATAAAAATGAATTAAATGATTTAAAAATAATAAAATTAATTGAACATGACGTAATTATTATGTTCCACCAATTTATATATATATTCCTTATTATGGTTGCCTTAAATGATTGTAATTTTATTCCATATTTTTTAATGTTTCATTCATAAGGATTTACAATGCCTTAGATAGATGTATATTTTGAATACAGTGGAGGGAGATCCACTATGGTAATTTTTTAGAAAAAAAGGTTGTCACAGATAGCAGTTTTATCAGGAAATGGGAAGAATAAGTTGTATAATACTTACGGGGCCATAATGGAAAAAATTCCAATATTTAAGGGGAACATGATTTTATGTCATAGTTTTCCAGACTATGTTCAAACCACATTTCCATTTATATCCCAAAAATCCCACCTTCCATTGTATGTTTACATGATAAACCTACTTTTTACAAGTAATGAAATTAGTCGCACGATCCCTCTATAGTAATTCACTTTGTTTCTATTAATTAATTCGCAAACCATGCCCCAAGTAAAATATCTAATCTAATTAACATGTTTTAATAAAATATATATATATATATATATATATATATATATATACATATTCCCCATCCATGAGATAATAATACCAAACAACCATTCTCGATAAAAACTACGCTGAAACACCTCCACATTTACAGTGCATCAAAGTATCTCCAAAAATAGAAACACCATACCATTAAAATCTAATTATATCCTAAAAATAAAAAATAAAACTATAAGATCCAATGAATTAATAAGAAATATGAAATACCTCTTATAAAACAAAATATATCAATAAATATTCACTCAGGATTCTCATACTCTTGCTCCATCGACCCAAAATCAGGTCTTAAAATTAAAATTTCCACTAAACTCAAAAATTCACAATCCATTGGGAATTAATATCCTATAAATTTAATTTTTTTAACCTTTTAAATTAATACATATAATCTAATTTTTATTTTGAATTTAAGCACTAAAACTCATCCTATAATAGCAGTCATAAAACACAACTACCTCATTTCATTCCACTCTAGTGTATCGAACGAGATTATCCATCATGATAAGAAACTTATGGTCCATTATTCAATAAAATGAAATTATAAATATGAAATTCCCTACCTAAAAACCATATGATTCTCTATGTCCCTCATATGTACTATGATACCACTTAATTACCATCTAATTCACATCCTAACCTATGGCACACAAAACCACACAACTTTACATAATGGGATAGTTCTAATATATAGTTCCTTAAGATTGAAATTTAAGAATAAAACACCACTCCAAACTCTAGATATGAATGTGATATTTCTTATATCCCTCCCAATGCAACCAAAAAACCCAAAAAGAGTCTTCCATTGGATTAATATCGTCATGTCACTCAACTATAATTTCCGACACACATTGATATTTTATTCTCATTATTCCATACCTTTTGAAGAATCTACTAATAATTAGATCATTCACACTATATTCTGATCTATACACCCAATGATATTCCCAGAATTGGTAATAATCCATTAAAATCTACTGGAAGGCTTCTTAGGAGCAGCAATGCACCACAAAACACTAATTTCTACATCAATTTTGAGAAAAATACTTGAACCATAAAATAATCTACATCTATGATAAAAACCTATTATTTTCTATAAAACTAGAAAACATATTATTCAATGACCCACCTATATGACATCACCATTTTTTCACCCATGGACTAGTCTTGTTACACCCATGGTCCTACCCACATGGAACTCCATGATCATTACTGACTAAATTCTTTATAATATATGACTATCCTCACCATCTATCAATCAAACAAATGCTTTAGGTCCCATAGCCGATCCAAAATCCATTTCTATGAATAATGAACTGATGAAACCACTTTTATCCTATCTAAATGAAAATATGAAACATCTTGACCCTACGTATTCCTTGTCTTTCTAAGAACATTATCCATGAAATCTGCAAAAATTAACCAAAATGAGGTCAACACCCTTAAATAGCCAAATGTGCATTCCCCACATTATGAACACACATACATAGATCGTTGAGCATAGATTTGGTAGGTTCCACCACTAAGGAATTCATGTGACTCATTCTGATATTTGTGCTCCCACTGATGCACTACCACTCATAAGAGGTGTCAAACTAGGATCAACAATGAAACTATATTTCATTACACATATGAAAACTATAAGTTACTAGGATGAAAATAAAATAATCATAAAAAAACTATGTCATCCTACCCAAAAGTGTCCCCCAATTTACCATCACCACAATTCCATGCCAATTATGCAAATAAATCCCACTATGTATTCATGAATCTCCACTATACAGTTATTAACCATAGCATATATATAATTAAAACCATCCTATTTCATGGGATTCAATAAAACCCAAACTATTTTCAATGAAACCAAACATGGACCATTCCATTGATTCGAGACCAATATGGCATTAATATACCATCTTGATTATAATTTAAAAAATAATGTTTTATATTCCTTAAGGTTTAGTCTTTTCGGAATAATGGTTTCATACTCATTGATGTAACTAACATGCTAAACAAGACTCATCATCTTGGTAGATGAGAGTCACCAATCCGATGCTCTCAATACTAACCATATTAAAAAACACTTCGCAAATATGACATTAATTATACCAAAAATAATTCACTCTTTCATAAAATTAATTTTATTACATGTACATATTAAGGATAAGAACATGACCCCCAAATCTGATATGTAATTTTAA
The DNA here is from genome assembly GCA_963277665.1 of Viscum album. Classification (NCBI taxonomy): domain Eukaryota; kingdom Viridiplantae; phylum Streptophyta; class Magnoliopsida; order Santalales; family Viscaceae; genus Viscum; species Viscum album. The sequence continues at coordinate 1,145,847,318 of OY728138.1, forward strand.
ATAACCCAAACCACATACCTAATATTCTAACTTGTATAATAGTTAGTACAAAATGGAAATGTACATTCATACAAAGGAAAGTATCCTTCAATACTAAACAAGATACATGACACTGGTACATTGGGTTCTTACCCACATCTATACCAACACTCAACAAAACACACATGAACTATCTTCATAATCAAAAAAATATTTCCATGATTTAAATATCCAATGTCATTCAATATAATAGGATAAAACTATCAAGAATCGCATTTTGATATCACAAGGTAAAGACTCACTAAAAAAATACTATTCCATTTCTAGAATTTTTTTTGTTCCTCCCACAAACCCTATAAAAAATTACTCACTATTTCCATTTCTCATAGGATGACTATTTATCAGGTCTCATGGTCACATTGCATCTATGTTTTCAATACCCCAACTCTAGTTTCATCATATATAATGGTAATTCTAGTTTATCCTGTAAACACCTAATCTAACATTATCTAAAATGGTTATAATATTCCCTTACACAATATAGATTATCTCAATATGAAAAGGCTATTACACAAATATAATCCCTAATGGATTTATCAAAAACAATAATGTAAACCACACATCAACTGGGGTTTCAATAATAGTCTCAATCTCTAGCCCAAACAATAAATATTAAATATCTGGTCCACATAACTATATACCTAGTAAATTCACAGTCTTACACAAGAAGAAAACAATTATTAGGAAATAAAATCATCACCTATCTTAGAATAGGTACCTCGTAACTCAGACTATTAAAAAAATCCCAAAAACTCATTCAAAAAGTAAATTCATATATACAAGAGTTCAAACATCAAATACATTGGATTCTCAATCTCTTTTTTTGGGATTTCACATTACCATCATGATATAAAAATAAAACATTAACAATTTTTACATTATATTCATTCATATAATAATTTTTTTAATGGTAATATTAAAAATATGGTTTTGATGGTTTTGGTTAAATAGGTTTTCATTCGAATCATAAAAGGGAAAACACATTAAAGGTTACTGACTATTTTTCAACTTAAACATGAATCTCATTTGATAATACCTATAAAAAAATTCAAAAAAAAAGTAGCGAGAACCTAAATTCAATATCCCTTGGATGATTCAATACATGTGAATCCCAATATACCATAAATAATGTATGAATAAAAAGAACATATCGTTAAATATAATTCAAAATGAAAAAATATCATTAGAAAATATCATCATAAATCATATGTCTCCCTAATGATAAAAATAAAAAAAATGTGACAACAAAATCTAAGAACAACAAGTACTCCCAATCCACCATGGGGATTCTCATATATGGGGGCTGATTACTCCCAATAATTATTTCAAAAACAAGACAAGTCATATCCATTTCCCATATATACCAAGAAAAAAATAATAAATTACTAAAAAACATTTAAAACACATTTCAAAGTACATCATCCTTAATCAATCAAATTGGCGTTAGATTGAATTTCATTAAATAAACTCATTTATACCTCCCCATTAAATATAGGATACTGAATATAGTTGTGGTTATATAAAAATAACTTGGGGGAGACTATACCCACATTAAAATGCATCAGATACAAAAGATGTATTACTAATCACATATGAAAACCAACTGACCATTACAAAGGGAAAGGAAAAGTGATGATGAATAAACAAAACATGATTTTTATATTAAAAATAGACCATGCCAAATATGTCACATAATATCAACCATGAGTGGATAAAAACTGGAATAAAAAAATAAAAAAATTGAATCTACTACACATCCCAAATCGTTTTTATGTCCAACCAAGAATTGGAATCCATTATCAACAATATCATGAAAAGAAATATTTCACAGAATGATCCCTTTCTATAATCCATTAGCATAAAATGAAATTATGGTATATAAATATGTCAAAATTTAATATATTTTCTTTTTAAATTATTTATCTCACTATGTTTTTTATTTTATCCTTTTTGGTTGAGTCTTTTTCATAGATATAGATACCTTGTTGGATGAAATGACCTAATGTTTAGGGATGCATGATTTTCTAATCCAATGGAGTTTGCGTATGAATGGGTAATATGTTTTTTGGGATATTGGTATGTTGAGTAGCTTTATATGGGTTAAGGATGTGTAAATATAAAATTTTTGGACAAAACTCAAAAACATTTACATGATGTGTAAAGGGATAGGATGTCATGTAAATGTACAATGTATTTACTATATTAAACTTGAGGAAAGAAATGATTTTATATAATTAAATTTAAATCATTTAACTAATATGTATCCTCATTACACACCATGTAAATTAATGACCTGTATTTTTAAAAATGATAAGTTTCAAGAATTCATTCTATTTCACTACATCTCACATCCTATAGACCATAGGGAATTATCCTTGTGATTTTTTCATTGTAACCAACATTCAAATAATTTGTTTGTGTCTTCAATCGCTATTATGATCTTTTGGTTAGGTTTCATCCATATATTCATTATTCTCCCATATTAGTTGAGATATACCTTGACTAATTGTGTTTTTGGTTTTGACTATGATAAGTTTTGATCATGGAACCTCTTTGAAATCCTCCACGCTTTAATTATTTTATGAGTTTACCATAGGAAGCATTGTTGGATCATTGTTTAATGTTATCGGGTCTAAATATTAAAACTATGGATAGATAATTTACCATGATTATGAAATATTTTTTTTTGATCCATCATTGTATGCACACAAATACATAAAAGGAATTAATAAAATAATTCCATTTAGTCCATTATTTGAAATTGGATTCCAACATGTCTTATATATATCCATTAGGTGAGGAAAAATCTTAATAGGAATGAATTGGTTAAAAAATTAAGGTTTATTAATCATGACCTCTGCCCTATGGTAATTTCATGTTTTTAAATCCCTAAATTCGGTCTTCTTTCTTATTGGTAAAACTTTTAATCAATTGTGAATTAAATTGAATGTGCAATTAGAAAACATAATGGAAATTACAATAATTAACCATTGAGATATATGACATGATATTGTGATATCCATGTTATTTGTAAGGTATTAGGTTCCGTGATAATATGATTTTATATTAGGATAGGATCTTGAACTGTCACACTTGTATGATGTAATGATGATATTCAGTGGGATAATCATATTCCATGATCTAATGATTGTAGAGATAGGACTACTAACAATCCATTTCTATAATTATTATAGGTCTTTGACCAAGAATTTGTTAATTATTATATGGATTTTACCTTAATTAATGCAATCCTAATAGGTCATTGACTGGTATAAATTTTTGAAACCATACCATGTAAATATATTTCTGATTGGACTGTTTGTAAGACATGATTAAATATATTTATGTATAGAACTAAATCTAGTTTTTTTACCTTAGTTTTATGGTGGTGGTTGGAGTAGTCATAATAAATTCTCAGAGATATTCTAGAAAAGTGACGAAGTAAGTATTTGTTGTATTTTATTAATTATTCCAAAAATTAGCACACATATTTATCGTTTTATTGAATAATATTATTTTTAGGATGGTTTGTGTTTTACATGGTGGTTTTGACCTACTGAGTTATACTAACACACTTTTCAGACCACTTTTTGGTACTCAAGAAAACATTGTTAATGATTTTTTGGATAGGAGAAAAGGAAATTGGTTTTTAATTCATTTTTTCTATTGGGATTGAGTTTTTAAATGAGGCTGGTGTAGGGATCAGGACCAGGGACATTGAGTAATTAATTTGATTATACAAGTCTTTTTCATCTAATGATCTAGTAGAATATTTATCCTCATTACTGCACATGATTATGTCACTACTTATTATTTATTGGATCAATCAATTGGGTTTTATTTTTGTATTCCACTTTTTTTACTCGGATTATGTTTGATTCATTCTGAAAATTGTCTATTTCTATGAAACTTAATACCATATTGTATATCCTTTCAGTTATATTATTTCCACCACTACAACTTGTTGAAAACATCTAGAATATGGGGAGGTATATTTGAGACCTCATATCAAACCTTTTCTGGCCACATGAGAGTGTTATAAATTGTGGGATGTTACAAATTTGTATCCAATCTTGGTTATATTTTTGTTTTTTATTTGCAATTTGGGGAAAGGTATAAATAAGACTATAATGTGTCGGGACATGCTAATGAACTTGTGAATTAGAGTGGAGAACCCATATAAAATAAAAAATCTATGTTCCAAGGTATTAGATTGTGGTTCATGTAGTTTGAATGTTACATTCGACGTTATTTCTCCTCGGGCAATGCACATGTTGGGTGATGTTATCGTTTTATGATGTTAACATTTCTTGAGATTTTTCACATGGCCCGGTATAGTGAGAGATGAGAATAACTGCATCGTCAGAGGCACACAAGTATTTATTGACATCCATTGTTCATAATAAGAGTATATATATTCATTCATGAGATATATAAATTCTTGAAAAACAAAAATAAGATATTTCTATTTAACGGGATTAATGGAATGTGTTATCGTATCACGCTAAAATAATTATAAGTCATGTCTAGAAAGAACATGAGTTGTTGGTTCTCTATTTTAGTCACTTTTTGGGTTGACATTGTTGCAATATAGTCCTATATGGTATTTTTTTTAATGCAAGATAAAATTCCTCCTTGTGGTATTGTACTTGAGATCTAGAATAGTGATAATTAGCATGCCCCTTATGAAGCAGAACTGAAACTTCCTAGAGTTCCAAATGAGTATATGGAAATTCATCTTCATGGTATATTATTGAGGGTCATAAGATCCATGGAAAGGGAGATTGTTCATATAGTTCATTCGATGTGTATGTTGAAAAGGGGGTTTTAGATTCGGCATCTACCTATATTCACCTATGAAGGGGAACCCCAGGTAGGTATGTTTTTATTGAGTCTATCTAAAAATCACTAAGAATCTCAAGAAACCCACAGATAAGAGTATGAATCCTACTATGTATATTCATCAGAGACCTACATATCATTCATGGTTTATTTCAAATGAAGAAATGTAGAATGATAATATATTTTGGAAGGAAATCAAGAGGATGTGCGTGATCTATTTCTATCCCAATACCTTGAGGGATGAAACAAATAGCATGTTAAGGCATATGATGCAGGATGGTATGTTGATACTAGACTATGTTGGAAGTTTTAACGACCTACAAAGTTATTTTCTCTCTATTACAGCTGTTGAAATCTATAAGAAATGTAATTTCCATGATAGTATTCATTAATAGATCAGGTCACAAGTAAACATTTTTCATTTAAGAATCATTAAATTCATGATCAATTAATCTCTCATCACGAAAGTTAATATGAGGGAGTCACATAATAGCATCCATCCTATTTCAATAGGAAATCTAGGAATTTTTATTTAGTGGTTAAAATAAAATTTATGAATTTTCCACCTGTAGTTGGGGTTTGGCTTAGTGGTAAGCACCCTGTAATACTACATGGAAAATGGGGTTTGAAAACCCATTGGGGCGCTGGTACTGTAGCAGTACGGTAGCGATACTGTAGGAGCGGCGGCTCTGTTCATCAGCAGGTACTGTAGGGGTGACAGGGCACTGTAGCGGCGACGATACTGTGTTGTACTGTAGCATCAGGTTACTATTCACAGAATGTGAATTGGCATTAGAATTTGGGCCTACGGGCTATGTAATGGGCTACAATCCCACTGGGCCTTTGGGATATGTAATGGGTTTCCAAGTACCCAGTTAAAAGAGGCCTTTTCTTTGATTTAATAATAAAAATGAGGCTTCGGGCCCAACCTTTAAAAAAAATTATGAACATTCCACCAAATTAGAAGTGGGAATATAAGTGAGAAAAACTAATAACCTTCTCAATTTCATGATCCATTCTAATTCCATTTGTGTGGGAATTTCAGCCACATGTGTCCACAACATCTTTACCCCATAATCAAGTTCCATAAATGATGTTGACTGGGTCATTTTTATGGGTTTTTTGAATAATTTATGCATCATACAAATGTGATAGGATCAAGACAGGAACTCGAATCAGGATGGGGATCTATTACCACTCACCATGCTGGTAGCTAGATTTCTATAGGCCATTCATGATAAGGTTGGGAAAGTGATACTCAAGATCTTGAGAAATATTAACAAACAACAAATATAGATTAGGTTTGACATTTTGGATCCTGGGGTATATAGACAAGTCATTTGAACCTTAAGAATACTACTCCGTCGAACATGGATTCAAGACCTATAACATCAGATGTACGATTCTTATGTAATATCCCTTAGATTGTGTTTTGATTGACACTGATGAAATTCATTATTTTATGGCTTCTTATTTTTTAAAATTTCTTGGTCTTGTAATTGGTAATATTAGATGGTTTTTAACTATTTAAGACCAATGAGAGTGTAGTCATAGAATATCACACATTGCAAGGTGTGTTCTCTAAAGATTAGTGGTTACCGTTTCATATGGTTACTGTCCATGCGGGTTATGACATGATTTTATGTTTTTTTATGTTCTATAAAAATACCATATAGACTATTATATTAGATTATCTATATTCCTATAACTAGTAGGAGGCATATATTCTCACTAGGGTGAGTGGGATCTTCAGGATATTCTTATGGGACTAATTCAGGGCCAGTTAGGTTGAGTCATGGATAAACTCACCTATCTTTCTCTAGATAAGAGTGGAATGAACCATTATTATATTCCTCATGTTTTGATGTTTTTCTGATGTTTTACCAGATGAGTTTTGTATCTTACCATCCACATGAGAGATAGAGATAATGATAAAATTGGTGCTCGACGTAGAACCCATCCCAATACCACTTTATCAAATTAAACTACTAGAGCATCAGGGAATAAAAGTTCCACTGGAAAATCTGGATGAACAACTATTTATATGAAAAAGTATATCTCATTGGGTTTGACTAGGTATCTTCACCAATATGGTTGATGGACCATTGTGCTTATGTATGGATTAAAAGTGTTAAATTATAGGTAAGTCAAGAACAGGTATCATCTTTCATGAAAATAAGATCTTTTAAATTAGTTGATTGGTGCTAAGCTCTTATCCATGATTGAATTAAGTTTATTATATCATCATATCATGGTGATAACATCATACATACATTTTTTTTAGTTTTAGGATATAGTATTACTTGTATGAATTCAAAGTGATGTTGTTTGGGTTGACTAATGTGCCAATTGGATTCATGGACCTAATGAATAGGATCATTCATCATTTTCTAGTTTGGATATTGGTTGTTTTTATATATGATAACATATTCTACTACCATTCAATAGAGAACCTTTCCAAAAATCTTGATATCTTCTTTTGTATGTTGATATATCATGTTATTTACACCAAGATAACCAATTGTAATTTTTGTATAAATTAATTTCACTTTTGGGGCTATGTCATCTTCGAGGAAGGGGTGTTATTGGATATAAAGAATGTCTCATCCATGATATATTTGTAAAATACCATGAATGACTTTAAAATTTAGTGTATTCTGTGTTTAAGAGGTTATTACTTGTGGTTTTTCCATGGTTTTCCTATTCGGAAGAACCAATGAATCAGATGAGCAAGAAAATCGTGAGGTATGTTTGTTCTAAGGATTGTGAGGGTGATTTTAAATACATGAAATGATGTATGACTGGCACACCTATCCTTACGATACCTATTCTAGGTAAATAACAAACCTTTTACTATGAAACATATAGAGTTATACTCAGAGTAGTTTTAATGATAAATAATCCTATGGTTACATATGGCTCTATGATTCTAAGACTTCATGAGATGAATTACCCAACTTAGGATCTAGAGTTAAAAGTAGTGCTACACACCATGAGATGTTGGAGACACTATCTCATTGGTGAGGGTGTTTTTGTATAAACATATTACAAGAGCATCATGTACATCATTTCATAAAAATACCTAACCCATTAACAGTGGAGGTAGGCCACATATATGTAGTATTTTGACATTGAATTTTCTTGTACACTAGAATGGAGAAACATAATTTTTGATTTATTGGGATGAAAGGAATAGATAGATGTTTAATGGGTGTCTTATGATGAGAGGTGTATAATTCCCCTATTTGTAGACATGAATCTAGAAGTTTAATTATCTTTTGTGTCAGTAACTCTGGCTTCAAAAACCATTATACCCATGCTAATGGATCATATTATGACTAAGTATATTTTTGATCTATATAGACCATTTATGATTGAAATAATATATGATGTGGATGTGTGATTAGTATGGTCTCTTATTAGTAGGAACCCTCTTCTTTTCCATGGTTGAGTATGGGTTCCTATGGGCATGATTGAAGAGCTATGAAGGGATTTTATTGTTTATATATGGGTGTTACACCATATTTTAAAAAATATAAATCATGATATCCATTGATATTATAGGTGGTAATGTGTGTATGGGGAGTTGGAATGATTCCTAGATAGATGGTTCACTATTCAATAGGTGAATGTCTAGCATTAGATGATATCTAGTCTTTTATTGTCCTAAAAAATTTGTATGTGGAAATCAGATGATGTAATAATTTATTTTATGAAAGGAAAACCCAGGATGACATTGAGTAATAATGGTGTATTTTTTGTAGTGGATGGACTCACAAATCAATCCCAATTATTAACTATTTGGAAAATAATTCATGTTTAGGATCTAGGTAATCATTACATTAGTGAGGTTTGTAAGTTGAAAAGTGTACTGAGGGTAATCATTTCAGAATAGTATCATTGTTCCACATCACCTTTATAGATGGTATCCAGAAATCAATGGAATATTCAGTAATTTTATGCACATCCTATCATCCCCTGACTGATGTTCAATTTGAGAAGACAATTCATATTTTGGAGGAAATGTTACAAGATTTTTTTTTAGATTTTGGTGGCTCATTGGAAAAACATATGGAGCTCATGTAGTTTCCATATAATATTAGAGTCCATGAATCAATAAAAATGAATTCTTTTGGGAAATATTGTGGTGTTCCATTATTTTTTCCACTTTTTTGGCTGGTGGTACGAATGTCCAGACATATTGAGACTAGTCTCATATGGGAGATATCTGAACATGTTCAGTTGATCAGACAACTATTCATCCCCATGTAGAGCATGAAAAAAATCATATGGTGACCATCAAAGATGACATTTTGATCATAAGTTTTGTTCATTATGTTTTCCATCTTGTGTCACCTAGAATGGGGCATTGTTATATCATGAAAAATGGTAAGCTAGTTACCATTTTTTTCAGGTCATTTGAAATTGTGACATGGGTCGATCTTGTGGTGTACAATTTTTCCTACCAATGTGTTATAGTTTCCCAAACTATGTGTTACAAATTTACCATCATCCGAGATATCATTAATACCCTTAATATGTTATCAACATAGAAAATTTCAACCATTATTCAGATAAATCGTTTTTGGAGAATATCATACATATTATTGATCATAATTAGAAGTATATTCACTATAGGACTATACAATTAGTTCGGGAGGAGTAGAATTAATGGAGAGTTTAAGAAGATACATAATAGAGGGAGGTTTATATGTGAACAAAGAGGCCAAATGTTTTCACTGAGGCCGGATACTTATTATTGGATTTTCTCATGGGAAAGTTGTTACAAGGTGGGTGGGTTGTATGTTTCTATTTTTATTTCATATATCTCTCCCACTCTACATTTGTTTTCAATCTTGGTGGCCTATTATTGTTCAAATACAGAGATACATTGTTAGAGAAAATATCCCATTATTCAGGGATTTATACTTTTTTATGCTAATGTAGTTCGGGATTGATTGTGCTATGTGTTTCATGGGTTATTTGTATGTTGAGACTCTTTATAGGGGGTTCAGGATGTTTAAAAGGAAAATGGGATGATAAATAAAATGCAAAACATTTACATAGCATGTAAAGGGATTACAAATTATATAATTATTTAAAGGATTAAATGAAATTTACCCATGGTTATGGGTTTTTGAATAACTCTATGAGAAAATGTAAACGATGGATATCCACAATACAAATTGTGAAAATTCTAGATCTATTGTTTTAAACATGATGTGAGGCAGAAAATTATTCTCCTTCACTAAAAATAATCACTTCCCAAACCAAGGGAATTTTGCAGAAAAATGTTGAGTGCCAACCTCCCTTACTTACATTAAATTTGTGTCCTCAATCCCTGGTTTGTTCATTGGGTTAGTTTTCATCCTTATAGTCTTTCTTTTCCATCCATAGGGGTGAAATACCTTGATAGATTGAATTGATGGGTTTAACATGATTAGTTTTGATATATGAACCTCTTTGAAATCATATGCACCTTCTTACTCATGGGTGGATTAAATTTGATGAATTTTTTGAATCATAAATTTCTTCTAAGGCGTCTACATCTTAATCCTATATTTTTAAAATTAACATGATTATGAAATATTTTGATTATGACATCATTGTGTTCTCCCAAATTAATTAAATAAATTAATGGAATTATTCTATGAAGTACTTTATTTGAAATTTTATTCAAACTTGGATTATAGATAAACATTGTGAGAGAAACCCATTGAATATAAATAAATTTTCTAATGGATAAAATATTTTATGCCTGAAATATGACCAAGGGTTATTTTTTGTTATATAATTAATAAACTATGGATTACATAATATTGGTATAATTTTTAATCAAATGTGAATTAATTTTCATGTGTAATTTTAATGAATAATAGAAAATAACATAATTATCCATCAAGATATATGTTTTGATAATCTGATAGTTGTGATGTATGAAATATATTGTGTTCCATGATGTATTGTTTTTTATCAGGCTCAAACATGGTAGTTGTACACATATGTGATGTAATGATGATTTTTAGTGGACTTATCATATTCCATTATATAATTATTATACAGTGTAGGATATACATATTCATGTTCTATAATTATTATATGGATTTGAATGAGAATGATATAATTGATATAGGTCTTCGACCTAAAATGATGTAATGCTTATTGGCCTTTTATCCATATTGATTTTTTTGACCTTCAAAAAATTATATGGTTGTGGTTTTCGTGGTCATAAGACATTAATAGAGATATTATGGTATGGTTTCGAAGTAGGATATTTAACAAGTTCATATGGTGGTGGATGAAATAGTATTAATACATTATCGGATATATTCCAACATGGAGCCGAATCATATTGTTTTTTGTATTTTATTAAATTTTTAATTAATTAATACATGTTTATCGATTTTTTTGAAAAAAATTATTACCATATTTTTTATACATGGTTGTTTTGACCTGCTAATTTATAATCAAACCATATTTTGGTCACTTTTTTGTACCTAAGATGATTTCATGGATGAATCTTTGGACTAAAAAAGGACCCTAAAATTGATGGCTAGTTTTTTAGGGGGTTGGAATATGGAGAAGAGATAGACATGGGGATATAGACCTGGTACATTGATTCATTATTTTTATTTGATATAATTTTTCTTATATTGTAATAAAATGAAATTTACATACATTCAATCACATGGTTACATATTTATTTGTTATTTATTCGATTATTCAGTGGGCCATTATTCTTGTTTTCCATATTGTTTTCACTCGGATTATTTTGGTTTTATTATGAATTGTTTCTATTATTATGACACATAATACCGAGGGTATAGTATCCCTAAAATAATGTTCACACCCCCATTTACATTTTAAATAGTTTGGTATATTGGGAGGTGATATTGAGGTTTAATAACCAACTATTTGATTCCACATTATAGAGATATAGATTGTTCGGACATTAAAAACAATGTTCCAAAATGTAGTTTGAAAGGTGTGAGTACTACTAAATTGGTCACCAAACATAATATCTGTAGTGAAATTTCATGATTGTGATGTTCTTATAGTATTTATAATGATAGTTATTAAAAAATATAAAACAATTTTAGTGAATCAAAAACCAAAAAATATTGTGTTCATTGTTACACATAGGGATGGCTATATCATTGTCAATCCTAAGGGTCATTTCCCCAATCAACCATAAATATATCAAAAATATCTATGGTTTATATGAGAATGACTTTAGAGTTATGCCTCTAAATCAAATAAACTATATTTTACACAATATATATAATAATGTAAAAAATAACCCCTATATTATATCAATCAACAATAAAATATGGTGATACTTAACATATACTTCCATAATGTGTGTTTTCCCATCAAATGGAATATGAAAAAAAGTAAAATTGTCCTCTATTAAATATGTTTTCTTATGAAAATATAATTACCAACCATAAATGGTATTTTTTATATAGATCTAAAAACACCCCGATGTGTAGTTACCTTTCCTTTAATTAAAAAAATCAACAAGGTGTGTTTTTATTTCTTTTAAATCCAAACCTCAAAAAAATGGTGTTTTTTTATGTTTAAAACAATAAAACCCAATAAATTCATTTCTATTATCCATTAAATAATTACCACCACAAAGTGTGTTTTCATATATATTCTATCATTTTAAAATACAAATTAACCTTTTTCAAAAAAACCCACTCAAATTCATTTCTAAAATAAAACAAAATTTTTACATTGAGAAAACAATTTGAACATCAATTTTCCATAAAAAATCTTTTCTATAAATTCATTCCGTTTTAATTAAAAATAAATTATGAAAACACCTAACCCCAGAACCTCACAAATATACCATTATATTTTTTAAAAATATACTAGGAAACATAATTTTCCCAAAACAACCATTTAATTTTTGTAATAGAATATTTATTTTTAGAAGCATCAAAATCAATTCACTAATTATGAGAAACATAATTAAATTCATAATATTCTAATACATCACAAAATATTTCATTCAGAAACTACATTACAATTTCAATATAAACTATTTGAGAGTAATCATCACTTAATGTAACCAATTATTTGAAATTCTATTTCACATTCATCAGTTAGAAAACATAGTCCCTATTTATGAATAATTAACATGGTTTAATAATTTAAAAATATATATGTAAAATAATCAAAATTATATATATTGATAATAATATTAACAGGAAACAAATCAAATAAATAGATTTAATTAATTTGACGTTGATCACAAGGTAAACCAGCAATACTACACAACACAGACAATGAAAACATTTTCAATTTTAGGGGTAAAATTAAGGGATAATTTTCCTTTAGCAATGAATATTCCACTCATCTAATACGATCTTTTGGGTCAATTTGAAATTTTATAAATTGAGATCCAAATAAAAATCCCATGATTAAGGTAATAATAGTAACCAATGTTGAGATACATTTAGATATTAAAACAAAAAACAGAAAATAATGTAGAAACTAGTGAATATAGATTTTTCATTTAAACAACATTAATGTAATTTAATTCCGATAATAAATTTAAATGATACACAATAAAAAATGGGGGAAGATATAAGGGTTTTACATATGATTATTGGCCCAAATAGGTGGATAATGTGATTAAATGTATTTATTTTTAAGGTATATCCTATAAAATTAATATTTTTAATTGGATTCATGGGTTTTCCACCAATTATTCAAAAACCATGTTCCAATAGTGAGGTCATCCCTATGCCAAAACACAAAACCTCAAATTCTTGGTCCACATGGTTTATCAACCATGAACCTACTATATGAATGAAATCTAAAAGCTGGGAAAATTTTAAAATGAAATGTATACATCCATCTATATGCATGTTCTAAATGAAAACATCATGAAACCTCACTTAATATTCATTCAAATCCTCTTTATTTTCATTAAATAGTGTGTTACTTATGTCAGAAAATTGTTCCCTATACAAATGAAAATTGAAAGTGTTTCCAGATTATATTTTTACATGTGTATCAAAATAATAAAAAACATATTGTTCAACTAATATATAAATTGCAATGAACTACAAAATATTTCTCTAATGTAACCTAGACATATCTGATCCCCTGATATACCTATAGGGGGAATAGAAATTTACAAAACAAAAAACATCAATGTTTTGTGATCTCTTGGACTATCAATTTGAAATATAGATCCAAAATAACTATCAAATATTCAAAAAATATTCCTAAAACCCTAGAATTTATGAACATAGAATAAGATAGGGTTTTGTTAAAGTAAATCAACAATAAGGCCTAAAGTGTGTTCTTTATCCCCAAAATTTATTATATGCCCCCCCCTCGAGCATCAAAACACCATTTGGGAATGGATTTTCGATCAAAACCAAAATGATCGGTAACTAGAATATTAAAAAATAATCACCATATCAATATAAAGTCTAATATAATATTTCAATGAATTTATGGAAAAAAACATCCAAAGAAATAAAATAAAAATAAAGCACTGAAGATATATTTCCTCCCATATCTATGTAATATAAGGGAAAACACTTAAACTGTTCACCAATAAACACTCACACCCTGATAACATTGAAATACCTAAAAAATGAAATTCCATTCCATTACTAGAATGAAAAAATTGTTTATTGAGAGGGAAATGTAAGTGTATAATGTTATAAAATAGGCAATGCAGGGCCCCGCCATGTATTCTTTATGTAGTAATAATAAGCGGAAAAAATTATTATCATTAATTGAAATCTAGGTTTAAAATATAACATTACGTAATTTTCATAAAATCAGAAATATTGACCCTTTTAGAACACATTATAAATCTTTAAGGCATGATATTTAAAAAAAACATAATTTAAATATTTAATTCTTAAGGTTTAATAAAAAAATCATCTCAAAAGGTCTATAATGGAAACTATTCCTTGGGTAGGTTATGTCTTGTTCAACTAAGATCCTCGTAAATAATCATTAATCAATTGTCACCTGGTTTACATATTTACCTAGTAAACATGGCATATGGGGTTATAATTATATCCTAGAAGTGACTACATACCTAAAAAATATATAGATAGTGAAGTAATCATAATTATATTTAATTATTTTTCATTATTGAAACCCACGTATACTACCTTGTGTTCCCATAATCTATATCCCACACATGGATTATTTTAGAATCATAAGAAAAAAACATGGTACTAATTAATTTCACAAATAGCACACAGATGGAGGTTATCATATTCATGGTTAAAATTATTTCAATAGAAAATCATATATCAATTAAAAAATAAAATATGATTCAAAATCCATTCCATTTTCCATATAAAAAAGAATTATTATTTTATAGTAGAATGACATTTGCCTCATTTTATTAATCATAATTAATTCTTAAATATTAATAAAAATCTAATTACAAATGAGATGAAATTAGTTGTTTCATATGAAATGGATTTTCATGAAAAAAAACCACCACTACACCTGGTATTTCAAATGATAATTCAAGATCCACTAGACAAATGGGAAGAGGGATCTTAAGTTACAAGGGGAAAACATAAACCACAAAACCCATACAATAAGTCCAAAATATAAGACACCATATACTAATAGAGGATAGATAGGAACACATTCCACATAGACCCTCAAATGTTTGCATAATAAAAAACATATATTTGGTCAATTTTGGTCTATCATATTGGATGTTTAAAATATTTATCATTATAACTTGTAAAAATGATACATTTAGATAAAAAAACAAATATAATATTCCATTAATGAAAAGGGAAAAGATCTAGGGGAATTATAAAGAATCGTGAGTAATGGATTCTATCATTGTTTTTGATGATCATATGAAAGTTGATCTATTAGAATCAAAATATAAAGGGTTGGGATGTCAAAATTATCTAATATGAATGCATCATGTTGAAATAGTTGGATGTCTAGAGAAGAAAGAGGCCAAATTGATTTCTTTTTTCAAAAACTGGTATTGAGATTAACTAATTCAGATAAAATAGTTAGATTATATGGTTTAAAAATATTTTCACCAAGAATGCAATATATTATATCAAAATAAGATGGAGGCCCATTTTATAGTCCAGTTTTAGAAAATAATATTTTATCTATGATATGTTTCTTTTTACTTTGTTTTATGGTTTGAGGAAAATGCAACATGGTTTGGAATAACTGGGAACCAACATCTTCCCCTCCTCTGGGGCATCAAAATTATATGTGTGGTTTCATGGGAATGAAACATATTTTTCCCAAACAAATTCCCAAAAATGAACATTCCTTGAAAATTCCATGAACTCTCAATAATCAGAAATAAAAACATGAGAACCATTCCAAATAAATGATAAATATTTTCAATATATTCCATGAACAAACATGCTTTATGTCAATGTGGTACTACTTTTAAATGGGATGTGGTATGTTAGACTTTAATAGAAACATATTAGTAAAATATTTAGGCAATAAGATCGGTGTTCTGGATCACCGTAATAATTTTATGGTGTAATTTCCTAATTCAATAAACCATTATAATTTTAAGTAAGATTGTAGATCCTTCATAAATACTAGAATTGGATTGGTTACTAATGTTCCATTGATAAGCTCAAAATTATATGCTGCTGTGATTAATTAAAAGGATTATAGGTTCTCTATTGTTCTATTATTAATTTTTTATTCCTTATATTTCATATATAATTATGAAATTTGGGGTATATCTGAATTCATTGACGTGGATGGTGTTTTTGAGTTAGGATTGAGACTTATAGAGGGTTTCTATATATCCCATTATTATAAGAATAAAAATAATATGTTTATTTAATTTATAAGGGGGATTGGAAATTTCATTATAACCATGAAGTGGTTTCCTTTATATCCTAATATGAATAGAAATTGGAGCTAATATAGGTCGGTAGAAAGATAATTATATGTTATAATTTCTAAAAATGATCCATTTGGGATTCTATAATAATGATCTTTTAATAGGATTCACTAGGGTTATATCACTTTGAAGAATGATCTTGCAATTAAATAATTCTCTTTGAGGAGAATAATATATTGAAATAGATTATTATTGAAATGAGTTATATTAATGGTGGAACATTGATATATGTTGATAGGATTATCATCATAGATATTCATATAAATATGATACATACATGGAGTGAGATACAATAATCAACATATGATATGTCACATTGCATGAGATTATACTGTTGATGTTGGGTGGTTATTTCATACTATGTCCACCCTATAGAGATTCATGTGTCATGAAAAGGGTAAAAAATATTTGATAATGTGGGGATTGTTCATAGACTACCCTGACATATCCAACATACAAGGTGGTTTAGGTGATGATATGTTTTGGGGATTAACACTAAGAGGATACCATATATTTTAACTAGGGAAAGGTTTATCTACATGAGGTACGATAATGTGTGATCATATATTATACATAATAGGGTTCTTATTCATGATAACAAGGAAGAATGTATCAACTTATGAAAATGATAATGTCTAGAGAATGATTTCATTCCATGGTAAATGTTGAAAACATTTGTAATATATCATCTTGAGGTGAAAAATGTGATCCAAAAAGTGAATTATGATTTGTGTAAAATGTATGGGGTTTAACTATAGTATCTATAGGAAATTATAGTTCTTGTCCTCTAACATAGATGATGGAAGCATGGCATGGGTCTTACACATAGTAGGTAGTATAAATGTAGATACCCGAAGCTTGATGTACATGGACATTACATTACTTTAGCGGAATACTTAATACATAACAAAAACAGACACACAAGGACCGTAATAGTTTTGTGTATTTGGAAACATGGAACGTAATCTTCTAATCATGGTGAAAGATCTTCAACATCCTCCATAAAGATCTTCCCTTTTTTTCTTACATAAAACCTTTATTTATATCCTGGGGAAAATAAAACATAAAAAAGGTGAGCTCAAATTCTCAGTAAGGGTAGGCATGGATAAAATAAAACATACAATATATATTTGAATATAAAAACATTAACATAATGTTTAAACATCAAAATCTTGAGAAATGACATAAAACATGGAAGTACGTAAGGCATAGATCATAATGATACATTAAGAATGATAAAATAGCATGGGAATAAAACATGTAATTGTGGAAACCATTTAGCACATGATATGATTTCCATAGTAGCCAAAGAATTGCTTCCTAGACCATCTTAGTGGACAAAGTCCCTTTCTGAATTGAGTTCACTCCCCGTTCCAGTCATGTATTACTGAACCGGTTTAACTTATTGTTCCATCCATATTAATCTCATGAGATATAAATCGTTACCCAATGCATTGGAGGGACATATAGGTCCCACCCATCTCATAATGGAATCATTCTTACTTGTGCCACAAAACATACATCATTCATAATAACCCAACGGATAAAATGGGTTTCATAAACATCATCCCATCATCACATAATCCATATAAAAGAAATGGATATCATTTCATAATAAGAAAATTGAAACCATGTAAATCATAGAGACATTACACTTGAAACATAAACATATGAAATAATTTCATCTTAGATGGAAAATGGTTTTCATAAAACACATGAAATTAATTCTTGAGGAAAATATCCTTTCTTCTTAAAAATCAATATCTTTTAAAAAAAAGTAATGCAATTTTAAAATAAATAGATTTTATTTAAAATAGTCATGAAATCTTTTGGAGGAAGCTTCATGAATATAAGGCTTTATAAAACCGTAAAAATCTGTTCGTGCCGTATAAGTTAAAAAAACATTCTTTTCGTACTTTTTCCGGAAAAGTCAAAAAGTACCTCGTAACGTAAACAAAAGAAAGATTCCATACATAACATGTAGTAAAAGTCAAAAATTGGTAACAAGGACTTTAAACATACATGAAAAAACTTTTATAAAACATGTACATGGATTATATAAATAACCCCAGTAAATACGTACGACTAAGCAATCTCGGATAATAATGACATTTGCAAAATTATCACTTACCTTATGTCTGATTTGCTTTGTAAGTGTCCAAACCTCCTGTATAATGATTTAAATAATGTTATTGACTTATTAAATAATCATATTCATTGTTATGATATCATATATGGTTCACTTATAACTTTATATTACCCGTTCTTTTGTAAATTCCATGTTAAAGAGAGTTTTGGTTAAAATCGTTTCATTTGTCGTCCGTGTTTTGACTTGTAATTATTCATATGATTACTTAGATAATGATTACTTAATTCCAGAATATAAAACAATATTTATATATAATATATATTCAGAATATACATATATATAATAGATCGATAAATGGAAAGAAATACACCTTTCATGAAGACGGTAGGTCGTACGTACGCCTGAACGCTGTTTTCATTTCCTTATTGAGTTGAATGAAATTAAATAGAGGACACATATATATAAATAAATCTAGTAGAATTATTATTCCATATATTTCATTATTAATCATTATATATACTTTATAATAATTCTTGAATGGTTAATCATCGAAAATGAATCTCATCGCGTTCATGGAGACGGTAGTTTGTACGTACGCACAAGCAATGAAATCATTCCTGTGATCGTGGAATTGTATTGGAGTGTATGTATACTGTTTCAGAATCAATATCAATTTATAATAGTCATATATAGTCATTATTTTCACCATTATACCCATCCAAGTAAGGTGATGGTGGAAAATAGATTGCACCACGGTGTGGAGACGGTATTCCGTACGTACACACGTGCGGTGATTTCATTTTCCATAGGATGGATAGATGGTGAAGTAGAGTTGTTTCATACTTATAATAACATATCAGTATATGAGTGATACTTATGTTATTACTTCATAATGAAACAACTAGATAAGAAGAAGTAGAAGAAGAAATAAAGTTGAATGAATCGGTAATGAACATTACCTCTTCTTTGAAGGGCCTCTTTGAGACCTCCTATTAGGGCACTAAAATTTGTCTTTGAAGAAGACCAGAACCTATAGGATGTTTCTAGGGAAGTGGATAAGAGAATTTGGTAGGGTTTTCCCGAGCTTTAAGGATCAAATTGGTGTGTGGAAGAGAGGGAGGAGGTTCCCTTTTATAAGGGAGGAGAGGGGCACCTTTGGAATTCTTAAAAATATTAATTTATAATAAATCTAACCCCACATAAAAAAACTCCAAAAAATGACTCTTATTCTAATATTAGATGTGATAGTGTTGTAATCTCATCAACCGATAAAATTTAGACATGTTAGGAGTTTATTTTAAACATTATCAACTTGCTTTATCCTTATTTAATCAATTTTATTTTATTTGTGGTAATAACATTCTAAATTTTAAATTATAACAAATAATTACTTTTGTTGTGAATTTTCCATAATTGGATACTTTATAAAATTTTTTAACATATAAATTTAAATTTATAATTTGTAAATATTTTTGTGATTTTTAAACAATTTTATAAAATGTTATTTTTTATAAAATAACAATAGTGTCAATTTTGACACAATTCATCTATTTGAATATAAATAAAATATATACAAAAGATATGTTCGAACAAAAAGCTTTAATAGATTTATAAAAGGTCATGTGTATCAATAAAATTAGTGGAGCACAATAAATAGTTCACATAATTTTTATTTTGTTATTTTTAAAACCATTTATTTGTTTTATCTCTTAATAAAATAATTACTACATCATTTTTGTATAATTATTTAATATACTTATTTGTTGCATAAAAACTAAAAATAAAATCATATGATGAATGTAAATCTATTTCCTTTCACAATAGTACTTTTACTCGAATTTATCATCTTAAAATCACAATATTTAAATTGTTATATTTATTAAATTATGAAGGTGACAACTTTGGTATCATTTAAAATAAAATAATATAAGTGTCATAATCACATTTATAAGGCTCAAACGGTTATATATTAGGTAATTTTATGCTTAATGTGTATATATACACTACCAATAAGGTTGTTTCAGGTTTTTGGGCCTTTTAATGGGTATTATTATTTCAATAAAAACTATATTACTTATTTTTCACTTAATAAATAATTTCTGTATCATTAATGTATCACCATTAATGACAATTATTTAATCCCTAAAACTTCTAAATAAATTATCCTGATGTAGATAGTTTTATTATCTTTCTAGAGACTATTCATGTTCGATGTTTTATGATTTTTATCACTCAATTAAAAATTTTATACTTATAAGATTTAAGAGAGTGACATGTTGTCACTTTCTTTGGTTTTAATAATAATTAAACTATTTTCATGGTAAAAAGTCCATAAAATTAATCTAATACAACCCTTAGTTTATATGGGTCTTATGTTAGCCATCCAATATAATTTTGGCATCTGTTAGGGTAATTTTATAATATTATATTTACCCTTAATTACCCGATTTACCTTTAACTATGGTAAATAATGTTTACCGTAGTTACTATTCATAATTTCCAAAAATAAAATATAGCTTATTAACATAATTTGGACCCACTGATTACAAATATGGAATCAATTTTTCCAAATTCAATACACTAAATTTGTAGAAATAAAATTAAAATTAATCCAGTTGTCCAAATAAAACAAGGTTTTCTTTAAAACATTGCAAAAGATTGAATTGATTTAACCTACGAATTTAATGTAAAATCAATGCTAATGACATAAATTATATTAAATGGTAAAAATATATTCTATTTATACTTTAAAACCATTAAATATTATAATTTAACCATATAAATTATTGCGAGGAAAAAAGTTGTTTTTTCTTAAAATATAGCGTGTTTTTACTATTAATCAAAATATGAAAGTTACCATAATAATATGAAATTCTTTTCCAAGGTAAATTTTTTTTTCATGATTCAAAATAATAATTTTATTTTGTCAAGTTAAACTTATAAACATGTCAAAAACTAGATTGAAAGTGGGTGTGTCATCAAAAGGCGGCAAAACTGCATTTTTTGAAAAATACTTATTATACAGGAAAAATTAATTTTGTTCTTATACCATGTTCTAGAAAATGTGTAAGATGAATAATAATGTTATAAAATTCAAAATTTAGTAAATAATTTTCATAACAGCTAGTTCATAATAATATTATAATAATATATCGTTGTTTAGCAAAACCCTGTATTGCGTACAACACATGCTATCGAGGAAGGTCGCGATTGCGTATAATACAATCCAAGTCAGGGTTGCGTGTTGTGCAAGAATCCTTCGTTGCTTCATATAACAGAATCCAACCATATTTCATTTATACATAAATATATATATATATATATAGACTCAATGTTGCGTAGAATAACTATTATCAAAATTGTGTGTAACACGATCCAAGAATAGTGTTGTGTATACTACAAGATAATACGGTGTTGCGTATAGCGCAAGGTAATATTGGTGTAGAATACAACACAATACATTAATGAAATTAAAAGAATATTTTTCATAAAATCTCGGGGTGTTACATTCTACCCCCTTAAAATGAATTTCGTCCTCAAAATTCGTCGGGGTTATAAATGGTTTACTACTCGAAAGTTTGTTTAATAGAAACCCAAATAGTAAAAAGGAATGCTAAAACATCATTTAAAAAAAGTTTGTTAAAAAAATAATGGATACCCAAATAACTCATCACTGGGTTTCCACATAGAAGAACATAGGTGAAAATATGGATATAGAGGAGAAATCTGACCATCATATTCTGATAGAGAGTGGTAGCGAACATGGATATGAAAAATCCATAAACCAGAAAGCCATAGATTTGTGATGATCTAAGGTACCATCTGATTCATCGGATATAAGGGCACTAGGACAACATTTTTGGTTTCCAAGATTATTTACCTAAAGTTGATGAATTAATAGAAATACTTACATGATTTTGGTACAATCTCACTGTTGTTCGTGAGTTGAACAATTTCCACTTAATCCCTTAAAGAAATGAAGTTGAATTTTTTACTTGTGATGTGTTAGCAGATCATGTGATTGAATGATGGTTCATTCCATCTGTTTCAAAAAAAAGGTTATCAAAATTTATGAGTCCATATTATGGTTAGATTAATCGTATATGGTTCCAAAAATGAACTTATACTTCATATATCATACCACTTAAAAAAATAAAACTAGTTTCTACTAACCAGGGACTTACTGTAGGCCAGTGGTAGGCGATAAAGGCCAGTCGCACTTCGGTTGTGGGTTCGATTCCCATAGCCTTTTCCGACACGATGGGCTCTCGCCTGTCCTGCAGGTTTTCCTTTTTCTAAAACTATATTACTATAACATCCCATCAATAATATAGAAAAAACATCTATCCTTAAACAATACTAACTTATGTCCAACATAATCCATTACAATCTTTAGGCTTGTCCATAATACTACAATCCACTCTCATAATATAGTGAAAATGATTACCAGAGATTTAATACCATCATTGATCCCCATATATCATAAGATATGTCTTTTTGGTCACATTCCAAACATTTGAAGGCCTTAATCATGTATTCTCTTGAAAAATTAATACCCATTGAACCTCAGTGAAAACATGAATGCAGTAAAAAGTTAACACTTTCCACATACCAAAATCCTCGAAATTTATTATACTCAAACCATGATATCACTTAGTCCTTATATCAATCATGAGCTCATGAATACAATCAAATATCTCATTATCTTTTTATTCCTTCATTATGCGCATATCATCTACTTTACAAAAATATCTAAATAACCTTCCATGGTTACTGGTACCATTCAACATACACAATCAAAACTCAAGGAAAGACAATAGTGTAACAATCCTTAGATGTCTCTTTATTCCATAGTACCATGAGATTACTTATACAACATTACACTTGATAAACATGTAATCATTCCACGACCTTCTTAAACCATTGATCGAGATTCGACATTTCTTTCATCTCACATATCATTTGTAGTCTCTTCATCATCATCAACATAATTAATACCCTTATGACCGTACTGATTCTTTTCATGAGGCTTTCCCATATGGAATTGGTTTGCATAAGGCACGTACATTCCACATTTAAAACATTTAACCCTTATTGATGTCGTAGAAATACCATTATCCTCATCCATGGTGTTAACTGAACCTTTTCCTTTGCACTTACTTGCTTTGTGTCCTTATTTTCCACACCCAAAGCATATTCCAGTTCCGTTGAAACAATCTCCCCGATGCCTCTTCCCACATGATTTACATGAGGGAAATTGAACTTTCTTTCCTCTATGATCATCATGAAACTCCATCTTTCTCTTATTATACGAGTCAGGAAACTTACAAAAGTTGAGATTATTGATCATATTATGAGATTGCTGATTAGGCATAATAACGATGTTTGGACTTCCAAATCCCATTTCATTTGGTTTCTCATGAAGAATATCATTCCATTGTCTGTCATATCCTCCATTATCATGAATCTTCCGGTTTCCAGCCATTTTCTAAAACCCAAATAGAATAGTGTGAGAGGAAAAAATCATGCTACGGAAAACAACATAGTAAAGGGGGAGCACCCTCAATATCTAACATCTTAATTTAAATTCTAAGATCGTTACCGTAGTTCTAGGACTATATCTTATACATATACTTATCCATAGGTACATTGCTAGACATACCATAAAAATACCTCTAGGGATCTCACTAACGTTTTCGCATCCTAGTTTCCAAAGGTTGATTAAACCTTTCTTCTGATACCAACTGTAGAGACCCGAAGCTTGACATACATGGACATTACATTACTTTAGAGGAATACTTAATACATAACAAAAAAAGACACACAAGGACCGTAATAGTTCAGTGTCTTTGGAAACTTGGAACGTAATCTTCTAATCGTGGTGAAAGATCTTCAATATCTCCCATAAAGATCTTCCTTTTTTTACCTAAAACCTTTCTTTATATCCTGGGGAAAATAAAACATAAAAAGGGGGAGCTCAAATGCTCAGTAAGGGTAAGAATGGATAAAATAAAACATACCATGTACATTTTAACATAAAAACATGAACATAATGTTTAAAAATCAAAAGCTTGAGCAATGACATAAAACTTGGAAGTACATAAGGCATAGATCATAAAGAAACATTAAGAATGATAAAATATCAGGGGAATAAAACATGTAATTGTGGAAACCATTAAGCACATGATATGATTTCCATAGTAGCCAAGGCATTGCTTCCAAGACCATCTTAGTGGACAAAGTCCCTTTCTGAATCAAGTTCACTCCTCGTTCCAGTCCTGTATTACTGAACAGCTTTAACTTTCTGTTCCGTCCATCTCTATCTCATAAGAATTAAATCTTTACGCAATACATTGGAGGGATATATAGGTCCCACCCATCTCATAAGGAAATCATTCTTACTTGTGCCACAAAACATACATCATTTATAATAACCCAACGAATAAAATGGGTTTCATGAACATCATCCCATCATCAAATAATCCATATAAAAGAAATAGATATCATTTCATAATAATAAAAGTGAAACCATGTAAATAATAGAGACATTACACTTGAAACATACACATATGAAATAAATTTCATCTTATATGGAAAATGGTTTTGATAAAACACTTGAAATGAATTCTTGAGGAAAATATCCTTTCTTCTTCAAAATCAATTTCTTTTCACAAAAAGTCATGCAATTTTAAAAGAAAGAGATTCTATTAAAAATATTCATGAACTATTTTGGAGGAAGCTTCATGAAAATAAGGCTTTATAAAACCGTAAAAATCCGTTCGTGCCGTATAAGTTAAAAAACATTCTTTTTGTACTTTTCCCGGAAAAGTCAAAAAGTACCTCATAACGTAAAAAAAAGAAAGATTCCTTACATAGCAAGTAGTAAAAGTAAAAAATGTGTAAAAAAGACTTTAAACATACATGAAAAAACTTTTATAAAACATGGACATGGATGATATAAATAACCCCAGTAAATACTAACGAATAAGCAATCTCGGATAAAAATGAGATTTGCAAAATTATCCCTTACCTTATGTTCGATTTGCTTCGTAAGTGTCTGAACCTCCTATGTAATGATTTAAATAATGTTATTGACTTATTAAATAATCATATTCATTGTTATGATATCATATATGGTTCACTTATGACTTTATATCACCCGTTCTTTTGTAAATTCCATTTTAAAGAGAGTTTTGGTTAAAATCGTTTAATTTGTCGTCTGTGTTTTGACTTGTAATTATTCATATGATTACTTAGATCACGATTACTTAATTACAAAATATAAAACATGATTTATATATAATATATATTCATAATATGCATATATATAATCGATCGATAAATGGAAATAAATACACCGTTCAAGGAGACAGTAGGTCGTACGTACGCATGAATGCTGATTTCATTTCCGTATTCAGTTGAATAAAATTAAATATATGACATATATATACATAAATCCTGTAGCATTATTATTCCATATATTTCATTATTATTCATTATATATACTTTATAATCATTCTTTAATGGTTAATCATTGAAAATGAATCTCATCACGTTCGTGGAGACGGTAGTCCGTACGTACGCACGAGCGATGATATAATTCCCGTGATCGTGGAATTGTATTGGAGTGTATGTATACTATTTCAGAATCAATATCACTTTAAAATAATCATATATAGTCATTATTTACACCATTATACCCATCCAAGTAAGGTTATGGTGGAAAATAGATTACACCACTTCGTGGAGACGGTATTCCGTACGTACGCACGCGCAGTGATTTCGTTTTTCGTAGGATGGATAGATGGTGAAATAGGGTTGTTTCAAACTTATAATAACATATCAGTATATGAGTGATAATTATGTTATTACTTAATAATGAAAAATCTAAATAAGAAGAAGTATAAGAAGAAATAATGTTGAAAGGCTCGGTAACGAACATTACCTCTTCTTTGAAGCGCCTCTTTGAGACCTCCTCTTAGGGCACTAAAATTGGTATTTGAAGAAGACCAGAACCTCTAGGATGTTTCTAGGGAAGTGGATAAGATAATTTGGCAGGGTTTGGCCGATCAAGAAGGCTCAATGTGGTGTGTGGAAGAGAGGGAGGAGGTTCCCTTTTATAAGGGAGGAGAGGGGCACCTTTGGAATTCTTAAAAATATTAATTTATAATAAATCTAACCCCACATAAAAAAACTCCAAAAATGACATATATTCAAATATTAGATTCTATAGGGTTTTAATCTCATTAACCAATAAAATTTAGACATGTTAGGAGTTTATTTTATACATTATCAACTTGATTTATCCTTATTTAATCAATTTAATTTTATTTGTTGTAATAACATTTAAATTTTAAATTATAACAAATAATTACATATTTTTTTTGAATTGTCCATAATTGGATAATTTATAAAAACTTTTACCATATAAATTTAAATTTATAATTTGTAAATATATTTGTGATTTTTAAAGAATTTTATAATATGTTTTTTTTATAAAATAACAATATTGTCAATTTTGACACTATTCATTTATTTGAATTTAAATAAAATATATACAGAAGATATGTTTGAAATAAAAGATTTAATAGATTAATAAAATGTCATATGTTTCTATAAAATTAGTGGAGCACAATAAATAGTTCATAAATATTTATTTTATTATTTTTAAAACCATTTATTTGGTTTATCTTTTAATAAAATAATTACTACATCATTTTTGTATAATTATTTAATATACTTATTTGTTGCATAAAAATTAAAAATAAAACCCTATAATGAATATATATCTATTAGCTTACACTATAATACTTTTACTCTAATTTATCATCTTAAAATCACAATATTTAAATTGTTATATTTATTAAATTCAGAAGGTGACAACTTTGGCATCATTTAAAATAATATAATATAAGTGTCATAATCACTTTTATAAGGCTCCAAACAGTGATATATTAGGTCATTAGATGATTGATGTGTATATATACACTACCAATAAGGTTTGGTCAGGTTTGTGGGCCTTTTAATTGTTATTATTATTTCAATAAAAACTATATTACTTATTTTTCACTTAACAACTAATTTATGTATCATTAATGTATCACCATTAATGACTAGTATTTAATCCATAAAAATTATAAATAAATTATCAAGATGTAGATAATTTTATTATCTTTCTGGAGACTATTCATGTTCGAAGTTTTATGATTTTTATCACTCAATTACAATTATTATACTTATAATATTTAATAGAGTGACATGTTGTCACTTTCTTTGGTTTTAATAATAATTAAATTATTTTCATGGTCAAAAGTCCATAAAATGAATCTAATCCGACCCTTAGGTTATATGGGTCTACTCTTAGACATCCAATATAATTTTGGAATGTGTTAGGGTAATTTTATAATATTATATTTACCATTAATTACCCGATTTACCTTTAACAATGGTAAATAAAATTTACCGTAGTTACTATTCATAATTCCCAAAAATTACAAGTATCTTATTAACATAATTTGGACCCACTGATTCCAAATATGGAATCCATTTATCCGAATTCAATAAACTAATGTTTCATAAATTAAATTATAATTAATCCTGTTGTCGAAAGAGAACGGGTTTTTCTTTAAAACATTGCAAAAGATTGAATTGATTTAACCAACGAATTTAATGTAAAATCAATGATAATGAAATAAATTATATTAAATGGTAAAAATATATTCTATTTATACTTTAAAACCATTCAATATTATAATTTAACCATATAAATTATTGTGATGAAAAAAGTTGTTTTTAATTAAAATATATCGTGTTTTTACTATTCATCAAAATATAAAATTTACCAGAATAATATGAAAATTTTATCCAAGGTAAATTTTTATTTCTTGATTCCAAAGAAGAATTTTATTTTGTCAAATTAAACTTATAAACATGTCAAAAATTATATTTAATGAGGCTGCACCATCAAAAGGCGAAAAAACTGCATTTTTTTTAAAATACTTATTTTACACAAAAAAATTATTTTGTTCTAATACCATGTGCTAGAAAATGTGTAAGATGAATAATAATGTTATAAAATTAAAAATTTAGTTAATACTATTCATAACGTCTAGTTCATAAAAATATTATAATAATATATCGTTGTTTAGTAAAACTCGGTATTGCGTACAACACACGCTATTGAGGAAGGTCGCGATTGCGTGTAATGCAAGCCAAGTCAGGGTTGCGTGTTGTGCAAGAATCCTTCATTGTTTCATATAACAGAATCCAACCATATTTCATTTATACATTGAATATATATATATATATATATACTCAATGTTGTGTAGAATAACTATTATCAAAATTGTGTGTAACACGATCCAATAATAGTGTTGCGTATACTGCAAGCTAATACGGTGTTGCGTATAATGCAAGGTAATATTGGTGTAGCATACAACACAAGACATTAATGAAATTAAAAGAATATTTTTAATAAAATATCGGGGTGTTACAATGAATAGGATTAATCAATGTGGTGTGATGGATTTTGGGCTCAAGACTTGTGATGAATCCAAAAAGAGGCATTTCTAAAAAGCAATAGATGCAATGCCGGTCTTATATATTTCAATATAGAGAAATATGATAGGAAAGTCTCAAATGGGAATCTATACATGTTAATATATGATGATATATAAAGAATGAATTGCATCCTACGGCAGTTGAAGACATCTTCATGCCTTACACAATAGATGATGAACATTGATAGATCGATTCCTTACCTAATGAAAAAAAATTATGGATGACCACAATCATGTGGTAAGATGGACGTATGATCTATAAATGATAATGTATTACACAAAATTAAATTTCGTTGAAATATATTTATCCCAATAAATTCATATATGATGAAATACTATAATTAAGGTTTGTTGACTATTTTTATTTAGAATGGAGACCCCTGGATAAAATGGAAGAATTGGTATACCTTATTTAGTTATGTTGATCCCATGACAAAATAATTGATTGGGCGTAATGTGACTATGGGGAATTATGTGATCATAATTTGATGCTTCACATATCCAAGATTTCATGATGAAATTTCTAAAGGAAATAACTATGGAGATGATACATGTATAGGGTTCATGGTAAATGGATTATGAATAGGAAACATGAAAATGGTCTTATAAGGATATTTAATAACCCACTGCTCAAATAACTTTGGTTCCATGGAGTAATCGCATGACTTACAGTATATAAATTAAGACACATGAGTCACTGTCATATAATAAAAGGAACATGATCTTGGATGTATGATGTTCCCACATGAATCCACTCCATATAGATGAACTATTTATCTTTTCTTCACTTAAGTTCATAGTATAGTGGGTTTATTAAAATTCTAGGTATTTATAGATATTCCAAATGGCTGAGGCTAAATGAATCATGTTCATATGAATACATATTCTTGAACATGGAAACATGAAGCTATAATATGATGAATAATTACTAATGTGATCATGTAATAGAAGATAGGTCATGAGATTGAGTCTCACAAAATTTCCAGTATGGTTTCCCTAGAATATATATCATTTCTCTACCTTTTCCCCTCTATTTGAGTCTAATAATTCTCATTCCTTCTGAAACAATGAATGTGATCTATGTGGTTTTTTATAAGTCTAGTATCATTCACCTTATATTTATCACTTTAAAGTAAATCATTATTTCCATCTGAACAAAAGAAACCGGTTACAACACTATTTCCGAGTATTATAAATGGAGATAGATGTTTTTTCTCTATATGATTATTCATGTTTTATAATATATGGTCAGTGGGTTTTGAGATGATGAAACATTGATCAATTGTAATTAACTGATTTGAGTGACCACATGGAGATTTTTCTACATCCTAAAAGGATGCATAATACTTACATGTATTTCATGACTCCAACATGAAATTAATTCATATATATGAAATAGTTTATTATCAAATATCCTGATAATTACTTCTAGAATTTAGTTATTAGGAATATTATGTGATTCTTATAGGACCAACCAATACTGGAATGTGATCCATATTTTCAACCAATAGCATGACTTTGTTTCACCTCATTGATTTCATGATCTCATACTACAAGGTGAAGCTACTTCCCTCGACCCTTGTTGGTTCCCATCATGGTTGACAAAACTCCAATATATTGGGTTGATCTGTCTAGATTTGATTAAGTGATTTTACCTGTTTTTGAAGACACTCTTAATAAATAAAAGAATTCTATTTAATATATTCAATTAAATAGGTACATGAGCCCAATCCATATTAATAAATAAACAAATTTCAAACAACAATAATAAAACACACACAATACGTTAGGGAAACAAATTATTATTAACATGCCAATTAGACATATTAAAAATTCCATGGAAATTTCATTGTACTCATATTTAGTTCAAAAAAAGACCCCTTATTATTTGATTCATTCCAACTGACTTAAATTCAATTCTATGGTAAAAAAATGTGCTTTTCTACATTTTTGAATATTCGATAATATTTTCTAGTAGTCCCTAATAGAGTATTTTACAAAATAAGTGGTTCGTATTAGGTTTTTTGGAATCACCAATATGGGAACCTCGACTCGAGGTATTTAGTTTATTGACATAAATAATATTCTAAAGGTGCAAATATGCTGAATTTCAAATAGAAAGAATTATTTTATTGAAAATGAATTGAATAGAAATGAATATTATGTTAGATCCAACCAAATAGATCTACATTATTCTATATACCATGAGATAGAAGGGATCATAAAACCAATAGTTTTTATTATGTTAATCATATGTATGTCATGTCCATCTATATAGGGATAACAGTTCAACATGGGTACATCGATGAAGATTTTTTTATGAAATATGTAATTTAGATACATCTTTAGTGTATAATGGGAGATATCACCACTTTTCTATGGAATCTTTGGTAGTGAAACATGTTTTTGGGGGGTTTTCCTTGGATCAATATATAATGAAAAAATTTCAGGGAACATGGAGATGCATTCACTAATACGTTTACGTACATGTATTACAGACCATATGTCATATAGTTTCATTTCATAAGAAGACTCGGTACCCATAGGTGGTTTCATTGTAATAGATTCGTGCTCTTAATTTTGTCCATGGTTATTACACTAAGAGAAGGGAGATTGACTTTTTAAGGTCTAGATAATGGTCAATGTCAACATTTTATATTTTATGTCACCCATTATATTACATACCCCATCAGGGGAGTGAATTAAGGGGCATGTAATAGACATTTATTTGGGTAACCCTTTTTACATATTCATCATTATATTTTTTATTCATTTTTCATTTTTTACAATTCATTATTTTTCATATGATATGAATGGTGAAAGGAAAGCGAGTGGAGAGTATGATATTTCACATGTTCGATTTTTGGGTTTTCAAATTAGTGATTGTTGATTCTCTTTTAGATGAAGGTTCAAGGCCATTGAAGATGTAACAATTAGTGTCTGATGTTGTTGGGTTAAATATCATTGACCTAATATGGTAATGTAGAGGTCATTCTAATTTTATATTATATTACTATTGTTTACGATCATATATAATAGATCATATGTTACTCTTGTTTATAGTTATATATACATGTATTATATGATGGGTTTCAAACAAATGAGTTGAGTATTCAATGATTAACTTATGGACAGAGTTAATAAATCAACAAAGACCATGAATTGTGGAAGGAATGATGGGATATTCATACTGGTAATATCACTAATAACATTATGGTGATGAGTTTATCATTGTTATTTTGGTGGAAAGGGGGTAAAACTACCTTATTCAGGTTGAATATATCGATAGTTAATATGAATAATATAGGGACTGTATACAAGATCCAATATTGGGATTTCCTAAATACTGAAATAGAGTTCACCAAAAAGGATGATACACTCCATTTTAATGCCCATTCATGTTTTGTTGGGTATCATTCTATCAATGCATTAAATTAGTCATAAAAATGAATATTATGTATGTATTGTAAACAATTAAGAAAAATTATATAGAGAAGGGTGAGTAAAGACTTTCATGAATAGAGTGGCTATTTCTTTTTTTGACTACCTTAGAAAAGGGTTGCAATAAATTTATGGTTATAAATATCAGACTATATATCATATGGTTTAGGGTGACATGATGTGGTCAATAAAAAATATCAAGAGAGAGGTACAACATCATTGACTATGTAATATGTATGGTATATGTTGACATAACGTCGATGATGTTTAATCCACTCGAATATATAGATTACTTTTTTTAAATATTTCCCTATGGAGTGTGAATAGATGATGAAGATATAATTTATATAGGATAATGTAAGAACCCTGTTTTTGCTACGAAAGACTTTAGAATATTCTTGATGATATTCCAGAGCAGCCCCTTCAGACGACGTGCGATTCCCAGCCCCGGAGTGGCCGGAATTAAATTTTTAGTGCGTCCACACTAGAAACGCTAAATAAATGAGATAACTCCTAAACAGTGCATTGGATCAGGGATCCGATTGTATGGATGGGTTTGGAATGGGGTGTTTACCCTTGGAACGACATAAAACATGTCGGCGCGGGTTGTTTGGACCCCTCGCTCGCTTTCGGAAGGTTAAACGGATTAATTAATTAATTAATTTTTTCTTTTAATGTTGAAACGTAGGTATCTCTTAAATGGTGGCTTGGATTGGAAAAAAGAGTGCACCGTTGAGTTCAAAGTGTTCCGTTTACCCTTGGAGGGGTGTAAGTTTTGCGGTCATGGGCCGTCTGTGAAAAATTGCCCCAGGGGAATTTTCATAATTTGGTGGCCTCGGGTGCTAAGTTTAATAACTTTTGAACGGGGCCTCAGATTAAACTTCTGAGACTACCGTTGTGCTCGAGTGGTGGTGTTTACCCTAGTGGAGGCTTATCCTCGACCCCGTCGGGAGTTACGGATGCGGGTCTTTTCCGGGGTTTTAAAATAATTAAATTGTTAATTAATTTTATTTAAACACCCCTCCCCTTCTTCCATTAACCCCCTGGAGAAACCCCTCCCCTCTCCTCCTCCATCTCCGGAGAGACTGTCCGGCGAGGTGACTCCGGCAAGGTGTGGTGATGCCGGCGGATCGTCGTGAAGCTTCGGGCGAAGCCCCATGAGGTAGGATGTTGCGTTTTGCATTTTTTTTCATTCCCGCACTTATCTTCCAACGCGATTCTGCATGTTGAATTGCTGCCAACGGTGTGATCCGTTTGGTTGTGCAGAGCCTCTTGCGTGATCTTATTAACAGTGGAAGCATGGAAGGTGCTCCATTGGTGGTTCGCCCTACCTTGTTTGTAGCAGACCCTTGGTGTGTGATCGCGCACTCTTAGGAGATTGATGTAAATGGTTCACGAGATGTGGCCGGCCGTGCCTGGGCCTTTGAGGAGGATTTGTTACGTCACGCCTTCGCGTTGATGTCGGGTACCGTGTGCACGATAGCCTTTGGGTTGGAATGAGGTATACTCTGGGAGTATACGGGAGCGCATGGAGGTACGTGTGGTTTTTTGTACCTGAGGATGCTTGTGCGCTCAGTTGGGGTTGACTTGGGGCCACACGTCGTGTGGGCCCCACGTGCGTGACGTGATCTGTTTTGCATACTTGACCTCTCGCGACGTAGAGGGTCCCTCTGCGCTGGTTTGTTGGACCAGCAGGGTGGAGTTTCCCCTGGTCTGGTGCTCTTTTATCTGACCAGTAGGGTCGAGCGGTCTCCCCATGGTCTTGTTTTCGATGGTTTGGCCGGCAGAGATGGTTTCGTTCCTCTGCTTCTTCAGCTATAAGGGGTTTCAATACTGTGACCTTTCAGCGGACTGCGACACCGTCTGCGACTATGGGTGTTCGTGCAGCGTGGGGGTTTTCCACACTTTCTGGGATGAGGTGTCTTGGTCCGCTTCGACGGTGACTCAGCGGATTGGAGCGGGATCGCCTTGTGAGGCCTGGGGAGTTTCTCTCATTGCTCCGTGTTCTCTAGAAGAGCTTGTCGTTTCGGTGTGACCAACACATTATGTGCGCACTGATCCTCTACCCAGGAGGTTGTTCCAGTGGGGCTGAGGTTGTTTCCAACAGGGCTGAGGTTGTTTCCAGCGGGGCTGAGGTTGTTTCCAGTAGGGATGAGGTTGTTCCAGCAGGGCTGAGGTTGTTCCAACAGGGCTGAGGTTGTTCCAGCAGGGATGAGGTTGTTTCTAGAAGGGCTGAGGTTGTTTCCAGTGGGGCTGAGGTTGTTTTTAGCTGGGCTCGCTAGAGGCTTACCATCCGGTAGGGATGGCCAGTACAGCTGTGTTCACTGAGCAGTACCATCCTACAGGGATGGCCAGAGTAGTTCTGGGCTTACCTCCAGCAGGGCTGGGCAGTGGTCCCTGATACTGGGCTTACCTCTAGCGGGGCTGGGCAGTGGTCCCTGATGTCGGGCTTACCTCCAGCGGGGCTGGGCAGCAGTCCCCGATGTCGGGCTTTCCTCCAGCAGGGCTGGGCAGCGATCCCCGATGCCGGTCTTACCTCTAGCTGGGGCTGGAAGGTAGTCCCTGATGACAGGTTACCTCCAGCTGGGTTGGGCAGTGGCCCCGTCGCCAACATTAGCCGTGTCACCCTATAGTGGATTACCCTGTTACGGGACTGGTCAGTGTGGCACCCGTCGACTTTCCGGGTCTCCCTGTAGTGGGAACCCGTTGACATCCAGGGATCCTCCAGTGGGGCTGGGCATGGGGTCGCCTGTCGACATTGAGCAGACCTCTCGACTGCGGGGCAGTGACGAGTTGTGGTTGACGTTCCCCCAGAACTCTCAAGTACAAGGAGCTTCCCCCCCCCCCCACCGAGACATGTCCTTGTGACGTGACCTAAAACCGTGCGGGCAAGTCAGTGCCGCCCACAGCAGATAGTGTCAATGTCTGGTGATTGAGCCCCTTGGCTTGCGGTTCGGGGCAGACGTGCGGGATGCTGGGTATCGATGGTGTTTTCTTCTGGGACTATTGGCTACTCTTTCTTAGGCTGATCTACGGGATGGAGATCCCCTTACGATCTTTTTTCAGCTTCTTGATTGAGCATATGGACATGTATATACATTGTTCTAGTACCGACTTCTTGGGTTTGGTTACTCTCCTTCCATGGGAGCCGAAGACGCGCGGCTTATGCCACGTGCTTTCCGTGTCTAGCTTCTCATGGTTAGACGATTCTACTCTCCTACTATAGTTAGTGAAGACTCGACGGGAAGTTCATCTTCTCACCATTTCCAGCTTCTTGTGTCTGGACGAGTCTACCTTTTCTCCTCTTGTTGGGTTGAGCTGGACTCTTTACTGTACTCTTACTGCACTTTCAGTTGTACTCCTCTACTTTTCTGTTCGCTCTACTGCTCACCCTTCGGTACCTCCGTTGTTTCTCCCTCGAGCCTTCGGGGTATCCTATTGAGTATTTTTATACTCACCCCTGATTGGACTTTGCCCGCACTTGGTGTGCCCTTGCAGACGACGGGCCGGTGGAGTTCTACTTCAGTGGACCATAGGAGTTCGGGAGGTTGGACCGTGTGTGGTGGTCGTAGCCGGGTTCCAGGTGGGAGACCCGTCAGCTATTTGTTTTATTTACATGTTGTCGAGTTGTGGCACTTTTGGGTTGGGCGCATGTTTTTCCGCTTTTCTTTTCAGTGTTCCTTCAACATTCTTTGTACTTGTAGAAGTTGATGCACTTTGTGGAATATATATAGCAGTTGTTCTTTTTACTCTGCCTATTCTTTCTTTTACTCTGCACTTTGGCACAGAGTGTGCTGTGTGTGTGTGTACAGGTACTTAGGCAAAGGCCTCCCCGAGTTATTGTGCCTTCAGCACTGGTCGCTAGCCCCTGGCCTATGGAGGCGGGCTTGAGGTATTGCTGCTCGAGCCCGGGTAGGGTCGGGTCGTGACAATGTGGTATCAGAGGTGGTTTGTTACTTGGGATATTGTGTGTATGTTCCTAAAAGAGGAATTGGTTGGGATATAGGGGAACCGTGTTAACGTGTCTTGAGATCGGCTCTCAGGCCAGGGAGTCCAGTGATGGTGCGGCGGCCGACATATCCATTCACTAGGACCTTGATAACTTGCTTGTCGACTCGGCATGCTAAGACACTTGTTGTAGGGAAAATTTGTTTGTGAATCACATAAGATTGAGTCCTTGACTGTCCTTCTTGAGTCAGCTCCCCATCGTTGCTATTGGTATATACATATATGCTCATCTGACCGCGACACTCCTTTATAATTTTCAGGATGTCTCCATGAGGACAGCCATCCAGGATACCAGCATTGGTTCGTGACAACGACCTTATGAGCTACGAGGCCACAGTCCAAGTCCCATCATGCGAGCCCCTTTCTCCGTGTGGGCCGGTAGAAGCACCCCCACATGTTGAGCAGCAGGTTGTTTTAGCAGAGCAGGCTGAGCTTGAGAGAAGGTTGAGCGCGCTCCGTGAGTTCCAGCAGTAGGGACCGCTGAGGTTCAGTGGTGAGCCAGACCCTCAGGCAGCAGAGGTTTGGCTCGAGGTAGTGGTTCGCCTTTTCAGGATTGTGCAGACGCCGACAGATTAGAGAGTGGCTTTGGCAGCCACCCTTTTTCGTGGAGCAGGTTGGCGTTGGTGGAGTCTAGTGACTATGTTTCTTGACGATTTGTCGCTTTCATGGGATGAAATTCAGTTGTTGTTTCGTGAGGAGTTTTTCCCCTCCTGCTTGTGCTTCATTCGGATTCAGGAGCACCTGCAGTTTCAGCAGGGAGGGATGACGGTGGCCGAGTACGCGGCTAGTTTTGCAGACTTTGCACGCTTTTACCCAGACTTGTTCCATGACGACAACATCTGAGCATGGAAGTTTGAGCAGGGTCTCCACCGAGAGATTCATGCTGTCATAGTACCCTTGGGCCTTTCCAGCGATTTCGAGGTGTTAGAGCAGGCGCTGGTGAAAGAGGGCTTCCTGTCGCGTTCTGGTTTTGGTGGTGGCTGTAGGCACGTTGGAGCCGAGACGTTTGCCGCGGCTAGTGGGTGTCGGAAAGAAGGACCTCGACACAGGTGTCTTTCTGAAAATCGGAATCAGGGGCGTGGTTGTACACCACAGTGGCGCCGGAGGGCACCAGTGAAGCAAAGAGAGAGTCGGTGCTCTGTTTGTGATGGGCGAGGTCACTTGGCACGAGACTGCCTGACCCAAGTTGCTTAGAGCTTCGGGCAAGCAGCAGGTGCACCACCACGATAGAGGCAGCTCCGTGATCGGAGTAGTACCCAGAGAGGTGGTTCTAGTATAGGAGAGGGAGGAGCTGGTAGTGGGGGACGATGTTACGAGGTCTTCCTATCACCACTAGGTGGTCCACGTCAGGCTTTGGGAGCTAACAGTTGGGGCCGAGGACAACCGCGAGCTTTAGATGTCTATTATCCTGCAGAGCATTAGGTGATAAGAGGTATGCTCTACAGCACTTCTACCCTTTTTGAAGTGGAATTGTTAGACTCTGTGTGTGACCTCTTTTCCTCCCTGCTCCTTGTTTGAGGTGTTACCAGGGTGACGCAGGGCATCGGGTGTAACCATGTGTTGGTAAGGAAAAAGGCGTGAGACCTTTTTCTTTAGTTGATGGTGTTGAATCCTTCACCTTTTGAGCGTGTAAGAGAGCATAGACTGTGGAACCTTGCGTGACCAGATATCCTTGGGTCTTCCACCATATGGATGTTATGAAGAATGGAATCATCGGGCCTTATTTCAGGTGCGGGCGGTGATTCCAAACGTGGCGTGTGACATAGAGGTTTGACCGGGGAGGTGAGTTACCCCTGAGGGCCTTTAGACAGTTTGAGACCATGCGAAGGGATTGAGAGGTACCCTACCGCCTTGCCCTAGCCCCGAAGTCTGGAGTGGGTGCACGACATCGGAAAGGGCTGACCTTGCGTGAACAGATCAATCCATTGGTCTATGTGCGGTGACGCAGAGCTGTGTGTGGGTTCTTCTGGGTATGGAAAAGCCTGGTGTGGGCTTAGTACCCTGTGTTGCTCCCAAGTTTTTCTTTTCGGGGATGAAAAACTTGAAGGAGGGAATGATGTGACAACCCGGTTTTTGCTAAGAAATACTTTGGAATAGTCTTGATGATATTCCAGGGCAGCGCCTTAAGACGGCGTGCGATTCCGAGCCCCAGAGTGGCCAGAATTAAATTTTCAGTGCGTTCACATTGGAAACGCTAAATAAATGAGATAACTCCTAAACGGTGCACCGAATCAGTGATCCGAGTGTACGGATGGGTCCGAGAATGGGGTGTTTACCCTAGGAATGACATAAAACATGTCGGCACGGGATGTTTGGACCCCTCACTCGCTTTCAGAATGTTAAACGGATAAATTAATTTATTTATTAATTCATTTAATGTTGAAACACAGTTATCTCTTAAACGGTGGCTCGGATTGGAAAACCGAGAGCCCAGTTGAGTTCGGAGTGTGCCGGTTACCCTAGGAGGGGTGTAAGTTTTGCGGGCGCGGGCCGTCTGTGAAAAATGGCCCCATGGGCGTTTTCGTAATTTGGCGACCTCGGGCGCTACGTTTAATAACTTTTGAACGGAGCCTCGGATTAAAATTCTGAGACCTTTGTTGTGCTCGGGAGGTGGTTTTTACCCTAGGGGAGGCTTAACGTCAACCGCTTCGGGAGTTTCGGATGCGGGTCTTTTCGGGGGTTTTAAATTAATTAAATTGTTAATTAATTTTATTTAAACACCCCTCCCCTTCTCCCTTGAACCCCCTAGCGAAACCCCTACCCTCTCCTCCTCCATCTCCGGCAAGACGGTCCGGCGAGGCGACTTCGGCGAGGTGTGGTCATGCCGGCGGATCATCGTGATGCTTCGGGCGAAGCCCCACGAGGTAAGATGTTGCGTTTTTCATTTTTTTTCATTCCCGCACATAACTTCCAATGCGATTTTCACATTGAATTGTTGCCTGATTTTCGAACAAAGCCCATGAACACGTAGTACACAATTTTCTCTTTCCGACGCTTGTTTCTAATTTGAAATTGGAGTTCGGAGGTGTTCGCAATCATTCTCCAAAGTTTGCGGGAATTTTGGGTTCTCCCGGCAGTTTCGGGCCGGTTTGGGTGCTCCGGCGGTCTGAGGCGCGGCGGCAGGGGCTTCGGCAGCTTCAGGCGGTGGCTCTAGTGGCGACGGCGTGCAGCAGCTAGTGGCGGTGCTCTTCGATGGCAGGCGGTGGCGGCCTCTGGCTCGGCAGTGGTAGGCCAAGGTCGCCGGCACGGGGCGACGACCCGGTGTCGCGGCGCGGCGCGTCTTCGGTGGAAAGAGACCCGCAAACCGCGAGTCTCCGTGGGGGTGCAGTGAGACCGGCTGTCCATGCCAGTCAAGTGTCGGCAGGTTGTGGCCAGCTGGCCACGGTGAGGTGAGCCGGGTCTGCGGCCGGGCTGTGGGCCGACTGTGGGCGGACCGCACAGACCGGGCCGGTCCAGCCCAAGGGGTCCCCCACCCCCCTTTCTAACTTATTGCGCCCGTAGCCTTCACTACGGATGTCCGTTTTGCACGTAGTCTACGTCGGTGCGGGCCTGACGCAGAGGCGGAACTTTTGAGATGGTTTTGAGATTTTTTAATTCTCAAAACGTGGGGTTGCGGAGGTGCGACATGTCTTTTAGTAGACGAGCGTTTTTTTTTCTGGTATTCTTGTTTTGGACGGCGCGGGCGCGTCCTTCGTCCGTTTTAAGCGACGTCAGTGGCGTTGGGACCCTGGCATCGAGGCGGAGCTTTCCAGGGTGGTTTCAGGCATTGAGTCCGAAGTTGAGTCATGGGCCCCACTGACCGTCTTTTGAGTTGTGTGTAGCTTTTAGCGACTTTTTCCTCGGACGTCCGTTCGGGGCGTGCGACCAGTCGATGTTGGCTGTTTTTTCGAGGGCATCGCGTTGGCGCGGTCTGCCCGCTGTAATTACGCACGATGGTGCGGGGCCCGCGAGGGCCGTTTTGGGAGTTGACGGTGATTTCCAGCTTTATCACCGGGCGACAGTTTTGGAAAAGTAAATAGTCCATTTTGTGTACTTTTTCGAGAGGATCGCAACAGTGCGATCCGTTCGTTGAGTTTCGGGACCGGGATGCGGGTCCCACGTGGCACCGCTCATGTGCGGTGCGCCGGGATGCACCTTTTTCTCTGGTTATCCATTTCACTCAAGTGAGTAGTGCTTTTGACGTGATTTCCCGAGAAGATCACAGTGGTGCGATGAGCCCGACCGTTTTCGGGGCCGAGGCTCGGGATCACGGGACGACGTTCGGGCGTGAGGCGGTGTTGGTGACTTTTTCGTCGAATATCCATGTGTGGCGAGTAAGTAGTCGATCTCTCATGTTTTCCCATGAGGATTACAACGGTGTGATCCGTTTGGCTGTGCGGAGCCTCTTGCGTGATATTATTAATAGCGGAAGAATGGAAGGTTCTCCAGTCGTGGTTCGCCCTACCTTGTTTGTAGTGGACCCTTGGCGTGAGATCGTGCACTCTTGGGAGAGTGATGTAAATGGTTCACGAGATGTGGTCGGCCGTGCCTGGTCCATTGAGGTCGAGTTTTTACGTCACGCCTTTGCGTTGACGTTGGGTGTCGTGTGCACGATAGCCTTTGGGCTGGAATGAGGTATACTCTGGGAGTATATGGGAGCGCTTGGAGGTACGTGTGGTTGTTTGTACCTGAGGATGTTTGTGCGCTCGGTTGTGGTGGACTTGGGGCCACAAGTCATGTGGGACCCACATGCGTGTCGTGATCTGTTTTGCGTACTTGACCTATCGCGACGTAGAGGGTCCCTCTGTGCTTATTTGTTTGACCATCAGGGTGGAGTTTCCCCTGGCCTGATGCTCTTTTGTCTGACAAGTATGGTCAAGCGGTCTCCCCTGGTCTTGTTTTTAATGGTTTTGCCGACAGAGATGGTTTGGTTCCTCTGCTTCTTTAGCTGTGAGGGGTTTCAGTACTGTGCCCTTTCACCGGACTGCAACACCGTATGCGACTACGGGTGTTCGTGCAGCGTGGTCGTTTTCCCCACTTTTAGGGATGAGGTGTCTCTGTCCGCTTCGACAGTGACTCAACGGAATGGAGAGGGATCTCCTTGTGAGTCCTGGGGAGTTTCTCCCACTGCTCCATGTTCCCTAGTAGAGATTGTGGTTTCGGTGTGACCAAAACTTTACGCGAGCACCGATCCTCTACCCAGGAGGTTGTTCTAGCAGGGCCGAGGTTGTTTCCAACAGGGCTGAGGTTGTTTCCAGCAGGGTTGAGGTTGTTTTCAGCAGGGCTGAGGTTGTTTCAGCAGGGCAAAGGTTGTTCCAGTAGGGATGAGTTTGTTCCAGTAGGGATGAGGTTGTTTCCAGCAGGGCTGAGGTTGTTTCCAGTGGGGTTGAGGTTGTTTCGAGCTGGGCTCGCCAGAGGGTTACCATCAGGCAAGGATGGCTAGTACACTGGTGTTCACAGAGCAGTACCATCCAGCAGGTATGGCCAAAGCAGTTCCGGGCTTACCTCCAGCGGGGCTGGGCAGTGGTCCCTAATGACGGTCTTACCTCCAATGGGACTGGACAGTGGTCCCCAATTTCGGGATTACCTCCAGCGGGGCTGGGCAGCGGTCCCTGATGTCGGGCTTACCACCAACTGGGGTTGGGCAGTGGTTCATGATGCCAGGTTACCTTCAGTTGGGCTAGGTAGTGGTCCCGTCGCCGACTTTAGCCGGGTCTCCCTCTAGTATATTACCCTGTTACGGGACTGGGTAGTGTGGCACCCGTCGACTTTCTGGATCTCCCTGTAGTGGGAACCTGTTGACTTCCAGGGATCCTCCAGAGGGGCTGGGAAGGGGGTCTCCTGTTAACTTTGAGCAGACCTCTCGACTACGGGATAGTGACGTGTTGTGGTTGATGTTCCCCCAGAACTCTCAAGTACGAGGAGATTTTCCCCCCACAGATACGCGTCCTTGTGACGCGACCTAAAACCGTGCGGGCATGTCAGTGACGCCCGTAGCCGATAGTGTCGAGGTGTGGTGATTGAGCCCCTTGGCTTGCGGTTCAGGGAAGACGTGCGGGATGCTGGGCATCGATGGTGTTTCCTTTTGGGACTGTTGGCTACACACTCTTAGGCTGAGCTACAGGATGGAGATCCCCTTACGATCTTGTTTGGGCTTCTTTATTGAGCATATGGACTTTTATATAGCTTGTTCTAGTACACACTTCTTGGGTTTGGTTACTCTCTTTCCCGGGGAGGCGAAGACATGCGGGGTATGACACGTGCTTTCCGTGTCTAGCTTCTCATGGTTGGATGAGTCTACTCTCCTGTTATAGGTAGAAAAGACTCGACGGTAAGTTCATCTTCTCACCGTTTCTAGCTCCTTATGTCTAGATGAGTCTACCTTCTCTTCTCTTGTTTGGTTGAGCTGGACTCTTTACTGTACTCTTACTACACTTTCATTTGTACTCCTCTACTTTTCTATTTTCTCTACTTCTCACCCTTTGGTACCTCATTTGTTTCTCCCTCGAGCCTTCGGGGTATCCTACTGAGTATTTTTATACTCACCCCTGCTTGGGCTTTGCCCGCACTTGGTGTGCCCTTATAGACGACGGACAGGTGGAGTGCTACTTCAGTGGAGCATAAGAGTTCAAGAGCTTTGACTATGTGTGGTGGTCGTAGCCGGGTTCCAGGTGGGAGACCCATCATCTATTTGTTTTGTTTACCTGTTGCCGGGTTGTGGCACTTTTGGGTTGGGCGCATGTTTTGCCCCTTTTCTTTTCAGTGTTCCTTTATCTTTCTTTGTACTTGTAGAGGTAGATGCACTTTGTGGAATATATATAGTAGTTGTTCTTTTTACTCTTCTTGTTCTTTCTTTTACTCTGCACTTTGGCATTGAGTGTGCTGCGTGTGTGTGTACAGGTACTTAGGCAAAGGCCTCCCCGAGTTATTGTGCCTTCGACGCTGGTCGCCAGCCCCTGGCCTATGGAGGCGGGCTTGGGGTAGTTGCGGCTCGAGCCCGGGTAGGGTTGGGTCGTGAGAGATAAAGAATATTTTATATCATACACTATTTATGAGTTCTATTGAATTACATCCCAGGAAAAAAGTGATAAAATGGAAAATTTTCAATGAGTAAAATACATTTTTTGATAGGATGGTTGTTCTTATGTTAGAACCATTTTGTGATATTACATTCAATATTAATGGAAGTGTATCTTCAGGCCTGGAAAACACATTATCAAGGTTAGTGAAGCATTTTAACAGATTCAATCACATGAGTGATTAAGTATATAATGAGAAATAATCCCTCAATGGAGGTATTTGGAACACTATTATTTTTTGTGGCCACACGGTGAATGAATTATAAAATAGAAATAGATGAGGCAAACCATAAATCTCTAATTTTTATCTAGTATAGGGTTCCAGATTTAATAAATTAGTTTTAATTGGAATATAAAATATATATATTTGGATGTTCCTATTTTATATTCAATATAAAATTTTAATTAACTCTAAAATTAGATTATTTGGGAGTTAATGGTTAAATATTCCTCATATTTAAAGTTATGTTTGTTTATATTAAAAATTTTCATGCATCATTAACTAGTAGTTAAGGGTATTAAAATTTGGACCATAAAAGGAATTTTTGTTTATTAATATCCTTGAAAATGTTCACAAATTATATGGTTATATTTTTATACCATGGAAAATGGGAAATTATGGGAAAAACACACTTAGGATTATGAATGCGGAAAAAACCACCCCATCATTTTTAAACGGTTGATATTGTAGCAAACCCTAGATAAATATTCTTCAATTATTAGTGATGAAATAGAATATACATTATGGCAATGACCACATATCACATGGGGTTATAAAATCCATTCCCATTATGTCAATACATATAGGGATCATATGACCATTTTTAAGGAAAAAGCAACATAATTTTATAGGACTTGCTGGGAGATCATATTCTGGATCATAGGGAATTCATGTATAGTCAAAATGATCTATAACATAACACCTGAAATTCTTTATAATAAGGATAATAAA
The DNA here is from genome assembly GCA_963277665.1 of Viscum album. Taxonomy (NCBI): domain Eukaryota; kingdom Viridiplantae; phylum Streptophyta; class Magnoliopsida; order Santalales; family Viscaceae; genus Viscum; species Viscum album. Next base: position 1,145,892,208 of record OY728138.1, read on the forward strand.
ACGGTTTCAGTGATATAGAATGTTGAATAAATTAATTTTAAATTGTTAAATAAGTTGTTCAAATTTGATTATGTAAGAATCGGTAACCATTGTTGACTATGGTCATCTTATTAGGATCCATTAATAATGAGTGATAATGGATATTTTTTTAGGTATTTTAATTTCATTCTACTATGATTCAATTTATATTTATATTAACAGTATGCAATGAGGACCCAAGTGTTATGTAGTTTAGGGTTATACAATGAAAACTATAACCCAAGAAGCACAATATTACATAGCTCGAACATGATGATTGAAAATTTTTATCATTGAATAATATTAGGAATAAATTATTATATGATGGAGCCATTTCAATAGTTGTAGATCATATGTTTGAAAAGAGGGACTCTAGGAGAAGACCATCTTGATTTAGATTATGGTGTTAAATGTTAGATGTTTTTTGATTCCATTATTTCGTTAAGATTCTCTATGTTACATCAGATATGGTGATTATCCTTGTCCTCAATGAGAAAAAATATTCATTTCTAGGTGAAAAAATATGTGTTGATATAATTACACATAAAATATTTTCAACATGTGCTTGAAAAAGAGGGAAAATAAATATTCAGGAAAACATACTATATAATATGATTTTAAATTATGAAACTCCTTCTGAAGGATCTTAAGAAAATATGGATCTTATACTGTCAGGGTCCTTTTCTTGTTTGTATATTCAAACATATGTGATTTGATATTGATTAAAATATAACTTTATAGTGTTATGAATCAATGAGATCATTGTGGATGACATTTTATTTAACTAGGAGCAATGATTAATTGGAGGCATTTACGATTTCTTTGGAAAAACCCATTTTGGTTTCACTATGTTTCCTCTAAAGAAATTAATATGGACATTTGTCGAACAATATTTTTTCTATGAAGATTATATATATATTATGAGGTCACAAAAATCATATTACATTTTTAGGGATATTGATTTTTGTTTGACGATGGGAAATTTTGGTGCCACTATGAATCCTATGATGATATAAATCAAGGAAAATTTAGTTATTATATGTATGGTTTCTGAATCATTTCATCCCAAATAAATAATATTTAGGAATTTTTGTTTGATATTTCAATTGGTCCTAGGGTATTGTTGTCTAGGGTTACAACATATCATGTTGAAATAAGAATCAATCCACTCACAAAAATTATATACATCCATACATAGACCACAAATCATACATATTGAGAGGGTAATTCGCACACGATATTTTTTGGGATGCCTTACATGTATCTTTCTCATGTGTAGGGTAAAACATTAGTCACCACATTATTAATTTTAAATTTCTAAATTTATGTATCTCTATAAATGTTCATAAACTAAGGTAGGTGGGGGAGATCATTGGGAATTTATGTCTAGTACCTTTGAGGGATACTATAAAGTCACTATGTAACCTATTTTGATAATAATTAGTCCATATTATTTTGTGTTCCCTGTAATGAAAAAGCCTACATGAAGGGTAAATGAAATATTAGTTTCACCTTAGATCATGGAAATTTAGTGAGATAAAAATGGAGGATCGATAATGTTAAAAAATGGAACTATCATAAATCTATACTTGCATAATATATAATGTTTTTGGGAATAGGATAAGGTATTTCGGAGTCCTTATTTATCATATATGAGAAATTAATTAATCTAGATGTCGTTTTATTGAATGGAACCTAACCTTAACAGATCGGGCTCATATTTAGTGGAAAGTGGAATTTAATTCAAAATATAAAATCTATGAATGAATGTTTTTTATGTGGAGATAATGTTTTCTAATAGGTTTAGATAAATTGATCTATGTGTTTTCTCATGTCCAAAAATATTGAAGAAGTCATGTAATATATTTTTTATTTTAATATCGTATGGTTTATGTAATCGAACTATTTAATATTTTATGAAGGTTAGGGGCACTCATATTGGGATAGATGATCATATATAGGGGAATCATATACACCAAGCATCATGGAGGGTAATGATATTGATGTTCGTCTGGTAATGTTCATGATAATATACATGTGTGCCACCACATACCTTAAAATACCCATAATTAGGATACACATAGTTCTTGAATCAAAATTTACATGTGTAGATCGGAAATTTATGTTGTGAGGGTATATTTTATAACACTCTTGATTCTCCAAGGATATGATAATAGATAATTATTTTTTATCATATTTTTTCATCTGTACATACAAACATAGTTCTATAATTAAAATGTATCTTCTGTAAAGTTACCTTTTATATTGAAGAATGCTAAATTATATTCCAAGAACATGTCAATTAATGAGAGAACCCTTTTTGAAATCTTCCATTCAATCAAATCATTTCCAATGTACATCCTTTTTTCTAGGATTGGTTAAACAAAATTTTTCTTGTTTATTATTATTCTAACCCTTGGTTGATTAGAATTTTTATTGGGGATAAAAATATATTTTTTTTAAAATAACCTATTATTTAGGGATATATTATAATTTTAATTACTATATTTTTTTATATCTGTGTCCAAGCCTTAAAAAAGAATCTTCTTGGGCTCAGGTTGGGTTGACAAATTATCTATATTTTCTATAGAATTGTGTAGTGAGTACTGCCAACATGGAATAATCATGCCATTTATATAAATAATGATATAAATCTATCACTCTGAAAAATTCATTAAATAGTTTGATAAATTTTTGTTACAGAATACATGAATCAGCAAATTCCATAAAACGGTCCATCTGCGTTATTTTAAGCCAAGATGTAAAGACCCGTAAATTTCAAGGAAATTTTTTTCTTATTTTTCTTTGGAATTTTACAATAATGTAGTTTCGGGTGGCACCTGATTCTGAGGCCCGATCTGCCCCGAATCATTTTCCGAAGTTTCGCTCGGGTACGTTCAGTGAATTAATGAGCGGGTTTTTCAAACTTTTGAACTGGTGCTCAGAATCGAATTTTGAGGGCACCGATGGAATCGTATCACCGGTATTTTTTAGAAACGCCTCTTCCAGTGTTGTGTTTGCTCGGGTGTGGTTTTTAATTTTTGGGGTTAAGTGAAGAAAATAAAATAAAGTGTTGTGACAACTTTATTTTATTTCACTTAAATCCACTTAAAGCTACTTAAGCTGAGTTGAAGCGGATAGGGTGGAACCCAAAATATCCTTCCCTCTTGGTAGGATATTTGTGAGGTGGGGCCCGCACCAGCCCCACCGTTTCTTTTCCTCTAAGTAACGCACCTGCGAAAACTCATCTTTAATGAAAGTCAACTGGTGCGTTTTCTAAAACTCTTAACGCCCCTGTTAATTGGACAGTTAAGACGTTACCATTAATTCACCGAATTAATGGTTCTTTTTTAACTTGTTTTTCAAATTTTTGGCATGTTAATGAAATAAGACCAACACATGTCTTTCTTGGGGATTTCTCGTTGAGAGGATTTGGAGAAGACTCCAAGGCTTGAGATCTTCATCCTCCTTCATGTAGAACGCGAATAACATGAAGAACATCGGCCTTCGATGAAAGGTGACGAAGAATGCCAAACCCTCGGAGATCGACGACGCGACGCCGCGTACTGCGACGCTGATGATTCTCCTCCCGCGATGTTATTCTGCGACAATACTTCCCCGCAGCAACCGTCGAACAACACAGTTTGAGGTAGGGGATTATAGATCTTTTAATTTTTACATTGTGGATTTTATCCTCAACATGGATTTAATTCATGAAATTAAATCTGTGCGTTTTCTTTAACCCTCGGAGATCGTCGACGTGACGCCGTGTACCGCGACGACGTGACGCCCCTTCTGCGACGCGACGATCCTCTTCTCCCGCGACGATCAATTCTGCAAAGAACTATCGTTTGATGACTACGACGAGGTAGAGGTTTTTATTCTTTAAATCTTTGTGATTTATACCCGCAACATATGATTAAAATTGTTGTGAGACTTTTAAAACCGCTAACGCGGTTGGTGCGGACCAACGAACAAGTCTGAACCCACCACCCCTTTCGTTCTTGATGTGCGAAACGGCGGACATCGACAAAGCAGGACGCACAGGCGATGCGGGGTCATCGCAGTGAAGGACGGACCCCAGGAGGACCTTTGGCGAAGACGGCATGAATTTCCGACCAACGGAACTCATCAGGTGGTCCGCCGAGCAAACCGCTGGTGCGCCACGCTGGCACGGCGGCAGAAGGCGGCGGCGCCCGGTGCGCCGCAGAGGAGAACCGCCAAGGCTAAAGCCACGGCCGCGACCGATAGGCCCGCAACCGTGTGGGTCCGGTGAGGGACGGGATGCGGCTGGCTGCCGCTTCCACTAGTAAGGGCGGGCCCACGTGGGGCCGCGACTTCTTCATGCGGGGGCAGCATACCCCCCGCCCGCGGCTCAGCCGTAACAGCCAAGCCGACCCGCCTGGCGGCCGGGCCGGGTCATGCCAAGGCCAGGACGGGCCACCCAGGCCGGGCCGGGCCATGCTGGCTGGGTCGGAATAGGACCGGGTCAGGCCGACCCGGTTCGACCCGACCCAGGGGGTTGGGCCGGGTCGGTCCGGGCCTAGACCCCTACTTTTCGGACCCTTTTCTGTCTTTTGACCATATCATGGGCTATGAGCCTCCGATCGACGAACCATTATCAGAGATGCGATCCTTGGATCGAGACGGTCTTTTCGGTATATTACACTCAATGTTTCGGAATACTTTGGGTTCAGCCGGGTTGGTTCATACACGAAACCAACCTGGCCCTCAGAGCGGAAATGATCATAACTAGAGCTTCGAACATCAGATTGGCGTGCCGTAGACTTTGATGGATTCCTCTAACTGAGACGAATCTTTTGGCTTACTCCACCCGAGGTTTGGACAGAGGTGGAGTATGGTCGGGTTGGTTTTTCCTGAAAAACCAAACGGGCCCCTAGGACGAAAACGCCAATAACTCTCAGACCGTGCGTCCGATTGACGCGCCGTCTACGACGTTGAGTTCCTGTTGATGATACGGAACTTTTGGATACATAAACTATGGAATATGTGTCAGTTCATGTATCAGCCTCTCGGCTCGTGGAGCGGACCCTCACGAACGAGCTAGCTGTGTGCGGGATCCCTAGTGATGGTTGCGATTGCGACGACGATGACTGTGCAGAGATCCTCAGTGGATTCGACGGCGACGACTACAGAACTCAGAAATCCTTTGTGGATCAGTTATAGCGATCCTTTGTGTGTCTGATCCTGTGTGGGTTAGCGCTCAGCGGTCCTGTGTGGGCCAGCGCCTATAGATCCTATGTGGGTCTGATCCTGTGTCGGTCTTTGTGGGGGTTAGTTACCTATCGATCCTGTGTGGGTCAGATCCTTTGTGGGTCATTGCGGGGGTTAGTTACCTATTGATCCTATTTAGGTCAGATACTTTGTGGGTCATTGCGGGGGTTAGTACCTATCGATCCTTTGTGGGTCCGACGACTTAGATGAATCAGTGGGTATATATGATCATCTCTATCGTCATTAGAAGAAGTATACCTGTGTGAGATGAATCCTATTTTTCATTCCTTTGTGGATTGTGTTGTGCTGTCCTGTGTGGATTTACGTTTCCTTTCTATCTAGATTTACGTTTATCTTTCCTGTGTGGACTGGGTTGTACTGGGGCTCGGATGTGGGAGCTGAACGTGAATTGATGACTTGGGTATATGTATGGGCATATACCTAAGCAGTGTCGGATGTTACTTTGTGATTGTATCTTTCCTTTGTGGATACTGGGAGACCTTCAGTGGTCTCGGGGTCCCTACTAAGTAGCTTATACTCACCCCTTCACGGGCTATGCACGCACTACGTTGTGTTGGTTGCAGACGACGTACAACACTGATCGTGGTTGAGGCTTGCGGAGCAGGATGATACCTGGAGGTGGACCACTGGGTGGGACGCACTCGGAGCGGTTGGCTGGACCCGAGGAGAAGTGGAGGCTATTTGTACACACCCCTCTGGTGGGATTTCTAGTGGATAGCTTGACATTGCGGATTTACTTTTTAGTTGATGTTTTCCCTTTCACGTTGTACTTTACTTTCAGTTTGGGTTTGTATACTGGCCCACTTACTTTTCCGCACTTACTGTTGTACCAGTTTCTACTTAGTGTTTACTTCTTCCTGCTTTATCTGTGGTGTTGGTGGTTTACTTTACAAATGAAATTCCTTCCCTTTTACCGGGATTTACACTTTGGTTCTAGTCTCCAGCCCCTGGGCTATGGAAGGCGGGCTTGGGGTACTCACGGCACGGGCCCTGAGGACGGGTCGTGACAAATTGGTATCAGAGGAGTTCGGTTCTACCGTAGACTCTGATCTTTTTCTATGTGAAGCAATAGTGTTAAGCATATTTTGTATGGTTATCAGTCTAGGGAGTCCAGTGTTGGTGCGGTGGACAACGTATCCATACACCAGGATCCTGAATTCTGATTTCCGACTTAATGCACGAAAAAATTGATTGCATGTGTGTTTCATGTTTTCTTTGAGATTACATTGTATCAGCTCACCAGGTATACTTTTCTAATCGTGGCACACCTGTTTCCCTTTCAGGATGGACCTACGACGGTAGCCATCTAGGTTTCTGAGAGTTGAGCGTGACGAAAGCCCACCGAGCGACGAGGCCTCGCTGCAGCGCCCTTTGACAGCTGGGGCACCGGCGGTACCTTTACCCACCGAGCCACCGATTCTTCCAGCCCCAGCCGCTGACGATGCACATCGCCTTAGTGCACTACATGAGTTCTAGCACCGGCGACTGCCCAGGTTCCGCGGGGAGATGGACCCCCAGGCAGCCGAGGACTCGCTAGAGGTAGTTGTACAAGTTTTCCAATTAGTGAGGTCACCAGCAGACCTCATGGTGATCCTCGCAGCGAGCCTACTGCATGCGGCAGTGGGCCGATGGTGGAGCTTGATGCTCCAGGTGCACGATGAGGAATCTCTCCTCTAGATGGACTTTGAGAGCCTCTTCCAATCAGAGTTTGTCCCAGCCACCCTCAGTGTTGTGCACATCCAGGAGATTCTTCAGCTGTGGCAGGGCAGCTTGACATTCGCCCAATACTCGGTGATATTTACCGATCTCTCGCGCTACTCGACAGACATGGTACGAGACCCGTTCTTCTGGGCCCGAACCTTTGAGCAGGGATTGAGACATGAGATCAGGGCATCTCTGATCTCCCTCAGCATTCCGACTCAGGAAGGAGTACTGGAGCGAGCCCATTTGATCGAGATCTTGCTTGCTAAGCCTTCTTCAGCATCAAGACCTACCACTGGACGGCAGGTAGCAGAGTCTTCTGCAGCAGGCGGTCAACGGATGACTCATGGTTCCAGGTAGACTAGACCCTCAGGCAGACGACCTCAAGACACTAGCTCAGCAGTGCGGGGCACACAGCGCAGAGCCAGTCTTTCGAGAGGCAGGAAGTGCTACTCATGCGGTGGGCTGGGCCACATGGCTCATGACTGCCCGACCTGCCATGCCATGGAGCAGTAGACGGTTGAGGAACCACCTAGGCAGAGGAAGAGGTTCGACAGTGGCAGTCCGTAGGGAGCAGAAGGACGAGGTAGAGGAGCTGGCCAAGCAGCAGGTGGTGGATGGCATTTTGAGGCTCTACCACCACGACCACCAGGAGGTCCACCCCAACCTCAGGGGGGAGCACAGCTTCAGGTAGCTGAATCTTACGATCATGGAGCTCCGGAAGCGGGTGGACTAATGCAGGACTAGCTCAAGGCATAGAGACCTTTTCCCACACTACCTCTAGCTTCATGGTTTGTGTTGCCTTGTGTCCTTGTACTTTGAGTTGAAGTAATAAAAGACACTTTCATTGGTGAAGTTTTCTTTCTTGTCTTTTGTTTGTTATTACTAAGAGGTTCCGGTTAAAAATTGTTGACTTGACCCTCACCTTCGAGATTCTTACTGGAGGAGACCCAGTGACCACACACTAATGCCGACAGTGTGACTCAACCCTTGGAGGCGAGAGTAACGGTTGGATCTCATGGTAGCAGCGTCGAGGCATTACGACATCATCCATGCCATGAATTAAATAATCATGACGGGATTGACTGTATTAGGAAAGAAACGTGGTTCATCTAGGGGATGAGACCAGATTTCCATTTTTGGAAAAGGAGAAATCTTTGTAGCTTTGCAGAATGTTAAGGAGGAAGGGGAAACCCTTTATGTGGTTAGAAAGATGTTAGCAGAGCTTTCTAGAGTTGATACATAGATTGACCAGTGCCCATATCTTGAGGTTTCCTAAGGAGGGACTAGGGTACGTAGTCTACGGCGATGCGTCAGGGACCGGACACGAATGTGTCCTGATGCAGGAGCAGGTTGTGATCGCCTATGGATCATGTCAGTTGAGGCCTCATGAGCAGAACTACGATACGCATGACCTAGAGATAGCAGCAGTGGTCTTCGCTCTGAAGACATGGCGATACTATCTGATCGGATAGTGCTTTACAGACTTTTCTAACCATTAGAGTCTCAGGTAAATCTTCTCTCAGAAGGACGTGAACTTGAGATAGCGGTGATGGCTCGAGTTCCTCCTAGACTATGACTTTGAGATAGTCTATACTCCTGGGAAGGGGAATGTAGTAGCCGATACTCTCAGCAGGAGGATGGGCATTCAGCGGCTTGAGGAGGTGACAGAGCAGCTAGCCGCTTTGCAGATATCCTTCATGGATAGAGATGGAGCAGCTTTCCATCAGTGTCTCACAGTCACCCCTCCACTACTGCAGCGGGTCAGAGAGGCACAGCGTGGGGACGCAGACTGTGAGACATGGCGTGCAAAGATATCCTCAGGACAGGCACATAATGGTTTCTCCTTTGGAGCAGAGCACGATGTCCTTTTCAGAGGACGTACCTTGGTACAAGTTTCATTACGGGAGGAGGTGCTGAGAGAGTTTCACACTTCTCCCTTGGCGGTACATCCCGGAGTGGTGAAGATGTACCCGGATCTCAGACAACAGCACTGGTGGCCGGGCATGAAGAAGGTTGTGGCAGAGTTCGTTTCACGATGCCTCATCTACCAGCAGGTGAAGGCAGAGCATCAGGTACTAGCAGGCTTGGTACAACCCTTGGAGGTCCTGGAGCGGAAGTGGGACGGGATATCTATGGACTTTGTGACTGGACTCCCACACACTTCCAGAGGTCACGACTCCATTTGGTTGATTATCGACCGACTCACCAAGTAGACTCACTTCTTACCCATCAGAGAGTAGGGCTCAGTGGAGAGCTTGGGACGTCTCTACGTTTAGGAGATTGTACGACTTCACATTGCTCCATCATCTATCATCTCCGACCAAGATTCTCTCTTTACTTCCAGGCTTTGGAAGGGGTTTCAGGGGGTGTTCAGGACGCAGCTACGTCTAAGCACTGCCTTTCACCCTCAAATGGTTGGTTAGACGGAGATAACCATTTAAACTCTCAAGGACATGCTCTGTGCATGTGTCCTCGACTTTGGTTGCAGCTGGGAGGACCACCTACCCTTGGTGGAGTTTGTGTACAACAACAGCTACTAATACACCATTGGGATGGCACCATACGAGGCGTACGGAAGACCTTGCAGATATCCTTTGTGCTGGACAGACCCTAGGGAGTCAGCACTTATGGGACCAGAGATGGTCCGGGCCATGACAGAGAAGGTCCAGGTCATCTAGGAGTGGATGAGGACAGCTCATACCCGGCATAAGTCTTATGCTGACAGGAGGCGGAGGCCACTAGAGTTCAAGGATAGTGACCATGTCTTCTTGCGCATCTCACCTCGACGTGGATTACAAAGATTTGGTCGAGGCGGAAAGTTGTCTCCATGCTTCATCGGACCATTCCAGGTCCTCAGCAAGATCGGAGTGGTGGATTATCTCCTGGATCTACCACCTCAGTTGCACCAGGTGCACGACATCTTCCACGTATCTCAACTGAGGAGATACATGCATGACCTGGCGCATATATTTCACCATGGGGAGTTGGATGTTGATGATGGGGATACTTTGCAAAGGTCCCTGCGGAGATCAAGGATCGACAGGAGCGGGTCCTACTTGGACGATCGAATCCTCTAGTGTGCATCCGATGGCAACACGAGAACCTCCAAGAGAGAACTTGGGAGTGGGAGGCTCAGATGTGTGCTCAGTACCCACATTTTTTCCCCAATTTATGATGTATCTTTACGAGGACATAAATCCCTAAGGTGGGAGTGATGTAATGACCCGTAAATTTCAAGGAAATTTTTTCCTTAATTTTTTTTGGAATTTTACAAGAATGCAGTTTCCGATAGCACCTAATTCTGAGGCCCGGTGTGCCTGAAATCATTTTCCGAATATTCGCTCGGGTACGTTCAGTGAACGAACGAGCGGGTTTTTCTAACTTTTTAACCGGTGATTGGAATCGAATTACGAGGGAACCGATGGAATAGCAGTGTCGGTATTTCTTTAGAAACGCCTCTTCCAGAGTTGTGTTTTCTCGGGTGTGGTTTATAATTTTTTGGGTTAAGTGAACAAAGATAAAATAAAGTGGTGTGACAAATTTATTTTATTTTACTTAAAGCCACTTAAAGCTACTTAAGCTGAGTTGAAGTGGATAGGGTGGAACCCAAAATATCCTACCCTCTTGGTAGGATATTTGTGAGGTGGGGCCCATACGATCCCCACCATTTCATTTCCTCTAAGTAACACACCCGCGAAAAATCATCTTTAATGAATGTCAACGGGTGCATTTTCTAAAACTCTTAACGCCCCTATTAATTGGACAGTTAAGACATTACCATTAATTCACCTAAGTAATGGTTCGTTTCTTAACTTGTTTTTCAAATTGTTGGCATGTTAATGAAATAAGCCCAATGCATGTCTTTCTTGAGGATTGCTCATTGAGAGGATTTAGTGAAGAGTCCAAGGCTTGAGATCTTCATCCTCCTTCATGAAGAACGCGAATAACGTCGGTCTTCAAAGACAGGTGACGAAGAACGCCAAACCCTTGGAGATCGACAACGCGAAGTCGTGTACCATGACGCCGACGATTCTCCTCCCGCGACGTTCTTCTACGACAATCCTTCCCTGCAGAAACCTTCGAACAACACCCTTTGAGGTAGGGGATTATGGATATTTTAGTTTTTCCTTTGTGGATTTTATCCTCAACATGGATTTAATTCGTGAAATTAAATCTATGCGTTTTCTTTAACCCTCGTAGATCGTCGATGCGACGCCGTGTACCACGACGACGCGACACCCCTTCCGCGATGCGACGATCCTCTTCTCCCGTGATGATCAATTCTACGAAGAACTCTCGTTCGACGAATACGACGAGGTAGGGGTTTTGATTCTTTAAATCTTTGTGATTTATACCTGCAACATATGATTAAAATTATTGTGAGGCTTATAAAATTTCTAACGCAGTGGGTGCGGACCAACGAACAAGTCCGAACCCGCCACCCCTTTCGTTTTTGGTGTGCGAAATGGAGGACGTAGACAAAGCAGGCCGCACGGGTGATGCGGGGTCCTCGCAGTGAAGGACGGACCCTGGGAGGACCTTTGGCGATGACATCGTGAATTTCCCACCACCGGCACGCCACGCCGGCACGACGGCGGAAGGCGGTGGCGCTCGGCGTGTCACCGAGGAGAACCGCCACGGCTTCAGCCGCGGCCTCGGCCGACAAACCCGTGACCGCACGGGTCTGGAAAGGGACAGAACGTGGCCGGCTGTCAAGTCTGCTAGAAAGGGTGGCCCCACGCAGGGCCGCGACTTCTTCACGCGGGGGCAGCGCGCCCCCCGCCCGCGGCTCGACCGTAACAGCTGAGGCGACCCGCCTAGCGGCCGGGCCGGGTCGCGCCCAAGCCGGGCTGGGCCACCCAAGCCGGGCCAGGCCACACCGGTTGGGTCAGACTCGGACCGGGTCAGGCCGGCCCATTTCGGGCCGACCCATGGGGGTTGGGCCGGTTCGGTCTGGGCCCAGACCCCTCGTTTTCAGACCCTTTTCGGACTTTTGCTCATATCATGGGCTACAAGCCTCCGATCGACGCACCATTAGCGGCGATGTGATCCTTCGATCGAGACGGTCGTTTCTCTATATTACTCTCAAGGTTTCAGAATACTTTGGGTTCAGCCAGGTTGGTTCGTACACAAAACCAACCGGGCCATCGGAGCGGAAACACTCATAACTTGAGCTCCGGACGTCCGATTGACATGCCGTCGACTTTTATGGATTTCTCTAAGTGAGACGGATATTTTGGATTACTCAGTCCGAGTATTGGATGCAGGTGGGGTACGGTTGGGTTGGTTTTTCCTTAAAAACCAACCGGGCCCCTGGGACGAAAACGCCAATAACTCTCAGACCGGGCGTCCGATTGACACTCCTTCTGCGACGTTGAGTTCCTGTTGACGATACGGAACTTTTGGATACATCAACTATGGAAAATGTGTCAGTTGATGTATCGGCCTCTCGGCTTGTGGAGTGGACCCTCCCAAACGAGCTTGCTGTGTGCGGGAACCCTAGTGTTGGCTGCGACTGCGACGACGACGACTGTGCAGAGATCTTTAGTGGATTCGACGGCGACGACTACAGCACTCAGCGATCCTTTGTGGATCAGTGCTACAGATCCTGTGTGGGTCCGATCCTGTGTGGGTCAGCGCTCAGTGGTCCTATGTGGGCCAGCACCTACAGATCCTATGTGGGTCTTTGCGGGGATTAGTTACCTATCGATCATGTGTGGGTCAGATCCTTTGTGGGTCATTGCGGGGGTTAGTTACCTATTGATCATTTGTGGGTCAGATCTTTTGTGGGTCATTGCGGGGGTTAGTACATATCGATCTTTTGTGGGTCCGACGACTTAGATGAATCAGTGGCTATATCTGATCATCTCTACCGTCATTCAAAGAAGTATACCTGTGTGAGCTAAATCCTGTTTTGTATTACTTTGTGGATTGTGTTGTGCTATCCTGTGTGGATTTACGTTTGCTTTCCTATCTAGATTTACATTTTTCTTTCCTGTGTGGACTGGGTTGTACTGGGGCTCAGATGATGGAGCCGAACATGAATTGATGACTTAGGTATATGTATGGTCATATACCTAAGCAGTGTCGGATGTTACTTCGTGATTGTATCTTTACTTTGTGGATTATCCTTTGTGGATACTGGGAGACCTTCGGGGGTCTCGGGGTCCCTAATGAGTAGCTTATACTCACCGCTGCACGGGATATGCACGCACCACATTGTGTTGGTTGCAGACGATGGATAGCGTTGATCGTGGTTGAGGCTTGCGGAGCAGGACGGTACCTGGAGGTGGACCACTGGGCAGGACGCACTCGGAGCGGTTGGCTGGACCCGAGGAGCAGTGGAGGCTATCTGTACCCACCCTTCAGGTAGAATTTCCAGTTGACAGCTCGACGTTGCGGCTTTACTTTTCAATTTATGTTTTCCCTTTATAGTTGTACTTTACTTTCAGTTTGGGTTTGAATATTGGCCCACTAACTTTTCCGCACTTAGGGTTATACCAGTTTCTCCTTAGTGTTTACTTCTTCCTGCTTGCTCTGTGGTGTTTGTGGTTTACATTACAAAGGCAATGCCTTCCCTTTTACCGGGATTTACGCCTTGGTTCTAGTCGCCAGCCCCTGGCCTATGGAAGGCGGGATTGGGATAGTCACGGCACGAGCCCCGATAATGGGTCGTGACACAAGATAATTGTGGTTTTGGTTTATATTCCATATAGGATATTGTTATAATGAATCCATGATTTTCATCCTGAATTACTCTAGTCGATTAGGAATTTTATTATGAATCCTGATAAATACTTCATACTACATAATGTCTCTTCTCTCATACCCTAGGACAACTTCATGTGATTTATTGGTGATTTATTCCATCTCGGATGTATCATTCTAGAATTATATCTCTATAGAGTTCTATCGATTATGTTTTTTACATTATTTTGTAATCATTCATTATAGCATTGTGATATCTATATAACTGTTGCATTGAGGTTTAATCGTAATTTTGATGTCATTTGGGTTTTCCTTATTTATCTTATTAACCTTATTCCATCATTGGAATTCCCTATTCAAGATTTTTATTTGATTGATCGAAAAAGGAAGATTTTTTATAAAACGTGATATTTCATATTTATCATTCATAATGTCTTTGTGATACCATACGATCACATCAACACACACTAAATTCTATCTATTTAAAAAAATGTATGAAGATAAACTTGTATTTGGATCACTACATGTATTCCATTGGTTTTATTATCCTAAAAACTAGTTATGAGGCCACCCATAGGGTTAGACTACCCTTGGACTAATGAACTGGTAAATTCATGATATCCAATGGGACTTAATATATTTTTATTTTTTATTTTATTAAAATATGAATTACCATTACTTGATTCCTCAAGTTAATGAGTGTGATAGATTCCATTTGGGAATGTTATTAACTTTTAATGAAATTAATTGTAATTTTTTTATATTACGTGGTTGTGTTAATAGGCATGAAACTAAAAGAAGATATTATTTGATGATTGAAAGTGTAATTTAAAAATAAATGGTAGTTATCCAAATTGAACAATGTGTCTAATGATGCTATATTGTGTAACACATGATATTATGAATTATGTTGTGACTCATGATGTAATGTTTATTTTGAGGGATTGACCTTAATTCATGTTGTAATGATTATAAACGAGGCTAGGTATAGATACATGTTGTAATATTTAGATAGAGTATTGGAACAAATTGATATTCTAATCCTTATGAATAATACATAATCAATTTCTTACTATAATTTTAATATGGGGGGATTGTCCTGGAGTTGTACTAACATGGATATATAGAGGGAAATTCCTAGTTATGTGACTATTTTAAGAACATTTTGTAAAAATTATCATTATTATACTACATGATCAATGCTTTTCTGGCATGGTGTTGATATATGTAAATTGTTATATTGTATTGTCTTTTTAAATTAATTTCCCTATTTATCTCCATATTAAATTAAATTTCAATCTTAATTGTTTTATTTAGACCCAAAGGTGTAATCCTAATTTGTATTACTCACACCCTATTCGGGACTCCCTTGGGAACCTACAATGATTGCTTGGATTCAAGTTTGGACATTTGAGAATAGACTTTTTATTGTTTCATTCTTGCAGAATGGTTTGGATCTTGGTGATTGGAACGACATTGGGTTCAGGACTAGGTACTTTTGAGTTTATCTGGTTCAACATTCTATTTTTACATTATGAAATTTACCAAGATATTAAGTTACATTCTATCCTGTAAATACCTTATTATATTATTATTTGACTTTTCAATTGACATTTATTGAATGTTTTTTCTACTATATGATTTATTATTTCCAATATTTCTGTTACACTAATATTATTTCTTCTATTGTTACAACAATATTTAAGGGCATATAGTCTCCCCACAAGAAGTTTTTAAAATGGAACTAAAAGTAAAAATCCTTTTGGAATAGGGGAGGCATATTTCTTGTTATATAACACACCGAATTTGGCTATATGAGATAGTTATGGACCAGGAGAAATTATAATGTGATATTAGAGGGAACAAAGTATAATTTTTAGTTTTTTACTATTTGGGAAAGGTATAAATGAAACTTGGTTTGTGTTTAATCATAGAAATGAACTTTCAAATTGTAGTAGATGAATCATTTAGTGAAAAAATGCTAAGTAAATATGGATTATATGGTTGATCAAGTTGTTCAGTTGGTTTGGTTGATGTTATTTCACCTTCAGTGATTCACATGGATTTAAATGTTGTTGTTTCTCATGATTAATATTCATATCCTGGTATGGAATGAGAATACCATGCATGAATATTTATAGGCATGTAGAAATATATATATATATATTGACATAGATTTTTCATGAGATGGACATATTTAATGCATGTGATATATTTTATTATATGAACAGTGGAATGAGATTCGAGTTATATATTATGAGAAAGGGAAAAAATTAATGGTTATTTCATGCCAAATCGCCTATTATGTAATTTTTATTGACAACATGATCTAGCGAATCTCTATTATTGTCACTTATTGAGGTTGAATGTCTTGTTATCTAGAATTCTATGGTGATTTTATATTGTTAATAAGATTCCTCGAAATCATTTTCAAATTGAGTGTCAAGAGAGTGAAAATAAATCATGATTGTTACAAAGTTGAGCCAGAGCATCCCACATCTCCAATGAATCATATGGATGAAAAACTCCAAGAGAAATTCATGATGGTTGTGGGATACATGGAGAGGAAGACTGTTCATATTGCACCATTGATGTAAGTGCAAAATAGAAATTTTTATCTGTATAATCTTCATATATTCAGTAGAGGGAGGACCCCAAGAAGCTATGTTATGGATATAGTCATTCTAGATGATTTTTAAGAGAAATGAGACACCAATTAGAAGCAGGGTGAAGCTTATTACATGCATTCTTTATGAACCACCCTAAAAATGTTTTTGAAAATTTGGGGCATGGTTGGATGCAAAACAAGTTATCTTGGAAAGACATCGAGAAGATATTTATGATACACTTCTACCCAAATAAATTTATGTATGCGAATAAACATGTTTCCATACACCAAACGCATTATGTAATGCCAATAATATAATATGTTGGATGTCTCAAATTTTTTTTTCTTTGATACATCCTTAGTACATAATGAGTACTATAGGAGAAGGTATTTTCATGATGGTATTCGCTATGAGACACCATCTAGAAGAACATATTATACATAAGTTGATTTTCAGAAATATAAATTAAATCTATCTTCTTGGAAAGGAAAATAAAAGAGGCCTAAAGTAGTGACTATTCAATTTCATAATGAAAAATGTGAATCACATTTTCAAGTGGGTAGAAGAACCCCAATGATAGTTATCACTAAGGAAATAAATTTTAATGAAATCTATATTGTGGAAAGAAATAGAAGGAAAAGGTTTCAATGTAGTTTTATAATATTTTAATTTTTTTCTAAAATAATAATTATTGTACTTACACATCAATTTTTTTAAATTATATTGGCAGGATGGGACACTAGAAAATGTTTTGTAGTAACATACAACAATATATCAATGATAAGGGGATAAAGATCAGAACTAGGGTCTGTAAAGGACTCCAAAATCCCATAGAAAACTGGTATATAAGATTCCACTAAAAATTTGTGTCTATGTAGGGGACATGGTACCCATATGTAGGAGTGAAATTCCAATGAATGAGGAACATAAAATTGGAGTTAGAATAAAGGCTAGTGTAGAGTATTAGGTCAATTGCATGGTATACACTCTACCTCGGCTCAGTTGGATGTAGGACCTTCTAGAACAATACTTACCATTCTAGTATAATATAACTTATATTTAATTTTATTCATATAATATAATAAAATTATATTATAATTTATCATTTTGGAAATCATTTGGGATTACTTACTGAAACATTAGATATTATATTGAACATCCAACCAATGTTTAGTATGTGGTTATAGATTTTAAAGCGTTGAAATTCATCTTCTCTTCAAATCAATAGTTAAATTTTTTTGTAAATTTTTTTAATAAACAGTCGGGTTTAAATTCGATTCTATTTATTTGTTATTATTATATCATCCTCATATCCAAAATTATAGAAGGATTGTTATCATTATATGTATAGAAAAAGTTATCTATTTTCATTGGTGTGAGTGGGATCTCTAGGTTGGTCATAAAATACCAATTTGGTGGAGATTATATTTTCTCATAACCTAAATATAATTTATTGATCTTTATAATTGGGGAGTGCACCAAGATACATTTCCACAAGTATTAGACCATAATAAGGATGAATTTCCTAAAGAGTTATATGACATACAACACAAGTGATAGATCGATTTCATGATCATTTTTTTATAAAACGTAGAGCCAGATTCTATTATTCCATACATGATAGAAGAAATGGTTCTTTGAGAATTGAATTCTCAGATGAAATATCTAAAAAACTAAGGGTTTCATTTAATGTATTACATAATCTTGAGTTTTTCTAAATCTATTCAACAAGAATTCCAATGCAACCATATTATTGTGTGTAGAATATTGAATATTAAACAGGATTATTGTAAATAACATGTACCACATTATATGAAATTATGATCTCATTAATCATTATAAAGTTTCAAATAATTTCTCTAATAAAATTAAATATTACTGTACCATTAGTTGAGATTGATACCATCAATAATACCTTATTATAATACTAGGAGAATGTATTGATTGTATGATTTCATGGTGATGTCCATCAGTATGATGAATGAACTAGTGGTATTCGTGGACATTATGATTAATATTTCAAATAAACTCTGGGATAATTATTTATTGGTTTTCATCAATGAATTATTAGTGTACTCATCATTACGATATGATGATTCATAACATCATTAAATCATGTTTAATAAATTGAGAGTGATTCATCTTTATTACATACAATATAATTAATGATCATGGATTTTTAATGTGAACATCCTGGGCTATCCAATATTAGAGGATAGAGTGTATGTTAACCTAGAGAAGGTTTCATTAATTTTATTTTGGGAGCAGTACAATAATTCCTTATCAATTCAACATTTTCTTTTTTTGGTATTCTTTTGTAGACATCACCCATTCGGAAGAACTAATGTTTAGGATGACCAAGAAACGGGTGAAATTAGTTTTGTAACAACCGGGTCCCGGTGACAGCACAGAAAACCCACCTTAACATGGCCGTCAGGTCCTGACCTACCAAGTACCACCAGTTTCCCCACAGACACGTGGGGCCCACCCCAGGGTCCACCCACGTGCCTGAACTGGTCATTTAACTAATTATTTTCCCCACATTCCAACACATGTCATTTCCAGTGTGCTTTTTCCTCACTCACATACACCATTGGATACATCCCAGAAGGTCACCCATCCTGATCACTACTCCAGGCCAAACGGGTGAAATTAGTTTTGTAACAACCGGGTCCCAGTGACAGCACAAAAACCTCGCCTTAACATGGCTGTCGGGTCCTGACCTACCAAGTACCACCAGTTGCCCCACAGACACGTGGGGCCCACCCCAGGGTCCACCCACGTGCCCGAACTGGTCATCTAACTAATGATTTTCCCCACAGGCCAACACATGTCCTTTCCAGTGTGCTTCTTCCTCACTCACATACACCCTAGGATACATCCCAGAAGGTCACCCATCCTGATCACTACTCCAGGCCAAACACGCTTAACTGTGGAGTTCTAATCAGTCAGGATCCCGAAAAGGAAGGTGCATCTTTTTGACATGAGTCATATCATTTAGTCATTTAACCATGTATCATTTGGGGATGTTACAATCACCCCCCCTAGAGCACAACGCCCTTGTTGTGGGCCCAACATATCAACCCAGGTAGTGCACCGCACTTAAGGCTGCATTCCTCCTCTGATAACAAATGTAACAACCGGGTCCCGGTGACAGCACAAACACCCCGCCATAAATGGTCGTCGGGTCCTGACCTACTAGGTACCACCAGTTTCCCCATAGACACGTGGGGCCCACCCTAGGGTCCACCAACGTGCCCGAACTGGTCATATGACTAATGATTGTCCCCACAGACCAACACATTTCATTTCTAGTGTGCTTTTTCCTCACTCACACACACCCTATGAAACTTCCCAGAAGGTCACCCATCCTGATCTCTACTCCAGGCCAAGCATGCTTAACTATGGAGTTCAAATAGACAGACTCCCGAAAAGGAAGGTTCATCTTGATGACATGAGTCATATCATTTAGTCATTTAACCCTGTATCATTTGTGGATGTTACAGTTTGGTCAGATCATAGCATGATGGGGTTTCAAGAGTTGATTGGAAGGATAAACTCAAACTTAATAAGCAACTTATCTATGATGGGTATGGAATATAGGTTTTAATATGACTTATCTATAATTGGACATGGAAAAGGTCTAATTTAGAAAAACAAAGTGGTATTATTGTGCCTCAAGACAACTGAGATCAAAAGAGATTAATTTCCATACTAATGATCTAGAGTTGTATGAGGTGGTAAATTCATTACAATTTTAGAGAAAATATCATTTGGGAGAGAGTTTTTTGGTATATATGGTCTCTATGATCCTCAGGTATATATATTCATTGTGAGAACTGATTCTTATACAAATGATGTCGGTAATGAATTAGATGTATTTAGACATGATGCTAGATTATACATGAGGAAATAGAAATATTTTTGTGATTGGATGAGTTGGATGATATAGAATGAGGTAGGGTGTGAGTATTATGACGAGTGGAATATGATGGAAATGTTTAGTGACATGAATATAAATAATTAAGAGTTATAGGGATTCTATATATATCATCAACATCTATTATACCCAATGTTTTTATTGGAAAAAATTAAGAGTATTTATATTTATGGAGGGATTAACTTTAAGGGATAACATATAAGGTGGGGATCGACTAACTGAATGTCGTCCAGGTAGTGATGATGTTTTTATCATCCATTGATGATTATGGGTTCCTACATGATTATGTGTGAAACATATAAAATTGTTTGATTATTCTATATGGATGATATATATGAGGATGATAAATATTTATTTTTATATTCGCACATATCTATAGTAGATATTAATGGAGAAAGAGGAAATGAGTTTCATAGAGAGATTTTTCAATATTCATTAATTGTTGCTTGACCACCATTTGCCTTTTAGGATATTGTAGATTTTATCTATTATAGACTAGTAATAGGATTACTTCAAAATGGAATGTTTCATATGGTTACCTATGAATACTCAAAATAATGATGTATTATGGGTGACAATGGATTGATATTTGAAGGTGTCCTCGTTATTTTACATCCCAGGGACCTTCAACCCTTCTGATATTAGTGGAATTTATGTGTGATAAATAGTTCAACTGAATGATTTAATAAGGATTATCTATTCATATAGAGATCCTAATATCAAATTTCGATTTAGGTAGGGCCTTCATGAGGCTCTAGGATTACAGTTTCTTCTATGTACATGATATCATCCTCGGACTGATTACTATCTGAATAGTTGACTGAAATTTAGCATTATATTTTATGAGATTGTGTTATGGAATTCAATTTCATATGGGATAAGAACATAAAACACATAGAATATTAATATAATATTATATTCTATAAAAAATCTAGATGTTAAATTTTTAGGCTTTGTACCTTAGGTCATTCCTCTATTGACCTAACCCATGGTGTCCCTCCTACAGAACAGAATAGAAGGATTTGACAACCTAATGTATTCCTTAACATGCATGGGATGGGAACACATATTTTGGGAAATAAATGCTAAATGATGTGGCATGTTCTTAATGTACATGTATGCACACACCAATATATTACCATGTATAGTTACAATGTAATAATATGGAATTATAGAAACAACTATTGTTAATCGAATGCTTTTTATAAATTCTAGGGAATAAAAAATAAAATTAATATGTAATCCAAAATGTAAATCGAAGAAATATAATCCCAAACATAGAAGATATTTCTTCTTTAAAACAACCTGAATAATGTAATTCTGAGATATCCTTACTCCTGATATCTATGTTCACCTATTGTACAAGGTAAATTCATCCATGTATCACTACGCTCCACTGTAATAACGAATGATCTGTCTGTTATGTCTCGATCTCTAATGATGGTCGAGGATGATGACCTCCCTACCTGACGTTGATGATCGACGAGAACTCCCCCTCACTAGAGGTGGAAGGGGGGAGGATGGCTAGGCTATGCCACCTCCAGATCTAAAGAAACCCCTTTTTTATTATTTCAACCCTAATCAAATAATTGACTTCCAGGTGATTAATCTATGTATGAATGTTCTTTATCCACATTTTGGTGATCATCTGCTCTGGATTTATATCTTGTTGTTCATTAATGCATCGTGTCTTCTGATGTTTTGCCTTATGGAATGATTCCATCACCAAACATCCACAGTGGATGATTTTCCTCGATTATTATTTAAAAATTTGGGATTACATGACTATGCAGTTGTGGGTCTTCATGATAAACATCACCTAATGATTCTCTTGTCTTCAGAAGAGGACCTGATTTTCATGTGGTCTAGGGATGCTCGTAGAAGCATCATTTGTAACTTTTTTGGCTCCCGATGGTCATATAATATCTATATGAACTGGGATTCATCCCTCATAGCGACATGGGTATCTTTTCCTCAGCATCCATTGCCTTTTTAAAATCATATAATTATTTAAATGATAGAAAATTTGTTGGGTGACTACCTCTGTTTGGATAGTGGATATACTTTGGTGTCCCAGGCAATTAATCCTAGGATCTAGGTTGAGGTGGATGTATCAAGGAAGCCAGTTGAGTGGGTTTGGATCACAATTGGTGAGGTGTTTCGATGCATGAAAGTTGTAGTTTTTGAATCTTGGGTTCATCACTACTCGGTAAATTGTTGGTTGGTTAATGCGGCAGCTCTTTGTCCTCATTCCAAGCATGGGAGGCCCCCTGGTGTGTAGGAGAATTTCACAAATTACTATCCATCTCCTGGTGAACCAGTGCTCCCAAAACCTATATGCATGCCACCTAATGAACTAAGTTTAGTGATTTGTTTATTAGGATGATGTGTGATATTTAATTGGTGATTCTAGGAGGATACCCTATTATGGTTGTAGCGCATTGTATATCAGGTGGATAATAGGATGCAGGGATGCTTTATGATGAATCTTCACAAAATGTGGACCTTCAGGTAGGATCTGCTATGGAGTCTTTAGCTGAAGGATGTGTTGGTGGTGGAAAAAAGGTAGTAGTTAAGACAAGTGGAGGTCGTTTTTCTAATTCATCATTTGATGAGGCGGTTAAGGTTAGAAGGGATTGTAAAAGGTTTGGTCAACCCTCAGAACCCAAAGGTTCTGATTCTCAAGACAATTTAAAGGAGAAAAGGAGTCTCTAGTTCTTAATTTGTATGATCCAATGTCACTGGTGGATTCTTTTAACAAGGATGCAATGAAAACTGATGTGTATAATCAGTTCTCTCTATTTGATGAGGCATGGAAAGAAAATGAGGATCTTGAAGAATAGAAAACCATCATTACTAGGGGGAAACATAAGTAGGTCAGGAGTAGAAACTATGAAGGGGAGGAATCGAGTGACCAAGATGGGGCCTCATGTGACTATGAGGGGGTCTCTCAGAATAGTTCAGAATATGACAAAGTGACATTGGTATGATCCAGTTCATGGAAATTGAATCAAGGAAGACACCTAACTAGATTCATTTTGGCTCCCAAGGGGGGGATAAGTGAAGATCACACAATGTCTATTCTGGCACTACAAAGATTATAGTTCCAAGATCGGCAAGAAAGTCTAAGTACAATGACACATAGGCTATTCCGGGGGTTTCTTTCTTGAACAAGGATGGGGGCTATGTTTTTTTATAAGACCCCTTTTTAGACTACTTCATCACTTAGCCAATATCATTCTCATGGTGTTGATAATCAAGAAAGTGGATTGGTGGATCCTTCGGTGATCAGGAAGGGAGAGATTTCGGCAGTAGGAGGGGAGGATTCTGTAGTTGTTTCAGCTGTAGAAAACTAATGGGACATATTCTTGTAATTTGAGAAAGAGATGATTGACGAGGTTCTAATAATTCTGGCCTCATAGGAGGACATGGAATGTATAAATGGAAGACCATTTGAAGTGGGTGTAAGCATGGCGATGGCCGCATGGATCGACAAACAATACATAATTTTTACCAGACGCTTCAATGAGAGGAATATTATAATCGATGAGGCTATAGATGCTTGGGAGATATTGGACTCTAATTTAGAAGTGTCCATTAGTGACGAGCTAGATAAATAGGTAAACGATAGGTCTTGGAAATTATTCAATGAAGCTGTGTCCAATATTTCCTATTTTATCTCTTATAGTTCTGTTTTCTACTTTTGTGATTGATGTGCTACTAACTTAATAGTCTCTCACATTTTTCAACAAATGTGTGTCATAATGAAAACATTTATCATGGATTGATATATCTATCTTTTGTATTCATAAGATACAATAGTTGTGGGAAATTCCATTGAATGGGTGAGTTTAAAAAAATCCAATATAAATCCCCCCAAAAAATGGAGTAATAAAGATATAAGAAAATATATTCATTTACCTAAATAATAAATGAAACGAAATCAAATACATTTAAATTATTATAAAATAAATCATGTTATAAAATAAAGGGGATCAACATATCATATCCTGGGCCAAGATGATTTGTTATCATCCAGCTCAAGTATTCCATATTTAACTTCCATCACTAGATGTAAGCTCACTAGAAAAAGTGTTGAGGGGCCATATCATCCCAACTATGCTCATTAACCAAGAGATCCAAATTTCATGGATGAACATCAACACTTTTAAGCTCTAGGAAGGTGGATTAATAATATTTTGTTATTGGACCAACACACAAGTAGGGGACTAACATATTTATTTATTTAATGGATATGGGGGACCCTTAACAGGGTTAGATAGTTGAGTATCATACACATAAATATATGACCCCCTCTATAATTGTAGAGTACTATCTCTACATGAAATTAAGAGTATGTAGGACCAACACCCTCGTGTGATAGGGGAGTAATGTCATCATATATAGAGGACCCAAACCCTAAATTATGGATTATCACCTCTAACTACAAGAATCAATATTGGGGACCCATTCCCTAGTGCAATACGAGAGTACCATCCCAATACATAAAGGATTCACACCCTAAACATGGGATTATCATATCATCCCCAAAACTCTCTAATGATTTTAGCATGGTAAATACCATACTCAAGCATCTCTTAAATAAGATTCACACTAAATACATATCACGTTATATCTCAAAATACACTATGAAATCTACCTTCACAATTATGTCAATTGATGCCCGAGAAATATAATTTTAGAATATATTTCAATGTTCCCCATTAATAATTCATAGATGTAACACCCCATGATTTTATAGTATGTTATCTCTTCAAAGTATTTCAATAACTTGTGCTACACGCAACATCGAGTTCGAGCGCACCATGACATACCAAACATGTTGTTCGAAAAAGAAGTTATGAATAGTATTAATGACATTTAAAATTTTAAATATCCTATTTTATAATAACATTAATATTTTGTGTTTCTTAGAAAAAATATTAGGAAAAAAAAAATTTCAGATAAAATATGTAATTTTCCAAAAATGCAGTTTTTCCGCATATTAATTGCGAACCTTTTTTAAATCCTATATTCAAAAATTTTATATATTAAATTTAGTGAAAAAATTATATTCTTTAGATGAGAGACATAATAATTTAGTTTGGATACATTTTTGGTTCTTTTATAATAACTTTCATATTTGGATGAATAATGAAAAATTGCTAACTATTAATTAAAATCGACTTTTTAAATCAAAATAATTTATAGTGTAAAATTATAAATTTTAGGGGTTTTAAAGTATCTTTAGAATATATTATTATCATTTAAAATAATTTATATCATTTGATGTAATTTTACATTTAAATTGGATATAAACAAGTGTCAATATTTTGATAGTTTTTTATTTTTAAAAACACACATTCTGTTTTAAAAACAGAAATTATTTATATATTAATTTCTAACACTTCTGTGATTATAATTTAGAAAAATGGATTCCATATTTGTAATGAGGAGGTCCAAATTGTGTAAATAGGTAACTTTTATTTTTAGACATTATGAATATTAACTTCTATAAATATTTTATTTACCATGGTTAAAGGGTAAATCCGATAAATTAGGGGAAAAATAATATTATAATAATATTAACATTCCCTAACATGTATCCTATTTTTATTGGTTGATACATGTCCGACCATGTGCCTCATTGGATCATTTTTGGTACCCCATGGATCCACTTGAGATTGATAATGACACTTTATATTAATTAATTAATAGTAAAGACAAAAATGACAGAAACATATTTCTTTTAGTAAAACAATTTTCACATGTGGTTATATATATTATTATTTAGACTATAAATACTCATTAGTAAGATAAAAATATTTCCTAAATAATGATATTTTATTTATAATTTTTATACATTATATAATTATATTTATTTTGACATAATGATGATGTAATAATTACCTTATTACTGAAAGAATCAAATAAATGGTATTGTAATTTTAAAATAAAAATAATTTGAAAATTTTAATGCCATACAAGATTTTTTTAGGTGAATATGACATTTTAGGTTTCATTCAATGTATTTAGTTCGATGTAATCATGTTGTGATGATTTTAACCGAAACCAAGTACTAAATTGTGTCAAAATTGACATAATTGAGTTTTAAACCAAATACTATATTATTAATTGATATAAAATCCATAAAAATACAAGATTCGGCCAAAGGACATAGATAAGGGTATATATATTAATAATGATCCATGTGGGGTTCACTTGTTAGTTTATAGTATGTTTATTAACCATATAATATAAAAGTACAATGAGGCATGGAAAATGAAAAACTATTTAACTAAGAGTTAAATCTAAAAGATAAGGGTAATATGGTGACCTGATTCTAATTTTTATGTTTCACTTTAAAATTTTAAATTTATTTCAATAGATATTTGTTATAAAAGTTATATAATTTATATTTTAAATAGTTATTCCATTGAAATTCAATAATAATACTTTTAAGAAATATTGTGTTTTCTCTCTAATATTGGTTTTTTTTTCATATTATACGATTGTAAAAAAAATACTTGATTTAATATATAAAATATGTATTTAATTAATACTATTCACAAAAAATAATAATTATTTACATTTATTAGTATATAATTTCATTTTGAGTGTAAAAGTATTTTTTATAATAATATTCCCTTTATATAAAATAGGTTCTTAAATTCAATAATAATTAATTGTAAAAAGTGAATAATAAAATGTATTTTCATGACTTAGTTAATAATATATATATATATATATTCCAACAAAACACTAGGTTATATCTTATTATATATAGTACTAATAATTTTGATAATATATTACTATTATATAACAATCTGTTTAGCATGTTTTGGAAGCCTTCCAGAAAATTATATCTTTTGATAACAGAATATAACCTCAGTGTTCCATATATAACAAGATTAAATTTATGTTTCATATAGCGAGAAAATAAGTTGGGGTTGGAGAATATGAATGAAAAATTATGGGATTTAATCCAAACAATATTTTTAGTATTTATATAAATATAATTTATCAAAAATATTAAATTAATTATAAAACAATATCACTAAATCTCACTATGTTACATATCCAATTTCTTTTATTCTATACATTGAAACATCATCCATAATGTGTCGATTTTCCTCCATCTTGGATGATGTATTTTTCAATTTCAATTAACACTTTCACGGCATGTCATAAAAGAGTTATTATTGTAAAATCATATTTTATTATACATATTAAATGTAATATATTTTATCAGAACTAGTATATATACATAATATTAATTAATAATACAATAATAGTTCATGATGTAAAAAAACAACAAAAAAATATAAAGGATTGTCATTAATATTTTTTATAATTAATCATTCACATATATATAAATAGAATGATATATAATAACTTTTAAACTTATTGAATCTCATTTGTAAAATATAATTTCAATTTTGGATTGTTATTCTTATTTTACAAAATCATTAATACTTGTATACAAGTGAACCAATCATTGAAACCAAGGATGAAAACATTCCCAAATGACGAAATTGAATCTTATAAGTGTTTTAAAAAAATGATAAAAATTCCTAAATAAAATTATAATAAATTATATAAATATTTATCAGATCCTAAATTGAATTTTTATTGAATGTATGCATAATATATAAGATGTTAAGTTAATGTGAAGACCACTTTCAGGCATAAGGTAAAGTATTTTCTCTAAATCTCAATTTTTCATTAGGGAAACGATTTCTCTATCTTATTCAATATTTTATTATTAATTATTCTTATGTACTACTCCTATATTTTATGTGTATGTTTTAAACATATGTTCCTATATCAATGCTTCTTTACTTGACGGGGAATACAGGTTTTATATGTTTTCTTTCGCAATTTCACCAGATAAGCAAGCCCTCCAAATGGGATCCTCTGATTTTTTACTAATTTTCATATATCATATATTAATATATTTTAAAACACCATTAGGATTTTAAATTCACTCATTTAAAAATATTAAACTATCTAAAATAACATCTCATTTTATACAAACAATTCTACCTTTGTGAGTTTTATAGTCTCTCAAATATTTCCCCTCAAATCGTAGCTAAGTGATTCATTTCTAATATTTCTTAAACACCAATATTAAGTCTTATCTCTTCATTTTTAAATCCCTTATCATTATTTATTCTTATATTATCTTATAAATACCCATGTATGATTTCAATCTATTCTTTTATAGACACCGTTCTGATAATCCATTTGGTCTACTCTTAATAACCACTTATTCTTGTTTTGTGCTGATTATTCATCCCTTTTATTTATGATAATAATTTACTATTGATTTCATCTAATATCCATAGTTCAATTATCATGGATATTCTTATTGTCTTAACCATATACAATTTTTCATATGTTGTATTCATTGAATATTTATTTAACATGAGAAATATAGATGAATATGTATTTTATACTCAATAAGGATATTTAGATAAGTCATATTATTCATGAATTAAATCAACATATGAAGAATGTTTTTTACAAGATTTAATGGATGGGATCTGGTTATAGATATCCCCTTGATGCATTGACCTATCTCATGAGGCAAAACAATTGGGGACAAATTCTTCATGTTCATTTCATATAAAATCACTCGAGTTACTAACAACATACTTAAACTGCCTTAATGATATAATGCCTCATGTTAAAAATACATTAAGTCTAATGATTATGAAATTTTTTCATTCAATATTAATTTATTAATTTCAATGATATTATCACTATGATAGAAAATAAATATATGCCTTTTAATTTTCAGTTTATTGATGAAATGTATTTTTTAGTTATTTACCTTTTGATAATTCTCAGGCCTTATTTAATCATAATCATATATTATCAATTCATATAACCCTTAATAATTATCTAATCATTCTCTTTTATTTTTCCCTTTCCCCTAATTATATTTGAAATCCTAGAATATGTTTCTAGGAAGCAGTTTATTTTATTTAATTATGTTCTATTTATAATTACCAATTTAATAATGGAACCATATATATATATATAGTTATTTATTTTTACTAAACTAATCATTCCTTAGTGATTTTATATATTGTATCTATTCAATTATTATAAAATAATGATTTATTTGGGGATATTATGTTTGGGGTTGTTACATATGTTCAGATCGGTGTTGTAATTGTTATATAGAGGGATTTGACTAGTTTCATTTTGCAATGATTTTATAGAGGGCATGGTCTAGTTTCATGATGTAATTCTTATTTAAAAGGATTGTCCCAGTTTCATGTTGTAATTTTTATAATGCAGATGTTGGCCAATTTACTATTATATTTATTATATAGAGGTCTTAGACCTGATTTATGTTGAAGTTCATATATAGTTTTCTATTTCATGTTACACAGTTATTTCAGGGACATTTGGTTTCAGTTGGCATGGTAGTGCACCAATCTTAGATATATTGATGAATTGTGTTAATGAAGGTTAGTAGTTATGTTTTGATGTCTTTGGGAAATTTGTTACCCTATTTATCTCTATATTCGATGAACTCGATTCAAGAGGGGTTTTAGACATGGGGGTATCATCCTTCTTTGTTTTAATCACATGATATTTGTAATTCAATAGGTGCCCATATAGATTACATAGATGATGGTTTGGTCAAGTTAAAATGACATTTTTGTTGAATTTTTTCTTGATAGATGGTTTGGAACATGAAGATGGGTTCAACAAGGGGTTCATGATCAGGGTATTGTGATTTAATATTTTTCACGGTTGTATTTTTTCTATATTTATTTTTGAATTATATTTAGTTTCATTGTACCCATCATTTACATTAGTCACTTATTATTTAATTGTTCAGTTAGAATTCACTAATTTTATTTTAGTAATTTTTATTTAACTATTTTTTGCATATTATATTACATTGATATTATTTACACTATTGTTACAACTAAATGTCAGGGGGTATTGTCTCCAGATAATGTCTTTACAACCAAGATGTGAATCTTCTACCACTAGAGTATGAAGAGGTACACATGAGGTAACATAACCAACCCCGTTTAACCACATGAGAGATTGTTGGGATGATGGATATTATATATCCTATAAAACACTTTATCATACAATAGATTTTTGTATGTTCATATTTTGGTTAAGTTACTGAAAACTAGTTCTATATTAGAGTACCTATAATTCACTACATATCCCATAGTGATGGGAATCAATATTATTTATAGTTTATTTTTGGAACACTACATGTTTAAATGTAACTCATGTTTGAGTAATCAGTGGTATAAATACTCTATTTAATGGTCCTACTATGTAACAAATGAATATATATATATAAAAATATCTCATGTAGGTGGAAAAGTGGCCTCAAAAAATTGGAAGCTCTATAGTGGTTAAGGTCATGTTATATGTAATTATACTTCACAATGCAATGTTATGTGTAAAGGTTGGTAACCATGGAATTCAATGCCATATAGTAATGATGTTGATGATATGTAGTTTATTTTGTGGTTCCAAGACATAAATTCTTTTAAATTTCGAGAGATGCCACCTGTACATTGAGAACATTACATGATTCAGGATTACATAGATTAGTTCATGTATGGAGCTCGTATTCAGATTTAGGTCAAAAGATAAGAGTGAATTTTTTTTATCATTTTCTAGGAAAACCATGATTTTTTTCAGCTAGTATTGCCATAATATATGAATTCATAAAATAGGAAAGGGATACCTAAACAAATTGGGATATTACATTTTGTAAGGGTATTTCAAAATTTTATCATTGTATGTGCACAGAAACGAGAGATGATCCTTGGATTATGTATAGGTTAGGTAATATATTATTCATTAGGAATGTAATTTAAAAAAAGACATATTTATAGATATGGATTATATTCCATAATTACATACATTGATCTATATATGTTATTAGTGATGGGGCCCATAAATTGGCATGTGCTATGAAATTTATGTTCTTATGGCATGGTCAATATGTTTTTATAGTTTAAAATCATGTGATAAAGACTCACAACTGATGTAATTAAATTCATATATCTTTGACCAGGTGGTATTTACTAAAATAATAAATGAATCATGGAATTTTTTTTCTCATAGGCTGTTCATAACTCAAATTGAATCTATAAAAGGATATAATGATATAGTAATTGTTTGAAAATGGATATGATGAACATGTATGTAACATCAACTGCATTTAAATCCAATTAAATAGTTTTACTATGGTATGAGTAGATAATTTCTCATGGATATCATACACAATTAGAAGTTGATAAAAGAGGTTTTCAGTGAACCATTAGAATAATGGAAACGAGTGTTTATTATAGTTTGGAATTTTGATCATGGGGTAATGAGTTATATTTAATCGTGGAAAAAATAATCCCCCAAGGTACATTAAATAATATGTTACAAAAATTATGTTCTTCACCAACGAATACTAGTGTGGATACTAAAGAATACTCAGTATCTGGTAAATTTATTTCTATGGCGGGGAACTACTAATACTGACTAAATGTTAGGGGGGTCCATGTGGATTATGTTTACATAATGAATATATTATTATTAAATTAGGTATTAGAGATATGAAGTTTTCTTCTGGATTACTGAATATTCCAGTTGGTTTTAACAACCCCAAATGTCATGCATATGTGTCTTGATTACATTTTTCGAGATAAAGGTTAAATCATGAAATTATAGAGTACATATTAACCTAAAATGGGGATGAACTAAATGTGAATAAATCTTGTCTTATATTTTAGAATCACATATCAATGATGACATTTCGAACCTTTCTATAAATTGTATCACAATCATATTCATCAATGATACATACTAGTTCTTAAAAGTTCACATGTCCCATGCTAAAAACATAAAAAGGTGAAAATGAGATAATGATAGAAAAACATGAGAGTTCATTCTAAACAACATTATAGGGAATAAAAGTTTAATGTGAGTTTGAATCTACACACACAGGTAACTCTAATTTTACGAATAGGTTATGGGTGATTAAAATTCATAGATTAACTTGAACTATGAGATCCATAACCCATATTGTATCTAACATAATAAGAATTAAACTACACATTGATATTACATATGGTCACTATGTAGATATAAATCTTATATTTGATTGGGGTAATTTCATTATCTATAGAATCTAGTTCATATAGGCTAAATTTATCATGAACCTATGTCCTAGATTGAGATGGAAGGAATTGTAATGATGATTTTTTCTAAAAAAATAGGTCAAGGTAAGATAAAAGTTTTCTTAGAGCAAGGCTATTAGAGATAACTCATCATTATATGGTAAACCCATGTAGTGGAAACATTTTATTTAATTAGAATTCATATATAATATGGATATAAGGTGTCACAGCGTTACCACATTCTATGTATTTTATCATCATGTGATGAGGTTAAATGTGCCATTTAGTTTAATGACTTTCTACTCAAACCAATTTTCTATTTATTTTAAGATCTTAATAAATTAGTACTATGTAGATCAGTTCCATGAAATTATTACTTATATTTTGTACATCTTACGTTCAAGTTAAGTGGAAATCTACTATGAAAATTAATTTAATATGGTAAAGTCTTTTTTCTATCCTAACTCTCTAAGAGATATGATTCTATAATTGGGAGGATGACTCACATGAATTTTTCAATGGTCATAGGATACTTAAACTATATTAATATATCATATACATTAATTTGGTTCCAATGATTAATGTTAATGCGTTCCTCAATAATATTCCCAAAGAAGTACTGATAATGATAATAATTGAGACATACATTCATTAGTTCCCCCTAATATTTCTTGACCCTGAAGGGATTTAGAAGTTTATGATATAGTAAAATTATGATTTATGTAGAAAAATTATCATATGTAAAAACATATAATTTTATATTTATTTTTATAAATGGGGGTCCCATGTTCTTCTGAACACAACATGTTTTTGGTTCAGAGTGCTCATTGGAATGAAGCAGTGATTTAGGTGTCAGTAGATCCATTATCCCATTATCCCTCTAATTAAAAATCAATAAATTAATGTTACTAAAAAAGCATTATAGTGTTACCATTTTTTTATAAGGGGAAATAATTCGAATTAAAACAAAAATATAACCCTTCTAGATTATTTATTCATGGTATTTTTGTAAAACTATTCTTCATGGAATATGAAAAATAATTGGAATCATTCTCTGGTTAAATAGAAACGTACATTTCAATAGTTTTTATAAAGTGATGTGTATATATGTTCTTCCCATCTCTATATAAAATATCTTTATTTTCATTGTAAAATTGTTGAACTAAACATATGAGGGGTGGTTCTATTATATCAGTCAATGTAAGGGAAGATGCTAATGTATTGTATATTGAAGATACTGATGATGGCCCCCATAAATTTGAGGATTATGAATCTCACAAGAAATATATGAAAACTAATGAGGTTGGAATGCACCCACAATTAACCAGATAAGGGGAGAAATATGATGATTTTCCTAATCATGTGGGCTTTGGTGGGTTTGAATAATGTCCCAAATTCACTCGATGAAGGGGTTGAAGAATATGAAAATTCTCATGGATTTGTGGTTTAGGGAAATTGACATTAAGGATGGACACTAAAGCTATTTGTTGGTATGAAATCATTGAAAAAATATCTCTAAATAATTAAAATAATGCATTTTCAATAGTACATATTCTATCACTTGATATGAGTGATATGTTCACCAATATGAAATTTCCTTTTGTATCCTCATGGGGTTGACAAATAGAATAACTGATGTCTTATTTTCCATTGTTAGTTGTAGGATGAGTGGATTATTAATTTAGACTCATTGTATATCTATTAGACACAATATCATATTTAACTCAAGTATATTCTATATCAATATTTCACTCTACAACATCAACATGGTTCAAAAATCCTCCTATAAAGGTAATAAGTGCATTATGGATCCCTTACCCACCAAATTTTTGTTTAGAGGATGGGACAACATACCACGTATTAGAAAATTACATAAGTGAAAAATTTTCTATATCATGAGTGTTCGTATCATAAACATGTATAAGTGAATGAAATATTTTTAATACCATATTTGTGGAGTCATTGGTGAACTAATGATCCTCATTAATAAAATATTACAATGTTTGGTCAGTGCCTACTATACTAGTTAATTGGATAGTGCCCATGTTAACCATTTTGTCAAATGATGTCCATGGTACCATTTAGTGGGTTTATTATTATAACAATTCATTCTCATCTTTAAGGTGGATGTTTAAACCATATAACACTTTTGAATTGGGATAATCCAAAGAAAACTGTCCCATTCCAATCATATTTTATGGTATATCATTTAACATCATGAATTATGGGTTTAT
The DNA here is from genome assembly GCA_963277665.1 of Viscum album. Taxonomy (NCBI): domain Eukaryota; kingdom Viridiplantae; phylum Streptophyta; class Magnoliopsida; order Santalales; family Viscaceae; genus Viscum; species Viscum album. The sequence continues at coordinate 1,145,926,844 of OY728138.1, forward strand.
ATAGAATACAAAAATATGTTTTTGGATATATTCTATGTGATTATCATACCCTACATCATTAATATTATATTCAATTAGCATTGTGATCTGGATATTGTCTTATAAAGAAATTAATTATCCTAGGACCTAAGTATCATAGAAATGAAATATTCTATTCTTCATATAATCAAGTTAATATATTTTAAACATTTGTTTTGATTGAGGGTGTCATAATATGTTTCTATTTTCCATTGATTATATATATGATCTGGTGGTTCTTAATAATCTCATTCATTAGTTATATTAATATAATCATCCATATGATGTTTTATGCATGAAAAAATATAAAACCATAATATTACATTAAGTAGATAATTTTAGTTGAAAAATCAACATGTTGTTTCTCAATAAAAATATCAAGTAACTATTCTTGTGGAAGTAGTATAAAAAAGTAGTAAATCAGAACCTTCAATCAAGAAATTAGATCTGTTATTATATGATTTTTTTCTCCCATTGTATAGAGGGGTATAGAAATGTTTTTTAGTATTTAGATTAATTGAAAGATGTCTTTTATATGGAGGTTTTCAAACCATGAAATTCACCTAACTATGTAGTTAACCACATGTGTGTAGTGATGTCTATGGTTTGGGAAAATAATATTTTTTCGCCTAATTATTTTTTATTCCAACATTACGATGCATAAGTAATTGAATTCATTGAATAAAATCTTAGGTCCTCTCTATATAGAAAATGTAAAAAGCATGGGTCCTTAATGATAGGATGGGGAGAAATCTAATCATCCCATTCATAGGATTATTTCCCCTTTGTTTGTACATTGTGAATTATCCCCCAATATAATCCATCAATAAAAAGAGGGAATCTTCTATATTTTATTAAATTTATGTTTTATGTATTGTAATATGTATTTCATGGGATGGAAGATATATCCTTCCCCATTATGGGAACGATTTGTAATGAATCATCACAATAGTAATAATGGTTGAATGATGAGTTTCGAATTAAATGGGTGACTTGATTCTATCATTGCGAATTGATAAAACTTCTCTTACTAAATTGTGTTAGCTAAAAGGTGAAAAATAGTTTTTAACTTTTTAACCATACACAATTGGTTTCTTTCCCCTGACAGAATCAACATTGATCTGCTCAATATCTATTATTCTAGATTTGATATGAGAAATATTCCCGTACATAGAGGAAACTTCACCATTGTAGAGTGGTGGAAAGTTAGTGAGTGTGTCTCTATATATATTAATTGATAAAATGTAATGGTTTGATTTATGATTTAGTCCTACAGTGATTTCATATGTTGATGATTAATATTCCACAATAATCAAGTATTCAATTAGAGGAAAATTAAATAAATTCATTGTACAATATAGCTCATGTTATGATATTGGACATGAAACTCTATCTAAAAATGATTAAAATACCACCATAAATGTGTATAGGGATATACATAGAATTCAGTAGTCACCAATTCTACTTATCCTGATGGTTTTATATTTTTTATTTTGGAAATATTGAAATTTTTCTATTCCACATTCTAGATACATTGTTGGCTAAATTAGATGATGACCGTTTTAGGGCCATGACTTTTCCATAATATTTCGTTATTTTTTCCCTAGGAAGGATCTCCAATAAGATACCTCAGTCTCTAAAACATGGTAATGTATGTATTTTTTAGATTCATTATAAATAATGGTGGTATCACATCTATGACCATAGAAAAGGTGGTTGGACACCCTTAAAGGAAGAATTGGGGAGGTTTAATTAACAGACTGAGTTCCCACATCCACCACCATATAATTGAGAATGGATATAATGGTTCTCTAGCGATAAGCTATGATATCAGTTTTTATATCTAAATAAGGTCCACCTTCTTCTCTAATACCAATTTTGGGTAATATATTCTACTTGTATTTACCCTCTAGATTGTTTCATGGGATTCAATGAATACTCAGGTTGAACCATTGATATCATACTATAGGGGTAAAACATCAAACAACTAGCACTAGTGGTAGTGGATTTTCTAAAACAAATGTGGGAGGTGAGAGAGATGTATTAGCAAGTTATGTGAAGTATCTTAAGGTTTTATATGTAAGATATATTATTTAATTGTATTTAAATTAATGGTGTTTTTTGTTAATTCAATTTGGATTATAGGTAGTTTGTGAAGTTCTATATAAAAAAGAGAAATAATGAACCCATAATTATGGATTCATATATATTTATGAATGAATGAACAATATATTACATATATATGGATAATTTTTTTCATCTATATCATAATGTATTCTCATTATCGAATTAATAAAAATGGGATTACTATTTTTAATGGTTATATTTCACAACCACACTCATTTTGAGCTGATATTTGCCTACATTACAATGGTATGTGAGAAGTACGAGTTTTCTAGATTCATCACATAAAATTACATTTTTGAGGATGGGAAATCAGGATAAACACAACCATTTGAGGGGAATTATTGACTATTTTAGATATCTCTTATAGTGATAAGATATATTATGGAATCCTTCCTAAATACCACTGTGGTATTGGTTCCACCAATTCCAATGATATGTTTAAAACTATATATTTATGTGAAAATCTTATTTTATTACTCTTTCTCCCTTATTTTCTACATAATTATTTCGTATTTTTATTAAAAAAATTATCAATCTAGTGTTTATCACCTTCTTAAAAGTCATTATGTTTTTTGGGTTTTGAATTTTTTCTCATATAGAAAACGTATTTATCATGTGGGAACCTGAATCAATACCCATTTTTTTGATTCAATATATAAGGGGGGAATGTTATATGGTTTAAACATAAAAAGGAGTCCAACATACCCAACTATGAAAAGTTATCATATCCCATTTTATTCTATTAAATAATTTATTTTTGTATATCGGGTGAGAAAAACAAGATTCAGTAGGGATTATGAATTAAGTATTCTCTGAGGTGAATCACTTGGGATATGGCCCATTGAAGTAATGATTCATGAGAAAATATTTCACTGCCAGAAGGGGAAAATACATCTTGGATTATAACTGAAATAGTGGAAAAAAATAATGGTACATTCATTATGATGTGGGGATTTTCATCACAAATACAGAAATCCATGTGTGTTATACATAGTGTGAGAAATGAGACACAAAAAAATATTAGCCATATGACATGAGATAATACAATTAAGGTTTAGGGTGTATTCCAGAATGGGGACACCCTGAGGAGGTTTATGTGCCATGAAAAGGGGTGAAAATTATAGATAAATAGTAGCTTATGCATGAGATGATATGTATTTATTTTGAAATACCAAACACCACGTTAATGGATATGTAAAATCCATGTTTCATCATAGAGAGAAGTTTTTTTAATTTCATTAGATCAAAATAAAACCTAAATCTATATGTTTTCTTAATGTTCATATGTTTTCTCACTTAGATATAACAATATTTATTTTTTATTCAATGATTTAGTGAATGTTTTTAATCTTTGACAACATACATTGAAAATCTGACCACTGGAGGAGTCCTAAATATCTACTTCCCCATGGGGGCACATATGATGCACTATGTATGGCCCTGACCATGTCAAAATTAATTTTACAAGGAGAGACTATTGTTTGGAACTATAATAGAGAAAAACTATTCTACGTTAAAAGTGTTTTATTTAGAGATTCTGGGATTGGAAAGTATGAAATCTTGATTTACTAATGGTGGTGATTTAGATGTGAAGTTGTAAAATCATGTAATAATTGATTGGATTATAAATCTTTTATATAAATTTTTTAATTAAATTAAAATATATTTATTGTATCCTTTGTAATATTTTTGGGTGGATTTGATTAAATACTTTTAAAATTATTTAAATGTATCGAATTCGATGATTCCCTTCAACAAAATATGATCATCACAAATTACAAATAGAATTTTGATCCTTAAATATCAAAAGTCTAATCACCTATAATCATATAGGATCATATTCATTAGAACCCCAACGTAAATGATCTTATTAAAACATAGGATGTGTATATGAAAAATTATTGATATTAATAGAGAAGACACATCATTGATTGAATATAAAAAAATTGATTATGAATTGTTAAAATTACAAATAATATCAAATACATCACCTTTATACACCATGAGATCATCCTATGATTGTTTTATCCCTGAATTTATGATTTCAATAAATTAATGTATGTAGTTGACTCATGATGGTGGAATTGAATGAGGAATTGTGAAATAATGATCAATACACCATTGTGTGATGAAATTTACATATTTTGGTGTGAATAAGTTCTCACTCAGATTCAAAAATATCAAGGTCATATTTAAAATAATAATATAAGATAAAAATAAAAGATATTTTATTATGTAATTAAATTTAATGATAATAATACATTAGAAAATTTGAAGATGCAATTACAAAATGAAATGATGAAATTATAATGGAATTAAATAAAATATCGATCCAAATACCATCAAAACAAGATCATTACATTAGAATATTAATATCCTTATATGGAACCCCAATAATAAATTACATCCCCATTAATTAGTAGAGTATTAATAAGGGTTAGAAATCAAATTAAATTGGACTTTTTCAATGTTGACCAGATAATTCATTTAGATTCATTCAACTTTTTAGAATTTTAATTTTTCTTTTAATGTGACCAAATATAAAATTTCATAGAATATAATTATCTTCACCCAGGTTCCAATAATATATTTCAAAATTTCAGGAAAATTTGGGCTTCTATTAGGATTTTATTATCCAAAGGCTGGGATGATTTTATGGCCTTCAAATCTAGGCCATAAATTAAATATCAAAATGGGCTCCCTAGAACTCCATGAATAATTCAAATTTATCTAGGGAATTAGTTTAATTAAATGATTCTAATAATTTTGCATTTTTATATTTAATATTTGTGCTTAATTGGTATTTTATTATTGGCCCCACTTTTAATTGATAGGCCAATGGCCCATAATGTTTTTTTCCTGAAATTTCTGCATTATTTGAAAAAAAATCACAAACTTACTATATGTTTCATCAATTGATCATAAAAATAAAAAATGTTATAATCAAAATGTTCAATAATATAAAAAAATATAAAATTAAAATATGTTAAATAATGAATTCGAGAAACATATGATTCGTTGGTTCTAAATTTTAACATTAAATATGAATTGGACTTGTGGTGAGAAATAAAGTCAAATTTATTAAATGCACTAAAAAATGAATATAGAAATTGAAACACTTTAATATTAAAATTTAATAAAGGAATATTATACAAATTTGTTTTATAATAAATAATCATGAGGAATATATCTACTCATTTAGATGATGAAATAGATTGGAATATCGTAACTCAAGGTAAATATAGAAACATTGAGGAATATATAGATTTACTATGAATAATGAAATCCAAATTGTTAAATTTGAATAGTGTTAAATGTGTGAGTTTTATGTTTATATGCAACTAAAAATTACCCAAAATGTGTAGGGGATGAGATGAAGGAATGGGGAAAAGGGATTACACTTAATATAGTGGCCGATTATGATTAATCCAATAAGCTTATCTGATTTTAGGCTCAAGATTCCGGATGAATCCAAAATTAGGCATATTGACTATATGAATATTAAGTAATAGATGAATTTTTTCATGATACGAGGTGATATAATAAAAATAAATTTACGAATCTATACATATAAAAATATAATGAAACTAGAAAAGGCATCTCAATATAAGTTTTTGAATTGCACAGTCAAGTCTTACACCTTAGAGGACTCCCGTATAAGGAACACTTTTTAATATGATGGTGGCCAATGATGGATGATAATAATCAAGGGATAATTAGACCCTATAATTAATAAAATTCATGGGTTAACTCAAAATTTAAGTTCAATGTAATATATTAATTTTTTATTCTCTAATGGATGAGTAATAACGACTATTAAGGTCTATTGTGTATCTCTTTATAACAAACATTCTCTTTATTTCAAACGTAAAAATAATTTATTAAATAAAATATTCACTTGTAAAATGTAGAATATTGATATTTATAGTGTCTTTGGGGATTAGGAACATTAAAAAACCACATAAAACATGAAATACACATCTTTATTGAAAACTTATTTTACATGGCCCACCCATTCCTTCGTACATAGCATTGCATAGGATAACATGAGGACACACATAAAAAGGGTGAGATATAAAGACCAGTATTTTATAAAACAAGTAATAAAATGAATGATATATTACATGTTATAAAATTGTAATATCAATGAAGCATAATAGAAATATGAACATAAAGGCATCATTTAGCATGATTATCAAAACATGAAAATGTGGTATTAACATTTAACTTGATATTAGAATTAGCCAATTATAATTGCACATAGAGAATGAGTAAACCCTAATTTCAAATTAATTATCATGATCAAACCCACATTGAACCTGAAATATCATGATAATAATCATTACCAATTGAATTGGAGTGCTATCAGGGTGCACCCTTTACAAAATTTTAATTTCAAATATAAGTGTGCCACATAGATTATACATCATGGAATCATTAAACATCATCATTTATTCCACAATAAAGGAATAATGAATAAATACGTGAAACTATAGAGTAAATAAGTAAATTTTCATTAATGTTAATACCTTTGATAGAGAAATGGGCATGGTATTCACTACATAATGACTTTGGCATGAAAAATCGTGCTGGAATACCGAAATCATAACGACATGCCATAAGAATAAAAAAAATGGTTGGTGGGATGTAAATTGGAATCTCTAAATATTTACATGAAATGGGAAGTTAGAGGGTCACTTATAAACATGTCCTATCATATGAAATGTATTTTATATGTGTAATATAAAATAATTTATTGATTGTAAATGGGAAGAGAGAAATCCATTTTGGAATTTTGGCCAGGTAACAGATGTATATGGGATACATTAATGAGAGATAAATGGGCCTCTCATCATTAAAACATATGGAGGGAAGTATATTGGAGTTTATTAAACATACACAAAACCTTTGAAATTGAAAATAAAAGGGTAAATTAACATAAATAAACGTAGAACAAAATGAGAAATGAAGAAATCCATTACTGGGAATTGTGATCCCAAATGATTGGGAGGTGAATAAGAGAGAATTATTGGGATATTTTTGCGCCTTGGGAGGATTTTAGAGAGAGGATGGAGGGGTAGAAACGAGATTTAATGGTTTTTAGTGAACAGAAGTGGGAGATTGGGTGGGTTTATATAGGAATAGAGAGGGAATTATTTATTATTTTGGTTTTGGACACTACACATTAAACTAATCAAATCAAAAGACCAAAACATGGTTTTCCTAATGGGTTTTTTCAAAAGGGAGTGGAAGAAAATATTTTATATGCCCAGTGGACGAAATTCTTAAAATTTTGGTCATTCCAATGTAGGGGTGAGATGCACTCTCAAGGAAATAATTTCAAAAGATAAAATGATTTATTAGTCTAGAAATGGTCCACTAAGGCCCCATAAATTTAATCAAGAAAATAAAAAATAACATCATAATAATGGTAAACCATATATTTTCCAAAAATCCATTTTTAGTACTTTATTACAACACTATTGGGTCATTATGATATCATAAAACTGATTATATATTCAAACGGAATTAAATGTTTACCCAAAAATTTGACTATCTCAGAGAATTATGAAAAATTCACTATTGGACAATTTCAAAATCATGATTCCAAAAAGAGTATAAATTTTATCGAAATAATTTTCTAAATATGTGAATTTTCACATTTTAAATAAATTCCCACCATTTTTGAAAATCATGGGTTTTGACAAAAAAATATTCAAACCATTATAAAAATTACAATTGTATTCATAAAAATTATGCGATCATTTATATATAATAAATAGTAATTTAGTAATAATAAAAATTTATTAAAATATTAGTTAATTACCAAAATATCTTAATTCATCAAAATAGTTTTCCTTATCGAAGATTAACTAAATTTTTTTTCTTTAAAAACAATTTAAAAAGTAACAATAATTAAATAAATATATGTTATTTATTCAAAAAATGAACCACATAATCATAGTGTTAGGTGATTGTTATAGAACCTCCTATAAAACCTAAATTATACCTCAGGGTAAGGTGTGTGTTTGTGACAATCTCTTTGGATGGCTCAGAGAACATTGCTCGAGCAGTATTCTCTATCAACTTCAACTTCTCCCATAGGCGGTTTTGTTCATTGTTAATGTGTTGAAACTCAACATGGGAATGGTCAATAGAGATGCCCAGTGATGATATCTCATTTATGAGCTCTATAAACTGGTCTTTTATGAGGCTATTCTATTGGATGAGGTCATCACTTCATTTTTCTAGGTAAATTTGATTTGTTAAAGCCCTATATGTAGAACCCCGAGACACCCTGAGAGAAGAGGGGTGAATCATGACATCAATTTTTTCTTTTAAAAATAGGATCTTGGTACCACATTGGTAGGAACTTGTTATAAAAATATTATTGATCATAATAGAAAGTAAATATTCACATGCCAAGAGACCACACATAAATTTTACTTGGTTCACGACCAAGATATGCATCCAAGTCGCATACATAGACAGTGGGTTAGTCATATGTAAATCCGCTAATCTTCACTAGTTTGTGGATTACAAGGTTTGTTCACAATCACTATGTACGAGGCACAATACCTTTAATATGGTTTAGGGATACGAAACGGTTTCCGTCGGAACACATCCATCAACTTCCCCTCAAACACTCATTTGAGAGTTGTTTGGATTAGTTTATCGACATGATGGTTGCTTCAATGATTTGGAATTAAAGAATTTGTACCTGAATTTACATGATACACTTCTTTCAATACAGATAACTGTTGATTCTCTTTGAATTCCGAGATCAATAAAAACATATTTTCAAATATTTCTCTTCACGAGGCCGTTTTGTGAGTCTCACTCCTTCACAAACAATGCCATCCTTTACGGAGCAACCTTCCATCGTAAGGCACCCAAGCCGTTGTGGAAACAATAGTCTTTACGCAGCTCCCTTTACAACATAGAACATTCTTTGAAAAACTCACTGAGTTGATGTAGAAAACTTCCACATCACAAATTATACTTTTTGTAAAAGTGTCTACATTAGTTTAGACTAAATGTCTCTTCATGAAGCACCAGCTCGCACAGAGACCCATGTTTGTGAAGCTCTCCATGAACAGAATGAGTCTTTGGATTTTAGTTCAAAACTCAGATCTAAATGATGACGGGTAGCCTCATATTTATAGTCTCATCCATTCAAAAAGTTTCAACGCCTCTTTGCGGAATTGAAATATCATCAAACACATCTATGCAAGGCTCCTTCATTCATAGAGAACCATATAAATTATTTGTTCACAAATACCATCATCATTGTGAATTCTTCAGTCAATTCACTTCATGATGCCCATCAATATCACAAAGCACTCTGTCAGCAAGCGCATAGGCCAAAAATAAGTAATTGTGAAGAACTAAATCTCTGATCATAAAGATTTTTGTAATCATAATACACACTCTTAGAACAAATTAAGTCTTCGTGAAATGCATTTACCAAATCTCATTTTCATGAAACTAATTCCTCTTCCATATTACAATATGGAATCCAATAAAAACCACATTTAACATTGAAATCCAACTTCAAATACTACATTCAGCTTGAATGGTATGATACCATACAATTGAATCTCCCTGGTCATCCATGTTTGTATACATAACAAACACAAGACATACTCAATTTCGTGCATATAAAAGTCTTGGTTCCAAAAATCTCACCTTTGGGATTGTTGGAAATCTCTAGATAAATTCTATGGAGCACTATCCACTAAAAAAAAGAAACGCAAGAGTCAAATCCACTAATATTCTAAGTCAAAGTGAGAAATGCTCAGTGTAGAAAATTAGAAGGGAATCTTGAAATGGGTTCTTATATTTATGAATTCATAATGAAGCCCAAGATATTCTATTTATGTGTAAAAGAATCATTATAAGTCCATTACATGTCCGGAATTTATTCCTCCAACCCCATTGAAAATGATCCCAAGGACTGGAATTTGTTAATTTTCCTATTTGAAACACCTCTAGATTGTATCTCCCCCATACATTTGCATCACAATCACAAAATATATTAATATAGTTAAAATAAATATATAAAGTGGAGTTTTGTAACCTCCTTATACACTAGGAGGTTGATAAACTCTGGGGTTCAACCATTGATTCTCAAACATTGATGCTGATAGTGTCTTTGTTGTGATATCCACTAGTTGATCTTAAGATCCAACATGATTCATTTTAATCGTTCCTTGATCAAATTTTTCCTTGATGAAGTGATATCTTATTTCAATATGTTTTGTACGAGAATGATGAAAATGGTTCATTGTAAGATCAATTTCACTCTTATTATCAATGTAGATCAATATTGGTTTTTTCACCTCATCTCCATTGTCACCTAGTTACTTCTTCATCCAAAGTAACTGAGTGCAGAACTTTGTAGCAGATGTATATTCAGCTTCAGTAGTATTAAGAGAAATAATTTCTTGTTTCTTTCTTTTCTAACCCACAAAATTCTTCCCAATATAGAATGCACCACCACTGGTATACATTCTGTCCACTACATCTCCAGCACAGTCATCATCAGAAAAAACTAATTGTACACTATCGCTACCGGCAGCAAAGTATTATCCATTATTTTGTGTACCATGAATTTAAGTCATGATTCATTTCACTACTATTAAATATTCTTCATTGAAATTAAGTGGAAAGAAGCATTCAAAGCATGTTTCAAAGACAATGTTTGGCTATTTTGTTGTCAGGTACAACATTCTCCCAATGATCCATCTATACATTGTGTTATCTATAGAATTCTCATCATCATGATTTCCATGTTTTATTGCAACATAAATTGGAGTTGAAATTAGTTTCGAGTCATGCATATTAAATATCTTCAGTATCTACCTTGATACATTTCTAGAGAAGTTTTTGTATAATTCTTTTTTTGATTCACTTGCAGCCCTTCAAAATATGTGAGTTCACCAATCAATGAAATTTCATATTCTGGTTTCATGTGATTGTCAAATTAATCCCCTGATCTATACCTGCTTCCACCAAATAATATATTATCCACATTTACAAATACCAGGAATTGATCTTTCTATGAATTCATCATGTAGAGGTTGTGATCTACTACTCCTCTTTTCAATTCATTCATTCTTAGATAAGAATCTAACCGAGAGTACCACACCCATGGTGCCTATATCAACCCATTGAGTGCATTATTTAATTTACAAACATTTGTTTCATCATTTCCATTCAAGAACCCGTTAGGATGTTCAATGTAGACTTATTCTTCCTAAACTCCATATAATAATGTTGTCTTGACGTCCATTTGATACACTCCATAACATATTTGGATATCCATGGCTAGAAAGAGCCTAATTGACTCTTGTCTTTCTACTGGTGAAATTTTTTCCTCAACCTCAACACCGTCAATCTATGAATATCCCATTCACTCCATTCATGCCTTATTTTGGATCACATTACCATACTCATCATATATGTAATTAATGATCCACATTGTACATAGAAAATTGTGACCTTTTGATCTCATGACCAGATCCCATGTCTGATTGTTGTCAATCTGATCTAACTCTTCATTCATGGCCATCACCCAAGATTCATCCATTATAGCTTCTTCCAACAAGGATGGTTCCAAAACTGATTGAAATGAAGATTTCGAATTACTACTCATTATCCTCATTTCTATGGGTAAAGTAAAATCCCCAATGATGATGGACTGCTAAATTTCAGATTTCCATATCCCACTTTGAGGTTCATCTAGAATTCAATCTAGATATGGTTTCAACTTCAGATTCATCTTCTTATTCAACATCACGATGTAACTATAAATATATTTGTACACCTTTTAATATATTTTTTAATTATCTCCATGTTTACATTATTCATCATATACTACGTCATCTGCATTGTAATTCCATGATGTATTCAGGGTTTTTTCTTCAATGATCCTAACATCACCGCTTTCCACAATCCTTTCCAATCGACTATTGAAACTCTTCTTTGTTTTAATGTTCATTTCATATCCATGAAATATTCCATTATCTAAATTGTCACCATAATTCCCTTGATTCCCATATTTGTTTCATATTAAACATTTACGCTAAAAAATAAGAAAGTATTTCAATGAAGGCTTCCATCCATGCCGTAATTCATATGGTGTCTTCATTTCACCCATATAAAGACCTGATAGTTTTTGAATGTCCATTGCAGCTTCATTACATTAATGGGGAGAGATACGACTCTCAATGAGTAGGTTATGACCATGTTTTTCACCTGTGGATTCTAGCACTCAACAATTCAATTTTTTACTTAATTCTCACAAAAACAACCTAATTCTATATTATGTTTTTTCAGGTACTTATCCAACTCTATTGAGGTGTATTATCATACATTGTTAAATTAAAAGACATTGATTTTATGTCAAATTTCATTCTCATAAAAAACATGGTGTTATACACCTAAAATAATCCTAAAGAGAAAAAACTCCATAAAAACAAATTGTAATCCTCAACACATACCTTCCATGATGAAAAAAATGGTAGAAAAGTAATGATGAAGAATAAACTCACCATAAACTCTAAGCAAAACAGTTATTAAATATGAGTGTTATACCCTTCCAAATGGTATTTAATGTCCTTCAACATTGCACCCATTAAATCTTAAATATTTAAATAATATCTACAAAATTAATTTAATTCATAGAAAATATGAATTTATAATCGATATGAAAAATTATAATGTTACGGTATAATATTACTTGGCCACACCATGATGGGGTTGATTCTAATTAATCATTTATAAGTCAATATTTATAATAATTATCTCTCAAAATTAAAATATTTATCAAAATTAATAATATAAAACGTTATTTAATGATTCATTCCCAAACCAACTCAATATGTTATGATATTAATCCTTCTAAAACAACAAACATCCCACCCTTGGGATATAGGTCAAGATGACTTTTGTCGCCTAAATAAGATCAAACACACATAACACCCTTATAAAAATCATTAAATAATGAAATTTCACTTCTCATGACTATGATATTATTTTGGGAAATAACATAAGTGATAAATAAATAGTGTATGAGTAACCTCATATTGTAAAAGTCGGTCCATTTGAAAAAATTTACCCCACAGAAAACTCACACTATGACATCACCTATTGTGATATTAACAAGACACTATCACCATAAAACCCTTATAAACCCATAAATTGGGGTTTTAATTCATCTTCCACATCATCTTACAACAATAACAAGAATGGTTCCCCCTAATATCCAACCTTATCATGCCATAACCCAAACAATAATTTCGTAATGTCCTTTTATGAAATGAGATTTTAGATATATTCAACACCACTATTCCAAAAAACATAATCATATTCCTTCTAGCAATGAAAAATAAATAAAAATTGGTAGTAATTTCTATTTTATTACATTATATATTAACCAAAATTATTCTCTACTCAGAAAATAATAAATAAATTGGTATAGTTGTGAATAACCCTCAACTTAGAGATAACACCAAAACAGAATAATAGAAATACTAACACATTCCAAAAATATTAAACCATAATTCCTCTAAACATAACAACACATGAAATCCAAAATACCATGGGATATTCTTATAAAAATAACACCTCTTTTAAAAAACAGATCACCGTCCACTCCGGGTTATAATATAATCCACATTTATTACACCTTCCACCTCACTATGGTTCAAAATTGGTACCCATTTGAAAAAAAATCATATTCCCATCAAAAAATATTTTTTGGATAATATATTGTTAAATATTTTTAGCATAAAACATAATAATATTTTAAATGTTGTTTTTTTAATAAATTATGTTTCTTTGATGGCCCACATTGCATGTTACACCAATTTTTTGTTCCTAATATGCAATATTAAGTTAAGATTTTATTACATGAAAAGTTATATTAACATGTGGTTCAAGAATAATGATGTTTTTATTTTTTTTCACATAATATTGAACCCTTTTGATATCTTATGATACATTCATGACCGTGTATTACTGAACTAAAATATACTAATAATAATATTATTATTTTATTTTTATTGATATAAACTAGCCAATAGAATTTAAGTTAAAAATATGATTACAAAAATTTATATAATATGGTTTAAACATGTGTATAAAATAAATCTTATTTTTATTAATAATTTAGAAAATAAATTAATAAGTGTTTGAAAATAATGAGATTCTTTTATTAGGAAAAATCATTTTCTCTGCACAAGCATGTTTTATCTCAATAAATTAAACAAGCCACTTTTTATGAATCATTTTAATTAAATATATATTATATATTATATAATCTATTTAATACTCATATTTTATTCTCAAAAATATATAATAATTAAACTAATTTTATGCATAAAAAGATATGTTTATCTAAAAAGTATTTTTACCTCCTTTTTATGGGTCACCTATTTAAAATATTTTTTTTACACTTTAATAAATTCTATTTGAAAAAAATAATCATTAATTTTAAAATCCTGATTTCAAAATTATCATAGGTATAATTTTTGGTATTTTTCTAATAAGTTTCATATTTTATCAATTCTGAATATTGCAGAATTTAAATTGAAAAAAACTATTATTATAACTTTTTTATATATTTAGGTTATATTTTTATCTGATATTAAATTATATTTAGATCTATAATAAAGATATTAATTCAATTTATATAATTTAAATCAGTCACACATTGAAATATGATAAAAAATAATCCCAACTCATGAACATTTTCAAATAAAAAACTTATTGTCTCGTCCAATCTATGGGATTAAATTCAATTTAATTTATTCCACTTCAATGTTTTGAATTTTGAAAAATGGATTAAATATTTTGAATAAAAATAATTTATAATTTATATGATGTTAAACAAAATTTTTTACATAAAAATATTAGTATTATTAATTAAAATTAACTATAGTTATTAAGTTAGAAACGAGTTTAATTAGTGGTTAAACATTAACATAAGGTGTTGAATAACCTATACACTTATCCAAAAGTTATCAGATGGAAATATTTCAACCATATCCTCCATTAAATATAATTTTATTTATTAATTTAGGATCATTATGTAATTAATACCTCCCAATAGTGTTAACCTTTTTATATTTTCAAGAATTTCACACCTCCTCCAATATAAAGGGGTACTCAACCCATGCCCTCTTTACAAATTTCAAGCCATTTTTCTTATAAGAACTCCAGAAAAATAATCTTCCAACTTCCCTCTATTTATCATAGAACCCTATCATTGGGTAGAAATCCATCAAAGGAATCTATTTAGTAAAAACCAAAATGATTTACCCAAATAAGAGAATATTTGAACTTTTAATAAGAAAGCCAGTACTTTAGGTATGGGTTTTATAATATCACATTTATTTTTATTATATATATGATATATTTAAAACTTATTCTTATTGTGTGGTGTATATACTAACCTATGAAATTTTTTATCATTAATTTCCCATATTTCATGATATTTAATGTTTAATTTTAGGTTATTATTTCATGGGGATGATAGTTCAAAGGTTACTCATGTGGTAAGGGGGATTCAATTGTCACTTTTATTTTTAGGAGACTCATGTCATATTCAAAAATTTTTAATTATTTTTGGTGTATATACTACCCATTATGGTGATATATTAATATTATATTTATATTTATGGATGTTTACATATCCATTTATGATATCTCTTTTATGGGGTTTATGGTTCAAAAGTTACCAAATTAATAAAATAATTTTTTCTCGCATTGAAATAATTGAGGGACGTGTTATGATATCCACATATATTCTTTTACTATGTGTATATACTACTACTGTAAATGTTTTATCATGAATATAATTATTTTCATGATATTTGTGGCATAATTTTGTGTTATTCTGTCATGGAATATATGAGTCAATGTTACCTAAGTTGTGAGAGTTTATTGCTGCAGTCTTATCATTTATTAGAACTGTTTATAATTTCACATCCAATTGTCAAATATTTTGATGCATATATCAATAGTTATCATACAATTTCGTATCCTATATTTATTTCAGGACAATACATGTCTTCCCTTTGTTTTCATTTCATTATGTATTCAAGAGTCCAAAAATAATATTTCTAATATAAACTATCCTTTCAGTCGAAAACCCTTTTTCCATAGAAAATGATGTTTTATAAAAATGTTTTAAAAAGGGTTTTTAAATTATAAATTAACATAATTTTAAAGATAACATTATTTAAAATGGTTTTATCATTAGAAAGTGTTTTAAGTGTTTTTTAATCATCTTTGAAAAGTTTACAATGCTATTTTCAGAGAAATTTTTTTTCAAAGTGTTTATGTTATAAAAATATATTTTCAAAGTTGAAATGATTTTTTAGTAAAGAAATTTTTAAAATTTTTCTTAAATATTAATTCATACATTTTCAATTATATATTCAAATAAATTTATTTTGAAAGTTTTTTATGTCCGTAAAATTTTTATTTTCAAAGAACAATCATTTTCCATAAGAATTGTTCAATGTGATCTTTAAAAATCATTATCCATATAAGATTACATAAGTTTATATATTTTATGATTTACTAGGGATAATATCCAAGAATAATAATCATATTATTTAACTTATAGGTTTTTTCCATCAAGTTATTTTTATAGATCTCGTTTCATTTCCATGAGTCAATTATGTTTTTAATATATTGTTATGAAACCAATTTGTTTTTTAACGGATAATAAAGTTTCAAATATAATTACTTGAAATTAATATCATTTTCATGGCATAGTCATGTTATGAAATAATAATTTTTTATGTGTTCTTATGATGATATGAAAGTTTTTTTTACATTATTCATGTTGTGGTTCATGGATATTTATTATATGAGGGGTGGCCTAGATAGTTCTTGGTAAGCTCAATTTATCTTATATGATGTGGTTTCCCATATATTGTTAGGTAATCCATATATATCTAATATGATGGGGTGGCCCGGATAGAACATGGCGAACCCTTTATAGATTATATGATGTGGTGGACTAGACAACATCAGGTAATCTAATTATAGATAACTTGATGGGATGTCTTGGATAACATTAGGTAATACCATTATATGATATTAGATGTGGTGTCCTAGATAGTGATTGGTAAGACCATTATATCTTATATGATGTGGTGGCCCAAATATCACTCTAATTCATTGAGAAAATATTTATATATCATGAGATATACATGGATGAAATTGGGATTGAACCCCTTTTTGTAATGTACTTTTTCCATTAATATTGTCTTAGGAGTGAAACATGTCTTCTAATATGGTATTGAGTGTGAACCTTGAATAGTAAGATGGTATTGGGATTGAAAGTCGACTACTCAGATGGTCTAGGGATTAATCCATTACTACTAACATGGTCTTGGTAGTGAACACTTCACAACTAAGACGGGATAGAAGTTGAAGGGATTTACCCGTTATTGGAAAATATTCTTACCTAGTCCCGTATATAGAAAGGGATGCAACTAGGGATGGTGGTGTGTCCTGACAAGTAGGTGAATCCCCCTTGAAGTGTCAAAATATGTTGAAATGATCTCTGACTTATAAGGAATGATTTTACATTCTTATGTGTATTCTATAAATTCAATGACTTATTCCTGTGTTATTATTTCATGTATTATGATCTCGATTACCTTAAGAGTAATGTCTTATAAACTATCAATATTTAATCCTTGATATATTATTATGATATTTGACTTGTAGGGAATGATCATCTAATGTTATGACCGAGTCCTTATGATATTTTGATCAGGTTATTCATAAATATCTCTTGTATTTTCCCGTATTAATTATCTGAGCTCACTCATTTCTTATGTTTCTTTTCCCCATGTTAGGAAGAAAATTATAATGTTGGTGTACTAAGGGGTAATATCTTTAATTGGGATGTTGATTATTTATAACCATGAATAATATTATGTTTCCATGATTCTAAATACACAAAACTATTACATTCCTCATGTATGTACTTTTTTATTGTGCTAAATATTCATATAAAAGGATGTAATATCCATGTATCTTAATTTTGGGTAACTATAAATGTATCAAAGAAAATTTTTATTCAATATAAGGAAACTAGGATTATAAAACATAAGTGAGATACCAAGAGTTATTTATAAGGATATTTCTAGGGATATCTCTAAAGTTAATCTAAAGTTGTAATATATTTAAAATAATTTGTAATGATTTAGGCATCCTATAAAAAAAATTCATGAATATGTAGTTTTATTATATATTATGTGTCTATCACACTATGATTATTAGACATAGTAAATAGAGGTGACTTGAAGGACCTAGGATAATATTTAATGTTTCATATGTGGAATGTATCGGCAATATGAAAATTGGTGTCCAATGTGGAAATGTCATAAAGAGAATCAAAAATATGAAAAGAGAGTTGGTTATACAACTTTAGATAAAGAGACTTGAATGAAATGTGAAAGGTATGAAATTTGTAATAGTATTTTTTACATTAAATATAATAAGGATGAATAAATAAATGTTTAAAAAACTTAATACAAGACTAATGTTTCATATTAATGTAAAGAGGTATTAAAGAATAAGATGATGAAACCAAAGTAATGGATTAGGAATAATGTTGGATGATTGATGTGTATATGTATTGTAATTCAGGAAATATGTTATATTAATCATGAAGTATATGTTTTCCATTAAGAATTTGATAAAATATTTTTAATGGTGTTGATAACCTAGAAAATTGATTTAATGGAAATGTGGTATTTTTACTAAGGGAAGGTAAAAATTAATGTGTTCTTTAAGTTGTGAAAATTTTGTTATTCATAGATAAACAGATGATTGATATGGGTAAATTAAATTTAATATTATTAATTTCTATGGAACTAAATATTGATTTATTAATAATATTATCTAGTTTATCATGGATTATGTTTTCAAATTTTTTGGATTTAAAAATATATCCAATAATCAATGAAATAATAAAGCATGAATGTTTTAAATAAGGTTATATGGTAATTTATGGTATTACATTTCTTTAAAAATAAAACATAATTATGGTATTTAAATATTTGGTATGTGATAAAAAATATCTAATTAATGTTATATAGGATATCAAAGTTAATCCATTTTTAATTAATTTAGTGAACATTTATCTAAATTTTTGGATTTTTCACATTTTAAATAGGTTAAAAAGTTTACAATTTATGAGATGGATTATGTTACCCTTTAGATAATTTTTTAGAGGTCAATGTATTATCTCAAAATATGAGGATTTATCCAAATTGTATAACATGTGTTAAAAATATTATTTTGATTATAAATAAATATACAAGGTATGACATATTCTTCTATCAATGGAATGTATGATCTGTTAGTTCTTTAGGAATGAAAAATTCATCTTCATTCTTTACAGTAAGATATGAATTGAAAATTGATGATGGAACAAAAAATGTTGAGACGATCCTATAATCATTTAACTGTATCTTCTTCTAAAAATTCATCATCATTAGGAAAAAGGGTCTTGATATAAAATGTTTTCCTATTATCATCATTTTTACGATATGAATGTCCTTTTTCAAGCCTATTTGGGTTATGGATTTCTTAAAATAAAAATTATCCTACCCAAGTTCACTATCATTCACCACTATAACTTTATAGTTATATTCTAATTCCATGTCTATGTTTTCACTTTCCTTGTATGTTCTTTTATGTGGAAAACTAGTTTTGAGTTACACTGGGTAACTTTTATGTTTCCAACATTCCCTTTTAAATGATTTTTTAGTATTCAATATTATGATATGAGTCTATATGTATGAAACATTTAATTATTATACCATTGATAACCAAGAAAAATTTCGATGGAAAAAGTTCATTTTAAGGGGGGTATAATGTAACACCTTGGGTTTTTATGAGTTATTTTTTTTCAAATAAGTTAATTTTTTTATTTCTTTCATTACACGCGACACCAATTTATGATTTCCATATATAAAAAATCATGTTATTCTTTCACTACACATAAAAATTTTATTATATTTTAGTACACACATTACTATGTTAGGATTTTGATACACAAAATGTCCAGCCCCTTTGATAGCTTCTGTTATTTTCAAGACCGAGTTTTATAGAAGTACAATATACTATTTATATTTTTATTAAAATATAATTATAGTTATAAGTTATTAATTGGAAAATAATTTATGAATAATATTAACTAAATTTTAAAAATATGGTTTCCACATGAATATAAAATAAATCCTTCAGTTATTGAGTATTTATAAATTAAATTCAAAACTATTTGTAAATAAAGAGATTCCTTTATTAAGAAAACCAGTTTTCTATGTACTAACATGTTTTATCATGATAAATTATAAAAAAACAATTGATTAATGATTCAAATAAAAAATAGATTTTTTTTGTTTGATCAAATATTTTACACGTATCATATGGGTTTTCTCAAAAAGTGACAAGAATAAATCCAATTTTATGAATAAAAAAATATTTTTTCAAAAAAGTTGATTATCTATCTTTTAATGTCACAAATATTTTAAATATAATTTTTGAAACATTAATCAATTATATTAAAAAATTATTTATTAAGGTGTAATTTTAAAATTATATCCGGGATAACTTTTGGTATTTCATGAGATGTTACATTTTTAGATGAATAATGAAAATACATAATTTTAATTGAAAACTGAATTTTCTTCTAATTTATAAATCTAGTTAAATTATATTTTTATTTTTTAAATGTATATTTAGTTTAATTATATATTTATCAATTCAATTTACGTCATTTTAATAAATTTGACATTTAAAATTGATATTAAAATATTTCAAACTTTGGACATTTTCACTTTAAAGACATTTTGCCTCGTCCCATCTACGGGATGAAAATTAAATTAATTTTATCCACATATGTATTTAAAATTTTGAAAGATGGATTCAAAATTTGGAATAGACATTATATATAATGTCTATTAAGTTCAAAAAAAAAATTTTCCAAAAATATTTGTGAATGTAATTCAAATTAATTTCAGAGATTAATGTAAAAACAAGTTTACATAGTAGTTAAAGATAAACTTCAGGGTCCAAATAAATAAAAAACATGTCCAAAATCCATTAGATGGAATAATTTCGAACATATCATACATTTTCATTAATTGGGTACATTATTCATGGAACATTACTTAATAAGGACCATAAAATAGTTTTTTCTTATTTATATTAATAATAATGCCACTCCTCCTCCACTATAAAATATAACTCACACACATTACTTATTCACACCTATAAAGCCCTTTGTATCATCCAACCCATACCCAAATAAGCTCCAAAGTTCAATTAAATAATCTTATTGGAATACCTTTGGGAATAAATATATAAAAGGAATCCCTTTCATGAAAACAAAAATGAGTTATCCAAGGAAGAAGAGCTTTGAACATGTATGAATACAGTCAATACACAAGGTATGGTTTTTCACGTATAACTTTTATTTTGTGAGATATATGATATATTCACAACATATTCTTAATATGTGTTGTATATACTGACCCATTTCAGGTTACATCATGAATTTACTTTATTTAATGATATTTGATGGTTTGATTGATGTTATTTTTCAAGGGAATCATGATTCAAATGTTACTCATATAGTAATGGGATTTATAGGATCACTTTTATTTCTATGATACTTATCCCATATTATACCTTTATTTCATTTATATGGTATATATAATACTAGTGATTGTGTTTTATGATTATTATCCGTATATTTATGGTTATTCACTTATTTATTGGAAAAACTCTCTTTCATGAGGTGTATAGATTAAAATCCCCCCAATTGGTAATGTAATGCTTTCTCAATTTTCTTTATTTGAGACACATGTTATGTTATGAACCTGTATTTTTATAAGGGGTATATAATTATTTTAGAAATGTTTTATCAGGAATATCCTTATTTTCATGATATTTTAAGCATAATTTATTGTTATTCTCTCGTGGTAATTATGATACAATGTTACCAAAGTGGTAAGAGTTTATTTCTAAAAACTCAGAATTTATTTGAATTGTTAACAATTATGCTTCTGATGATCAAATTCTAAGATCCATATCTAAAAAATTCTCATGAATTTCCTTATCCTATAATTTTATCATGATAATTAAAGTTTTCTCTTAATTTTAATCTTCTAATGTATTCAATAGTTCAAAAATAAATTTTTTTTGAAAGCCCATATTTTAATTTGAAAAGCATTTTTCTTCCAAAAAAACTTTTATAAAATTGATTTTAAAATATATATTTTCATCATTTTAAAATATATTTATTTTGAAAAAAATATGTTTAAAAAGTATTTTAAAGGGTTTTGATATTATTTTATTTGTTATAAAAGTTAATTTCTAATAACAAATGTTTTCAATGTTTTTATATTTTAAAACATGGTTCTAGAAGTAAAAAAGATATTTTCCTCAATAAATGTTTAAATGTTTTTTAAATATTATTTCGTATGTTTTCAATTTGGATAAAAAATAAAATAATTTTGAAACTATATTAGTTATTAAAAAAGTGATTTTCAAAGAAATTTCATTTTTTATAAGAACAGTTCAGTGTGATCTTTCAGAATCCTTCTCCATCAAAGATGAAATCCTTTGTTATATTTTATGATATTCTAGGGACATTATCCAATGATACCATTCAAATTTAGTATCTCAATGGTAAATGTTTTCATGTATTGATTTTTATAAAACCCATTTATTTTCCACAAGTCAACCAAGATTCAAATATAATATTATGAAAATTATTTCTATCCTAAAGGATAATCCCATTTCGAAGATATTGTCTTGAAAATAATTTATTTCAATGTGTTAATTAGGATATGAAAGAATAATTATTTTTATGCTTGTTTTTATGATTATATTAAGTCTCTTTTTTACTTTAAACTTATTATGGATTATAAGCATTTATTATACGATGGGGGTGGCCTAGATAGTGCCAAGTAAGAATGTTTTAGCTTATACTATTGGGCAGAGTAGATTATATTGGGTAATCATGATAAATAATAAATAATTGGGTGGCCCAGATAGAGTTGTGTAAGCTTGTTATAGATTATATGATGGGGTTTCCAGTATATCACTAGGTTATCCCATTATAGATTACATACTAGTGTAGCCCAGATAACACAGGGTATGTCTGTTATAGCATTAATGATATGTGGCCCAAATAGCTATGGGTAAGACAAATATATATTATGAGATTGGGTGAGATATATAACATCGTGTAACCCTGGTATATATTATACGTTGAGGTGTCCTAGATAAAACTCCAATGAGTTGGGTAAAGATTTATATATCATGAGATAAACATGGATGAAATTTGGTGTAATCCGAGTTTAGAAAGGGCCTTTATCTAATAAGATGGTCTTTGGAGTGATCTTTGATATCTAATACCATATTGGGAGTGGAAGTAGACTATAATTACGGACTTGGGATTGAACCCAGACTAATAATATTGTCATAGGATTGAACATATAATACTAAGATGGTGTGGGGTGTGGACCATGACTACTTAGATGGGAAAAAAGTTGATAGTCTTTACCCAATATGATAAGAAGGTGAAACATGGTCCACTACAAGGAACAAGGATGTGACTAGGGATGGTGTTGTCTCTCACCCAATAGCTTTATCCCCCAACAAGTTCCCTAAAAGTTTTTTTTGCAATAAACCTTATATTAGAGAGAATAATTTTAATTTCTTATATTTATACCTAAATTCCACTTCTTATTCATATATTATTCTTTTAAAAAATATTATCTAGATTACATTGTGATTCATGTCTTATGAACTATCATTTTTTATTACATGATACATTAATAATATATTTGATATATTGGGTATGATCATCTAATGTTACGATAATGTTCTCGTGCCCTTAATATCATGTTATGATTATAAACCTCCATTTTTCTACCCTTACTAGCCATCTGAGCTAATGAATTTATTATGTTTGATTTCCATAGGTTATAGAGAATAGTTTTTAGTATGATTTCGAAATGGTATTTTCTATAATTTTGATGTAGAAGATTTTTCTACAACATAGAAGATTATGTTTTTATGTTTCCAAATACACTAAACAATTATGGTCCTTAAGCATGTACTTTTGTAATGTTCTGAATATTAATCTAAAATAATGTAACATTCATTTTTGTTAATCCTATGATTCTATATAACACTATTAAATTAACATTAAATTCCCAATAATAACACAATTCAATATTTTTCAAAATCCACTACAAGTATTCAGTGAATGGAGTAGATCCACCAAAAATATTTTCATGGAAAACTATCTACTTAAGACAAAATAACATGTTCAATCCTAGGTAGGTCATAATGAAAGGGAAATATTCTATTAACACAAAACAATATCATATTTCTTTATGGATAATACCTTAATTTAATCAAACACAATGTTCTAATCCCTACTCTATATCTAAAACCTCACTCACCTCTTCTATGACCTCAGAGTAACATAACTCAGTGGACTCATCTCCACCATTGAAACTACATTGGTGGGTCCTTCACTATATCCATAAACCTTATATAAACATCTCTCCATGATATTTTCATTTTAATTCACCTTTTATCAATACCTCAACTTAATATTCAAAACATATCTTTGAATATCCTACATTATGGAAGGGTTAAAATTTCTCACTCATTATTTTTCATGAGTAAAAAAGACATTTAAAAAACTAAAAAAATCAATAAATGCATTCCCATTACATGAAAACCCTCTAAAAACTACCCAAATCAAAGATAAACTTCATGTGATCATGAATCTACACCAGTAAAATGAAATCCTTATTTATAAAATAAAGTACTCTCCCCCAAAAAATGTCTTTAGAGTCACCATTCTTCAACAACCACTATCTTTTAAGTGTATTACAAAATAAGAAAACTACCAAAACAATATGAAATCCAAATATAGTCATCACCAACACCAATGAATCCATGAAATCTTCTAAAAAATTCCAGATATTTGGGATAAATGATCCAATATAAAACCAATGTAATTAATATCACAAAGATTTCTATAAAGTTTTATTTCATAGTTCCTCCATCCCATCTCTACTCTTTATATATCAATTATGATTTGATACTTTATCTTTATCAATAAAAATAAAAAGCATAGTATAAACAACACAAATTAAATAATTCATAAAATTGGAAAGAAATTATTCATAAAGAAACACATAAAACAATTAATACTCTTCATAAATTTACCACCCATAAAACATTCTATACATTCACATAAATAATATCCATCAATAACAACATCTCAACACCCATACTAAATTAATAATTTCCCCCCATTCCACCCATGGATAACTGTAATTTCTAACACACATCACAAAAGTTTCCCCCAATTCACACCATAATGGATACTAGATCATCTCCCTCCCATAAAAATCCATACAATATCTTCCGAATTGTACCATCATTCAACATCTAATACTAAGAAAAAAACACACCCACACAATACATACACATCCCACATGACCATCATCACCATCACATCTATATCATTAATAAAAAATTCTCACATCTAAAAAGATAACAAGTTATAGACCCCACTTCCTAATACACTCAGATCCTCAAAACCAAACATAATAATTTACATCCACTTCCACAAAAATAAGAGCAAAGAAAATAGTTCAAAACATTAAAAAACTAAAAAACACAATAATTAATCTCATTTTTCATTATTCAATTTATAAACATTTATTATTTCAATCAATACCATTATTAATAAATTTATAATTTCAATAAATTCAAATATAATTATTATTATTTTATTAAAGGTTGTCCCATAAAATCAATTTAAAAAATATCACTTATTAATAAAAATAATAAAATTCTTCAAAAAAAATCACTTCACTCTTATTTTGAAATAATCACATAGACAAACATGAGATAATATTTCTCATGAAAAACACCATTCTATCTATCTTCTAAATATAAATGTTTATAAATCAATAAATAGATTTTCAAGAAAACATATCAATACATCATGAAAATAAATCATGAACAATAACATCATATCCCACTATATATTTCATCAAATTCAATTTAGAAAAGTTTATATACTATTCATTTCAATAATAACTCTTATACATGTCTTAAAAATTAAAAATTAAAATATTTACATTCTTTCATGTTATACATCAAGCATCAAATGAAAAAACTAAACATTAATGAATAATTTACCCATAATAGAAACCGGATTTCATATTATATAATTAGTTACTTGATTTCACTTTAATGTTTATTTACAACATTTCTAACAAATAACATTAGGGGGGAATACTTACTATTGTTTCCCTGAAAAATAAAATAGTCAATTTTTAACAATAAACCTTATTGAGAAAATAAACCATCCATATACAACCCATACACATGATCATTAAATATAAATAACTACAAGAGTAATTGAAATAATGATTTTACATCTAACAGATAAATTATTTATTAACAAAAAACCTTAGTCATACATGAATATTAGAAATAGAGTTTTTCAAGTAAAAGTTTTAAATTTTTAATTAGTTATCACTAATCATGCTAATAGACTTCTAAATAAATACATAAAAAATGATGAAATTATACAATTATATTAAATTTCAAAAACATAAATATAATATAAAGATTTTATAAGTTAAAAAAACACATAAAAATATAAAATAAAAATTTTTATGCTTATAATAATATATCCTGGAAACTTCATGACGTCCAAATAATGAGAAATTATTTAAATCAAACATGATCTATAAGGGATTTCAAAATCCATAATAACATAAAAAAATAAAATTTTAAACATACCTAACAAATAATCCTAAAATACATAAAGATATATCAACATGGATCACTCTTGAAAAATGGATATGAAAATTAAATTACAGGAAACATATCATAATAAGAATAGAACAATGGAATAAAATGATTAAAAAGAATTTATTTAAATTGTGATATTTAGATGATCATTATTTTACTATTTATATTAAATTAAATAATTAAATTCAATAAGGAAATGACAAATCATTATCTACTAAAACATTGAAATATAATCATTGAAATTTTTTTTGATCAAGATCTCCAAAACTGATACAATGAATGAAAATAATGCATGTTCCTCCCTATTATTTATATAATGAATTGGTTACAAGTACACTAATGAATTACAGTATATTTCCAAACTACTTAAATTAGATAATTGTGGTTCCATATAATTTTTGTATTGTCACTATCATTAGTCCACGTCATAATATATTCTGATGTCTCACGATTTACCTACTAATGACTTACAATATTTATATATTGTAAACTACAATATCCACATGAACTACCATCCAAAAACTATTATATAAATATTTCATGACACTCCCCTAGTGTAACCCTTTCTAGTAATATAAATAAGGTTAAAGTGATACCTAAATCTTACCTCTAATTTTCATTAGGTTAGAGACCAACTCTATCATTATAATATAAACATGTCCAAGGCATTACTCATATAAATTCCCAATAATAAAAAAAATACACTAATAGAAAAAAAAATCTCTAATACATTAATAAATTCCAATATACCAAATTTTACTCATATATAAAGTATAAAAACATTAAAAAGTAATTTGAAAAGAAGACTCTCATGAAAATTCTAATACGCAAAACACTGTTAATGATACATGAACAGTAGATCAGATCCCTATCTATCTACCCTACAAAATAACATAAAATATATGATTGGTTGAGCACTTGGGTGTACCTAATAAGATCATAGTACTACAAAAATCATTTCATAACATAAAAAGTTAATGGGTAATAAATATTGATATCAACCAAAAAGATACATTCATATATATGAGGGTAATAAAATTTAGAAGTAAAATCAATTACATTCTTATCCCACACAACTTACCACAAACACATCCATTCCTACTATGTCCTAAACTATCTTATAGACTAGGAAGATAAATATTTCCATGATAAATAAATAGGAATGATCATTAATACTATAACTATTAACACTCACCAATGAACCAATTCATGTTAATTTCCAATGATCTAAACTCACATCTCATTGGTTACTCTACCTTGAAATTCATCAGATTTATTTTGAAAACACCTAACTAACTAATGAGGTTCTCAATAATTAAAACAAAATCACAAAAAATTCACTATCTCCCAATTTCACCACTACACACTATATCATATGCCTTCATACCATAACATCACAAAAAGAACCACTATTACACATCCATATACCACATTACAACATATCCTTTATTTTGTCGCCACTTTTTAACATTTCCAACCACACCTCGGTATTGCAACATTAACACAAAGGGGATCAACAAATTTTTATACTCTTATTGTGTATGAACTCCACCAAAAAACAAATATTTACATTGTCCGACTCACAATATTATTTCATGAACACATCAGACATCAACCTCATTCCCTACACTTATCATACACAAGACCCACCATGATTCCTTTAACCAATACAAATCAAGGCCATCCATTATATTGTATACAGACTCTGTATGATCATACCTATAATCAAATTAATACCCCATAAGATCTAATTGTGAAACTAAAATCATGATAGTACGATTACACATAACATGAGATATCATAGCCTACAATGTTTCATCCCATCATTAACAATTTTTAAAAATCATTTCTTATGAACTATTTTCCCAACATTGTAAAAATATTATATAAATAAAACATTAATGAGATAATTTTAATGATTATAATGCCATCATTAATATCACAACCATGCCTTAGGAAAATGAACAATTTACAACATAACTTCTTGTTTATATATATTTTTAATTTCCACTAATTCTATTTTTGTTCAGAATCATTAAATTTATTATGAAATTCATTATTCCATGCTATGCACTTCATTAATATTTTCCCTATTTCACGTAATTCAATTATAATTCATCATATTAATTTCATCCATATTTTTTCATCAGAATAAAAAATGGTTAAAAATATTAATTATAATACACAAAAAATTAAAAAATCAACATGCTCTTCCCCTTTATCATTTTATTCAATATGTATCTAATTTATCATGTTTTAATCATTCGACATAAATTTACACATACAAATTCAATAACCAATTTAAATTTCATTTTCATTAACATTTTTTAAAATATTTTAATGTATTCATATCATTTAACATCACAATTATCCCTCCATGATATGTCAATTCAATAAAAATTACAACATTGAGAATCCATAATTTGTAGCAATAAAAAACATATATTTGAGTTTAATGAATTTATCTTTTTAGTTACTATTTTAATTTTGTATCATGTATTGAGGATTATAAGGGTATCCATTTTTTTGAATTATAATGATCCCATAATAGGAAGAAACAATAAATATTTAACATCACATATAAAATAAAAGTTAAACAATAAAGAACATGACACTCAATTTCCATTAAAATTTTCTCATATATATATCATTATCTTTATTTAATTTTCATTTTTTCCTTAAATATTTATTCTAATATTTTATTCACCATCACCACAACCATGATCAGCAAAAAAAAAACATAAATAAATATAAAAGGTGATCATGATCGTTCAATTATAATGACTTAAATCGTGATAACAAAGAATAATATTTCAAAAGATAAATGATGAGTCTAAAAAAAACCTACCATTAACACGGTATCAAAACCATAGTACATTCATATAGAAGATGATGTACATAACACTAAACTATGTAAGGGTAATATTAAATAATCAAAAACCATAGTGATCATACAACAAATCCAAATCATAACCACTTAAAAACAATTCAGTGATGAATGATTATGGAGAGAATAAATAAAAACAAGAAACAAACCACAGACTACAAAGAATCATTCTTCTTATCCAATATTCAATGTCCCACCATTGTTTACTCAATGTCCTCAAAAATATTCCGATAGATTCTACAATTATTGAAGAAGAATTATTTAAACATTATTATTTTGGAGGAAATAATTAATGTATAAAAATTTATGAAAAGAATTGTCTTGTGACAACAAAAAAATTAGTCACATTATGATAGGATAGATTCAACATGATCTTTACATATCTATCTATGTTAAAATCTTTATTATAAATTCCATTCTGAAATATTCATGAAATATTCATGTAGTGAATCAATAAATATTGAATGATGCTACTTAAGAAAAAAAACTGAAATCTAACCAATATGAAACACATCATGATGAATAAGTTAACATATTAAAGGGAACCCTTACCAAACTCAAAAGCACCATAATGTAATATCGTACAACAATGAAACACCATACATCACAAAACAGAATAAATCACAGAAATAAATATGTAATAGTAAGTGAAAACTCATTAGAGAAACCCCGCTTATATATGATTTTAATCCATTAAAAAAATATGCACCATGAACCACTAAAACTTTGAAAACAACACACATTTCCCCATGACCAAGACCCCAACATATACAACAATTCAACTAACATACACCTCAGGTTCATGTCGCTTTTCCAAAGTTGTGACATTGTATATGTAATATTTGGTCCCCCTCTATAGCCATGTCTTGCATGTTATTCCATTTATGACCAAATTTACACCTCTATTTACAAACTTAAATTTATATTCCAATAATTATTATTATTCCTCTAAACTCTTCACAATACATAGAAAATTTGAAAAATGGAATGGAACAGTGAAAAAAAATGTTTTGTTACATGTGTCAGAATATTTTCCAGGAACATTTATATTATATCCATATTTATCAAGTTAATTTCCATCATTTTCATTCATTATGTATCAATATTATAAAATCCATGTAATTTTTGGATGCATTTAAATGACTCTCCATAATGTTTGATGACTTCCATTTCTTGAGGCCAAAATTCATCAGACATGGTGATTCTTCATTGTTATTCTTCATTTTATATTATTATTTTGAACTTTTAATTTTTATTTATCATATTATATGAAATTTTTCTAGCATGAATGAGGTATTAGAATGTTTATTATTGAATGTTTATAAGGTTATTGGAAGATTCTTTTATATTCCTTATTTTTTAAACAATGGTTTCCATTAACTAAAATTATGTTTTAATCGATGCATCATTTCATTGATGATGATATGGACTTCATACTATATTGATCATGTGAATTTATAAATAGTATTCATTATCATCCATTGGTTATATAGATTTAATTTAATAAAATCCATCTATAAACTAAATATGAATTAATTTCTAGGGATGTTTAAAATAATTTTTTACTTATATTCGACATGTATTTCTATTATTATTGACATGTTTTTTCATTTAATTGATACAATAATATGAATATTGTAACTAAAAAATATAATGAAAATTAAAATTTATTGATATTTGATTATTATAATTTGTACCAGTGATGTCAAAATATTAAAAAATGTTATTCATTTTTTAGATATTTTGTATTTTATATTATAAAATATCATGTTATATGAATTTTCTATCGTTACATTGTTTTAGTTTTTTTGGGAACGTAGTGAATGGGAATATGGTTCACTCATTTTCCATAATATATTTGTGTATATATGATGAGGTGGATATATATGGTTGTTTCCATGTAATAATGAATAATAATAAAATTATAAAACAATGTGGTTAAATATGAATGGATATTGGTTTATGGTGAAAAGAATAATATTTTGAATGGTAAAATAATGTTTAAAAAAATTGGTAATAGAAATATATTATGTGATAATATGTTATTGTAAATGTAAATGGATCGAAAAAATATTTATTTATAAATATAATTTTTTTGGACCTTTATGCATGTAAAATTGGTAAAGTAATATAAAATTGGGATTGTATGGTTTTTTTAAATGATATAAAATTTTACATGTAATGTGGTTGGTTTTGGTGTTAACTATCATTGTAAGGTGGTGATGGGTTATTCAATGTAGCAATTGAAAAATATTTTGGTTAAGAAATTGCCCAGTATAATGGTATTTAATATGTATTATATACTCAGTGTATTTTTTTGGTATTTCTCACACACCTCCACCAATCCCATGTAATAATACTAAAGCATATATCAAATTGTGGGTTCTAAGTATAACCCTAAAATCCATGATATTGGAGATATAAACAATAAAAATACCCCTTTCCTTAATCCATCTTTTAGAAGTATTATATGACTAATGGTAGGTGGTTATGGTATGTGATAGTGAGATAGTGGTGTGGATATATGATTGATATATTCATCAAAATTTGTGCATGAGATTTACACCCTTGATGATGTGTAATGGCTGCAATATGGTATGTCACATTGAAATGAATTATGTGGTTATGGTATGTTTTATATAGTTAATATTGTGTTTTTTTTGATGTGGTGTTTTGATATGGTATATAGATATAGATAGGTTGTTAGAACCAAAAAACCCATTATAAAATGTGCATGATAGCTTTCTGGGAAATATTAAATGGGGTTCCCTTCTCATTTTATCCTTTTAAATATCACAATAATAATATTTTGTGTGTATTTGGTGTACCAAATAAGAAATGGTTATGTGGTATATGACTTCATATTGGTAATGTGTTTGTTCTACATTTATTTACTATGGAATTCCTATATGTAAATTTAGTATGCTTTGTTAACCTTATAATTATAAATTCATGGTAAAAATCAAATGATTAATTTGGTATCTATTCCCTTAAAATATATATATATTAAAATATTTACAAGTGGAATTTGGGAAAAAATTTGTACATTATTAGATATGTTTTGGGTTTTAATTGATCTATATTCAATACCATTATAGTGGATCATAGTATTTTATTATTTTATATTTTTTAGGAAATTTTATTCTTTATTTTCATATTAGTTGGTTTTATTTTGAATGATGGAGTTTTTTGTTGTTTTTATTCTTTTAAATATATTTTTTGAGATATATGCATCCCAAATGTTCATTACATTATATTTATGCCAGTTGATACCTCATGGCGTGTTTTAATAGGGAATAAAAGGTTATGAATTTCTTTTTTACAGACATAAATGTTTTTTTATGAAATGTGGGTCCAGAACGAGTGGTAATAAATCATTTAATGATTGTTTAGATGGATTTCATGTATGGGAATGAGTGATCTCTATATTATGTTAGAATTGAAAAGCTATCAAACAAATTTTGTTTGTCATTTAGGAATTTTAGATATACTAGTTTATATATATTTAGATCCATAAGGATGCAATGTAAGGATCGTAAGATTATTGAGAAAATAAAAGTGAAATGGTGTACCTTTAATGTTAAAATACTATTTTTTATGTAATAATCATGATTTATTTTTCCTATAATGGAAATTAAACCTCTATGATTAATAAATTCAGAAGTGTTGAGATATCGGTATATTTTATACTAAGTATCGATTGTTTTCTGCATTGATTTGTGTTTTTGTTAAATATGTCTGTGGAAATTGGTCAACATTTTAAATTTATTAATTTTAATTAATAAAATATGAATTTTATATTAAATTTAAACTCTATAATTTAATAACATTCCCTGAAGTAGAATGGTTAGTGACATATTCAAAAATATAAATTATTGGAAATGAATCAATAACTATATGCGATTTCCTTAAATTTCAATTATTATTTTCCATTATAAATTATCTATAATTAATAATAATTTTATAACATATAAAATATTTTATATGATAATATTTTTTTTCTCAAAATCATTTTATCATATTTCTAGGGGAGTGACATTCATTGTCTTATGAATAAATTCTTTATTTAATTGTGTAATACATATTTATTTTATGTTTATAATGAAAATCCTAGAATTATCTATGTTAAATTGAAGATATAAAGAATTTATATCTTATGGTTATCAATATTATTTTATATGAATTAATAAGAAGAAATTTCTAATATAATATTTGATATAAAGACAAGATTACAATTTTTTAATAAAATATTTCTTCATCATGCTTACTATGTTCTATATTTATTAAGAAAATTAGGTAAATTATTAATGATTTATAATAATTGATAAAACATGTTAAATTTAATTCCATGGTGTGAGGACTACAAATAATATTATATTATTCATATTAAGTTGATTTTTTTATTTTTAATGTTACAAATCATTCATCAATGGTGATACATTATTTTCAAAAAATAATAATTTATAAAAAATGGTTTAAAAAACACTTTTAATTCTATGAATCTAAGCCCCACGTTATTTGAGTAATGTTTCATAATTCCTTACATGGTTTTTTAAATAATGGAATTTTTTCATGTTAACATGCTTCCTTAAATAAAGAATGATTTTCGTGGGTTTTTAAAAAGAAAGGTTATTTATTTTAAATAAATATTTATGTGTTTTCATTTACATGGATCTTTATAAATGAAATTTATAAAAAATTATCAAGATAAATTTTAATTTAAATGAATTCAACTTTTCGTTTTTAAGTAAATTTTTACTATTAGAAATTTATCTTTTATAATTTATGTTTTATTATGATGAAATTTCTTTTGAAGTGATTTTTTGTTTTCATAAAATTTATTTCCTAGTTATTTTCAACAGGATAATTTTTTGTCTTGATGTGTGATAGATTTTATTTGTTGTAATAAAAAAATCGGAGTACTTTTAGGTGATTAATGTTTTATTAGATGGTTGTGTGGAGTTGATTACACAATTCAACTATCACAGGGAAGGATAAAATTTATTTGAAAGGATTATAGGGAATTTTCAATAATATTCATTTGGTTAGGTATTGTGGTGGTATGGAAGCTAATGTTGTGTGTCATGTTTCCACGCTATTTATTTCATGTTTAAAATATTTAATTAAACATATTCATTTTTATATTTGGGTTAAAGATATGTCATTATAGTATCAATAAGGATTTTGGAATGACGTGTGTATGGATGAATCATCATATAGTTTTATGAATAGTTTTCAATTGCTTGGAATATAAAAGGTTCATTAATATAGTTCCTTATCCCACAATAAAAAAACGTAGGTAGATGTTTGAAATATAAATTGAATTAGTAATTACTATTTATCATTCATATGTTTCCTTTGTAATTGTTTGCCACTATGAAGTGTAATTAAGGAGGAGTAAAATGAATCATAGTGACCCATATGAGACTCTTTGGTAAGTGGTTCCCAATGTATATTAGATTTAATCTATTTATTTATTGTTAGGCGATTAATATATAACATTTCATAAAAGGATT
Source organism: Viscum album (assembly GCA_963277665.1). Taxonomy (NCBI): domain Eukaryota; kingdom Viridiplantae; phylum Streptophyta; class Magnoliopsida; order Santalales; family Viscaceae; genus Viscum; species Viscum album. The sequence goes on from OY728138.1 coordinate 1,145,962,295, forward strand.
AAACCAGGAAACACTAGTTTTGTGATCATGGAAATACCATTATGATTTTCCTTGTTAATTTTCTAGTCTCTTATCTCCAAAATTTCTTAATGTGTGATATTTTAAATTTTCATTGAGTATTTTGACTAAAATATTTGAAGCTAATCTATTATATAAATCATGTATGGATGTGAGATATTTCACTAAGGAAATAGAAGAATCATTGTCTTAGGAAAATTGATTCGAATGAAGTAACCTTCAGGAATTTAGATGATATGGTTAATTATATGAGTCACATTCCTTATAGTCTTGGATTTTGAATGGTATAGAAACCATTATGAAATATATTGTATCTCCATGTACAATGTGTTTTTGGAATAATATTTAATATGATAGAGGAGTTCTTTTTCTTCCCTTTTTTAGGATGGGGCCCTAAAAATTAAAGTTCCACATGCTCCATCAGGTTTCTTGGATTGTATGATATTTTTGGGTATAATAATGAGAATATGAGGGGTGGTTGATTATGGAATAGTGTGTTTAAACATGAATATTAACGTTTTTTATGATTTTTAGACCTTATTACTTTATAATTATATTTTTATTGATGTTTCAAAATTTATTGTAAATATTTTTTTCATTAAATTTTTCGAATCTATTTGGCCAAAAAAAAATTCTTAAAATTTTTGTTTAATGATAAAAATGGTGTGGATTTAACATCAATTTATTTTACTAGAAAAAATAGAAGTAAAAAAATAATCCATTTTTAAATCACTCATGGTTTCAAAAATTATAAAAAAAACTTCCATAATTTATGCTTGTGTATTGTTTAACAATGAGTAAATTTATCTATGAATTGCATAATCATAAACATGTATTTTTATTATAAAAGCTGTTAAGGGGGTTTATTGTGTTAAGTTATCAATCTGAATAAATTATATATTCTTTAGTTTAATCAATTGTGATAGTTCTTATTAAAAAATAAATTTCTTTTTATGAGTTATCATGGTCATTTATTTGTGGAGATATTTTTTCGGTGAAATGATGGTGAAATAGTATAGTTCTATATTATTAGGAGTTATGTGAATATATAATCATTGATTACTATTAGTTTTATATATTATTATCCTTAAGATTGTATTAGGTGAATATAGTGGTTTCTCTTATAACTATATGTGAAATCCATATGAATTTATTTTGAATGATATCTCTAACTATGGGGTCCAATTATCTAATGTGCCAACAATAAAAATATATGATGTTTTAAATATAATTTCTCAGTGTAATTCTACATATATAAACCATATTTGTTTCTATAATAATATTTTTTTGGGGATCAGTAGAGGGATGTTACTTAAGTATGACTATATTTTTTCTCTTGTAAATGATATATATTTATCCTTACTGGGTTTGAGTTTTCAAGGGATTCCTCGACATGTGATTGTGAAATAAAATAGGTTTCTTTATTTAAAGTGTATGCAACAAAATGTATAATTTTTTCATACAGATCTGAAATGGATGTCTACATAACTAAACCAATGTATCTTGATTCTCATGGTATGATCATTTAAGAGTTATGTTGTTATATATATACATATTTAGCGTAATCCTCTATGGGTAGTCTGGTATGAAAATTCTTGGAGAGTATCGATTCTCAAGAGTTAGTGGTTTATATAGAATGGGATTATTGATTTATTTAAATACTTGTATGTATGTATATATATATATATATATATAAATGTGTGAGTTATAGGGAGGGAAACCTTTATTTGGTCAATTATATCCTAAATTTGTATTTGAAATTAGAAATGGGAGACATGATGTTTTTAGGAGTTTCGATCTATCTAAGTTATGCTTATAGGTTCGGTAAGAGTTCATATTGTATTTCAAATACTCCTCATGATATTTGTGAATTGAATTATATAATCAATTTTCAGGGTATTTCCCTATTTTTTCAAGATTACAAATGATATACAAGGGTAACCTAATATTTGGGTTAACCTAGGGATATAATTTACATAGAAATGGGTATCATGGGTAGGTGATTTGGGATGAGACAGATGCATATTTGGTGTAATTAGATATGTTGGGTAGGAATCAAAATTCTTAGGAGTTTTTTGATGTCTAGTAGTTTCAGATTCTTTTTTATAATGGGTGGGTTTTTAGTGTGAAGTCATTGGAATAACGAACTAGATTTATTTATGGAGTGGATCAATGTTTATTTTTGGATCATGATCCAAGATTGTGGGATTTTGGATGGAAAGAGCATGGGTAGATGCATATCATTTTAGAGTAATTCAAAGGTGGAAGTTGAGCATGAATGTTTCGTCAATATGTTATATATTTCATTCTTGTTATATGAATCATCAAGGATCATTTTTGTTAGATGAGGATAATTTGTGGGGTTCTTATTTGAATTGATTTAAACATTTGGGCCTTAAGGAAACTGATGGATTTAATACATTAATATTACATCCCTTCAGATGAAAATTCAATACATCTAATAACAATATATGGACCAAATCTATAAACTTTTTATTGTCCTTATTGATTTGATATATAGATAACTAATATCATTATTAATATTAAATATATCATATAATGTTATATACAAATTATACAATTGTTTGACATACCCAACATAAACCAATTCTTAATAGCCCAAGGAAAGAAAATATAAGAATGAATGGTGGAGGATAATCAACAAGTGTTAACATGGGATACATAAATAATTGAATATATAGATGTATAAGATATGTATAAAGATATATTATCATTAATAAATGCACATTATTCACAAAATATCTCTCATAGATCATACTCATGAGTCATGACATAAAACATTTTTTTTAAAAGACATGAATCATAAGAGCAAGGGACAACTGTATATCAATCAATATCAATAAGATTAAATCATAATAATTGAAGAATTTAGAAAGATTGTGGAGTCATCATAGGCATAGAAACCAATAAATATTTTATGTATATCTTCCAAGACCATCATATCATAGAGGATCAGATATCAATAGTTATTTCCATTATCATGGTGGAATAGTAATCACCGCCTGCTTCTTATATCCTTGAAGATAAAGAATCACCACCTTATTCGCATATCACAGTAGATCGAGTATCCCTACCTATTTACCATAGTTTATTAGGCACATCAACATTATTGAAATGATTATCTTTTGACATATATTGATTTTCCCAATGCATTGGTGGGATATAAAAGAACCACACATTACATATTGAAAATTGTACAAATGTGTGCCACAAGATCATTAACCATTCATCAAATAAAACTTGTCGAAATGAAAATAAAGATTATAATCATTCTTTAAATTAATCACATAAAAGCCTATGTATGTGATAATAATTTCATATGATCTACATCATCATAAACCTTCTTATAATGAACAAAACATGTATAGTTGAACTTCTCTTTTCAATGGGTAAATATCTTGTTAATTAAAATAGTTATAGAAAACAAATGAATTTCCTTGGTTATTTTAGACCACATTAAAATATTTTATTTAATATATAAAATAATTTTATGATTCAATACCATTGATAATATAGATCTTGTATAGCGAATATTAGGATTATTATATTAATGGTTATAAAATATTACAGTTGACATAGAATGATGAAGCGATGGGATCAACTAGTTGCATCTTGTCCTATGAAGCCCATTTTCTAGAGCATAAAATGAAAATAGAATCCATGATAATTTACCTTGACCAATCCTAATATGAGATCCAATAACAAAAACATTATTGAAACTATTTATGGATGAAGGTTATGATTTTAGAGATCGTGGACTAAACATTTCTTGTTGAATCACCTGAAGAAAGTACCACCACCGTACAAGTTGCTCTTAAGGTAAACACTATAGTGATAAAGGGGTATATATTTCGACCCTATTAGTATTAATTTTTTTATTTTATTTATAATATCTGGATGAATATAGTTATCTCTTTTTCATTATTACTACAAATATCCAATTATATAATAATTTATGAAATTTATATTTTTATATGAAGAAATAAAATTGTATTTATATAAAATATGTGGTTTTAATTAAAAATTAATATTTTAAATAAATCCAAATAAATTAATTTCATTTCATTTTCTTTTAATATTATAATTAAATAATATTTATTTATATAAAATTTATAATATAATTTAATGAATTAAAATATCATTTTTGATGGGTGAGAAATATTTTGTTATCATAAAAATTATTATTTTTCAATAAATGGGTATTTTAAATTAGAATGGTAAATTATCACATTTTAATAATAATTTTAATAAAATTATTTTTATTTTTGAAATTATTAAATCAAAAATATCTTATGGTTAATTTTTCATTATTATCTGAGATTGACGATACTTTTAGTAAAAAACTAAATATGGTACAAATAAACAACACTTATTATGACATAATAATGGACAAAAAGATGTGTAATAAAACCCATAGAAACACCCCTGAAAAATATATATTTCCAATTTAAAATACTTTGTTATGTTATTTTATTAATTTTAATAATATTTCTTGAATCCTCCAAAACCTATATTATTTCTTAATTTTTTAAAAAATAATTCTTTATCAACATTACTCCCTATCCATTTCCAATTGTAGTATTACAATAATCTATATTATTATCATTAAAATATATTTAAAACCACTTCATTGTATAAAAACCATGTGAAATTCTATTGTTGTATTATGATTTTTAATATTTTATCATGTTTAATTTGAACATAAGGATGGAAATTAATAAAGGATTCTACTACATTTTTCTATGAAATACCCTCCCAACCTTTCACTAGACTATACTAAAAAATAAATTACCACAATATTCCACTACTAATTCATCTCTAAATACCTTCCAGGGTATTTTCAATATCTTTAGAATCTCATCCAAATCATTTAGAAGCATGCACTCCAGGTAAGGGGTATCTCTTTCTTCTTTTCCATTCAAGATCCTTCATTTATATTTTTTCCATTAAAATATCAATTTATTATTTATAAAATCCTTTATAAAGGTCAATTTAAAATAAAATTTATGTTATAATAGTAAGATATCATTTATTCCCACCCATTATAACCTTTAAAAGCATTATTACTATGTCGATGTAAGGGACTCCATCATCTTCCTTTATTTTAAGATAATTATTTTCCCTAATTCATTTTTAATTTCAAATTTTTATGATGTAATTATATTTCACACTCCCATATAATTATTATTATAATTACTATAAAATGATAGATCACCATTAAATCTCATTGATCCCTTACATGAACTGTTATGTATAATCAATATGCTGAAAATTTATCACATTATTTTTCATACCAACCTCTTTTTTTGTGAATACCCATCCCCATTTGTACTCAAGGATATTAAAATATATGGAATTTTCATTTATTTATATGGGTCATCCATTTAGGTAACTAGAAATTCAAAAATGTGTTATTAGGCATTTTGAAATATTTTCTTTTGTTGTATGATCTATGTGGAAGGCTAATCAATTTACATGGAATGAATGTGAAGAGTGGGCCTAAAATTATATAGAACTCCAATGATTTTTGTAATATTTATACCTCCTGATATGCCTTTCATGGACCCTATATGGTTATTTGAATCATATTATGTTAATATTTTAGTGTTTTCAACCATGAAATTTTCTTAAGATGTCATGTTTTTTTTGAAAAATACATATACTTCTTTGATGTTATAACGTAATATCATGATACAATTTTCATTTAAATGATTATAAAACCATTATTGTCCTAGGATATGCCTTTTGACTCACAATTTTTAATATAATTATTTTATACAATGATGATTTATTTTTGGGATTTATATCTCACCCCTTAATGATGTATATCCCTGGTTATCTCGTGATTTATTAAAAGATCGATGGAATGTAAGTTCATGTTTTACAGTTTTTAAATAATGATTTTCACCCATGTTTTATGTAACAACCCAAGATTTTATGAAAAATATTCTTTTTAATTTTATTAATGTCTTGTGTTGTACGTTACACCAAAAGGAGCTTGCACAACACGCATCCTTGACTTGCCTTGCATTACACGCAATCACGACCTTCCTCGATAGCGTGTGTAGTACGCAATACCGAGTTTCACTAAACAACGATATGCTATTAAAATATTATTATAACTAGCCGTTATGAATAGTAATAACCACCTTTTAAAATTTTAGAAATTTTAGCTCTCAAAATGGACTTCATTTTTGGATTCGTAGTATTGAATTTAGCCTAAGGTGAAATTTTGGAACTTTTCGGATAACTTTCATATTTTGATGAATAGTGAAAATTACTAAATTTTAGTTAAAAACAACTTTTCAATCGAAATAATTAATAGTGATAAATTATTAATTTGAGTGGTTTTAAAGTATATTTAGAATATATTTTTACAGTTTAATACAATGTTGGTCATTGGATATAATTTCACATTTAAACCAGACATAAACAAGTGTCAATCTTTTCATAGATATTGTTTCTTAAAAACACGCTATTTGTTTTAACAGCGGGATTTAATTATAAAATTAATTAATGCAACTTCTATGATATGAATTTGGTAAAATAGACTTCATTTTTGAATTCGGAATATGAAATATATCTTATGATGAAATTTTGGCATTGTTCTGAAAAACATCAATTTTTGATGAATAGTGAAACTACTAAGTGGTAAAAAACTGAATTTTTTATAAAACTTAATTTTACCGCTTCTGTGAATGTAATTTCAAAAATCCGAGAGACACGGTTGATGTCAGTAAGTAAAATGTGGTTCAATGAGATGAAAATAATTTTTGGTGAATAGTAACTTTTTACTTTTATTTACCACGGTTAAATGTAACTAGGGTAATTAAGGGTAAGAATGATATTAATATTACCCTAACACATGTCCTAATTCTATTGTACAAGTGTATCTCGACCAAAAACAACCTTAAGTTTAAAATATTATCATTTAGGCCCACTTGGATTAGATCCAGACATTTATTATTATTTAATTCAAAGAAGAGATAAAAGAGTTAAAATCAAAGTTTATTTACTAAAACATTTTTAATATGGGTATATACATAAGATAAATTCGACTATAAATATTCGTTAGAAATTTAAAATGATTTCCTACATAATGGTATTTTAATTTTAATTTTTAGACTTTAAATAATTTAATTTATTTATGACACAACAATGATGCAGTAATTACCTTTTTAAGAAAAATTAACATAATTGATGTTATAAATGCCCAAATAAATGTTATTTGAGGCTTTTTATGACTTAAACTAATTTTATAGGTTAAAATGACATGTTATTGTTGATTTAAGTAACTTGTTTTGAACTTATCATTCTGTTATGAATTTCATAAAAATCATGTACCAAATAGTGTCAAAATTGACATAAATTAGTTTTTAAAACAAATATTATATTATCAATTGTTATTTAATTCCTAAAAATCTAAGGTTCAGCCAAATGACTTAGATAAGGATATATATATTAATAATAAACAACTTGGGGATCGTTTGTCTTATTATGGTAAGTTTATTAACCATATAGTGTAAGAAAACAAAAAGACACGGTAAAAGTTAAATTATTTAACTTAGAGGTAAATCTAATTGATAATGTTAAACTAAAAACCTAAACTTGTCTAAATCCTGTTGGATTATAGGATTTCGACCCATCCCCACCTTATCCTAGAAATAAATCAATTTGGAGCTATTTAAAACCGAACTTGACTTTATAATAAAATAATATTTTTAGTTATTCCAAAGGTGCCCCTCTCCTCCCTTATAAAAGGGCACCTCCTCCCTCTCTTCCTCACACAACTTTGAGCCTTAAAGCTCGTCCAACCCCTGCCAAAATATCTTCTCCACTTCCCTAGTATAATCCAAGAGTTATTGGTCTTCTTCAAAGACCATCCTTAGTTCTTTAAGTGGAGGTTAAGAAAAGGCGCGTCAAAAAGAGGTAATATCCATTACCGATCTTTTTCAATTTCTTTCTTCTTCAACTTCTTCTTCTTTAGTTGTTTCATGATAAAGTAATAACATAAGTATTTCTTATATACTGATATGTTATTATAAATATGATACAACTCTAATTAACCTTCTATCCATCCTACGGAAAAAGAAATCACCACGCGTGGGTACGTACGGAATACCGTCTCCACGCCATGGTGTAATCTATTTTCTGCCACCACCTTAATTGGATGGGTATAAATGTGTAATGAGTAACTATATATGATTATTATAAAGTGATATTGATAATTAAATAATATACATACACTTCAACACAATTCCATGACCATGGGAACGATATCATCGCTCGTGCGTACGTACGGACTACCGTCTCCACAACGCGATGGGATTCATTCTCAATGATTAACCATTCATGAATGATTATAAAGTATATATAATAATTACTAATTAAATATATGACATAGTAATGATACTGGATTTATGTATATTTATATGTATGTCATCTACTTAATTCAATTCAATTCAATAAGGAAACGAAAACATCGTTCATGCGTATGTACGGACTACTGTCTCCATGAACGGTGTATTTCTTTCCATTTGCTGATTTATTATATATGTATATTCTGAATATATATATATAAATCATTTTTATATTCTGGAATTAAGTAATCATTATCTACGTAATCATATGAATAATTAAAAGTTAAAAACACGAATGACAAATGAGACGATTTTACCCAAAACGCTACTTTAACATGAATTTACAAAAGAACGGGTAATATAAAGTCAAAAGTGAACCATATATGATATAATAACAATTAATATGATTCTTTAATAAGTCAATGACATTATTTAAATCATTATATAGGAGGTTCGGACACTTACAAAGAAAATCGGAACTAAGGTAACGGAAATATCACAATCTCATTTTTTATCCGAGATTGTTTATACTTTGGTATTTACTGGGGTGTATTTTATCATCCAAATCCATGTTTCCTCGATATGTAATATTATTTCCATTCAACTACAATTGTTTAAATCCAATTTTACCCTTCGGTGAGTTTTTAGTAAAATATATGAAAAGAATCTTTTGTCGTTTTTCATACGAGTTACTTTTTGACTTTTACGACAAAAGTACGAAAAGAATGTTTTTTTTAACTTATACGGCATGAATGGATTTTTAAAACATTATTTCCAAGAAGCTTCCTTTACAATTTTTCAAGTTTATTTTTAATCAACTTCTTTTATTTTAAAGTCGTATGACATGTTATGAAAGGAAAAATGTTTTTGAAGTAGAAAGGATATTTTCCTCAAGAATGGAGTTCAAGTATTTTATCAAAATTATTTTCCATCTAAGATAATAAAAGGGTTCTGTTTTTATCCTTATTATTACATGGATTTGATTATGTTGTGATGGAAATATTTTTATGAATTCTTTTATCTTATATGAATTGTTTTATGATGTCATGTTGTTTAAGAATCCCATTTTTTTACATGGGTTACGCTATGATGTATGGTTTATGATTTTGTGGCACACATAAGAATGGTATCATTATGAGATGGGTAGGTCTTGTATCTCCCTCCAATTCACTGGGTAAAGATTTTATATCTCATGAGATAGACATGGTTGGAATGGTAGGTTATACAGGTTCAGTGAAACAGGGCTGAAACGAGGGTGACTCGATTCAGAAAGGGACTTTGTCCACTAAGATAGTCTTGGCAATGAGTCTTGACTAACAAGAAATGATTCTCTATGATTATGTGTGTATTCCACAATGTATCATGTTTTACGTTATGATTATTGGGATTACATTTCACTTCTATGATTTATCCCATGTTATGATATTATGAGCTCTCTTTTTGCAGGTTAAGATTTCCAAAAGCTATGTTCTTATGTATATGATGTGATTGATATTTCTTCTGTATACCCTTACTGAGAATTTGAGCTCACCCTTTTATGTTTTCTTTTCCCCAGGATATAAAGAAAGGTTTTAGGTAAAAAAAAAGAAGATCTTTATGGGAGATGTTGAAGATCTTTCTCCACGATTTGAAGATTATATTCTGAGTTTCCAAAGACACTAAACTATTACGGTCCTTGTGTGTGTGTTTTTGTTATGTACTAAGTATTCTGGAAAAGTAATTTAATGTCCATGTACGTTAAGCTTCAGGTCTCTACAGTTGGTATCAGAGGAAAAGGAGGTAGGAATGTATCTGATCCTTGGGAACTCTCACATGTGAGCGTTGGACGAAGCATGGCTCTCTGCCCAAGGGCTTCATGAGGAAATGGCTGCCACTGGGGATGGTGGTGTGTCCCGCCCAGGGGGTGTAGCCACCCATGGAGTGCCCTGATAGGTATCAATTGTAGTCCACTGGAGGTAATTCCAGACCGCTACAGTTGGTATCAGAGGAAAGGTTTAGTCAACCTTTGGAAACTAGGATGCAAAAACGTTAGTGAGATCCCTAGAGATATTTCTAAGGTATATCTTGGGATGTCCCTAAGGATAAGTATACGTGTAGGATATAGACCTAGAACTATGGTAACGATCTTAGAATTTAACCTATGATGTTAGATATTAAGGGTACTCCCCCTTTATTATGTTGTTTTCCCTAGCATGATTTTTGCCTCTCACACTATTCTTTTTGGGTTTTAGAAAATGGCTGGAAACAAGATGATTCATGATAATGGAAGATATGATGGACAATGGAATGATATTCTTCATGAGCAACCAAATGAAATAGGATTTGGAAGTCCAAACATCATTGTTATGCCGAATCAGAAATCTCATAATATGATCAATAAAGTAAAATTTGGTATGTTTCCTGACACGGCTAATAAGAGAAAGATGGAGTTTCATGATGATCATAGAGGAAAGAAAGTTCAATTTCCCCTATGTAAATAATGTGGGAAGAGGCATCAAGGAGAATGTTTCAAAGGAACTGGAAGATGCTTTGGGTGGGGAAAATAAAGACACAAAGCCAGTAAGTGCAAAGGAAAAGGTTCAGTTAACACCAGGGATGAGGATAATGGTATTGGTACGACATCAACAATGGTTAAATGATTTAAATGTGGAATGTACGGGCATTATGCAAACCAATTCCTTAAGGGAAAGTCTCATGAAGAGAATCAGTACGGCCATATGGGTAGTATTTATGTTGATGATGATGAAGAAACTACAAATGATATGTGATATGAAAGAATTTTTGAAGCTCGGTCAATGGTTTAAGAAGGTAGTGGAATGATTACATGTTTATAAAGTGTAATGTTGTATAAAGAATATCATGGTACTATGGAATAAAGAGACATCTAAGGATTGTTACACAGTTGTCTTTCCGTGAGTTTTGAAAGTGTATGATTAATGTTACCAGTATCAATGAAAGATTATTCAGATATTTTTGGAATGTAGATGACATGCGCATAATGAAGGCATAAGGAGAAAAATTAAATGTTTGATAGTATTCATGATCTCATGATTGATATAAGGACTAAGTGATATCGTGGTTTGAGTATAGAGAATTTTGAGGATTTTGGTATGTGGAAAGTGTTAACTTTTAACTGCATTCATGTTTTCACTAAGGTTCAATGGGTATTCATTCTTCAAGATAATACATGATTAAGGCCTTTGAAGGTTTGGAATGTGACCAACAAGACATATCTTATTATATATGGGGATCAAAGATGGTATTAAATCTCTGGACTGCAGTATTAGGGATAAGCCTAAAGACTAGAATGGACTATGTTGGACATAAATTAGTATTATTTATGGGTAGAAGTTTTTTTCGATATTATTGATGGGATGTTATAGTAATGTGGGTTTAGAAAAAGGACAACCTGCAGGACGGGCGACAGCCCATCGCGTCAGACAAGGATGTGGGAATCGAACCCACAACCAAAGTGCGACTGGCCTTTATCGCCAACCACTAGCCTGCAGGAAGTCCCTGTTTAGTAGAAACTAGTTTTATTATATTAATCAGTATGATATATGAAGTATAAATTCCATTTTAGGAACCATATATGATTAATCTCACTATAGATCGACTTGTGTATATAACTTTTGCTAACCTTTTATTTGAGACAGATGGAATGACCCGTCAGTCTATTACATGATCTGCTAACACGTCACGAATAAAAAATTCAACTTCATTTATTTAAGAGATGAAGTGGAAATTGTTCAAGGAATGAACAACAGTGAGATTGTACCAAAATAAAGTAATTATTTATTCTAATTCAAATTCTTCAACTTTAGGGAAACGATCTTGAAAACCAAAAATGTTTTCCTAGTGCTCTTATATCTGATTAATCAGATGGTACCTTAGATCGTCACAAATTAATGGCTTTGTGATTGCTAGCTTTTCCATAACCATGTTCTCTACCACTCTCCATCAGAACATGATGGTTAGATTTCTCTTCCATATCCATATTTTCACCTATGTGGAAACCCAGTGATTAGTTTATTTGGATAATCGTTACATTTCATACTTTAGTTTTTAAAGCCAAGTTTTGGTATTCCTTTTTACTATGTGGGTTTCTATTAAAGAAACTTTTTATTAGTAAACCATTTATAACCCCCGACGAATTTCGGGGGCGAAATTCATTTTAAGGGGGGTAGAATGTAACAGCCCAAGATTTTATGAAAAATATTCTCTTTAATTTTATTAATGTCTTGTGTTGTACGTTACACCAAATGGAGCTTGCACAACACACATCCTTGACTTGCCTTGCATTACACGCAATCACGACCTTCCTCGATAGTGTGTGTTGTACGCAATACCGAGATTCACTAAACAACGATATGCTATTAAAATATTATTATAACTAGCCGTTATGAATAGTAATAACCACCTTAGAAAATATTAGAAATTTTAGCTCTCAAAATGGACTTCGTTTTTGGATTCGTAGTATCGAATTTAGCCTAAGGTGATATTTTGGTACTTTTCGGATAACTTTCATATTTTGATGAATAGTGAAAATTACTAAATTTTAGTTAAAAACAACTTTTTCAATCGAAATTATTAATAGTGATAAATTATTAATTTGAGTGTTTTTAAAGTATATTTAGAATATATTTTTACAATTTAATACAATGTTGGTCATTGGATGTAATTTCACATTTAAACCAGACATAAACAAGTGTCAATCTTTTGATAGATATTGTTTCTTAAAAACACGCTATTTGTTTTAACAGCGGGATTTAATTATAAAATTAATTAATGCAACTTTTATGATATTAATTTGGTAAAATATACTTCATTTTTGAATTCGGAATATGAAATATAGCTTATGAATAAATTTTGGCATTGTTCTGAAAAACATAAATTTTTAATGAATAGTGAAACTACTAAGTGGTAAAAAACTGAATTTTTCATAAAACTTAATTTTACCGCTTCTGTGAATAGAATTTCAAAAATCCGAGAGACACGGTTGATGTCAGTAAGTAAAATGTGGTTCAATGAGATGAATTTTTTTTGATGAATAGTAACTTTTTACTTTTATTTACCACGGTTAAAAGTAAATAGTGTAATTAAGGGTAAGAATGATATTAATATTACCCTAACACATGTCCTAATTCTATTGGAAAAGTGTATCTCGACCAAAAACAACCTTAAGTGTAAAATATTTTCATTTAGACCCACTTGGATTAGATTAGGACATTTATTATTATTTAATTCAAAGAAGAGATAAAAGAGTTAAAATCAATGTTTATTTACTAAAACATTTTTAATATGGGGTTATACATAAGATAAATTCGACTATAAATATTCATTAGAAATCTATAAAGATTTCATACATAATGTTATTTTATTTGTAATTTTTATACTTTAAATAATTTAATTTATTTATGACACAACAATGATGCAGTAATTACCTTTTTAAGAAAAATTAACATAATTGATGTTATAAATGCCCAAATAAATGTAATTTGAGACTTTTAATGACTTAAACTAATTTTCTAGGTTAATATGACATTTTATTGTTGATTTAAGTAGATTTTATTGAACTTATCATTATGTTATGAATTTCATAAAAATCATGTACCAAATAGTGTCAAAATTGACATAAATTAGTTTCTAAAACAAATATTATATAATCAATTGTTATTTAATTCCTAAAAATCTACGGTTCATCCAAATGACTTAGATAAGGATATATATATTAATAATAAACAACTTTGGGTTTTTTAGCTTGTTATGGTATGTTTATAAACCATATAGTGTAAGAAAACAAACAGACACGTTAAACGTTAAATTATTTAACTTAGAGTTAAATCTAATTGATAAGGTTAAAATAATAACCTAAACTTGTCTAAATCCTAATGGATGAGAGGATTTAGACCCATACACACCTTAGCCTATAAATAAATCAATTTGGAGCTATTTAAAACCGAACATGACTTTATAATAAAATAATATTTTTAGTTATTCCAACGGTGCCCCTCTCCTCCCTTATAAAAGGGCACCTCCTCCCTCTCTTCCTCACACAACTTTGAGCCTTCAAGCTCAGACAACCCATGCCAAAATATCTTCTCCACTTCCCTAGTATCATCCAAGAGGTCTTGGTCTTCTTAAAAGACCATCCTTAGTTCTTTATGTGGAGGTTAAGAAAAGGCGCGCCAAAAAGAGGTAATATCCATTACCGATCTTTTTCAATTTCATTCTTCTTCAACTTATTCTTCCTTAGTTTTTTCATGATAAAGTAATAACATAAGTATTTCTTATATACTGATATGTTATTATAAATATGAAACAACACTAATTAACCTTCTATCCATCTTACGGAAAAAGAAATCACCACGTGTGGGTACGTACGGAATACCGTCTCCACGCCGTGGTGTAATCTATTTTCCGCCACCACCTTAATTAGATGGGTATAAAGGTGTAATGAGTAACTATATATGATTATTATAAAGTGATATTGATACTGAAATAATATACATACACTTAAACACAATTCCATGACCATGGGAATGATATCATCGCTCGTGCATACGTACGGACTACCGTCTCCACGACGCGATGAGATTCATTCTCAATGATTAACCATTCATGAATGATTAAAAATTATATATAATAATTACTAATGAAATATATGACATAATAATGATACTTTATTTATGTATATTTATATTTATGTCATCTACTTAATTCCATTCAATTCAATAAGGAAACGAAAACACCGTTCATGCGTACGTACGGACTACCGTCTCCATGAATGGTGTATTTCTTTCCATTTACTGATTTATTATATATGTATATTATGAATATATATATATAAATCAAGTTTTATATTCTGGAATTAATTAATCAACATCTAAGTAATCATATGAATAATTACAAGTTAAAAACACGAACGACAAATGAGACGATTTTACCCAAAACGCTACTTTAACATGAATTTAAAAAAGAACGGGTAATATAAATTCATAAGTGGACCATATATGATATAATAACAATGAATATGATTCTTTAATAAGTCAATGACATTATTTAAACCATTATACTGGAGTTTCAGACACTTACGAAGCAAATCGGACCTAAGGTAATGGAAATATCACAATCTCATTTTTATCCGAGATTGTTTATACTTTGGTATTTACTGGGGTGTATTTTATCATCCACATCCATGTTTCCTCAATATTTAATATTATTTACATTCACCTACAATTTTTTAAATCAAATTTTACCCTTTGGCGAGTTTTTAGTAAAAGATATGAAAAGAATCTTTTGTCATTTTTCATACGAGATACTTTTTGACTTTTACGACAAAAGTAAGAAAAGAATGTTTTTTTTAACTTATACGGAATGAATGGATTTTTAAAACATTATTTCCAAGAAGCTTCCTTTAAAAGTTATCAAGTTTATTTTTAATCAACTTCTTTTATTTTAAAGTCGTATGACATGTTATGAAAGGAAAAATGTTTTTGAAGTAGAAAGGATATTTTCCTCAAGAATGGAGTTCAAGTATTTTATCAAAATTATTTTCCATCTAAGATAATAAAAGGGTTCTGTTTTTATCATTATTATTACATGGATTTGATTATGTTGTGATGGAAATATTTTTATGAATTCCCTTATCTTATATTAATTGTTTTATGATGTCATGTTGTTTAAGAATCCCATTTTTTTACATGGGTTACGCTATAATGTATGGTTTATGATTTTGTGGCACACATAAGAATGGTATCATTATGAGATGGTTGGGACCTATATCTCCCTCCAATGAATTTCGTAAAGATTTTATATCTCATGAGATAGACATGGCTAGAATGGTAGGTTATACCGGTTCAGTGAAACAGGACTGAAATGAGGGTGACTCGATTCAGAAAGGGACTTTGTCCACTAAGATAGTATTGGCAATGAGTCTTGACTAACAAGAAATGATTCTCTATGATTATGTGTGTATGACACAAAGTTTCATGTTTTAAGTTATGATTATTGGGATTACATTTCACTTCTATGATTTATCCCATGTTATGATGTTATGAGCTCTCTTTTTGCAGGTTAAGATTTGCAAAAGCTATGTTCTTATGTATATGATGTGATTGATATTTCTTTTGTTTACACTTACTGAGAATCTGAGCTCACCATTTTATGTTTTCTTTTCCCCAGGATATAAAGAATGGTTTTAGGTAAAAAAAGAAGATCTTTATGGGAGATGTTGAAGATCTTTCACCACGATTAGAAGATTATATTCCGAGTTTCCAAAGACACTAAACTATTACGGTCCTTGTGTGTGTGTTTTTGTTATGTACTAAGTATTCCGCAAAAGTAATGTAATGTCCATGTACGTTAAGCTTCGGGTCTCTATAGTTGGTATCAGAGGCAAAGGAGGTAGGAATGTATCCGAACCTTGGGAACTCTCACATGTGAGCGTTGGACGAAGCATGGCTCTCCGCCCAAGGGCTTCATGAGGAAATGGCTGCCACTGGGGATGGTGGTGTGTCCCGCCCAGGGGGTGTAGCCACCCATGGAGTGCCCTAATAGGTATCAAGTGTAGTCCACTGGAAGAAATTCCAGACCGCTACAGTTGGTATCAGAGGAAAGGTTTAGTCAACCTTTGGAAACTAGGATGCAAAAACGTTAGTGAGATCCCTAGAGATATTTCTAAGGTATGTCTAGGGATGTCCCTAAGGAGAAGTATACGTATAGTATATAGTCCTAGAACTATGGTAACGATCTTAGAATTTAACCTAAGATGTTAGATATTAAGGGTACTCCCCCTTTATTATGTTGTTTTCCCTAGCATGATTTTTTCCTCTCACACTATTCTTTTTGGGTTTTAGAAAATGGCTGGAAACAAGATGATTCACGATAATGGAGGATATGATGGAAAATGGAATGATATTCTTCATGAGGAACCAAATGAAATAGGATTTTTAAGTCCAAACATCATTGTTATGCCGAATCAGAAATCCCATAATATGATCAATAAAGTAAAATTTGGTAAGTTTCCTGACTCGGCTAATAAGAGAAAGATGGAGTTTCATGATGATCATAGAGGAACGAAAGTTCAATTTCTCCTATGTAAATCATGTGGGAAGAGGCATCAAGGTGAATGTTTCAAAAGAACTGGAAGATGCCTTGGGTGTGGAAAAGAAGGACACAAAGCCAGTAAGTGCGAAGGAAAAGGTTCAGTTAACACCAAGGATGAGGATAATGGTATTGGTACGACATAAACAATGGTTAAATGTTTTAAATCTGGAATGTACGGGCATTATGAAAACCAATTCCCTAAGGGAAAGTCTCATGAAGAGAATCAGTACGGCCATATGGGTAGTATTTATGTTGATGATGATGAAGAGACTACAAATGATATATGATATGAAAGAATTGTTGAAGCTCGGTCAATGGTTTAAGAAGGTAGTGGAATGATTACATGTTTATCAAGTGTAATGTTGTATAAAGAATATCATGGTACTATGGAATAAAGAGACATCTAAGGATTGTTACACTGTTGTCTTTCCTTGAGTTTTGAAAGTGTATGATTAATGTTACCAGTATCAATGAAAGGTTATTCAGATATTTTTGGAATGTAGATGATATGCCTATAATGAAGGGATAAGGAGAAAAATTAAATGTTTGATAGTATTCATGAGCTGATGATTGATATAAGGACTAAGTGATATCATGGTTTGAGTATATAGAATTTTGAGGATTTTGGTATGTGGAAAGTGTTAACTTTTAACTGCATTCATGTTTTCACTAAGGTTCAATGGGTATTCATTATTCAAGAGAATACATGATTAAGGCCTTTTAAGGTTTGGAATGTGACCAACAAGACATATCTTATTATATATGGGGATCAAAGATGGTATTAAATCTCTGGACTGTAGTATTATGGATAAGCCTAATGACTAGAATGGACTATGTTGGACATAAATTAGTATTATTTAAGGATAGAATTTTTTTCGATATTATTGATGGGATGTTATAGTAATGTAGTTTTAAAAAAAGGACAACCTGCAGGACGGGCGACAGCCCATCACGTCGGACAAGGATGTGGGAATCGAACCCACAACCAATGTGCGACTGGCCTTTATCGCCAACCACTGGCCTACAGGATGTCCCTGTTTAGTAGAAACTAGTTTTATTATATTAAGCAGTATGATATATGAAGTATAAAGTCCATTTTAGGAACCATATATGATTAATCTCACTATAGATCGACTAATGTATATAACTTTTGCTAACCTTTTATTTGAGACAGATGGAATGACCCGTCATTCTATCACATGATCTGCTAACACTTCACGAATAACAAATTCAACTTCATTTATTTAAGAGATGAAGTGGAAATTTTTCAAGCCACGAACAATAGTGAGATTGTACCAAAATAAAGAAAGTATTTATTCTAATTCAAATTCTTCAAATTTAGGGAAACGATCTTGAAAACCAAAAATGTTGTCCTAGTGCTCTTATATCTGATTAATCAGATGGTACCTTAGATCGTCACAAATTTAGGGCTTTGTGATTGCTAGCTTTTCCATAGCCATGTTCTCTACCACTCTCTATCAGAACATGATGGTTAGATTTCTCTTCCATATCCATATTTTCACCTATGTGGAAACCCAGTGATTAGTTTATTTGGGTAATCATTACATTTCATACTTTAGTTTTTAAATCCAAGTTTTGGTATTCCTTTTTACGATGTGGGTTTCTATTAAAGAAACTTTTGAGTAGTAAACCATTTATAACCCCGATTAATTTCGAGGGCGAAATTCATTTTAAGGGGGGTAGAATGTAACAGCCCAAGATTTTATGAAAAATATTTTTTTTAATTTTATTAATGTCTTGTGTTGTACGTTACACCAAAAGGAGCTTTCACAACACGCATCCTTGACTTTCCTTGCATTACACGCAATCGCGACCTTCCATGATAGCGTGTGTAGTACGCAGTACCGAGTTTCACTAAACAACGATTTGCTATTAAAATATTATTATAACTAGCCGTTATGAATAGTAATAACCACCTTTTAAAATTTTAGAAATTTTAGCTCTCAAAATGGACTTCATTTTTGGATTCGTAGTATCGAATTTAGCCTAAGGTGAAATTTTGGTACTTATTGGATAACTTTCATATTTTGATGAATAGTGAAAATTACTAAATTTAAGTTAAAAACAACTTTTTCAATAGAAATAATTAATAGTGATAAATTATTAATTTGAGTGGTTTTAAAGAATATTTAGAATATATTTTTACAATTTAATACAATGTTGGTCATTGGATGTAATTTCACATTTAAACCAAACATAAACAAGTGTCAATCTTTTGATAGATATTGTTTCTTAAAAACACGCTATTTGTTTTAACAGCGGGATTTAATTATAAAATTAATTAATGCAACTTCTATGATATGAATTTGGTAAAATAGACTTCATTTTTGAATTCGGAATATGAAATATAGCTTATGATGAAATTTTGGCATTGTTCTGAAAAACAACAATTTTTGATGAATAGTGAAACTACTAAGTGGTAAAAAACTGAATTTTTCATAAAACATAATTTTACCACTTCTGTGAATGGAATTTCAAAAATCCGAGAGACACGGTTGATTTCATTAAGTAAAATGTGGTTCAATGAGATGAAAATAATTTTTGATGAATAGTAACTTTTTACTTTTATTTACCATGGTTAAAAGTAAATAGGGTAATTAAGGGTAAGAATGATATTAATATTACCCTAACAAATGTCCTAATTCTATTGGACAAGTGTATCTCGACCAAAAAACCTTAAGTGTAAAATATTATCATTTAGGCGGATTTTTGTTTTTACGTTTTTCTTAAAAAAAAATTCTGAAAAACGGCCTAGGTCAATTTTTTTTTTAAAAATACGCTACAAAGGCGGCATCTGTGATGCCACCTTTGTATTAGCGCACAAAGGCGGCATCTGAGATGCCGCCTTTGCTCCCCCGCGCTGCCTTTGGCCCGGATCGATGACATGGCAAAGGCGGCTTCCGCGATGCCGCCTTTGCCTGAAGTCCCTATAAAAGGGCGGCCACCCCCCCCCCTCTCCTCACTTCTTCATTGCAACTTATCTCTCCAATTTGCTCTCTCTCTCTCTCTAAATTTTTTTTTTGCTGTGCGAGCTTTTACGAAGCTTCATTTAGAAGTATGTTTCTTTATTTAATTTAATGTTTTTATTTAATTAATTTATTTTTGTTTAGTTTTAAATCTTTCATTTGTTAAGCAGTTTAGGTAGTTCTTAATATTTGGTTATTTAGTTTTTGTAATTAGTTATATATAGTTTTAAATAATTACTGTTAGGTAGTATAGATTAACTTAAGATTAACTTAAGATTAAGTATTTAGAAATTTTGGTAGCTTAAAGATGATGTGGTTATCTACGCAATTAAATTCCTGTCTGGATACAAACAAGTGGATGTGGGTCTGGCACAGATGTACATAGGGGTAAAACCCGAAAACACCGCTTCGAGCTAGACTCGAACGGGAACTGGTGCACGATAACGGGCCTTGGTGCATCCTGGTTTGACACTCCCGGGTAATATGCTTAAGATGATTCATATTTTCTTTATAAACTACTAAAATTTCTAAGAGAAGAAAAAGCAAATCAGTATATTTATCAATGATAAATGATAAATATAATTTTATAGAATGAAATAAGGATATAAGAATTAACGAAATAAAGTTATTATTAGTTAATTATAAAATAATAGAATAATTAATGATTAGTTGTTATTAGTTAATTTTAGAATAATTAATAAATAACATAGGATTAAAACATGAATTCATATAATGATTAGCTAATGATACTAATGATCAGTATATTTATCAATGATAAATGATAAGTATAATGTTATAGAATCAAATAAGGACATAATAATTAACAAATTAAAGTTATTATTAGTTAATTATAGAATAATAGAATAATTAACGATTAGTTATTATTAGTTAATTTTAGAATAATTAATAAATAACATAGGATTAAAACATGAATTCATATAATGATTAGCTAACGATACTAATGAACATATAAAGTGAAATGAAGAAGAACAAACAAACTAAATAAAAAGGCGCTCTAAAATTACATTCTAATAAATATCATATGGTGAAACATCAGTAGCATAGTTTATGGTATAGAAAGGCGCAATAAAATTACATTATAATAAACATCATATCGTCAAACATAATTGTTAATATTTTGTTACACTATCATAATTTTGATGAAAGAACACATTTTTGACGTAGATAGCCATGTATGCCTGTGTGTACTGTTATGGGGAGATTATTCAAACTGAGCAAGGAGCTTCTTACAGTACACAACCAATTACGGTGGTTAGTACAGTGGATTGTGTTACCATAAGTGACCTTCAAGAGAGAATTCATGTTTCCTTAAATTTGGGACACGATCAAGAGATAATATCTATGAGCTATAGACATTTGCAATTTCCAACAACAATGTGGCATATAGCTTGTCCATTGGTTGCTGATGCGCAGTGGGTCCAAGCCGTTAATTTATTTTCTCAACGGTTAGATGGTACCATGATGGAGTTATACGTTGTTGTTGCTACTGTACAACAACAACGTCCACTTGTACGAAGACGTGGAAATACAAGAGTGGTTGAAGACAGTCTACCTCATGACATTGAGCCTATTCCAAATGATGCAGCAGAAGAGGACAACCTAAATGATCTTCCGGATATACATGTCAATCCGACTTCTGATGAGGAGTTTCGTAATGATGGATCGGATGGTGACAACAGTGCTGATGAGGAGGGACCAACAAAAGATAGAGAGGAGGTTTTGAGAAATGCAGTTGTTGTACATCAACCTCGGTCAATAAATCATCCACCATTATTTTCATCTTGGTCAGAAGCAATGACACGTGTGCCTGAATTCGATAATACTGTTCTCACACCGGCAACTGAGTTCCCTGGAGTTGTACCAGATAGGTTTAGTGAGGTGGACAAAACCTTATATATTGGAAGGAATTTTCCCAGTAAAGATGCCTTAAAAATCACGTTAAAGAGATTTCATATTGAGAGAAACTTCAACTATGTAGTTCACGAATCATGCCGTAGTAAATATGTTATACGGTGCGTGAAGTATGGGGATGATTGTAGATTTCGCTTAAGGGCTATTCCAGACATTACCTTTGGAGGTTGGAGAATCTCAAGGATTGAGGCGGCTCATAGTTGCGTTCAGCCAAGTCTCACACAAGATCATACTTCATTGGATGCAGAATTTGTGTCATCTATTGTTGTTGAGATGATTAGGACATGCCAAGATGTTCCAATATCCCTTGTGCAAGAGAGGATTCTACAGACATTCGGTTATAAGATTTCCTATAATAAGGCATGGATGGCGAAACAGAAGGCAATTGTGAAGGTATATGGTGATTGGGATGACTCATATCGAGTATTGCCGCAATTGCTAGCCATACTGAGGCATCATAACCAAGTTGTCTTCCATCTGGATACAAACGAACATGTGTCTCATGATAATCGACTTGATCCATCTCGTGTTCAATTTCATCGGTTGTTCTGGGCATTCCTTCCTTGTATCTCTGCATTTCGTTTTTGCAAACAATTTATTCAGATTGATGGAACATTTCTATATGGAAAATACAAGGGCGTATTGTTGATTGCGGCAACCCAAGATGGAAACCGTTCACCTCTTCCGCTTGCCTTTGCCATTGTAGAGAAAGAAAACTATGAATCATGGAGTTGGTTTCTGGCATGTATCAGCAACCATTTCACCAACATTCAGGGAGTTTGTTTGATATCTGATCGTCATCGAGCAATTAATGAGGCAATCAATGCAGATCCTGATACATGGAGATACCCAAATGCACATCATCGGTTATGCATTAGACACATTGCTAGCAATGTACATAAAAAATTCCACAACGAACCGATGAAGAAGGCAATCACGAGGCTTGGTACGTATTTTATTCATTCTGTTTTACTGTTTCAATATAAATATAAAATCAATTTATGTGAAATATCATCTACGTTTTGTAGCATATGAGTCGGACCAACGACGATTTGAAGAACGTTTTGAACAAATTCGTCAGGCTAATCAAGAAGTTTATGATTATATGATGCGGATTCCAAAAGAGAAATGGACATTGGCATACGACGGGGGAAAGAGGTACGGACACATGACGACAAACATTGTGGAGTGCATCAATGGTATCTTCAAAGGACTTCGCAAGCTACCTATAACCGCATTAGTTCAGGAGACATTATATCGATGCGTGAAGTACTTTGTGGATAGACAAAAACTAGCATCAGACAGAATACATCAAGGGATAAGATATGGAATACACTTTCAACGAGAGATTGAAAAAAATATTGAAGAAGCTTCTGGTTATCACGTATGTCTATTTCGAAGAGAAGACTCCCAATTTGAAGTTCAAGAGCGTTCAGACCCCATCACAAATCACGTCGGTGAAAAAATGGTGGTATTACTGGAATCAAGGCAATGTCAATGTGGAAAATTTCAGGCCTTACGGTTTCCATGTACACATGTCATCGCAGCATGTGCCTCTATGAACATCTCATGGGAAGCATATGTTGATCCAGTGTACCAGATGGATATCATTGCCAACTGTTATGCTGCACCATGGACACCTATTGGGGAGTATCGTTATTTCCCAATGCCTGAAGGCCAGCCGATAGTGATACCTGACATGAATCGGTTACGTCCTCGTGGGAGACCAAAGGCGAGTAGGATGCGTAATGAGATGGACTGGCCTCAAGAACAAGGGCAGAGTTTGCGATGCACAATATGTCATAAAGAAGGTCATAACTGGAAGCGATGCCCTAACGTTGTTGGGTCGACTTCACAGTCTCATTCATAATGATGTATTGTCTTCATTGTGACATTCCCATATTGTGAACTAAATGTTGTTATCTCTTTTTTAGAAAACTGTTCTATAACAAATTTATAGTATCATAATAATTAGCATAAGATATTGAATACATACAATTAGATAAATTCTAAAGACATCATTACTAATTGACATGGTTTATCTTAATCCAATCCATAAGTAGTTAATCACAAAGCTCCCCCAAAATATGTGTAACCAAATTCAAGACTCAATATTTTAGATAACATAACTTATTTCATATTAATATTCATGCTTTCAAGAAATAACGTTGAATATGAAATAATAGAATTTATTTCAAAACTCCGAAAGCGGAACACTTAACCCATATTGAAATGTGTATGTCAGTTAACCCATTAACATGTTTTTCCGGACGTTAATATTAAAAATTTTAACCCTAAACCCTCCAACCTAAACTCCAATCTAAACATGCAGGATATTTTAGAAAACTGTTCTATAACAAATTTATAGTATCATAATAATTAGCATAAGTTATTGAATACATACAATTAGATAAATTCTAAAAACATCATTACTAATTGACATGGTTTATCTTAATCCAATCCATAAGTAGTTAATCACAAAGCTCCCCCAAAATATGTGTAACCAAATTCAAGACTCAATATTTTAGATAACATAACTTATTTCATATTAATATTCATGCTTTCAAGAAATAACTTTGAATATGAAATAATAGAATTTATTTCAAAACTCCGAAAGCGGAACACTTAACCCATATTGAAATGTGTATGTCAGTTAACCCATTAACATGTTTTTCCGGACGTTAATATTAAAAATTTTAACCCTAAACCCTCCAACCTAAACTCCAATCTAAACATGCAGGATATTTTAGAAAACTGTTCTATAACAAATTTATAGTATCATAATAATTAGCATAAGATATTGAATACATACAATTAGATAAATTCTAAAAACATCATTACTAATTGACATGGTTTATCTTAATCCAATCCATAAGTAGTTAATCACAAAGCTCCCCCAAAATATGTGTAACCAAATTCAAGACTCAATATTTTAGATAACATAACTTATTTCATATTAATATTCATGCTTTCAAGAAATAACTTTGAATATGAAATAATAGAATTTATTTCAAAACTCCGAAAGCGGAACACTTAACCCATATTGAAATGTGTATGTCAGTTAACCCATTAACATGTTTTTCCGGACGTTAATATTAAAAATTTTAACCCTAAACCCTCCAACCTAAACTCCAATCTAAACGTGCAGGATATTTTAGAAAACTGTTCTATAACAAATTTATAGTATCATAATAATTAGCATAAGATATTGAATACATACAATTAGATAAATTCTAAAAACATCATTACTAATTGACATGGTTTATCTTAATCCAATCCATAAGTAGTTAATCACAAAGCTCCCCCAAAATATGTGTAACCAAATTCAAGACTCAATATTTTAGATAACATAACTTATTTCATATTAATATTCATGCTTTCAAGAAATAACTTTGAATATGAAATAATAGAATTTATTTCAAAACTCCGAAAGTGGAACACTTAACCCATATTGAAATGTGTATGTCAGTTAACCCATTAACATGTTTTTCCGGACGTTAATATTAAAAATTTTAACCCTAAACCCTCCAACCTAAACTCCAATCTAAACATGCAGGATATTTTAGAAAACTGTTCTATAACAAATTTATAGTATCATAATAATTAGCATAAGATATTGAATACATACAATTAGATAAATTCTAAAAACATCATTACTAATTGACATGGTTTATCTTAATCCAATCCATAAGTAGTTAATCACAAAGCTCCCCCAAAATATGTGTAACCAAATTCAAGACTCAATATTTTAGATAACATAACTTATTTCATATTAATATTCATGCTTTCAAGAAATAACTTTGAATATGAAATAATAGAATTTATTTCAAAACTCCGAAAGCGGAACACTTAACCCATATTGAAATGTGTATGTCAGTTAACCCATTAATGTTATATTTACATTTTACACTTACGACTCATTTTCTTTGTTTATATGCAGATGGATGATACCATACTACTCACTCAGCAGCCTACCCATATTTCACAGGCCGTGTTAGAGGGTCATCCAGATCGATTTGTGAAGGTGCGTCGAGCGCACCATTTTCATCACATGGAGCCTCCACATGCCATTAGACCTTACTTGCGCCGTGCTGGCTTCTATGGCCTTGCCATATCAGATTTCACATTTGTAGATCCTTACCTACTTGCTGCCCTCGTTGAGAGATGGAGACCAGAGACACACACATTCCACTTGCCTGAGGGGGAGATGACCATCACCCTCGAGGATGTCGCAGTTCTTCTCGGTCTTCCTATCCAGGGGAGACCCGTTATTGGACCCACTCGTGCAGCTTGGCCAGACCTTGCTCAATGCTTGTTAGGCGTTGATATTTTGTTCGACCGTAGGGCTACAGATGGATCGTCCATATCTATGAGTTGGTTGGAGTCGCAGATTCCACATTTACAGGATGATGATGATGAGCAGACCATCATGCGTTACGCCCGTGCATATATCTTACGACTCATTGGTGGGACCATGTGTACTGATCACTCGGGGATGCACGTGCATATGATGTATCTACCCCTACTAGAGGACTTTGATCGGGCTGGGACGTACAGTTGGGGATCAGCCTGCTTGGCATACACGTACAGATCATTATGCAGACTATCCCATAGGGACCGTACAGGTCTTGGAGGATGCGTCATCCTTATTCAGATGTGGGCATGGGAGCACATCCCATCATTCCGCCCTGACCTTTCTGGTCCACCGGTCGAGATGGTGGTGCTGCATGACGCTCCGCGTGGACGCTGGTATGATAAGTCATTTCTATTGGTTTTTTATTCTACTATGAGTTATTGACTATAATTTCTCATTATTTGTCATTATCGTTGTATTTTACAGGTGGTGTCAGCGACACAATTTCGACGTGGTTCCGAGACAGCATTTGGGCGTATATCGGCTACAGTTGGACTGTCTCTTACCTGATCAGGTATGTATATACAATCTATCACTGTCTAACATTTTTAATAATAACATCAATTTTGGTTTTTAGTTGGGTGTTTTTTTGACAAAATCACTTGTCATTTCAGATTTCATGGCTTCCATACTGGAGTATTATGGACCAGTTGCCAGCATACTGCACAGTTGGTCTTGAGGATGCTATGGCTGTAGTGCCCCTCATTCACTTTCATATTATTGAGTGGCAGCAGCCTGACAGGGTCATGCGCCAATTTTTTCGTACTCAGCCGATTCCATTACCATCTAGACAGACAGACAAGCTTCATGGGATGAAGCTGACAGGGAGGCAGGATGATGACTGGTCCCAAGTACATGCGAGTTTTATCGACTGCTGGCACAGACGTGCAGAGTTACGTATTCAAGGTGTTCCTACAAATCGATTCTCTCTTTCAGAGCAGGTTGACTATGCGCCCTGGTATAGACTAAAATCTATACTGTATCTTACCCAAGATGGCATAGAGATGCAGAGGATGGTAAGTTAATAAATTCCTATTACTTTGTTTATTGAATTAATTTCTAATTCCATTTGAATCTATTTACAGGGAAGTCACACAGAGCAGCTTGTTCGAATGAGCGATGAAGAGGAGGAGGGGGTCTTTAGCCGGGCAGCCGTCCATGCTACAACGCTGGAGGCGAGGGCATATTTGCATGCGCTTTCCGAGAGCATCTTCACGCGTCTGGCTCGGAGACAGCAGGTTCCTGCCCCAGAGGAACATCCTCCAGCTACTTCTGGTGCTGAGGAGCCACGACCACGGCGACGTAGACAGCGCCGTGCTGCACGTGAGGCATCGCCTGTTCCACAGGCAGAGGTCGGGCCTCTAGTAGTCCAGGATCAGCCTATTCAGGATGTGCCTTAGGTGGCATGGGATCCGTCTTTCCTGACAGGATATCCGCAGTTCTCTCCATCTTGGGTTCCAGATCCTTCCCAGCCTTGGATTCTAGAGCTGTCGTCGTCTTGGGGTATAGCTCCATCACAGGCTTCGTTCCCCTCTGCGATGGAGGCAGGTCCTTCTACCACCCTAGTGGGAGAAGGATCTGAATGGCAGTACGAGATGCAGTTGACAGCTCCTCCAACTGACACACAGATGGAGGATGCGACAGTCGACGTTTCAGTGCCCGAGGATCAGCCTTCTCTAGGTCATCAGACTCCACTGCGCACTCAACACGGACGTCCTATTCGCAGATCACCATGTGGGACGGAATCTCCTCGCCACAGACATATGCATTGATTGTACATTATTGTTTACATGTTTTATGTGTACTGAAATCAAAATACTATTTTTACTTGTTGGTCAGAGTGGAATCTCAGGAGGGGGTAAATTAGGTTTTCTTTATATATATTTATATAACCATACGAACATAATAATAAAACATTACTAATTACTAATTACCTAATTACAGATTATATAATTAATAATTCTATTACTAATTAACTATTTAATTAGTATATAATTAATATTTATATTACGAAATAACTAATTAATTAGTATATAATTTGTAATTTGGTAATTAGTGTTTATTAATCGTTAATTATATAATAACTAATTAGTTAATTAGTAATAAAATTATCAATTATATAATACTTAATTATTACATATATAATAAATACTTAGTTAATTATAAATATAATTAATAATTATAACTAATTAATTAGTAATTAGTAATTATTAATTAGTTAACCAGTAATATAAATATTTATTATAATTATTCATTATAAGAGGGTTTTCCCTGAAAATCATTCTGTATTTTCGATGTGGAATTCAGGTTCTATCTTTACTGTGCAGTAGATTCTGCATTTCCGATGTGGGATTCTGTTTCAAGTACGTCACTTTGAAATACAATAAAAGATAAACTATAAGACCAATATAAATGAAACTTAAAACATGGATTAAACATATAAAAAATAGTTTAAAACAAAATCAATTTACAAAAAAATGTTAATGAAAAATAATTTATAAGCTTTCAAAACCGCCTACTTGAAACTTAAAAATGTTTCAAGTACGTGACTTTGAAAGACTGTAAAATATAATCTATAAAACGAATATAATTGAAACTTTAAACATTGATTAAACATATAATAAATAGTTGAAAACAAAAGAAATTTCCAAAAAAAAGTTGATGAAAAGTAATTTATAAACTTTCAAAACCGCATACTTGAAACTTAAAATTTTTCAAGTACGTCACTTTGAAATACAATAAAAGATAAACTATAAGACCAACATAAATGAAACTTAAAACATGGATTAAACATATAAAAAATAGTTTAAAACAAAAGCAATTTACAAAAAAATGTTAATGAAAAATAATTTATAAGCTTTCAAAACCGCCTACTTGAAACATAAAAATGTTTCAAGTACGTGACTTTGAAAGACTGTAAAATAGAAACTATAAAACGAATATAATTGAAACTTTAAACATTGATTAAACATATAATAAATAGTTGAAAACAAAAGAAATTTCAAAAAAAAAGTTGATGAAAAGTAATTTATAAACTTTCAAAACCGCATACTTGAAACTTAAAATTTTTCAAGTACGTCACTTTGAAATACAATAAAAGATAAACTATAAGACCAACATAAATGAAACTTAAAACATGGATTAAACATATAAAAAATAGTTTAAAACAAAAGCAATTTACAAAAAAATGTTAATGAAAAATAATTTATATGCTTTCAAAACCGTCTACTTGAAACATAAAAATGTTTCAAGTACGTGACTTTGAAAGACTGTAAAATATAAACTATAAAACGAATATAATAGAAACATTAAACATTGATTAAACATATAATAAATAGTTAAAAACAAAAGAAATTTCCAAAAAAAAGTTGATGAAAAGAAATTTATAAGCTTTCAAAACCGCATACTTGAAACTTAAAATTTTTCAAGTACGTGACTTTGAAAGACCATAAAACATAAAATAGAAGACCAATATAAATGAAACTTAAAACATGGATTAAACATATAAAAAATAGTTTAAAACAAAAGCAATTTACAAAAAAATGTTAATGAAAAATAATTTATAAGCTTTCAAAACCACCTACTTGAAACTTAAAATTGTTTCAAGTACGTGACTTTGAAAGATTATAATTATATTACTAATTAACTAATTAATTATTATATAATTAATAGTTATATTAATAATTAACTAATTATTTATTATATAAGTAATAATTAATGAGTAATAATTAATAATTAATAATTTAATGAATAGCTATAATTAATATTTATATTACTAATTTACTAATTAATAATTACTAATTACTTATTAATAATTATTAATTACTAATTACTAATTATAATGAATAATTATAATAAATATTTATATTACTAATTAGCTAATTAATAATTAATAATTACTAATTAATTAGTTATAATTATTAATTGTATTTCTAATTAACTAAATATTTATTATATATGTAATAATTATATTAATAATTAATTATTATATAATTAATGATAATATTACTAATTAACTAATTAATTATGACATATTTAATTATTAATAATTACTAATTAATAATTAAAAATTATAATGAATAAATGTAATTAAAAATTATAATGAATAAATGTAATTAAAAAATAAAAATATATATTTTTAAGAGAAAGGCGTCATCCGCGATGCCGCCTTTCACCCGCAGCGCAAAGGCGGCATCGCAGATGCCGCCATGCCCCGAAATGCAAAGGCGGCATCCCGGATGCCGCCTTTGAGGTGCAGTTTTAAAATTTTTTTTGCCGGAAGCGTTTTCTGGAAATTTTTTTTTTTAAAAACGTAAACAAAAAAAAATCCCATTTAGGCCCACTTGGATTAGATTAGGACATTTATTATTATTTAATTCAAAGAAGAGATAAAAGAGTTAAAATCAAATTTTATTTACTAAAACATTTTTAATATGGGGTTATACATAAGATAAATTCGACTATAAATATTCATTAGAAAGCTAAAACTATTTCATACATAATGGTATTTTATTTGTAATTTTTAGACTTTAAATAATTTAATTTATTTATGACACAACAATGATGCAGTAATTACCTTTTTAAGAAAATTTAACATAATTGATGTTATAAATGCCCAAATAAATGTAATTTGAGACTTTTTATGACTTAAACTAATTTTATAGGTTAATATGACATGTTATTGTTGATTTAAGTAACTTGTTTTGAGCTTATCATTCTGTTATGAGTTTCATAAAAATCATGTACCAAATAGTGTAAAAATTGACATAAATTAGTTTTTAAAACAAATATTATATTATCAATTGTTATTTAATTCCTAAAAATCTAAGGATCTGCCAAATGACTTAGATAAGGATATATATATTAATAATAAACAACTTGGGGTTCTTTTGGCTTGTTATGGAAAGTTTATTAACCATATAGTGTAAGAAAACAAAAATACACGGTAAAAGTTAAATTATTTAACTTAGAGTTAAATCTAATTGATAATGTTAAACTAATAACCTAAACTTGTCTAAATCATATTGTATAAGAGGTTGTCGACCCATACCCACCTTATCCTCGAAATAAATCAATTTGAAGTTGTTTAAAACCGAACTTTACTTTAAAAAAAATAATATTTTTAGATATTCCAAAGGTGCCCCTCTCCTCCCTTATAAAAGGGCACCTCCTCCCTCTCTTCCTCACACAACTTTGAGCCTTAAAGCTCGTCCATCTCCTGCCAAAATATCTTCTCCACTTCCCTAGTATCATCCAAGAGGTCTTGGTCTTCTTCGAAGACCATCCTTAGTTCTTTAAGTGGAGGTTAAGAAAAGGCGCGTCAAAAAGAGGTAATATCCATTACCGATCTTTTTCAATTTCTTTCTTCTTCAACTTCTTATTCTTTAGTTGTTTAATGATAAAGTAATAACATCAGTATTTCTTATTTACTGATATGTTATTATAAAGATGAAAAAACTCTAATTAACCTTCTATCCATCCTACGGAAAAAGAAATCACCGCGGGTGGGTACGTACGGAATACCATCTCCACGCCGTGGTGTAATCTATTTTCCTCCACCACCTTAATTGGATGGGTATAAAGGTGTAATGAGTAACTATATATGTTTATTATAAAGTGATATTGATAATGAAATAATATACATACACTTAAACACAATTCCACGACCATGGGAACGATATCATCGCTCGTGCGTACGTACGGACTGCCGTCTCTACGACGCGATGAGATTCATTCTCAATGATTAACCATTAATGAATGATTATAAAGTATATATAAAAATTACTAATGAAATATATGACATAATAATGATACTGGATTTATGTATATTTATATGTATGTCATCTACTTAATTCTATTCAATTCAATAAGGAAACGAAAAAAGCGTTCATGCGTACGTACGGACTACCGTCTCCATGAACGGTGTATTTCTTTCCATTTACTGATTTATTATATATGTATATTCTGAATATATATATATATATAAATCATGTTTTATATTCTGGAATTAAGTAATCATCATCTAAGTAATCATATGAATAATTACAAGTTAAAAACACGAAAGAAAAATGAGACGATTTTACCCAAAACGCTACTTTATCATGAATTTACAAAAGAACGGGAAATATAAAGTCATTAGTGGACCATATATGATATAATAACAATAAATATGATTCTGTAATAAGTCAATGACATTATTTAAATCATTATACAGGAGGTTCAGACACTTACGAAGCAAATCGGAACTAAGGTAACGGAAATATCACAATCTCATTTTTATCCGAGATTGTTTATACTTTTGTATTTACTGGGGTGTATTTTATCATCCAAATCCATGTTTACTCAATATGTAATATTATTTCCATTCACCTACAATTTTTTAAATCCAATTTTACCCTTCGGTGAGTTTTTAGTAAATGATATGAAAAGAATCTTTTGTCGTTTTTCATACGAGGTACTTTTTGACTTTTACGACAAAAGTACGAAAAGAATGTTTTTTTAACTTATACGGCATGAATGGGTTTTTAAAACATTATTTCCAAGAAGCTTACTTTACAAGTTTTCAAGTTTATTTTTAAACAACTTCTTTTATTTTAAATTCGTATGACATGTTATGAAAGGAAAAATGTTTTTGAAGTAGAAAGGATATTTTCCGCAAGAATGGAGTTCAAGTATTTTATCAAAATTATTTTCCATCTAAGATAATAAAAGGGTTCTGTTTTTATCCTTATTATTACATGGATTTGATTATGTTATGATGGAAATATTTTTATGAATTCATTTATCTTATATGAATTGTTTTATGATGTCATGTTGTTTAAGAATCCCATTTTGTTTACATGGGTTACGCTATGATGTATGGTTTATGATATTGTGGCACACAGAAGAATGGTATCATTATGAGATGGGTGGGACCTATATATCCCTCCAATGCATTGGGTAAAGATTTTATATCTCATGAGATAGACATGGCTGGAATGGTAGGTTATACAAGTTCAGTGAAACAGGACTGAAAAGAGGGTGACTCGATTCAGAAAGGGACTTTGTCCACAAAGATAGTCTTGGAAATGAGTCTTGACTAACAAGAAATGATTCTCTATGATTATGTGTGTATTCCACAAAGTTTCATGTTTTAAGTTATGATTATTGGGATTACATTTCACTTCTATGATTTATCCCATGTTATGATATTATGTGCTCTATTTTTGCATGTTAAGATTTCCAAAAGCTATGTTCTTATGTATATGATGTGATTGATATTTCTTTTGTTTACCATTACTTAGCATTTGAGCTCACCCTTTTATGTTTTCTTTTCCCCAGGATATAAAGAAAGGTTTTAGGTAAACAAAAAAGAAGATCTTTATTGGAGATGTTGAAGATCTTTCACCACGATTAGAAGATTATATTTCGAGTTCCCAAAGACACTAAACTATTACGGTCCTTGTGTGTGTGTTTTTGTTATGTACTAAGTATTCCGAAAAAGTAATGTAATGTCCATGTATGTTAAGCTTCGGGTCTCTACAGTTGGTATCAGAGGAAAAGGAGGTAGGAATGTATCTGATCCTTTGTAACTCTCACATGTGAGCGTTGGACGAAGCATGGCTCTCCACCCAAGGGCTTCATGAGGAAATGGCTACCACTGGGGATGGTGGTCTGTCCCCCACAGGGGGTGTATCCACCCATGGAGTGCCCTGATAGGTATCAAGTGTAGTCCACTGGATGTAATTCCAGACCGCTACAGTTGGTATCAGAGGAAAGGTTTAGTCAACCTTTGGAAACTAGGATGCAAAAACGTTAGTGAGATCCCTAGAGATATTTCTAAGGTATGTCTAGGGATGTCCATAAGGATAAGTATAGGTATAGGATATTGTCCTAGAACTATGGTAACGATCTTAGAATTTAACCTAAGATGTTAGATATTAAGGGTACTCCCCCTTTATTATGTTGTTTTCCCTAAAATGATTTTTGCCTCTCACACTATTCTTTTTGGGTTTTAGAAAATGGCTGGAAACAAGATGATTCACGATAATGGAGGATATGATGGAAAATGGAATGATATTCTTCATGAGCAACCAAATGAAATAGGATTTGGAAGTCTAAACATCATTGTTATGCCGAATTAGAAATCTCATAATATGATCAATAAAGTAAAATTTGGTAAGTTTCCTGACTCGGCTAATAAGAGAAAGATGGAGTTTCATGATGATCATAGAGGAAAGAAAGTTCAATTTCCCCTATGTAAATCATGTTGGAAGAGGCATCAAGGATAATGTTTCAAAGGAACTGGAAGATGCTTTGGGTGTGGAAAAGAATGTCACAAAGCCAGTAAGTGAAAAGGAAAAGGATCAGTTAACACCAGGGATGAGGATAATGGTATTGGTACGACATCAACAATGGTTAAATGTTTTAAATGTGGAATGTACGGGAATTATGCAAACCAATGCCCTAAGGGAAAGTCTCATGAAGAGAATCAGTACGGCCATATGGGTATTATTTATGTTTATGATGATGAAGAGACTACAAATGATATGTGATATGAAAGAATTATTGACGCTCGATCAATGGTTTAAGATGGTAGTGGAATGATTAAATGTTTATCAAGTGTAATGTTGTATAAAGAATATCATGGTACTATAGAATAAAGAGACATCTAAGGATTGTTACACTGTTGTCTTTCCTTGAGTTTTGAAAGTGTATGATTAATGTTACCAGTATCAATGAAAGGTTATTCAGATATTTTTGGAATGTAGATGATATGCGCATAATGAAGGGATAAGGAGAAAAATTAAATGTTTGATAGTATTCATGAGCTCATGATTGATATAAGGACTAAGTGATATCATGGTTTGAGTATATAGAATTTTGAGGATTTTGGTATGTGGAAAGTGTTAACTTTTAACTGCATTCATGTTTTCACTAAGGTTCAATGGGTATTCATTCTTCAAGAGAATACATGATTAAGGCCTTTGACGGTATGGAATGTGACCAACAAGACATATCTTATTATATATGGGGATCAAAGATGTTATTAAATCCTTGGACTGCAGTATTATGGATAAGCCTAAAGACTAGAATGGACTATGTTGGACATAAATTAGTATTATTTAAGGATAGATGTTTTTTTCGATATTATTGATGGGATGTTATAGGAATGTAGTTTTAGAAAAAGGAAAACCTGCAGGACGGGCGACAACCCATCGCGTCGGACAACGATGTGGGAATCGAACCCACAACCAAAGTGCAACTGGCCTTTATCGCCTACCACTGGCCTACAGGAACTCCATGTTTAGTATAAAATAGTTTTATTATATTAAGCAGTATGATATATGAAGTATAAAGTCCCTTTTAGGAACCATATATGATTAATCTCACTATAGATCGACTAATGTATATAACTTTTTCTAACCTTTTATTTGAGACAGATGGAATGACCCGTCATTCTATCACATGATCTGCTAACACTTCATGAATAACAAATTCAACTTCATTTATTTAAGAGATGAAGTGGAAATTGTTCAAGGCACGAACAATAGTGAGATTGTACCAAAATATAGAAAGTATTTATTCTAATTCAAATTCTTAAACTTTAGGGAAATGATCTTGAAAGCCAAAAATGTTGCCCTAGTGCTCTTATATCTGATTAATCAGATGGTACCTTAGATCGCCACAAATTTATGGCTTTGTGATTGCTAGCTTTTCCATAGCCATGTTCTCTACCACTCTCCATCAGAACATGATGGTTAGATTTCTCTTCCATATCCATATTTTCACCTATGTGGAAACCTAGTGATTAGTTTATTTGGGTAATCATTACATTTCATACTTTAGTTTTTAAAGCCAAGTTTTGGTATTCCTTTTTACGATGTGGGTTTCTATTAAAGAAACTTTTGAGTAGTAAACCATTTATAACCCCGATGAATTTCGAGGGCGAAATTCATTTTAAGGGGGGTAGAATGTAACAGCCCAAGATTTTATGAAAAATATTCTTTTTAATTTTATTAATGTCTTGCGTTGTACGTTACACCAAAAGGAGCTTGCACAACACGCATCGTTTACATTCCTTGCATTACATGCAATCGCGACCTTCCATGATAGCGTGTGTAGTACGTAATACTGAGTTTCACTAAACAACGATATGGTATTAAAATATTATTATAACTAGTCGTTATGAATAGTAATAACCACCTTTTAAAATTTTAGAAATTTTAGCTCTCAAAATGGACTTCATTTTTGGATTCGTAGTTTCGAATTTAGCCTAAGGTGAAATTTTGGTACTTATCGGATAACATTCATATTTTGATGAACAGTGAAAATTACTAAATTTAAGTTAAAAACAACGTTTTCAATAGAAATAATTAATAGTGATAAATTATTAATTTGAGTGGTTTTAAAGTATATTTAGAATATATTTTTACAATTTAATACAATGTTGGTCATTGGATGTAATTTCACATTTAAACCAGACATAAACAAGTGTCAATCTTTTGATAGATATTGTTTCTTAAAAACACACTATTTGTTTTAACAGCGGGATTTAATTATAAAATTAATTAATGCAACTTCTATTATATGAATTTGGTAAAATAGACTTCATTTTTGAATTCGGAATATGAAATATAGCTTATGATGAAATTTTGGCATTGTTCTGAAAAACATCAATTTTTGATGAATAGTGGAACTACTAAGTGGTAAAAAACTGAATTTTTCATAAAACATAATTTTACCACTTCTGTGAATGGAATTTCAAAAATCCTAGAGACACGGTTGATTTCATTAAGTAAAATGTGGTTCAATGAGATGAAAATAATTTTTTATGAATAGTAACTTTTTACTTTTATTTACCACGGTTAAAAGTAAATAGGGTAATTAAGGGTAAGAATGATATTAATATTACCCTAACAAATGTCCTAATTCTATTGGAAAAGTGTATCTAGACCAAAAAACCTTAAGTGTAAAATATTATCATTTAGGCCTACTTGGATTAGATTAGGACATTTATTATTATTTAATTCAAAGAAGAGATAAAAGAGTTAAAATCAAATTTTATTTACTAAAACATTTTTAATATGGGGTTATACATAAGATAAATTCGACTATAAATATTCATTAGAAAGCTATAACTATGTAATACATAATGGTATTTTATTTGTAATTTTTAGAGTTTAAATAATTTAATTTATTTATGACACAACAATGATGCAGTAATTACCTTTTTAAGAAAAATTAACATAATTGATGTTATAAATTCCCAAATAAATGTAATTTGAGACTTTTTATGGCTTAAACTAATTTTATAGGTTAATATGACATGTTATAGTTGATTTAAGTAACTTGCTTTGAGCTTATCATTCTGTTATGAGTTTCATAAAAATCATGTACCAAATAGTGTCAAAATTGACATAAATTAGTTTTTAAAACAAATATTATATTATCAATTGTTATTTAATTCCTAAAAATCTAAGGTTCGGCCAAATGACTTAGATAAGGATATATATATTAATAATAAACAACTTGGGGTTCTTTTGGCTTGTTATGGTAAGTTTATTAACTATATAGTGTAAGAAAACAAAAATACACGGTAAAAGTTAAATTATTTAACTTAGAGTTAAATCTAATTGATAATGTTAAACTAATAACCTAAACTTGTCTAAATCCTATTGTATAATAGGTTGTTGACCCATCCCCACCTTATCCTTGAAATAAATCAATTTTAAGCTGTTTAAAACCGAACTTGACTTTATAATAAAATAATATTTTTAGTTATTCCAAAGGTGCCCCTCTCCTCCCATATAAAAGGGCACCTCCTCCCTCTCTTCCTCACACAACTTTCAGCCTTAAAGCTCGTCCAACCCCTGAAAAAATATCTTCTCCACATCCCTAGTATCATCCAATAGGTATTGGTCTTCTTCGAAGAACATCCTTAGTTCTTTAAGTGGAGGTTAAGAAAAGACGCTTCAAAAAGAGGTAATATCCATTACCGATCTTTTTCAATTTCTTTCTTCTTCAACTTCTTCTTCTTTAGTTGTTTAATGATAAAGTAATAAGATCAGTATTTCTTATTTACTGATATGTTATTATAAATATGAAACAACTCTAATTAACCTTCTATCCATCCTACGGAAAAAGAAATCACCGCGCGTGGGTACGTACGGAATACCGTCTCCACGCCGTGGTGTAATCTATTTTCCTCCACCACCTTAATTGGATGGGTATAAAGGTGTAATGAGTAACTATATATGTTTATTATAATGTGATATTGATAATGAAATAATATACATACACTTCAACACAATTCCACGACCATGGGAACGATATCATCGCTGTTGCGTACGTACGGACTACCGTCTCTACGACGCGATGAGATTCATTCTCAATGATTAACCATTCATGAATGATTATAAATTATATATAATAATTACTAATGAAATATATGACATAATAATGATACTTGATTTATGTATATTTATATGTATGTCATCTACTTAATTCTATTCAATTCAATAAGGAAACGAAAACAGCGTTCATGCGTACGTACGGACTACCGTCTCCATGAACGGTGTATTTCATTCCATTTACTGATTTATTATATATGTATATTCTGAATATATATATATATATAAATCATGTTTTATATTCTGGAATTAAGTAATCATCATCTAAGTAATCATATGAATAATTACAAGTTAAAAACACGAAAGAAAAATGAGACGATTTTACCCAAAACGCTACTTTAACATTAATTTACAAAAGAACGGGTAATATAAAGTCATAATTGGACCATATATGATATAATAACAATGAATATGATTCTGTAATAAGTCAATGACATTATTTAAATCATTATACAGGAGGTTTAGACACTTACGAAGCAAATCAGAACTAAGGTAACGAAAATATCACAATCTCATTTTTATCCGAGATTGTTTATACTTTTGTATTTACTGGGGTGTATTTTATCATCCACATCCATGTTTACTCAATATGTAATATTATTTCCATTCACCTACAATTTTTTAAATCCAATTTTACCCTTCGGTGACTTTTTAGTAAAAGATATGAAGAGAATCTTTTGTCGTTTTTCATACGAGGTACTTTTTGACTTTTACAACAAAAGTACGAAAAGAATGTTTTTTTAACTTATACGACATGAATGGATTTTTAAAAAATTATTTACAATAAGCTTACTTTACAAGTTTTCAAGTTTAATTTTAAACAACTTCTTTTATTTTAAAGTCGTATGACATGTTATGAAAGGAAAAATATTTTTGAAGTAAAAGGATATTTTCCTCAAGAATGGAGTTCATGTATTTTATCAAAATTATTTTACATCTAAGATAATAAAAGGGTTCTGTTTTTATCCTTATTATTACATGGATTTGTTTATGTTGTGATGGAAATATATTTATGAATTCATTTATCTTATATGAATTGTTTTATGATGTCATGTTGTTTAAGAATCCCATTTTTTTACATGGGTTACGCTATGATGTATGGTTTATGATATTGTGGCACATAGAAGAATGGTATCATTATGAGATGGGTGGGACCTATATATCCATCCAATGCATTGGGTATAGATTTTTTATCTCATGAGATAGACATGGCTGGAATGGTAGGTTATACAAGTTCAGTGAAACAGGACTGAAACGAGGGTGACTCGATTCAGAAAGGGACTTTGTCCACAAAGATAGTCTTGGAAATGAGTCTTGACTAACAAGAAATGATTCTCTATGATTATGTGTGTATTCCACAAAGTTTCATGTTGTATGTTATTATTATTGGGATTACATTTCACTTCTATGATTTATCCCATGTTATGATATTATGTGCTCTATTTTTGCAGGTTAAGATTTCCAAAAGCTATGTTCTTATGTATATGATGTGATTGATATTTCTTTTGTTTACCCTTACTTAGAATTTGAGCTCACCCTTTTATGTTTTCTTTTCCCCAGGATATAAAGAAAGGTTTTAGGTAAAGAAAAAAGAAGATCTTTATTGGAGATGTTGAAGATCTTTCACCACGATTAGAAGATTATATTCCGAGTTTCCAAAGACACTAAACTATTACGATCCTTGTGTGTGTGTTTTTGTTATGTACTAAGTATTCCGAAAAAGTAATGTAATGTCCATGTATGTTAAGCTTCGGGTCTCTACAGTTGGTATCAGAGGCAAAGGAGGTAGGAATGTATCTGATCCTTTGGAACTCTCACATGTGAGCGTTGGACGAAGCATGGCTCTCCATCCAAGGGCTTCATGAGGAAATGGCTACCACTGGGGATGGTGGTGTGTCCCCCACAGGGGGTGTAGCCACCCATGGAGTGCCCTGATAGGTATCAAGTGTAGTCCACAGGAAGTAATTCCAGACCGCTACAGTTGGTATTAGAGGAAAGGTTTAGTCAACCTTTGGAAACTAGGATGCAAAAACGTTAGTGAGATCCCTAGAGATATTTCTAAGGTCTGTCTAGGGATGTCCATAAGGATAAGTATACGTATAGGATATTTTCCTATAACTATGGTAATGATCATAGAATTTAACCTACGATGTTAGATATTAAGGGTACTCCCCCTTTATTATGTTGTTTTCCCTAACATGATTTTTGCCTCTCACACTATTCTTTTTGGGTTTTAGAAAATGGCTGGAAACAGGATGATTCACGATAATGGAGGATATGATGGAAAATGGAATGATATTCTTCATGAGAAACCAAATGTAATAGGATTTGGAAGTCCAAACATCATTGTTATGCCGAATCAGAAATCTCATAATATGATCAATAAAGTAAAATTTGGTAAGTTTCCTGACTCGGCTAATAAGAGAAAGATGGAGTTTCATGATGATCATAGAGGAAAGAAAGTTCAATTTCCCCAATGTAAATCATGTGGGAAGAGGCATCAAGGATAATGTTTCAAAGGAACTGGAAGATGCTTTGGGTGTGGAAAAGAATGTCACAAAGCCAGTAAGTGAAAAGGAAAAGGATCAGTTAACACCAGGGATGAGGATAATGGTATTGGTACGACATCAACAATGGTTAAATGTTTTAAATGTGGAATGTACGTGAATTATGCAAACCAATTCCCTAAGGGAAAGTCTCATGAATAGAATTAGTACGGCCATATGGGTAGTATTTATGTTTATGATGATGAAGAGACTACAAATGATATGTGATATGAAAGAATTATTGAATCTCGATCAATGGTTTAAGAAGGTAGTGGAATGATTACATGTTTATCAAGTGTAATGTTGTATAAAGAATATCATGGTACTATAGAATAAAGAGACATCTAAGGATTGTTACACTGTTGTCTTTCCTTGAGTTTTGAAAGTGTATGATTAATGTTACCAGTATCAATGAAAGGTTATTCAGATATTTTTGGAATGTAGATGATATGCGCATAATGAAGGGATAAGGAGAAAAATTAAATGTTTGATAGTATTCATGAGCTCATGATTGATATAAGGACTAAGTGATATCATGGTTTGAGTATATAGAATTTTGAGGATTTTGGTATGTGGAAAGTGTTAACTTTTAACTGCATTCATGTTTTCACTAAGGTTCAATGGGTATTCATTCTTCAAGAGAATACATGATTAAAGCCTTTGAAGGTTTGGAATGTGACCAACAAGACATATCTTATTATATATGGGGATCAAAGATGGTATTAAATCTCTGGACTGCAGTATTATGGATAAGCCTAAAGACTAGAATGGACTATGTTGGACATAAATTAGTATTATTTAAGGATAGATGTTTTTTTCGATATTATTGATGGGATGTTATAGTAATGTAGTTTTAGAAAAAGGACAACCTGCAGGACGGGCGACAACCCATCGCGTCGGACAAGGATGTGGGAATCGAACCCACAACCAAAGTGCGACTGGCCTTTATCGCCTACCACTGGCCTACAAGAACTCCCTGTTTAGTAGAAACTAGTTTTATTATATTAAGTAGTATGATATATGCAGTATAAAGTCCATTTTAGGAACCATATATGATTAATCTCACTATAGATCGACTAATGTATATAACTTTTTCTAACCTTTTATTTGAGACAGATGGAATGACCCGTCATTCTATCACATGATCTGCTAACACTTCACGAATAACAAATTCAACTTCATTTATTTAAGAGATGAAGTGAAAATTGTTCAAGGCACGAACAATAGTGATATTGTACCAAAATAAAGAAAGTATTTATTCTAATTCAAATTCTTCAACTTTAGGGAAACGATCTTGAAAACCAAAAATGTTGTCCTAGTGCTCTTATATCTGATTAATCAGATTGTACCTTAGATTGTCACAAATTTATGGCTTTGTGATTGCTAGCTTTTCCATAGCCATGTTCTCTACCACTCTCCATCAGAACATGATGGTTAGATTTCTCTTCCATATCCATATATTCACCTATGTGGAAACCCAGTGATTAGTTTATTTGGGTAATCATTACATTTCATACTTTAGTTTTTGAAGCCATGTTTTGGTATTCCTTTTTACGATGTGGGTTTCTATTAAAGAAACTTTTGAGTTGTAAACCATTTATAACCCCGATGAATTTCGAGGGCGAAATTCATTTTAAGGGGGGTAGAATGTAACAGCCCAAGATTTTATGAAAAATATTCTTTTTAATTTTATTAATGTCTTGTGTCGTACGTTACACCAAAAGGAGCTTGCACAACACGCATCCTTGAGTTGCCTTGCATTACACTCAATCGAGACCTTCCATGATAGCGTGTGTAGTACGCAATACCGAGTTTTACTAAACAACGATATGCTATTAAAATATTATTATAACTAGCCGATATGAATAGTAATAACCACCTTTTAAAATTTTCGAAATTTTAGCTCTCAAAATGGACTTCATTTTTGGATTCGTAGTATCGAATTTAGCCTAAGGTGAAATTTTGCTACTTATCGGATAACTTTCATATTTTGATGAATAGTGAAAATTACTAAATTTAAGTTAAAAACAACTTTTTCAATAGAAATAATTAATAGTGATAAATTATTAATTTGAGTGGTTTAAAAGTATATTTAGAATATATTTTTACAATTTAATACAATGTTGGTCATTGGATGTAATTTCACATTTAAACCAGACATAAACAAGTGTCAATCTTTTGATAGATATCGTTTCTTAAAAACACGCTATTTGTTTTAACAGTGGGATTTAATTATAAAATTAATTAATGCAACTTCTATGATATGAATTTGGTAAAATAGACTTCA
Organism: Viscum album; assembly: GCA_963277665.1. Lineage (NCBI taxonomy): Eukaryota > Viridiplantae > Streptophyta > Magnoliopsida > Santalales > Viscaceae > Viscum > Viscum album. Next base: position 1,146,006,360 of record OY728138.1, read on the forward strand.
TTTTTGAATTCGGAATATGAAATATAGCTTATGATGAAATTTTGGCATTGTTCTGAAAAACATCAATTTTTGATGAATAGTGAAACTACTAAGTGGTAAAAAAACTGAATTTTTCATAAAACAGAATTTTACCACTTCTGTGAATGGAATATCAAAAATCCGAGAGACACGGTTGATTTAATTAAGTAAAATGTGGTTCAATGAGATGAAAATAATTTTTGATGAATAGTAACTTTTTACTTTTATTTACCACGGTTAAAAGTAAATTGGGTAATTAAGGGTAAGAATGATATTAATATTACCCTAACAAATGTCCTAATTCTATTGGACAAGTTTATATCGACCAAAAAACCTTAAGTGTAAAATATTATCATTTAGGCCCACTTGGATTAGATTAGGACATTTATTATTATTTAATTCAAAGAAGAGATAAAAGAGTTAAAATCAAATTTTATTTACTAAAACATTTTTAATATGGGGTTATACATAAGATAAATTCGACTATAAATATTCATTAGAAAGATATAACTATTTCATACATAATTATATTTTATTTGTAATTTTTAGACTTTAAATAATTTAATTTATTTATGACACAACAACGATGCAGTAATTACCTTTTTAAGAAAAATTAACATAATTGATGTTATAAATGCCCAAATAAATGTAATTTGAGACTTTTTATGACTTAAACTAATTTTATAGGTTAATATGACATGTTATTGTTGATTTAAGTAACTTGTTTTGAGATTATCATTCTGTTATGAGTTTCATAAAAATCATGTACCAAATAGTGTCAAAATTGACATAAATTAGTTTTTAAAACAAATATTATATTATCAATTGTTATTTAATTACTAAAAATCTAAGGTTCGGCCAAATGACTTAGATAAGGATATATATATTAATAATAAAAAACTTGGGGTTCTTTTGGCTTGTTATGGTAAGTTTATTAACCATATAGTGTAAGAAAACAAAAATACACGGTAAAAGTTAAATTATTTAACTTAGAGTTAAATCTAATTGATAATGTTAAACTAATAACCTAAACTTGTCTAAATCCTATTGTACAAGAGGTTGTCGACCCATCCCCACCTTATCCTCGAAATAAATCAATTTGAAGCTGTTTAAAACCGAACTTGACTTTATAATAAAATAATATTTTTAGTTATTCCAAAGGTGCCCCTCTCCTCCCTTATAAAAGGGAACCTCCTCCCTCTCTTCCTCACACAACTTTGAGCCTTAAATCTCGTCCAACCCCTGACAAAATATCTTCTCCACTTCCCTAGTATCATCCAAGAGGTCTTGGTCTTCTTCGAAGACCATCCTTAGTTCTTTAAGTGGAGGTTAAGAAAAGGCGCGTCAAAAAGAGGTAATATCCATTACCGATCTTTTTCAATTTCTTTCTTCTTCAACTTCTTCTTATTTAGTTGTTTAATGATAAAGTAATAACATCAGTATTTCTTATTTACTGATATTTTATTATAAATATGAAACAACTCTAATTAACCTTCTATCCATCCTACGGAAAAAGAAATCACCGCGCGTGGGTACATACGGAATACCGTCTCCATGTCGTGGTGTAATCTATTTTCCTCCACCACCTTAATTGGATGGGTATAATGGTGTAATGAGTAACTATATATGTTTATTATAAAGTGATATTGATAATGAAATAATATACATACACTTCAACACAATTCCACAACCATGGGAACGATATCATCGCTCGTGCGTACGTACGGACTACCGTCTCTACGACGCGATGAGATTCATTCTCAATGATTAACCATTCATGAATGATTATAAAGTATATATAATAATTACTAATGAAATATATGACATAATAATGATACTGTATTTATGTATATTTATATGTATGTCATCTACTTAATTCCATTCAATTCAATAAGGAAACGAAAACAACGTTCATGCGTACGTACGGACTACCGTCTCCATGAACGGTGTATTTCTTTCCATTTACTGATTTATTATATATGTATATTCTGAATATATATATATATATATAAATCATGTTTTATATTCTGGAATTAAGTAATCATCATCTAAGTAATCATATGAATAATTACAAGTTAAAAACACGAAAGAAAAATGAGACGATTTTACCCAAAACGCTACTTTAACATGAATTTACAAAAGAACGGGTAATATAAAGTCATAAGTGGACCATATATGATATAATAACAATGAATATGATTCTGTAATAAGTCAATGACATTATTTAAATCATTATACAGGAGGTTCAGACACTTACGAAGCAAATCGGAACTAAGGTAACGGAAATATCACAATCTCATTTTTATCCGAGATTGTTTATACATTTGTATTTACTGGGGTGTATTTTATCATCCACATCCATGTTTACTCAATATGTAATACTATTTCCATTCACCTACAATTGTTTAAATCCAATTTTACCCTTCGGTGAGTTTTTAGTAAAAGATATGGAAAGAATCTTTTGTCGTTTTTCATACGAGGTACTTTTTGACTTTTACGACAAAAGTACGAAAAGAATGTTTTTTTAACTTATACGACATGAATGGGTTTTTAAAAAATTATTTCCAAGAAGCTTACTTTACAAGTTTTCATGTTTATTTTTAAACAACTTCTTTTATTTTAAAGTCTAATGACATGTTATGAAAGGAAAAATGTTTTTGAAGTAGAAAGGATATTTTCCTCAAGAATGGAGTTCAAGTATTTTATCAAAAATTATTTTCCATCTAAGATAATAAAAGGTTTCTGTTTTTATCCTTATTATTACATGGATTTTATTATGTTGTGATGGAAATATTTTTATGAATTCATTTATCTTATATGAATTGTTTTATGATGTCATGTTGTTTAAGAATCCCATTTTTTTACATGGGTTACGCTATGATGTATGGTTTATGATATTGTGGCACAGAAGAATGGTATAATTATGAGATGGGTGGGACCTATATATCCCTCCAATGCATTGGGTAAAGATTTTATATCACATGAGATAGACATGGCTGGAATGGTAGGTTATACAAGTTCAGTGAAACAGGACTGAAACGAGGGTGACTCGATTCAGAAAGGGACTTTGTCCACAAAGATAGTCTTGGAAATGAGTCTTGACTAACAAGAAATGATTCTCTATGATTATGTGTATATTCCAAAAAGTTTCATGTTTTAAGTTATGATTATTGGGATTACATTTCACTTCTATGATTTATCCCATGTTATGATATTATGTGCTCTATTTTTGCAGGTTAAGATTTCCAAAAGCTATGTTCTTATGTATATGATGTGATTGATATTTCTTTTGTTTACCCTTACTTAGCATTTGAGCTCACCCTTTTATGTTTTCTTTTCCCCAGGATATAAAGAAAGGTTTTAGGTAAACAAAAAAGAAGATCTTTATTGGAGATGTTGAAGATCTTTCACCACGATTAGAAGATTATATTCCGAGTTTCCAAAGACACTAAACTATTACTGTCCTTGTGTGTGTGTTTTTGTTATGTACTAAGTATTCCTCAAAAGTAATGTAATGTCCATGTATGTTAAGCTTCGGGTCTCTACAGTTGGTATCAGAGGCAAAGGAGGTAGGAATGTATCTGATCCTTTGGAACTCTCACATGTGAGCGTTGGACGAAGCATGGCTCTCCACCCAAGGGCTTCATGAGGAAATGGCTACCACTGGGGATGGTGGTGTGTCCCCCACAGGGGGTGTAGCCACCCATGGAGTTCCCTGATAGATATCAAATGTAGTCCACTAGAAGTAATTCCAGACCGCTACAATTGGTATCAGAGGAAAGGTTTAGTCAACCTTTGGAAACTAGGATGCGAAAACGTTAGTGAGATCCCTAGAGATATTTCTAAGGTATGTCTAGGGATGTCCATAAGGATAAGTATACGTATAGGATATTGTCCTAGAACTATGGTAACGATCTTAGAATTTAACCTAAGATGTTAGATATTAAGGGTACTCCCCCTTTATTATGTTGTTTTCCCTAACATGATATTTGCCTCTCACACTATTCTTTTTGGGTTTTAGAAAATGGCTGGAAACAAGATGATTCACGATAATAGAGGATATGATGGAAAATGGAATGATATTCTTCATGAGCAACCAAATGAAATAGGATTTGGAAGTCCAAACATCATTGTTATGCCGAATCAGAAATCTCATAATATGATCAATAAAGTAAAATTTGGTAAGTTTCCTGACTCGGCTAATAAGAGAAAGATGGAGTTTCATGATGATCATAGAGGAAAGAAAGTTCAATTTCCCCTATGTAAATCATGTGGGAAGAGGCATCAAGGATAATGTTTCAAAGGAACTGGAAGATGCTTTGGGTGTGGAAAAGAATGTCACAAAGCCAGTAAGTGAAAAGGAAAAGGATCAGTTAACACCAGGGATGAGGATAATGGTATTGGTACGACATCAACAATGGGTAAATGTTTTAAATGTGGAGTGTATGGGAATTATGCAAACCAATGCCCTAAGGGAAAGTCTCATGAAGAGAATCAGTACGGCCATATGGGTATTATTTATGTTTATGATGATGAAGAGACTACAAATGATATGTGATATGAAAGAATTATTGAAGCTCGATCAATGGTTTAAGAAGGTAGTGGAATGATTACATGTTTATCAAGTGTAATGTTGTATAATGAATATCATGGTACTATAGAATAAAGAGACATCTAAGGATTGTTACACTGTTGTCTTTCCATGAGTTTTGAAAGTGTATGATTAATGTTACCAGTATCAATGAAAGGTTATTCAGATATTTTTGGAATGTAGATGATATGCGCATAATGAAGGGATAAGGAGAAAAATTAAATGTTTGATAGTATTCATGAGCTCATGATTGATATAAGGACTAAGTGATATCATGGTTTGAGTATATAGAATTTTGAGGATTTTGGTATGTGGAAAGTGTTAACTTTTAACTGCATTCATGTTTTCACTAAGGTTCAATGGGTATTCATTCTTCAAGAGAATACATGATTAAGGCCTTTGAAGGTTTGGAATGTGACCAACAAGACATATCTTATTATATATGGGGATCAAAGATGGTATTAAATCTCTGGACTGCAGTATTATGGATAAGCCTAAAGACTAGAATGGACTATGTTGGACATAAATTAGTATTATTTAAGGATAGATGTTTTTTTCGATATTATTGATGGGATGTTATAGTAATGTAGTTTTAGAAAAAGGACAACCTGCAGGACGGGCGACAACCCATCGCGTCGGACAAGGATGTGGGAATCGAACCCAAAAACAAAGTGCGACTGGCCTTTATCGCCTACCACTGGCCTACAGGAACTCCCTGTTTAGTAGAAACTAGTTTTATTATATTAACCAGAATGATATATGAAGTATATAGTCCATTTTAGGAACCATATATGATTAATCTCACTATAGATCGACTAATGTATATAACTTTTTCTAACCTTTTATTTGAGACAGATGGAATGACCCGTCATTCTATCACATGATCTGCTAACACTTCATGAATAACAAATTCAACTTCATTTATTTAAGAGATGAAGTGGAAATTGTTCAAGGCACGAACAATAGTGAGATTGTACCAAAATAAAGAAAGTATTTATTCTAATTCAAATTCTTCAACTTTAGGGAAACGATCTTGAAAACCAAAAATGTTGTCCTAGTGATCTTATATCTGATTAATCAGATGGTACCTTAGATCGCCACAAATTTATGTCTTTGTGATTTCTAGCTTTTCCATAGCCATGTTCTCTACCACTATCCATCAGAACATGATGGTTAGATTTCTCTTCCATATCCATATTTTCACCTATGTGGAAACCCAGTGATTAGTTTATTTGGGTAATCATTACATTTCATAATTTAGTTTTTAAAGCCAAGTTTTGGTATTCCTTTTTACGATGTGGGTTTCTATTAAAGAAACTTTTGAGTTGTAAACCATTTATAACCCTGATGAATTTCGAGGGCGAAATTCATTTTAAGGGGGGTAGAATGTAACAGCCCAAGATTTTATGAAAAATATTCTTTTTAATTTTATTAATGTCTTGTGTTGTACTTTACACCAAAAGGATCTTGAAAAACACACATCCTTGACTTGCCTTTCATTACACGCAATCGCGACCTTCCATGATAGCGTGTGTAGTACGCAATACCGAGTTTCACTAAACAACGATATGCTATTAAAATATTATTATAACTACCCGTTATGAATAGTAATAACCACCTTTTAAAATTTTAGAAATTTTAGCATTCAAAATGGACTTCATTTTTGGATTCGTAGTATCGAATTTAGCCTATGGTGAAAGTTTGGTACTTATCGGATAACTTTCATATTTTGATGAATAGTGAAAATTACTAAATTTAAGTTAAAAACAACATTTTCAATAGAAATAATTAATAGTGATAAATTATTAATTTGAGTGGTTTTAAAGTATATTTAGAATATATTTTTACAATTTAATACAATGTTGGTCATTGGATGTAATTTCACATTTAAACCAGACATAAACAAGTGTCAATCTTTTGATAGATATTGTTTCTTAAAAACACGCTATTTGTTTTAACAGCGGGATTTAATTATAAAATTAATTAATGCAACTTCTATGATATGAATTTTGTAAAATAGACTTCATTTTTGAAATGGGAATATGAAATATAGCTTATGATGAAATTTTGGCATTGTTCTGAAAAACATCAATTTTTGATTAATAGTGAAACTACTAAGTGGTAAAAAACTGAATTTTTCATAAAACATAATTTTACCAATTCTGTGAATGGAATTTCAAAAATCCTAGAGACACGGTTGATTTCATTAAGTAAAATGTCGTTCAATGAGATGAAAATAATTTTTGATGAATAGTAACTTTTTACTTTTATTTACCACGGTTAAAAGTAAATAGGGTAATTAAGGGTAAGAATGATATTAATATTACCCTAACAAATGTCCTAATTCTATTGGACAAGTTTATCTCGACCAAAAAACCTTAAGTGTAAAATATTATCATTTAGGCCCACTTGGATTAGATTAGGACATTTATTATTATTTAATTCAAAGAAGAGATAAAAGAGTTAAAATAAAATTTTATTTACTAAAACATTTTTAATATGGGGTTATACATAAGATAAATTCGACTATAAATATTCATTAGAAATCTATAACTATTTCATACATAATGGTATTTTATTTGTAATTTTTAGACTTTAAATAATTTAATTTATTTATGTCACAACAATGATGCAGTAATTACCTTTTTAAGAAAAATTAATATAATTGATGTTATAAATGCCCAAATAAATGTAATTTGAGACTTTTTATGACTTAAACTAATTTTATAGGTTAATATGACATGTTATTGTTGATTTAAGTAACTTGTTTTGAGATTATCATTCTGTTATGAGTTTCATAAAAATCATGTACCAAATAGTGTCAAAATTGACATAAATTAGTTTTTAAAACAAATATTATATTATCAATTGTTATTTAATTCCTAAAAATCTAAGGTTCGGCCAAATGACTTAGATAAGGATATATATATTAATAATAAACAACTTGGTGTTCTTTTGGCTTGTTATGGTAAGTTTATTAACCATATAGTGTAAGAAAACAAAAATACACGGTAAAAGTTAAATTATTTAACTTAGAGTTAAATCTAATTGATAATGTTAAACTAATAACCTAAACTTGTCTAAATCCTATTGGATAAGAGGTTGTCGACCCATCCCCACCTTATCCTCGAAATAAATCAATTTGAAGTTGTTTAAAACCGAACTTGACTTTATAATAAAATAATATTTTTTGTTATTCCAAAGGTGCCCCTCTCCTCCCTTATAAAAGGGCACCTCCTCCCTCTCTTACTCACACAACTTTGAGCCTTAAAGCTAGTCCAACCCCTGCCAAAATATCTTCTCCACTTCCCTAGTATCATCCAAGAGGTCTTGGTCTTCTTCGAAGACCATCCTTAGTTTTTTAAGTGGAGGTTATGAAAAGGCGCGTCAAAAAGAGGTAATATCCATTACCGATCTTTTTCAATTTCTTTTTTCTTCAACTTATTCTTCTTTAGTTGTTTAATGATAAAGTAATAACATCAGTATTTATTATTTACTGATATGTTATTATAAATATGAAACAACTCTAATTAACCTTCTATCCATCCTACGGAAAAAGAAATCACCGCGCGTGGGTACGTACCGAATACCGTCTCCACGCCGTGGTGTAATCTATTTTCCTCCACCACATTAATTGGATGGGTATAAAGGTGTAATGAGTAACTATATATGTTTATTATAAAGTGATATTGATAATGAAATAATATACATACACTTCAACACAATTCCACGACCATGGGAACAATATCATCGCTCGTGCGTACGTACGGACTACCGTCTCTACGACGCGATGAGATTCATTCTCAATGATTAACCATTCATGAATGATTATAAAGTATATATAATAATTACTAATGAAATATATGACATAATAATGATACTGGATTTATGTATATTTATATGTTTGTCATCTACTTAATTCTATTCAATTCAATAAGGAAACAAAAACAGCGTTCATGCGTACGTACGGACTACCGTCTCCATGAACGGTGTATTTCTTTCCATTTACTGATTTATTATGTATGTATATTCTGAATATATATATATATATAAATCATGTTTAATATTCTGGAATTAAGTAATAATCATCTAAGTAATCATATGAATAATTACAAGTTAAAAACACGAAAGAAAAATGAGACGATTTTACCCAAAACTCTACTTTAACATGAATTTATAAAAGAACGGGTAATATAAAGTCATAATTGGACCATATATGATATAATAACAATGAATATGATTCTGTAATAAGTCAATGACATTATTTAAATCATTATATAGGAGGTTCAGACACTTACGAAGCAAATCGGAACTAAGGTAACAGAAATATCACAATCTCATTTTTATCCGAGATTGTTTATACTTTTGTATTTACTGGGGTGTATTTCATCATCCACATCCATGTTTACTCAATATGTAATATTATTTCCATTCACCTACAACTGTTTAAATCCAATTTTACCCTTCGGTGAGTTTTTAGTAAAAGATATGAAAATAATCTTTTGTCGTTTTTCATACGAGGTACTTTTTGACTTTTACGACAAAAGTACGAAAAGAATGTTTTTTTTAACTTATACGGCATGAATGGGTTTTTAAAACATTATTTCCAAGAAGATTACTTTACAAGTTTTCAAGTTAATTTTTAAACAACTTCTTTTATTTTAAATTCGTATGACATGTTATGAAAGGAAAAATGTTTTTGAAGTAGAAAAGATATTTTCCTCAAGAATGGAGTTCAAGTATTTTATCAAAATTATTTTCCATCTAAGATAATAAAAGGGTTCTGTTTTTATCCTTATTATTACATGGATTTGATTATGTTGTGATGAAAATATGTTTATGAATTCATTTATCTTATATGAATTGTTTTATGATGTCATGTTGTTTAAGAATCCCATTTTTTTACATGGGTTACGCTATGATGTATGGTTTATGATATTGTGGCACACAGAAGAATGGTATCATTATGAGATGGGTGGGACCTATATATCCCTCCAATGCATTGGGTAAAGATTTTATATCTCATGAGATAGACATGGCTGGAATGGTAGGTTATACAAGTTCAGTGAAACAGGACTGAAACGAGGGTGACTCGATTCAGAAAGGGACATTGTCCACAAAGATAGTCATGGAAATGAGTCTTGACTAACAAGAAATGATTCTCTATGATTATGTGTGTATTCCAAAAAGTTTCATGTTTTAAGTTATGATTATTGGGATTAAATTTCACTTATATTATTTATCCCATGTTATGATATTATGTGCTCTATTTTTGCAGGTTAAGATTTCCAAAAGCTATGTTCTTATGTATATGATGTGATTGATATTTATTTTGTTTACCCTTACTTAGCATTTGAGCTCACCCTTTTATGTTTTCTTTTCCCCAGGATATAAAGAAAGGTTTTAGGTAAACAAAAAAGAAGATCTTTATTGGAGATGTTGAAGATCTTTCACCACGATTAGAAGATTATATTCCGAGTTTCCAAAGACACTAAACTATTACGGTCCTTGTGTGTGTGTTTTTGTTATGTACTAAGTATTCCGCAAAAGTAATGTAATGTCCATGTATGTTAAGCTTCGGGTCTCTACAGTTGGTATCAGAGGCAAAGGAGGTAGGAATGTATCTGATCCTTTGGAACTCTCACATGTGAGCGTTGGACGAAGCATGGCTCTCCACCCAAGGGATTCATGAGGAAATGGCTACCACTGGGGATGGTGGTGTGTCCCCCACAGGGGGTGTAGCCACCCATGGAGTGCCCTGATAGGTATCAAGTGTAGTCCACTGGAAGTAATTCCAGACTGCTACAGTTGGTATCAGAGGAAAGGTTTAGTCAACCTTTGGAAACTAGTATGAAAAAACGTTAGTGAGATCCCTAGAGATATTTCTAAGGTATGTCTAGGGATGTCCATAAGGATAAGTATACGTATAGGATATTGTCCTAGAACTATGGTAACGAACTTAGAATTTAACCTAAGATGTTAGATAATAAGGGTACTCCCCTTTTATTATGTTGTTTTCCCTAACATGATTTTTGCCTCTCACACTATTCTTTTTGGGTTTTAGAAAATGGATGGAAACAAGATGATTCACGATAATGGAGGATATGATGGAAAATGGAATGATATTCTTCATGAGAAACCAAATGAAATAGGATTTGGAAGTCCAAACATCATTGTTATGCCGAATCATAAATCTCATAATATGATCAATAAAGTAAAATTTGGTAAGTTTCCTGACTCAGCTAATAAGAGAAAGATGGAGTTTCATGATGATCATAGAGGAAAGAAAGTTCAATTTCCCCTTTGTAAATCATGTGGGAAGAGGCATCAAGGATAATGTTTCAAAGGAACTGGAAGATGCTTTGGGTGTGGAAAAGAATGTCACAAAGCCAGTAAGTGAAAAGGAAAAGGATCGGTTAACACCTGGGATGAGGATAATGGTATTGGTACGACATCAACAATGGTTAAATGTTTTAAATGTGGAATGTACGGGAATTATGCAAACCAATGCCCTAATGGAAAGTCTCATGAAGAGAATCAGTACGGCCATATGGGTAGTATTTATGTTTATGATGATGAAGAGACTAAAAATGATATGTGATATGAAAGAATTATTGAAGCTCGATCAATGGTTAAAGAAGGTAGTGGAATGATTACATGTTTATCAAGTGTAATGTTGTATAAAGAATATCATGGTACTACAGAATAAAGAGACATCTAAGGATTGTTACACTGTTGTCTTTCCTTGAGTTTTGAAAGTGTATGATTAATGTTACCAGTATCAATGAAAGGTTATTCAGATATTTTTGGAATGTAGATGATATGCGCATAATGAAGGGATAAGTAGAAAAATTAAATGTTTGATAGTATTCATGAGCTCATGATTGATATAAGGACTAAGTGATATCATGGTTTGAGTATATAGAATTTTGAGGATTTTGGTATGTGGAAAGTGTTAACTTTTAACTGCATTCATGTTTTCACTAAGGTTCAATGGGTATTCATTCTTCAAGAGAATACATGATTAAGGCCTTTGAAGGTTTGGAATGTGACCAACAAGACATATCTTATTATATATGGGGATCAAAGATGGTATTAAATCTCTGGACTGCAGTATTATGGATAAGCCTAAAGACTAGAATGGACTATGTTGGACATAAATTAGTATTATTTAAGGATAGATGTTTTTTTCGATATTATTGATGGGATGTTATAGTAATGTAGTTTTAGAAAAAGGACAACCTCCAGGACGGGCGACAACCCATCGCGTCGGACAAGGATGTGGGAATCGAACCCACAACCAAAGTGCGACTGGCCTTTATCGCCTACCACTGGCCTACAGGAACTCCCTGTTTAGTAGAAACTAGTTTTATTATATTAAGCAATATGATATATGAAGTATAAAGTCCATTTTAGGAACCATATATGATTAATCTCACTATAGATCGACTAATGTATATAACTTTTTCTAACCTTTTATTTGAGACAGATGGAATGACCCGTCATTCTATCACATGATCTGCTAACACTTCACGAATAACAAATTCTACTTCATTTATTTAAGAGATGAAGTGGAAATTGTTCAAGGCACGAACAATAGTGAGATTGTACCAAAATAAAGAAAGTATTTATTCTAATTCAAATTTTTCAACTTTAGGGAAATGATCTTGAAAACCAAAAATGTTGTCCTAGTGCTCTTATATCTGATTAATCAGATGGTACCTTAGATCGTCACAAATTTATGGCTTTGTGATTGCTAGCTTTTCCACAGCCATGTTCTCTACCACTCTCCATCAGAACATGGTGGTTAGATTTCTCTTCCATATCCATATTTTCACCTATGTGGAAACCCAGTGATTAGTTTATTTGGGTAATCATTACATTTCATACTTTTGTTTTTAAAGCCAAGTTTTGGTATTCCTTTTTACGATTTGGGTTTCTATTAAAGAAACTTTTGAGTAGTAAACCATTTATAACCCCGATGAATTTCGAGGGCGAAATTCATTTTAAGGGGGGTAGAATGTAACAGCCCAAGATTTTATGAAAAATATTCTTTTTAATTTTATTAATGTCTTGTGTTGTACGTTACACCAAAAGGAGCTTGCACAACATGCATCCTTGCCTTTCCTTGCATTACACGCAATCGCGACCTTCCATGATAGCGTGTGTAGTACGCAATACCGAGTTTCACTAAACAACGATATGCTATTAAAATATTACTATAACTAGCCGTTATGAATAGTAATAACCACCTTTTAAAATTTTAGAAATTTTAGCTCTCAAAATGGACTTGATTTTTGGATTCGTAGTATCGAATTTAGCCTAAGGTGAAATTTTGGTACTTATCGGATAACTTTCATATTTTGATGAATAGTGAAAATTACTAAATTTAAGTTAAAAACAACTTTTTCAATAGAAATAATTAATAGTGATAAATTATTAATTTGAGTGGTTTTAAAGTATATTTAGAATATATTTTTACAATTTAATACAATTTTGGTCATTGGATGTAATTTCACATTTAAACCAGACATAAACAAGTGTCACTCTTTTGATAGATATTGTTTCTTATAAACACGCTATTTGTTTTAACAGCGGGATTTAATTATAAAATTAATTAATGAAACTTCTATGATATGAATTTGGTAAAATAGACTTCATTTTTGAATTCGGAATATTAAATGTAGCTTATGATGAAATTTTGGCATTGTTCTGAAAAACATCAATTTTTGATGAATAGTGAAACTACTAAGTGGTAAAAAAAAAAATTTCATAAAACATAAATTTACCACTTCTATGAATGGAATTTCAAAAATCCGAGAAACACGATTGATGTCAGTAAGTAAAATGTGGTTCAATGAGATGAAAATAATTTTTGATGAATAGTAACTTTTTACTTTTATTTACCACGGTTAAAAGTAAATAGGGTAATTAAGGGTAAGAATGATATTAATATTACCCTAACACATGTCCTAATTCTATTGGACTAGTGTATCTCAACCAAAAACAACCTTAAGTGTAAAATATTATCATTTAGGCCCACTTGGATTAGATTAGGACATTTATTATTATTTAATTCAAAGAAGAGATAAAAGAGTTAAAATCAATGTTTATTTACTAAAACATTTTTAATATGGGGTTATACATAAGATAAATTCGACTATAAATATTCATTAGAAAACTATAACTATTTCATACATAATGGTATTTTATTTGTAATTTTTAGACTTTAAATAATTTAATTTATTTATGACACAACAATGATGTAGTAATTACCTTTTTAAGCAAAATTAACATAATTGATGTTATAAATGCCCAAATAAATGTAATTTGAGACTTTTTATGATTTCAACTAATTTTATAGGTTAATATGACATGTTATTGTTGATTTAAGTAACTTGTTTTGAGCTTATCATTCTGTTATGAGTTTCATAAAAATCTTGTACCAAATAGTGTCAAAATTGACATAAATTAGTTTTTAAAACAAATATTATATTATCAATTGTTATTTAATTCCTAAAAATCTAAGGTTCGGCCAAATGACTTAGATAAGGATATATATATTAATAATAAACAACTTGGGGTTCTTTTGGCTTGTTATGGTAAGTTTATTAACCATATAGTGTAAGAAAAAAAAAGACACGGTAAAAGTTAAATTATTTAACTTAGAGTTAAATCTAATTGATAATGTTAAACTAATAACCTAAACTTGTATAAATCCTATTGGATGAGAGGTTGTCGACCCATCCCCACCTTAGCCTCGAAATATATCAATTTGTAGCTGTTTAAAACCGAACTTTACTTTATAACAAAATAATATTTTTAGTTATTCCAAAGGTGCCCCTCTCCTCCCTTATAAAAGGGCACCTCCTCCCTCTCTTCCTCACACAACTTTGAGCCTTAAAGCTCCTCCAACCCCTGCCAGAATATCTTCTCCACTTCCCTAGTATCATCCAAGAGGTCTTGGTCTTCTTCAAAGACCATCCTTAGTTCTTTAAGTGGAGGTTAAGAAAAGACGCTTCAAAAAGAGGTAATATCCATTACCGATCTTTTTCAATTTCTTTTTTCTTCAACTTCTTCTTATTTAGTTGTTTAATGATAAATTAATAACATCAGTATTTATTATTTACTGATATGTTATTATAAATATGAAACAACTCTAATTAACCTTCTATCCATCCTACGGAAAAAGAAATCACCGCGCGTGGGTACGTACGGAATACCGTCTCCACACCGTGGTGTAATCTATTTTCCTCCACCACCTTAATTGGATGGGTATAAAGGTGTAATGAGTAACTATATATGTTTATTATAATGTGATATTGATAATGAAATAATATACATACACTTCAACACAATTCCATGACCATGGGAACGATATCATCGCTCGTGCGTACGTACGGACTACCATCTCTACGACTCGATGAGATTCATTCTCAATGATTAACCATTCATGAATGATTATAAATTATATATAATAATTAATAATGAAATATATGACATAATAATGATACTGGATTTATTTATATTTATATGTATGTCATCTACTTAATTCTATTCAATTCAATAAGGAAACGAAAACAACGTTCATGCGTACGTACGGACTACCGTCTCCATGAACGGTGTATTTCTTTCCATTTACTGATTTATTATATATGTATATTCTGAATATATATATATATAAATCATGTTTTATATTCTGGAATTAATTAATCATCATCTAAGTAATCATATGAATAATTACAAGTTAAAAACACGAAAGAAAAATGAGACGATTTTACGCAAAACTCTACTTTAACATGAATTTACAAAAAAACGGGTAATATAAAATCATAAGTGGAACATATATGATATAATAAAAATGAATATGATTCTGTAATAAGTCAATGACATTATTTAAATCATTATACAGGAGGTTCAGAGACTTACGAAGCAAATCAGAACTAAGGTAACAGAAATATCACAATCTCATTTTTATCCGAGATTGTTTATACTTTTGTATTTACTGGGGTGTATTTTATCATCCACATCCATGTTTACTCAATATGTAATATTATTTCCATTCACCTACAATTGTTTAAATCCAATTTTACCCTTCGGTGAGTTTTTAGTAAAATATATGAAAAGAATCTTTTGTCATTTTTCATACGAGGTACTTTTTGACTTTTACGACAAAAGTACGAAAAGAATGTTTTTTTAACTTATACGACATGAATGGATTTTTAAAACATTATTTCCAAGAAGCTTACTTTACAAGTTTTCATGTTTATTTTTAAACAACTTCTTTTATTTTAAAGTCGTATGACATGTTATGAAAGGAAAAATGTTTTTGAAGTAGAAAGGATATTTTCCTCAAGAATGGAGTTCAAGTATTTTATCAAAATTATTTTCCATCAAAGATAATAAAAGGGTTCTGTTTTTATCCTTATTATTACATGGATTTGATTATGTTGTGATGGAAATATTTTTATGAATTTATTTATCTTATATGAATTGTTTTATGATGTCATGTTGTTTAAGAATCCCATTTTTTTACATGGGTTACGCTATGATGCATGGTTTATGATATTGTGGCACATAGAAGAATGGTATCGTTATGAGATGGGTGGGACCTATATATCCCTCCAATGCATTGGGTAATGATTTTATATCTCATGAGATAGACATGGCTGGAATGGTAGGTTATACAAGTTCCGTGAAACAGGACTGAAACGAGGGTGACTCGATTCAGAAAGGGACTTTGTCCACAAAGATAGTCTTGGAAATGAGTCTTGACTAACAAGAAATGATTCTATATGATTATGTGTGTATTCCACAAAGTTTCATGTTTTAAGTTATGATTATTGGGATTACATTTCACTTCTATGATTTATCCCATGTTATGATATTATGTGCTCTATTTTTGCAGGTTAAGATTTCAAAAAGCTATGTTCTTATGTATATGATGTGATTGATATTTCTTTTGTTTACCCTTACATAGCATTTGAGCTCACCCTTTTATGTTTTCTTTTCCCCAGGATATAAATAAAGGTTTTAGGTAAACAAAATAGAAGATATTTATTGGAGATGTTGAAGATCTTTCACCACGATTAGAAGATTATATTCCGAGTTTCCAAATACACTAAACTATTACGGTCCTTGTGTGTGTGTTTTTGTTATGTACTAAGTATTCTGCAAAAGTAATGTAATGTCCATGTATGTTAAGCTTCGGGTCTCTACAGTTGGTATCAGAGGCAAAGGAGGTAGGAATGTATCTGATCCTTTGGAACTCTCACATGTGAGCGTTGGACGAAGCTTGGCTCTCCACCCAAGGGCTTCATGAGGAAATGGCTACCACTGGGGATGGTGGTGTGTCCCCCACAGGGGGTGTAGCCAACCATGGAGTGCCCTGATAGGTATCAAGTGTAGTCCACTGGAAGTAATTCCAGACCTCTACAGTTGGTATCAGAGGAAAGGTTTAGTTAACCATTAGAAACTAGGATGCAAAAACGTTAGTGAGATCCCTAGAGATATTTCTAAGGTATGTCTAGGGATGTCCATAAGGATAAGTATACGTATATGATATTGTCCTAGAACTATGGTAATGATCTTAGAATTTAACCTAAGATGTTAGATATTAAGGGTACTCCCCCTTTATTATGTTGTTTTCCTTAACATGATTTTTTCCTCTCACACTATTCTTTTTGGGTTTTAGAAAATGGCTGGAAATAAGATGATTCACGATAATGGAGGATATGATGGAAAATGGAATGATATTCTTCATGAGCAACCAAATGAAATAGGATTTGGAAGTCCAAACATCATTGTTATGCCGAATCAGAAATCTCATAATATGATCAATAAAGTAAAATTTGGTAAGTTTCCTGACTCGGCTAATAAGAGAAAGATGGAGTTTCATGATGATCATAGAGGAAAGAAAGTTCAATTTCCCCTATGTAAATCATGTGGGAAGAGGCATCAAGGATAATGTTTCAAAGGAACTGGAAGATGCTTTGGGTGTGGAAAAGAATGTCACAAAGCCAGTAAGCGAAAAGGAAAAGGATCAGTTAACACTAGGGATGAGGATAATGGTATTGGTACGACATCAACAATGGCTAACTATTATAAATATGGAATGTACGGGAATTATGCAAACCAATGCCCTAAGGGAAAGTCTCATGAAGAGAATCAGTACGGCCATATGGGTAGTATTTATGTTTATGATGATGAAGAGGCTACAAATGATATGTGATGTGAAAGAATTATTGAAGCTCGATCAATGGTTTAAGAAGGTAGTGGAATGATTACATGTTTATCAAGTGTAATGTTGTATAAAGAATATCATGGTACTATAGAATAAAGATACATCTAAGGATTGTTACACTGTTGTCTTTCCTTGAGTTTTGAAAGTGTATGATTAATGTTACCAGTATCAATGAAAGGTTATTCAGATATTTTTGGAATGTAGATGATATGTGCATAATGAAGGGATAAGGAGAAAAATTAAATGTTTGATAGTATTCATGAGCTCATGATTGATATAAGGACTAAGTGATATCATGGTTTGAGTATATAGAATTTTGAGGATTTTGGTATGTGGAAAGTGTTAACTTTTAACTGCATTCATGTTTTCACTAAGGTTCAATGGGTATTCATTATTCAAGAGAATACATGATTAAGGCCTTTGAAGGTTTGGAATGTGACCAACAAGACATATCTTATTATATATGGGGATCAAAGATGGTATTAAATCTATGGACTGCAGTATTATGGATAAGCCTAAAGACTAGAATGGACTATGTTGGACATAAATTAGTATTATTTAAGGATAGATGTTTTTTTCGATATTATTGATGGGATGTTATAGTAATGTAGTTTTAGAAAAAGGACAACCTGTAGGACGGGCGACAACCCATCGCGTCGGACAAGGATGTGGGAATCGAACCCACAACCAAAGTGCGACTGGCCTTTATCGCCTACCACTGGCCTACAGGAACTCCCTGTTTAGTAGAAACTAGTTTTATTATATTATGCAGTATGATATATGAAGTATAAAGTCCATTTTAGGAGCCATATATGATTAATCTCACTATAGATCGACTAATGTATATAACTTTTTCTAACCTTTTATTTGAGACAGATGGAATGACCCGTCATTCTATCACATGATCTGCTAACACTTCACGAATAAAAAATTCAACTTCATTTATTTAAGAGATGAAGTGGAAATTGTTCAAGACACGAACAATAGTGAGATTATACCAAAATAAAGAAAGTATTTATTCTAATTCAAATTCTTCAACTTTAGGGAAACAATCTTGAAAACCAAAAATGTTGTCCTAGTGCTCTTATATCTGATTAATCAGATGGTACCTTAGATCGTCAAAAATTTATGGCTTTGTGATTGCTAGCTTTTCCATAGCCATGTTCTCTACCACTCTCCATCAGAACATGATGGTTAGATTTCTCTTCCATATCCATATTTTCACCTATGTGGAAACCCAGTGATTAGTTTATTTGGGTAATCATTACATTTCATACTTTAGTTTTTAAAGCCAAGTTTTGGTATTCCTTTTTACGATGTGGGTTTTTATTAAAGAAACTTTTGATTAGTAAACCATTTATAACCCCGATGAATTTCGAGGGAGAAATTCATTTTAAGGGGGGTAGAATGTAACAGCCCAAGATTTTATGAAAAATATTATTTTTAATTTTATTAATGTCTTGTGTTGTATGTTACATCAAAATGAGCTTTCACAACACGCATCCTTGACTTTCCTTGCATTACACGCAATCGTGACCTTCCACGATAGCGTGTGTAGTACGCAATTCCGAGTTTCACTAAACAACGATATGCTATTAAAATATTATTATAACTAGCCGTTATGAATAGTAATAACCACCTTTTAAAATTTTGGAAATTTTAGCTCTGAAAATGGACTTCATTTTTTGATTCGTAGTATCGAATTTAGCCTAAGGTGAAATTTTGGTACTTTTCGGATAACTTTCATATTTTGATGAATAGTTAAAATTACTAAATTTAAGTTAAAAACAACTTTTTCAATAGAAATAATTAATAGTGATAAATTATTAATTTGAGTGGATTTAAAGTATATTTAGAATATATTTTTACAATTTAATACAATGTTGGTCATTGGATGTAATTTCACATTTAAACCAGACATAAACAAGTGTCAATCTTTTGATAGATATTGTTTCTTAAAAACACGCTATTTGTTTTAATAGCGGGATTTAATTATAAAATTAATTAATGAAACTTCTATGATATGAATTTGTTAAAATAGACTTCATTTTTGAATTCGGAATATGAAATATAGCTTATGATGAAATTTTGGCATTGTTCTGAAAAACATCAATTTTTGATGAATAGTGAAACTACTAAGTGGTAAAAAACTGAATTTTTCATAAAACATAATTTTACCGCTTCTATGAATGTAATTTCAAAAATCCGAGAGACACGGTTGATGTCAGTAAGTAAAATGTGGTTCAATGAGATGAAAATAATTTTTGATGAATAGTAACTTTTTACTTTTATTTACCACAGTTAAAAGTAAATAGGGTAATTAAGGGTAAGAATGATATTTATATTACCCTAACACATGTACTAATTCTATTGGACTAGTGTATCTCGACCAAAAACAACCTTAAGTGTAAAATATTATCATTTAGGCCCACTTGGATTAGATTAGGACATTTATTATTATTTAATTCAAAGAAGAGATAAAAGAGTTAAAATCAATGTTTATTTACAAAAACATTTTTAATATGGGGTTATACATAAGATAAACTCTACTATAAATATTCATTAGAAAACTATAAATATTTCATACATAATTGTATTTTATTTTTAATTTTTAGACTTTAAATAATTTAATTTATTTATGACACAACAATGATGCAGTAATTACCTTTTTAAGAAAAATTAACATAATTGATGTTATAAATGCCCAAATAAATGTAATTTGAGACTTTTTATGACTTAAACTAATTTTATAGGTTAACATGACATGTTATTGTTGATTTAAGTAACTTTTTTTGATCCTATCATTCTGTTATGAATTTCATAAAAATCATGTACCAAATAGTGTCAAAATTGACATAAATTAGTTTTTAAAACAAATATTATATTATCAATTGTTATTTAATTCCTAAAAATCTAAGGTTCAGACAAATGACTTAGATAAGGATATATATATATTAATAATAAACAACTTGGGGTTCTTTTGGCTCATTATGGTAAGTTTATTAACCATATAGTGTAAGAAAAAAAAAGACACGGTAAAAGTTAAATTATTTAACTTAGAGTTAAATCTAATTGATAATGTTAAACTAATAACCTAAACTTGTATAAATCCTATTGGATGAGAGGTTGTCGACCCATCCCCACCTTAGCCTCGAAATAAATCAATTTGGAGCTGTTTAAAACCGAATTTGACTTTATAATAAAATAATATTTTTAGTTATTCCAAAGGTGCCCCTCTCCTCCCTTATAAAAGGGCACCTCCTCCCTCTCTTACTCACACAACTTTGAGCCTTAAAGCTCGGCCAACCCCTGCCAAAATATATTCTCCACTTCCCTAGTATCATCCAAGAGGTCTTGGTCTTCTTCAAAGACCATCCTTAGTTCTTTAAGTGGAGGTTAAGAAAAGGCGCGTCAAAAAGAGGTAATATCCATTACCGATCTTTTTCAATTTCTTTCTTCTTCAACTTCTTCTTCTTTAGTTGTTTAATGATAAATTAATAACATCAGTATTTCGTATATACTGATATGTTATTATAAATATGAATCAACTCTAATTAACCTTATATCCATCCTATGGAAAAAGAAATCACCGTGCGTGGGTACGTACGGAATACCGTCTCCACGCCGTGGTGTAATCTATTTTCCTCCACCACCATAATTGGATGGGTATAAAGGTGTAATTAGTAACTATATATGATTATTATAAAGTGATATTGATAATGAAATAATATACATACACTTCAACACAATTCCACGACCATGGGAACGATATCATCGCTCGTGTGTACGTACGGACTACCATCTCCACGACGCGATGAGATTCATTCTCAATGATTAACCATTCATTAATGATTATAAAGTATATATAATAATTACTAATGAAATATATGACATAATAATGATACTGGATTTATGTATATTTATATGTATTTCATCTACTTAATTCTATTCAATTCAATAAGGAAACGAAAACAGCGTTCATGCGTACGTACGGACTACCGTCTCCATGAACGGTGTATTTCTTTCCATTTACTAATTTATTATATATGTATATTCTGAATATATATATATAAATCATGTTTTATATTCTGGAATTAAGTAATCATCATCTAAGTAATCATATGAATAATTACAAGTTAAAAACACGAACGAAAAATGAGACGATTTTACCCAAAATGCTACTTTAACATGAATTTACAAAAGTACGGGTAATTTAAAGTCATAAGTGGACCATATATGATATAATAATAATGAATATGATTCTGTAATAAGTCAATGACATTATTTAAATCATTATACAGGAGGTTCGGACACTTACGAAGCAAATCAGAACTAAGGTAACAGAAATATCACAATCTCATTTTTATCCGAGATTGTTTATACTTTTGTATTTACTGGGGTGTATTTTATCATCCACATCCATGTTTACTCAATATGTAATATTATTTCCATTCACCTACAATTGTTTAAATCCAATTTTACCCTTCGGTGAGTTTTTAGTAAAATATATGAAAAGAATCTTTTGTCATTTTTCATACGAGGTACTTTTTGACTTTTACGACAAAAGTACGAAAAGAATGTTTTTTTTAACTTATACGACATGAATGGATTTTTAAAACATTATTTCCAAGAAGCTTACTTTACAAGTTTTCATGTTTATTTTTAAACAACTTCTTTTATTTTAAAGTCGTATGACATGTTTTGAAAGGAAAAATGGTTTTGAAGTAGAAAGGATATTTTCCTCAAGAATAGAGTTCAAGTATTTTATCAAAATTATTTTCCATCTAAGATAATAAAAGGGTTCTGTTTTTATCCTTATTATTACATGGATTTAATTATGTTGTGATGGAAATATTTTTATGAATTCATTTATCTTATATGAATTTTTTTATGATGTCATGTTGTTTAAGAATCCCATTTTTTTACATGGGTTACGCTATGATGTATGGTTTATGATATTGTGGCACACATAAGAATGGTATCATTATGAGATGGGTGGGACCCATATCTCCCTCCAATGAATTGGGTAAAGATTTTATATCTCATGAGATAGGCATGGATGGAATGGTAGGTTATACCGGTTCAGTGAAACAGGACTGAAACGAGGGTGACTCGATTCAGAAAGGGACTTTGTCCACTAAGATAGTCTTGGAAATGAGTCTTGACTAACAAGAAATTATTATCTATGATTATGTGTGTATGCCACAAAGTTTCATTTTTTATGTTATGATTATTGGGATTACATTTCACTTCTATGATTTATCCCATGTTATGATATTATGTGCTCTCTTTTTGCAGGTTAAGATTTCCAAAAGCTATGTTCTTATGTATATGATGTGATTGATATTTCTTTTGTTTACCCTTACTGAGCATTTGAGCTCACCCTTTTATGTTTTCTTTTCCCCAGGATATAAAGAAAGTTTTTAGGAAAACAAAAAAGAAGATCTTTATGGTAGATGTTGAAGATCTTTCACCACGATTAGAAGATTATATTCCGAGTTTCCAAAGACACTAAACTATTACGGTCCTTGTGTGTGTGTTTTTGTTATGTACTAAGTATTCTGAAAAAGTAATGTAATGTCCATGTATGTTAAGCTTCGGGTCTCTACAGTTGGTATCAGAGGCAAAGGAGGTAGGAATGTATCTGATCCTTGGGAACTCTCACATGTGAGTGTTGGACGAAGCATGGCTCTCTGCCCAAGGGCTTCATGAGGAAATGGCTGCCACTAGGGATGGTGGAGTGTACCCCCCAGGGGGTGTAGCCACCCATGGAGTGCCATGATAGGTATCAAGTGTAGTCCACTGGAAGTAATTCCAGACCGCTACAGTTGGTATCATAAGAAAGGTTTAGTCAACCTTTGGAAACTAGGATGCAAAAACGTTAGTGAGATCCCTAGAGATATTTCTAAGGTATGTCTAGGGATGTCCCTAAGGATAAGTATACGTATAGGATATTGTCCTAGAACTATGGTAATGATCATAGAATTTAACCTAAGTTGTTATATATTAAGGGTAATCCCCCTTTATTATGTTGTTTTCCCTAGCATGTTTTTTGCCTCTCACACTATTCTTTTTGGGTTTTAGAAAATGGCTGGAAACAAGATGATTCACGATAATGGAGGATATGATGGACAATGGAATGATATTATTCATGAGAAACCAAATGAAATAGGATTTGGAAGTCCAAACATCATTGTTATGCCGAATCAGAAATCTCATAATATGATCAATAAAGTAAAATTTGGTAAGTTTCCTGACTCGGCTAATAAGAGAAATATGGAGTTTCATGATGATCATAGAGGAAAGAAAGTTCAATTTCCCCTATGTAAATCATGTGGGAAGAGGCATCCAAGAGAATGTTTCAAAGGAACTGGAAGATTCTTTGGGTGTGGAAAAGAATGACACAAAGCCAGTAAGTGAAAAGGAAAAGGTTCAGTTAACACCAGGGATGAGGATAATGGTATTGGTACGACATCAACAATGGTTAAATGTTTTAAATGTGGAATGTATGGGCATTTTCCAAACCAATGCCCTAAGGGAAAGTCTCATGAAGAGAATCAGTACGGCCACATGGGTAGTATTTATGTTGATGATGATGAAGAGACTACAAATGATATGTGATATGAAAGAATTGTTGAAGCTCGATCAATGGTTTAAGAAGGTAGTGTAATGATTACATGTTTATCAAGTGTAATGCTGTATAAAGAATATCATGGTACTATGGAATAAAGAGACATCTAAGGATTGTTAACCTATTGTCTTTCCTTGAGTTTTGAAAGTGTATGATTAATGTTACCAGTATCAATGAAAGGTTATTCAGATATTTTTGGAATGTAGAAGATATGCGCATAATGAAGGGATAAGGAGAAAAATTAAATGTTTGATAGTATTCATGAGCTCATGATTGATATAAGGACTAAGTGATATCATGGTTTGAGTATATAGAATTTTGAGGATTTTGGTATGTGGAAAGTGTTAACTTTTAAGTGCATTCATGTTTTCACTAAGGTTCAATGGGTATTCATTCTTCAAGAGAATACATGATTAATGCCTTTGAAGGTTTGGAATGTGACCAACAAGACATATCTCATTATATATGGGGATCAAAGATGGTATTAAATCTCTAGACTGTAGTATTATGGATAATCCTAAAGACTAGAATGGACTATGTTGGACATAAATTAGTATTATTTAAGGATAGAAGTTTTTTCGGTATTATTGATGGGATGTTATAGTAATGTAGTTTTAGAAAAAGGACAACCTGCAGGACGGGCGACAACCCATCGCGTCGGACAAGGATGTGGGAATCGAACCCACAACCAAAGTGCGACTGGCCTTTATCGCTTACCACTGGCCTACAGGAAGTCCCTGTTTAGAAGAAACTAGTTTTATTATATTAAGCAGTATGATATATGAAGTATAAATTCCATTTTAGGAACCATATATGATTAATCTCACTATATATCGACTTATGTATATAACTTTTGCTAACCTTTTATTTGAGACAGATGGAATGACCCGTCAGTCTATCACATGATCTGCTAACACTTCACGAATAACAAATTCAACTTCATTTATTAAAGAGATGAAGTGGAAATTGTTCAATGCACGAACAACAGTGAGATTGTACCAAAATAAAGTAATTATTTATTCTAATTCAAATTTTTTAACTTTAGGGAAACGATCTTGAAAACCAAAAATGTTGTCCTTGTGCTCTTATATCTGATTAATCAGATGGTACCTTATATCATCACAAATTTATGGCTTTGTGATTGCTAGCTTTTCCATAGCCATGTTCTCTACCACTCTCCATCAGAACATGATGGTTAGATTTCTCTTCCATATCCATATTTTCACCTATGTGGAAACCCAGTGATTAGTTTATTTGGGTAATCGTTACATTTCATACATTAGTTTTTAAAGCCATGTTTTGGTATTCCTTTTTACGATGTGGGTTTCTATTAAAGAAACTTTTGAGTAGTAAACCATTTATAACCCCCGACGAATTTCGGGGGTGAAATTCATTTTAAGGGGGGTAGAATGTAACAGCCCAAGATTTTATGAATAATATTCTTTTTAATTTTATTAATGTCTTGTTTTGTACGTTATACCAAAAGGAGCCTGCACAACACACATCCTTGACTTGCCTTGCATTACACGCAATCACGACCTTCCTCGATAGCGTGTGTAGTACGCAATACCGAGTTTCACTAAACAACGATATGTTATTAAAATATTATTATATCTAGCCGTTATGAATAGTAATAACCACCTTTTAAAATTTTAGAAATTTTAGCTCTCAAAATGGACTTCATTTTTGGATTCGTAGTATCGAATTTAGCCTAAGGTGAAATTTTGGTACTTTTAGGATAACTTTCATATTTTGATGAATAGTGAAAATTACTAAATTTTAGTTAAAAACAACTTTTTCAATCGAAATAATTAATAGTGATAAATTATTAATTTGAGTGTTTTTAAAGTATATTTAGAATATATTTTTACAATTTAATACAATGTTGGTCATTGGATGTAATTTCACATTTAAACTAGACATAAACAAATGTCAATCTTTTGATAGATATTGTTTCTTAAGAACACGCTATTTGTTTTAACAGCGGGATTTAATTATAAAATTAATTAATGCAACTTCTATGATATGAATTTGGTAAAATAGACTTCATTTTTGAATTCGGAATACGAAATATAGCTTATGATGAAAATTTGGCATTGTTCTGAAAAACATCAACTTTTGATGAATAGTGAAACTACTAAGTGGTAAAAAACTGAATTTTTCATAAAACTTAATTTTACCGCTTCTGTGAATGGAATTTCAAAAATCCGAGAGACGCAGTTGATGTTAGTAAGTAAAATGTGGTTCAATGAGATGAAAATAATTTTTGGTGAATAGTATCTTTTTACTTTTATTTACCACGGTCAAAAGTAAATAGGGTAATTAAGGGTAAGAATGATATTAATATTACCCTAACACATGTACTAATTCTATTGGACAAGTGTATCTCGACCAAAAACAACCTTAAGTGTAAAATATTATCATTTAGGCCCACATGGATTAGATTAGGACATTTATTATTATTTAATTCAAAGAAAGGATAAAAGAGTTAAAATCAATGTTTATTTACTAAAACATTTTTAATATGGGGTTATAAATAAGATAAATTCGACTATAAATATTCATTGAAAAGATAAAAATATTTAATACATAATGTTATTTTATTTGTAATTTTTAGACTTTATATAATTTAATTTATTTATGACACAACAATGATACAGTAATTACCTTTTTAAGAAAAAATAACATAATTGATGTTATAAATGACCAAATAAATGTAATTTGAGACTTTTTATGACTTTAACTAATTTTCTAGGTTAAAATGACATGGTATTGTTGATTTAAGTAACTTGTTTTGAACTTATCATTCTGTTATGAATTTCATAAAAATCATGTACCAAATAGTGTCAAAATTGACATAAATTAGTTTTTAAAACAAATATTATATTATCAATTGTTATTTAATTCCAAAAAATATAAGGCTCGGCAAAATGACTTAGATAAGGATATATATATTAATAATAAACATATTGGAGTTCGTTTGGCTTGTTATTGTAAGTTTATTAACCATATAGTGTAAGAAAACAAAAAGACACGGTAAAAGTTAAGAGTTAAATCTAATTGATAAGGTTAAAATAATAACCTAAACTTATCTAAATCCTATTGGATGAGATGATTTCTACCCATCCCCACCTTATCCTCGAAATAAATCAATTTGGAGCTATTTAAAACCGAACATGACTTTATAATAAAATAATAATTTTAGTTATTCCAAAGGTGCCCCTCTCCTCCCTTATAAAAGGGCACCTCATCCCTCTCTTCCTCACACAACTTTGATCCTTCAAGCTCGGCCAACCCCTGCCAAAATATCTTCTCCACTTCCCTTGTATCATACAAGAGGTCTTGGTCTTCTTCAAAGACCATCCTTAGTTCTTTAAGTGGAGGTTAAGAAAAGGCACGTCAAAAAGAGGTAATATCCATTACCGATCTTTTTCAATTTCTTTCTTCTTCAACTTCTTCTTCTTTAGTTGTTTCATGATAAAGTAATAGCATCAGTATTTATTATATACTTATATGTTATTATAAATATGAAACAACTCTAATTAACCTTATATCCATCCTACGGAAAAAGAAATCACCGCGCGTGGGTACGTACGGAATACCGTCTCCACGCCGTGGTGTAATCTATTTTCCTCCACCACCTTAATTGGATGGGTATAAAGGTGTAATGAGTAACTATATATGATTATTATAAATTGATATTGATAATGAAATAATATACATACACTTCAACACAATTCCACGACCATGGGAACGATATCATCGCTCGTGCGTACGTACGGACTACCGTCTCCACGACGCGATGAGATTCATTCTCAATGATTAACCATTCATGAATGATAATAAAGTATATATAATAATTACTAATGAAATATATGACATAATAATGATACTGGATTTATGTATATTTATATGTATGTCATCTACTTAATTCTATTCAATTCAATAAGGAAACGAAAACAGCGTTCATGCGTACGTACGGACTACCGTCTCCATGAACGGTGTATTTCTTTCCATTTACGGATTTATTATATATGTATATTATGAATATATATATATAAATCATGTTTTATAGTCTGGAATTAAGTAATAATCATCTATGTAATCATATGAATAATTACAAGTTAAAAACACGAACGAAAAATGAGACGATTTTACCCAAAACGCTACTTTAACATGAATTTACAAAAGAACGGGTAATATAAAGTCATAAGTGGACCATATATGATATAATAACAATAAATATGATTCTGTAATAAGTCAATGACATTATTTAAATCATTATACAGGAGGTTCGGACACTTACGAAGCAAATTGGACCTAAGGTAAGGGAAATATCACAATCTCATTTTTATCCGAGATTGTTTATACTTTGGTATTTACTGGGGTGTATTTTATCATCCACATCCATGTTTCCTCAATATGTAATATTATTTCCATTCACCTACAATTTTTTAAATCCAATTTTACCCTTCGGTGAGTTTTTATTAAAAGATATGAAAGGAATCTTTTGTCATTTTTCATACGAGGTACTTTTTGACTTTTCCGACAAAAGTACGAAAAGAATGTTTTTTTAACTTATACGGCATGAATGGATTTTTAAAAAATTATTTCCAAGAAGCTTCCTTTACAAGTTTTCAAGTTTATTTTTAATCAACTTCTTTTATTTTAAAGTCGTATGACATGTTATGAAAGGAAAAATGTTTTTGAAGTAGAAAGGATATTTTCCTCAAGAATGGAGTTCAAGTATTTTATCAAAATTATTTTCCATCTAATATAATAAAAGGGTTCTGTTTTTATCCTTATTATTACATGGATTTTATTATGTTGTGATGGAAATATTTTTATGAATTCCTTTATCTTATATGAATTGTTTTATGATGTCATGTTGTTTAAAAATCCCATTTTTATTACATGGGTAACGCTATGATGTATGGTTTATGATTTTGTGGCACACATAAGAATGGTATCATTATGAGATGGGTGGGACCTATATCTACCTCCAATGGATTGGGTAATGATTTTATATCTCATGAGATAGATATGGCTGGAATGGTAGGTTATACCGGTTCAGTGAAACAGGACTGAAACGAGGGTGACTCGATTCAGAAAGGGACTTTGTCCACTAAGATTGTCTTGGAAATGAGTCTTGACTAACAATAAATGATTCTCTATGATTATGTGTGTATGCCAACAAGTTTCATGTTTTATGTTATAATTATTGGGATTACATTTCACTTCTATGATTTATCCCATGTTATGATATTATGAGCTCTCTTTTTGGAGGTTAAGATTTCCAAAAGCTATGTTCTTATGTATATGATGTGATTGATATTTCTTTTGTTTACCCTTACTGAGAATTTGAGCTCACCCTTTTATGTTTTCTTTCCCCAGGATATAAAGAAAGGTTTTAGGTAAAAAAAAAGAAGATCTTTATGGGAGATGTTGAAGATCTTTCACCATGATTAGAAGATTATATTCCGAGTTTCCAAAGACACTAAACTATTACAGTCCTTGTGTGCATGTTTTTGTTATGTAATATGTATTCCGAAAAAGTAATGTAATGTCCATGTATGTTAAGATTTGGGTCTCTACATTTTAGGTCATCATTAAATGTATCTAATTACCCAAATACACTAGGCCAAAGGATCTTACGAGTTTCTATTAGGTGTATTGTAACACCCCGATATTTTATGAAAAATATTCTTTTTAATTATATTGATCTCTTTTGTTGTACACTACAACAAAGGAGCCTTGCACAACACACAAAACTAACTTGGCTGCATTACACGCAATCACGACCTTCCTCGATAGCATGTGTTGTACACAATACCGAGTTTCATTAAACAACGATATGCTATTAAAATATTATTAAAACTAGCCGTTATGAATAGTAATAACCACTTTTAAAAATTTGGTAAATTTCATCTTTCAAAAAGGACTTCATTTTTGGATTCGGAATATTGAAATTAGCCTAGGGTGAAATTTTGGTATTTTTCTGAAAACTTTCAATTTTTGATGAATAATGAAAACACTGGGTTACTATTTAAAAAAAGGCATTTTTTTAAAATAGTTATTTATTCTATTTAAATTTATTTTAGGTCAAAATTGACACATAATA
This sequence comes from Viscum album, assembly GCA_963277665.1. NCBI lineage: Eukaryota > Viridiplantae > Streptophyta > Magnoliopsida > Santalales > Viscaceae > Viscum > Viscum album. Next base: position 1,146,036,964 of record OY728138.1, read on the forward strand.
CCTATATAAGTTCAATGTAATTCATTAGAGTCATTTTATAATAATTATAGATATATAAAAATTTTATTGAACTTTTGATCGTCTTTTACCCACCTCCTAAGAGAATATCCAAATTCACATAAAACATAATTTTACCCAATTCGGTGAGTGGAATTTGAAAAATATGAGAGACACAGTTGATTTCACTACGTAAAATTTGGTTCAATGAGATGAAAATAATTTTTTTGAATAGTAACTTTTTACTTTTTTTTTACCACGGTTAAAAGTAAATAGTGTAATTAAGGGTAAAAATGTTATTATTGTTACCCTAACACATTCCTAATTCTATTGGATAAGTGTAATTCGACCAAAAACAACCATAGGAATAAAATATGACCATTTATGCCCACTTGTATTAGATTAGGACATTTATTATTAATTTATTTAATGATGGGTTAAAATAGTTAAAATCAATGTTTAATAAATAAATCATTTTTAATATAGGGTTATACATAATATAAATTAGACTAAAAAAATTCAATATAATGATAAAAAGATTTTCTACATAATGATATTTTATTTATAATTTTTATACATTAAATAATTTTATTTATTTATGTCACAATAATGATGCAGTTTTTATCTTATTAATGAAATATTGACATAATTTATGTTACAAATAACCAAATAAATTTAATTTGAGACTTTTTATGAATTACACTAATTTTCATGGTTACTATTACATGATAGTATTGATTTCATTAACTTTTTCAGAATTAATAATTATGTTATGAGTTTCACAAAAATCAATTACTAAATAGTGTCAAAATTGACATAAAATAGTTTCTAAAACAAATATTATATTATTAATTGTTATTTTATTCCTAAAAATCTAAGGTTCTGCCAAATGACTTATATAAGGTTATATATATTAATAATAAACAACTTGGGGTGCTTTTGACTTGTTATAGTAAGTTTATTAACCATATAGTGTATGAGCACAAAAAGACACGGTAAAAGTAAAATTATTTAACTTAAAGCTAAATCTAAATGATAAGGTTAAAATTGGAAACTAAACTTGTCTAAATTCTTTTGGATGATGGGATTTCAACACATCCCCACATTAGCTTTGAAATAAATCAATTTGGAGCTATTTATAAACAAATATGTCTTTATAATAAAATAATATATTTAGTTTTTCCTAAGGTGCCCCTCTCCTCCCTTATAAAAGGGCACCTCCTCCCTCTCTTCCTCACACCACTTTGAGCCTTCAAGCTCGGCCAAACCCTGAAAAATTATCTTCTCCACTTGCATAGAAACATCATAGAGGTCCTGGTCTTCTTCAAAGACCAATTTTAGTTCCCTAAGAGGAGGTCTCAAAGAGGCGCTTCAAAGAAGAGTAAATGTCCGTTATCGATTCTTTAAACTTTATTTCTTCTTCTACTTCTTCTTCTTTAGTTGTTTCATTATTAAGTAATAAAATCAGTATCACTCATATACAGATATGTTATTATATGTATGAAACAACTCTATTTCACCATCTATCCATCCTACGGAAAACGAAATCACCGCACGTGCGTACGTACAGAATACCATCTCCACACCATGGTGTAAGAGATAATTTTTCAAATCTCATTTTTATCCGAGATTGCTTATTCGTAAGTATTTACTGGGGTTATTTCTATCATCCATTTCCATGTTTTATAAAAGTGTTTTCAAGTATATTTAAAGTCCTAAAAACCCATTTTTGACTTTTACTAAATGGTATGTATGGAATCTTTCTTTTTTTTACGTTACAAGGTACTTTTTGACTTTTTCGGAAAAAGTATAAGAAGAATGTTTTTTTAACTTATACTGAATGAAACAATTTTTACAGTTTTATAAAGCCATATATTCATGAAGCTTCCTCCAAGAGATTTCATGACTATTTTCAACAAAATCTCTTTCTTTTAAAATTTCATAGAAATAAAATGATCTTCAAGAAGGGTATTTTCCTCAAGAATTCATTTCAAGTGTTTTATCAAAACCATTTTCCATCAAAGATGAAATTATTTTCATATGTGTATGTTTCAACTATAATTTCTCCATGATTTACATTGTTTCACTTTTCTTATGATGAAATGATATCCATTTCTTTTATATGGATTATGTGATGATGGGATGATGTTTATAAAACCCATTTTATTTATTGGGTTATTATGAATGATGTGTGTTTATTTTGTGGCACAAGTAAGAATGATTTCACTATAAGAGGGGTGGGACCTATATCTCCCTCCAATGAATTGGGTAAAGATTTATATCTCATGAGATAGACATGGCTGGAATGGTATGCTAATCTGGTTTAGTGTTACAGGACTGAAACGAGGAGTGAACTCGATTCAAAAAGGGACATCGTCCACTAAGATGGTCTTGACAGCAATGCCATGGCTACTATAGAAATCATAACATGTGATGAATGGTTTCCATAATTAAATGTCTTATACGCATTATATTTTCTCACGTTTGATGTTCTATTATGATATATTCCTTACGTACTTCCACAATTTATGACTTTTATCAAGATTTTGATGTTTAATTTTCATGTTCAAGTTTTTTCTTCCAAATGATTATGGACTGTTTTATGTTATCTATGTTTTCCCTTACTGAGCATTTGAGATCACCCTTTTTATGTTTTATTTTCCCCAGGAAATAAAGAAAGGTTTTAGGTAAGGAAACAAAAAGGGGAAGATTGTTATGGGAGTTGTTGAAGATATTTCAACATGATTAAAAGTATATATTCTGAGTTTCAAAAGACACTAAACTATTACGGTCCTTGTGTGTATTTTTTTTATGTATTAAGTATTCCGCTAAAGTAATGTAATTTCCATGTACGTCAGGCTTCGGGTCTCTACAGTTGGTATCAGAGGAAAGGATTAGTCAACCTTTGGAAACTAGGATGTGAAAACGTTAGTGAGATCCCTAGAGATATTTCTAAGGTATGTCTAGGTATGTCCCTAAGGATATGTATACGAATAAGATATAGTCCTAGAACTACGGTAACAATCATAGAATTTAACCTAAGATGTTCGATATTGATGGTACTCCCTCTTTATTATGTTGTTTTCCCTAGCATGATTTTTTGCCTCTCACACTATTCTTTTAAGGTTTTAGATGATGGCTGGTACCCGAAGGAACCGTGTTGATCAATGTAATGGACAATGCAATGATTGTCCTCCTGAACAAACCAATGTTATAGGATATTGAGTGAAAAATATCATTTCTATACTTATACATGCTGTGAGTCATTCTGGAATTCCAAATGAGCAGAGAAGGGAACAATATTCTATTGAGTCCTTCATGAGGCAACACCCACCTTCTTTTAGTGGGTATTCTGATCCACTTGTTGGTGAACAATGGATCAGTACCACTGAAAAGATATTTTTAGTTATTCAATGTTCTCAACATGATAAAGTCATCTTAGTAGTATATCGTTTGGAAGGTGAAGCTGATCAATGGTGGAATCTTATCAAGAATATGAGGCCAAGAGAGAAAATTGAGTCCATGGAATGGGACGAGTTCAAGAAAATATTTTTCAATAAGTAATTCCTTTGTATTCTTCGAACAAAGATAGAGAAGGAGTTTCTTGAACTAAAGCAAAAGAATGATGAATATATTGGTATATTCAAAGTGAATTTTACAAGGCTTGCAAGGTATGCATATGGGTTTATCATCCAACCTGAAAGTCAAGTTGATCCATTATTCAGTGGATTAAAACCAAATCTTCGAAGGGAATTACCTATAAGAGACTTCAGTAACTATGAAGAAATTGTGCATTATGCTATCAAGTTAGAACTGGAAGTTGGTGTAACATATCCATCTCATGGTTTTGACAAGAAAAAAAAGATGGAGTTCAATGATAAATCTTAGAACAATGGTGAAAAGAAGATGAATATTTATTTATGCTCAATGTGTGGAAAGAATCATGGTGAGATTTCCTAAAAGGTACTAAAAAATGTCTTAAGTGTGTAAAAGAAGGTCATCGAGCAGTTGATTGTCTAAGTAATGGAAAAAAGGTTTCCAATGATGTGAATAGAGAAAAGACTACAGAGAACTCTCCACCAACACTTCAATGCTTCAAGTTCAAGGAAATGGGGCATTATGCTAATAAATGCCCTAATCTAAGGGTTAGTGATGATCGACATGAGAAACCACTTTAGGAAAAAGAAAAAGGGAAGTCACATGTGATCACTATTGGCGATGTTGAATATGACAACGATGTAGTGGAATGATTAAGTGTTTATGTAATGGGATTACAAAATAATGTTGTATATAGAATCATGGAATATTGGAATATTTATGTATTGGCCTATTGTGGTTTTCAATAATTTTATAGTACCAGTATCCATGGAAAGTGATTGAGATATTTTTGGAAATAATATTATATGTTCATAATGAAGGGATAAGAATAAAATGAAATGTTTGATAGTATTCATGAGCTCATGATTGATATAAGGAAATAGTTATATCGTGCTTTTAGTGTGTAGAATTTTGGGGTTTTTGTATGTGTAAAGAGTTAAATTTTGACAGCACTCATGTTTTCACTAAGGTTCAATGGGTATTCATTCTTCAAGAGAATACATGATTAAGGTATTCACATGTTTGTAATTTGACCAAAAACATATATCTTATGATATATGGGGGATAAATGATGGCATTTACGTGATTGTTATGTGACATGTCTAGTAATAATGAGCTTGGACCGAAGTATTTTAGATAAGAATTATTTTCAATATTATTTATGGGATGTTATAGTAATGTAGTTTTAGAAAAAAAGGAAAACCTACAGGACGAGCGACATCCCATCATGTCAGACAAGGCTGTGGGAATCAAACCCACAACTGAAGTGCGACCGGCCTTTATCGCCTACCACTGTCCTACAGGAAGTCCCTGGTTAGTAGAAACTAGTTTGATTTTGTTAAGTGTTATGATATATGAAGTATAAGTACATTTTTGGAATCGTATATGATTAACCTCACCATTGAGGGACTTATGTATATTTGATAAATTTTGTTAACCTTTTGTTTGAAACAGATGGAATGACCCATCATTCTATCACATGACCTGTTAACACTCCACGAATAACAATTTCAACTTCATTTCATTATGAAATGAAGTGTAAATTGTTCAAAGCATGAACAATAGTGAGATTGTACCAAAATAAATCAAGTATTTCTTCTAATTCAAAATTTTCAACTTTAGGGAAATGATATTGAAAACCAAAAAATGTTGTCCTAGTTCCCTTATATCTGATGAATCAGATGGTACCTTAGATCATCACAAATCTATGGCGTTGTGATTGTTGGATTTTTCATAGCCATGTTCTCTCCCACTCTCCATCAGAACATGATGGTTAGGTTTCTCTTACATATCCATATTTTCACCTATGTTCTCTTATGTGGAAAACCAGTGATTAGTTAACTTGGGTAACCGTTATGTTTTATACTTTATCTTTTAAAGATTTGTTTTTGTATTCCTTTTTATGATGTGGGTTTCTATAAAAGAAACATTCGATTAGTAAACCATTTATAACCTCGATAAATTTCGAGGGCAAAATTCATTTTAAGGGGGGTAGAATGTAACACCCTGATATTTTATGATAAATATATTTTTTTATTTTATTGTTGTCTTGTGTTTTATGCTACAAAAAATGAGTCTTGCACAACACGCAACCCTAACTTGGCTACATTACATGCAATCATGACCTTCCTCGATAGCGTGTGTTGTACGCAATACTGAGTTTCAATAAACAACGATATGCTATTAAAATATTATTAAAAATAGCCGTTATAAAAAGTAATAACCACTTTTTGAAATTTTTTAAATTTCATCTTTCAAAATGGGCTTCATTTTTGGATTCGGAATATTGAAATTAGCCTAGGGTAAACTTTTGTTATTTTTCTAAAAACTTTCAATTTTTGATGAATAGCGAAAACACTAGGTTGGTATTTAAAAACCTTCTTTTTATTTACATAATTATTTATTATATTTAAATATATTTTAGGTAAAAATTGACACATAATACCTATATAAGTTCATTTTAATTCATTAGATTCATTTTATAATAATTTTAGATATATAAAAATTTTATTAAACTTTTGACCATTTTTTACCCACCTCCTAGGAGAATTTCCAAATTCACATGAAACATAATTTTACCGGTTATTTGAGTGGAATTTCAAAAATTTCAGAGACACAGTTGATGTCAGTAAGTAAAATGTGGTTCAATGAGATGAAAAGAATTTTTGATGAATAGTAACTTCTTACTTTTTTAACCACGGTTAAAAGTAAATAGGGTAATTAAGGGTAAAATGTTATTATTATTACCCTAACACATGTCTTAATTCTACTGGATAAGTGTAATTCGACCAAAAACAACCTTAGGAATAAAAAATTACCATTTAGGCCCACTTGGATTAGATTAGGACATTTATTATTAATTTATTTAAATAAGAGTTAAAATAGTTAAAATCAGTGTTTAATAAGTAAATCAGTTTTAATATAGGGTTATACATAAGATAAATTCGACTATAAATATTTATTAGAAAGATAAAAAGATTTCCTACATAATTATTGTTTATTTCTAATTTTTAGACATTAAATAAATTAATTTATTTATGACACAATGATGATGCAGTAATTATCTTATTAATGAAATATTGACATAATTGATGTTAAAAATACCCAAATAAATGTAATTTGAGACTTTTTTTGAATTCCAATAATTTTATAGGTTAATATGAAATGTTAGTATTGATTTAAGTAACTTTTTTCGAATTAATCATTCTGTTATGAGTTTCACAATAATCAATTACTAAATAGTGTCAAAATTGACATAAAATAGTTTTTAAAACATATATTATATTATTAATTGTTATATTATTCCTAAAAATATAATGTTTGGAAAAATTACATAGATAGGGTTATATATGTTAATATTAAACAACTTGGGGTTCGTTTGTCTTGTTAAAGTAAGTTTATTAAGCTTATAGTGTAAGAACACAAAAAGACACAGTAAAAGTAAAATTATTTAACTTAAAGTTAAATCTAAATGATAAGGTTAAAATAGGAATATAAACTTGTCTAAATTATATTTTATGAGATTATTTCAACCCATCCCCACCTTAGCTTCGAAATAAATCAATTTGGAGCTATTTAAAATCGAATATGTCTTTATAATAAAATAATATATTTTGTTTTTCCAAATGTACCCCTCTCCTCTCTTATAAAAGGGCACCTCCTCCCTCTCTTCCTCACACCACTTTTAGCTTTCAAGCTCAGCCAACCCCTGAATAATTCTCTTCTACACTTCCCTAGAAACATCCTAGAGGTCCTGGTCTTCTTCAAAGACAAAGTTTAGTGCCCTAAGAGGTGGTCTCAAAGAGGCGCTTCAAAGAAGAGGTAATGTCCGTTACCGATTCTTTCAACTTTAATTCTTCTTCTACTTTTTATTCATTAGTTGTTTCATTATGAATTAGTAACATAAGTATCACTAATATAATGATATGTTATTATATGTATGAAACAAACCTATATCACTATCTATCCATCCTATGGAAAACAATATCACCGCGCGTGCGTACGTACAGAATACCGTCTCCACGCCATGGTGTAATCTATTTTCCACCACCACCATACATGGATGGGTATAATGGTGTAAATAATAACTATATATGATTATTTTAAATTGATATTGATTCTGAAATAGTATAAATACACTCCAATACAATTCCACGATCATGGGAATGATATCATCACTCGTGCGTACGTTCGGACTACCATCTCCACGACGCGATGAGATTCATTCTCCATGTTAACCATTCATGAATGATTATAAAGTATATATAATAATTAATCATGAAATATATGACATAATAATGATACTTTATTTATGTGTATATATATGTATGTCATCTACTTAATTTCATTCAATTCAATAAGGAAACGAAAACAGCGTTAATGCATACGTACGGCCTACCGTCTCCATGAATGGTGTATTTCATTTCATTTAATTGATCTATCATATATATGTGTATATACTGAAATATATATTATATGTTAATCATTTTTTAAATTCTGGAATTATGTAAATCAGGATATAAGTAATAATATCAAGAACAACAAGTCCAAACACTTACGATAAATAAAACGATTTAACCCAAAACGCTGCTTTAACATGGAACTTACAAAATAACGGGTAATATAAAGTCATAAGTGAACCATATATGATATCATAACAATGAATATGATTCTGTAATAATTCAATGACATTATTTAAATCGTTATACATGAGTTTGGGAAACGTACGAATCATATCGGACCTATGGTAAGGGATAATTTTTCAAATCTCATTTTTATCTGAGATTGCTTATTCGTAAGTATTTACTGGGGTTATTTCTATCATTAATGTCCATGTTTTTTAAAAGTATTTTCATGTATGTTTAATGTCCTTTTTACCCATTTTTTTACTTTTACTACATGGTATGTAAGGAATCTTTCTTTTGATTACGTTACGAGGTACTTTTTGACTTTTCTAGAAAAACTATGAGAAAAATGTTTTTTTAACTTATACGGCATGAAACGATTTTTACGGTTTTATAAAGCCTTATATTCATGAATCTTCCTACAAGAGATTTCATGAATATATTCAACAAAATCTCTTTTTTTTAAAATTGCATGGTAATAAAATGATTTTCAAGAAGAAAGGATATTTTCCTCAAGAATTCATTTCAAGTGTTTTATCAAAACTATTTTCCATATAAGATGAAATTATTTTCATATGAGTATGTTTCATGTATAATGTCTCTATGATTTACATGGTTTCACTTTTATTTTGATGAAATGATATCCATTTCTTTTATTTGGATTATGTGATGATGGGATGATGTTTATGAAACCCATTTTATTTATTGGCTTATTATGAATGATGTATGTTTATTTTGTGACACAAGTAAGAATGATTTCACTATGAGATGGGTGGGACCTGTATCTCCCTCCAATGCATAGGGTAAATATTTATATCTCATGAGTTAGACATGGATGAAATGGTATGTTAATCTGGTTCAGTGTTACAGGACTGAAACGAGGAGTAAACTCGATTCAGAAAGGGACTTTGTCCACTAAGATGGTCACGGAAGAAATACCTTGGCTACTATAGAAATCATAACATGTGCAGAATGGTTGCCACAATTTAATTTTTTATTCCCATTAAATTTTATCAAATTTGATGTTCTATTATGATATATGCCTTAAGTACTTCCACGATTTATGTCTTTTCTCAAGATTTTGATGTTTAAATTTCATGTTCAAGTTTTTTCTTCCAAATGATTATTGATTGTTTTATGTTATCTATGTTTGCCCTTACTGAGCATTTGAGCTCACCCTTTTTATTTTTTATTTTCCCCAGGAAATAAATAAAGGTTTTAGGTAAGGAAACAAAAAGGGGAAGATTGTTATGGGATTTGTTGAAGATATTTCAACATGATTAGAAGTTTATATTCTGAGTTTCCAAAGACACTAAACTATTACGGTCCTTGTGTGTCTTTTTTGTTATGTATTAAGTATTTTGCAAAAGTAAAGTAATTTTCATGTACTTAAAGCTTCATGTCTCTACATGTATCTTTATGTAATAATTTATCAATTAATTTATAAAAAATAAAATGTTTGATATATTTGATATTAGAGTAATGACCGGTTATTTATAGTGATTATAATAATAGAACTCTTATTAAAAGATTTGGGATAAGACTAGACATTTAAAAACATCTGTAATATATGGTAAAGTATATATTGAGTGTTGTCTATGAAATAAAATCTCATTATAGATATTATAATTAGATGTTTCTCTAACATAGTCATACATGGGGGTAATAACCCCAAAAGGATACATTTTGTATTTACTAAATCATAACGTATTTCACGACAAAGATTCTTGTTTTACAACAATTTTTAAACTCTTGGGGAATATTATTTGGAAAATTAAAAATCCCTATATGAACCATTATGATGATATCAAAAATTACAATAAAAATTTATGTTATGAAAAAGACAACAGATAAAATCGATTAAAAACAGCATATTCATAACAATACATTTCATTTATGTATTATCCCTTAGGTTTTCATAGTTTATGTTCTATATGATTAATATTTTCAAAAATCTCTTACATTAATCTATTATTCATGATTTAAATGACTAGAAATATAATCAAATATGTAAAGGCGGGACTATCATCAATTCATTAACGTCAAATATCGTATATGAATATGGTTCTACAAATTATTTTTTATCATGTATGATTAGTAGAACTATTAAAACACCACCTCAAAACAAGGAAGTGGAGTTATCAATGAAAATGGAAAATGCGGTAATCATTGAATCCACATTATATAATTTCTAGGCACTTAATATTTGCGAGATGAATTTCTCAGTGAACCTTGTGATACTCCCATTAGTGAATTTTTTATATTTTAGTTATGAATTGGAATTATTTGTATAGATCTGATAAAATTTTCAAAAAAAATTAAATCATCCTTTTTGTTCTATATATCCATCAAATTATATATAGGTGCAAGGAGGAGGATGAGTATCATTTGGGATCATCATCTCAAAAATTTATATTATTTTTTATAAGAAATCATATTTATCTAAAATGATTAATACTAAGGGAAAATAAGTATTGGTGACATGCCCATTATATAATAAATTTTTAATTTGTTTTACAATGAATTTACTAGTCTCCCTCCATGATGAGAGGTTATGTTTTTTATTGAACTTATAATCATATAAATTTTAATATCCAAGAGTCCATTTTGAATGGCCACTGTTGAAAATGATTAACTGAATAAGAAAATATAAGAGAAACTAGATAAATTATTTATATGACCAATTATTTCTCCATAGGGTGCACCAATCCATTTCATCAATAAAAGTAAGGTTTAATGAACCACTTAATGTATTATCAATATCCCAACAAGTTCATTATATATATAAGGTATCTTATACCATATATTGAAAACGTATTTAGTAAGCTACATAGATTCCAATACTTCACTAAGGTGGATATTTATCTGAGCTATTATCATATAATGGTAATGTCGAATGGTTTCCCCATGGTTAATTTTTATATAAGGTATGGGAGCTATGAGTTCCTATTGATTCTATCTGGACTCACTAATTCTACATTTTTCATTCATGGACTAAATTAATAGAGTCTAATGGTACCAACTTAAACCAAATGTGGTACTCATTATAAGTAATAGTATTATATACTCTAAGATATTGGAGGAAAGTAAAAAAAATTAATATTTTAATAAAGAAATTGAGAAACGAAATTTGTTTTGCAGAGTATAGTAAATATGAATTTTGGATGAAGCAACTACCATTTTTGTGAAATTTTATGACCAGAAATGGAATATCATTGAATGCTTCAATGATGGAGGTAGATGAATGTTGTCTTATACCATCATATATGAAATAGATCTATTGTATCCTTGTAATAGATTAATGCTATCAACTATTTGGGAGGAGAATATCACAATTCCCAATCCCAATAATTACGATATCTCAGAAGGGTGTGAAGTTAATCTAGAATGATTAATAAAAGGAGAAACTTAAATGGTTATATAAGAGGAAAATTAATCCACCTGTTCTCACATTACTCACCAATGGAGTAGTATTTGGATATTATATGACACATCTAAAAAAGGGATTGGGTTGTGTAATCATGTAATGTCAACAAGTATTAACCTATGCCTCCGTCAAATTAACGATCAGTGATTAGAACTACCAAATGTATGATTTATAATTGGTTATAGTGATCTTCGTATTGAAGATTCATTGATGTTAAAACTATGTAGAAAATTTTGGAATTTTTATAGCTCATAAAATACTCAAATATATATTCACAATAAAGGATCACAATATCCTCCAATAATGGTGGTTATAGTTGACTAAGGATTTTGAATTAAAATCCATTAAAATATTTTTAAGGTGTATAAATTGTTAGATGATATGAGTGGTAATGACCATACAACCCTATCAATGAGGATTATTGAAAAGGATGTGATATGAATGGACATGAAAATGGTGGATATAGGAATAATGAAAGAAAATTAATCCCACATTTCATAAATAACTACTCAACCATCTATTCCTATTATGATCATGGAGGATAAAAAACTATTATGGGAAACTTTATAAAAATGTATCGAAATTATCCATTGTTTAACCATTTTAATAATGGCGTTATAAGATTTCGAATATGGATATTTCTCCCATGAAAACAAGAGATATAGTGGGATATTCTTGTTTATGTGCATATTTCAACCCTCCCTATTCATCTAGTATTATCTAATATTTATATAAATATGAGGAAAATATTTTAGTGGATTAATATGAAGAGTGATATTGAATATATTATACCTCAGTTCATTGTATGCCAATAGGTCATTAAGTAATGATATATGTCATATAAAATGATTCAAAATTTTCCCATATCGGTATAGAAAAGGAAAAACATAACCCTTTAATTTCACCATAGGACCCCTATGACATCGAAAGGTAACATAGACATCTTGGTGGTAGTCCGTCACCTTACAAATTCTTTTCATTTATTTTCTATCAAGATAGAATTATCTCTTAAAAAACTCACCAATACATACACAAATTATATGTTAAGACTATATGGAGTTCCACCCTTTATTATATCTTATCATGATCAAGGATTTTCCTATAGGTTCTATATAATCCTTTATCAAGAATTGGATTAAAATATTCATATTAGTACTACTTATCAAACTCATATAGATGTACATTCTGAAGAAATAAATTAAAATCTAGAGGCTATTTTTATATCTTTTTCAATGAATCTCCATGATTGTTGGAGTCACCACTATCCCCTAGGTAATTTATCATATAATAACATATTTCATTCATGAATTAAAAATCCAACATATGAGGATTTGTATGGGAAGAGGTTTCAGACTCCAAATGTTGGGATTTGGTTGGAGATCAGATGATCATGTGACCCGATATTATCCAAGATATGATAAATAAGGATAAAAACATTAAATATAATTTTAAATCCATGAATATTTCATATAAAATAAATAAATTTATTCATCTAAAATACAATGGGGTTTAGGTCAAAGATAAGGCGTTCCTTTGTATATTACAATAGAATAAATTCAATTGATTTGGGAAGAAGGGAAAGAATATTCTATGATATTTTTACCCCTTTGTTATCTTTGACTACATATGACATGTGATTAATATTCTAGCAATCCAATATAAAATATACCATTTAAATGATGTATTGCATATATTCCTCTTAAGGAATTACAAATCAGACACCTCAAATATACTAAATCCAGAGATGATAAATTAATAGAATGACAACTAATATGAGGATTAGCCAGGGCAGATCGTTTATCATATGGAAAATATTATATGAAAAATATATATTTATCTTGGAAAAAGAACTATGCTGTAACCAAATAATTTAATAACAAACAAGGAAACTATAAGGGATGATGAAACTAATGTACCCACAACTTTTTATCATACAAAATGAAATTTTGAAGCAAAAATCTAGAGGGGGAATAATTTAATGTCACAAAAACTTGTAAATTAAATTCCCATTGTGAGAAAATAAATAATTTATTAATTAATGTAGCAATAGAAAATACATTCAATAATTTGGTTATTTAAGACCATTATAAAATATATCTTGTCGAATTTAAATTACATTCAAGTATTATAAAAACTGATAATATAATTTTATAATAGTAACTATTAAGATTATTATATTCCACATTATGTTAATGACCAATTTACACTAAATGGCGGATAAATTGCCTCAGATGATATGATCATACTGTGTGAATACACGTTGTTATAGATTTTGAGGGAGATATAATTACTGTGTTTTTACCTTGACCAAAACCCTTTCAAGATTTTAAAACTTAAAGATGAGTGAATCTTTTTATGGGAGAATTTCAATATTTTCAAGATCATATCCCAAACCATGTGTGTCAATCCACCCAATGATACTACCACCATCGAACACCTTAACCTTAGGGTGTATACTGGGGTGAAAAGGGTTTATGTTTTTATAAATTAGTAGAATAGATTTATATACATTATTTTAAATAAAATAATTATTATATTTAACCCTTTTTCAATATTACATTATATATTAAATTAAATATGAATTTATAAAATTAGATTTTGATATAATGAAACTCAAATGTTTTTTAAAAAATATATTTTTTTAATTAACACACACATTAGATATACGAGTGGATATAGGTGACTAAACAAGATGAATAGATGAGTATGTCTTAGTGGCCTAGTAGGCCAAGGAGATGAGCGGGTCTAGTGGAACCAACACGCCATGGAGACGAGCGGGCTTAGGTGACCCAACTAGCCTAAGTGATGATCAGGTCTAGGAGACCCAGCATACCAACAAATGCATCAAAAATGAAGTGCTTCGTTAGTACTAGTTGATATGTTATATGACTATTAGTCTTTGTTTCCTTTATTTAGATTTATACTTATGTGGGATGACTCTATTAACTCTCTCTATATAGTACTTCTTATAGTCTAATATTCATGTTCCTATTTGGAATTCTACATTGTGTATACATTCTTTTAAGGTGTTACAGTTCTATTTTGGGGTCCCTACTGAGTATTGTGTTACTCACCCTTGCACGGGATCACCCTACACATTTTGTGTCTTGTGAAGACAATAAATACATCGATAGAAACCCTGGTGGTTTGGGGCTAGTTAGTTCCCACTGTGATCTGATAGAAGAGGTGTACTTCAACGGCTTTAGGAGGCACCCCTTTTACCCACCCTTCAGGTAGGGTTTACCATAGATGGACTTAATGAGCCTATACATGCCTTTTTATAGGGATTGTATTTTGGCGCCTCTAATTCCAGTTTTTTACAATTACTATCAGTGGTTATCTTAGTGGAATTTTTTTAAACATTTCAGCATTTTGGTTGGGGATGTGTGTGTGTGAGTGTTTTTATGTATAGGTACTCATGAAAATGCATCCCTCATACGGGATAATGCCTTCTTCCCTAGTCGTCATCCCCTCTCCATAAGGTGTAGGTCTTTGGGTAGTCACAACATGTCCCCCGTGGTATGGATCGTGACAAAGTGGTATCATAAGAATTCAGTTCTACCTTAATGACTGGGAGTTTTTAGTTTTTTAGAGTAAAACTATTGAATTTGTTTAGTTCAAACATAAATATCTTTGAGTATATAATTGTTACGGTAGAAAAAATATTCATACATCAGGGACCTAAATTCTAATTTTTGTCTCGGTACAAGAAAACACAGGTTTCATGCATCATATAGGATTTGAGAGTTTTCTCATGATCCTCTTGAGTCAGAGTAAGCTCGCCAGGGGTAATATATTGACTGTGGTTCGTCTTTATCAGTTTTAGGATTCTTTTACATGTATAACCATCAAGGATCCCAATGCATGACCCCAATAATAGTACATCGGGAGATGATGCATTAGTTCAAGGACCAGTACTAGAGGTAGCCCTACCGAGTGTTGGACCAGTGCTACCACTATCCATTGACTTGCGGCTCATTCTCACCTAACTGCTAGAGGATTCTCACAGGCCTAATGCCATACACGAGTTCTAGAGGCAATGGACTTCCAATTTTAGGGGTTATAAAGACCCCTATGTGGATAAGGATATACTATAGGCGATTACATGATTCTTCCACTAAGTGAGGATGCATCTTGAACAAATGAAGATTTTAGCCATGAGCCTTCTTCTGGGATTAGCAGGGAGATAGTGGAGCCTGATGATCTAAACGTATGATGAGATGACCCTCACCTCGGCAAACTTCAAGCTCCACTTCATGAAGGAGTTATTTCCTATGATGTTATGCACGGTACGTATACAAGAGCTACTTCCCCTGTAATAGGGTACAATGACTGTAGTATGGTACTCAAAGATATTCACTGAGCTTTCTCACTGCTTTACAGATATGGTACGTGGCCCGTTCATTCAGGATAGGTTTCTTGTGTAGGGACTATTCTGAGCTATTATATCATCCATGGTATCTATTAGCATCCCTACTCAGTTTTGGGTTCTAGATCGAGTTCTAATCATTGAGATCTCCCAACCAGAGTAGGAGCCAGTAGTAGGAGCTACCAGTAGACAGCAGGTGGTAGGGTATTTAGTAGTGGGAAGAAGTTAGATGACACAGAGACCAAATCGTGTTAAGACTTTTAAGGGGAAACCCTAGGTCACAAGATCGATGGTGTGAGGCCCCTAGGGTAGAAGGAGTCAGTAGAAGAGTATGGTGTGCTAATTTTGCGGCAGTCAAAGACAGATGGCTCATGACTGTCAGAATCTTCATGCAGACGATCACTAGATGGTCGAAGGACCACTAAGGCATAGGAAAAGAGTCAAGAAGGGAGGTCTATAGGTAGGTGGATGTGACATGGGAGTAGGCATAGTGGTAGGTAGTGGATGGATGTTTGAGGTGCTACCACCACCACACCCAGGTTGTCCACCACGGTCTGTAGGAGTCAATGGATATGGGAGAGGCTAGCTCTGGGAAATGGAGGCTTATGACCTCGGCACTATAGATATGATTAGAGGTACAATCGATGTCTTATCCACCTTAGATGTTGTTATTATAGACACATGTTCCATCCACTATTTTGATACCACAGACCATTTTTGGAGAATATAAATTTTGGTGGTGTTATTAGATCGATCTATAAGATTAGAGACTCCTATGAGAGGGAATTTTATGATCACAATCTAGTGCTGGTAGTGTGATCATACTATTGGAGGAGATAGCATCAACTAGGATCTCCTAGTATTGGTGTCCAGGATTTACGATGTCATTTTGGGTATGGAAAATTTATCCACAGTCGATGTTTAGATTGACTATTTTAGGTGTCGAGTATAGTGTGTCTGTGGAGATGGAACCAATTTCTCTTTTATAGGTGACAAAAGAACACATTCCGAGCTGTAAAGACTTACTCAGAGGAGGGTGCAGTCGATCACTTGCCAGTTGGCTAGCCTTTCCCTCGTTGTGGTGGACGATAGGAGTCCTCAATTTCTGGTAGTGGTTGATGAGTATGAAGAAATCATTCCTAAGGATGTTTTGGGATTAATTCCTCATAGAGAGTTTGACTTCGATATTGAGTTTTACCCTGATATGGCACATATATCTACATTGGAAGATCAGATGGCTCCCATAGAGCTTCAAGGATTTTGGGTACAGCTAGAGGACATATAGAAGAAAGGCTTTGTCAGGTCTAGTGTTTCACCTTGGTCTTCCCCAGTTTTGGTTTCCAATAAGGAAGACGGTAGTTTGAGGATATGTGTGGACTATCACCTCTGGAATCCAGTGATCGTAATGAATAAATATACACTATCGAGAATCGATGACCTGTTAGACAAGGTGAAGGGATTGAAGTGGTTCTCAAAGACAGACCTCAGGTCTGGCTATCATCATCTTCGTGTACGATATGGGGATACACCTAAGACAAAATTTTGATGTTGGTATGGCCACTATGAGTTCTTAGTAATTCCATTTTTCATAACAAATTTCCCATTATTGTTCATGGAACTCTTGAATAGGGTCTTCTAGTACTACCTTGACTAGTTCGTCGTGGTCTTCATTGATCATATCATAGTGTACTCGACATCTTAAGAGGAGCATGTTACACACCTTCGGATATCCTGGACACTCTCTGAGAGCACAAAATTTATGGGAATCTCTCTATATTTCATTTCTGTATTCATGAGGTCCACATTCTTAGACATGTTATTTTGGAGGCAAGGTTTCCTATAGATATAGAAATAATAGAGGTATTTCTAACATGGAAGACACCAAAGAGTATGGATGAGGTGAGGAGTATCTTGGTTATAGCAGGGTACTATCGGAGATTCATGACCATCTTTTCTATGGTAGAATCACTCTTATCATCTTTGACGTACAAGGGACTACCCTTCCTATGAATAGAGAAGTTCCAACAGAGCTTCCAAGAGCTGAGGTGGAGGCTGACAAGTTCCATTATCTTTCATTTTTCATTGGAGGGCATTGGAAATATTATGTTCTATGATGGATTTGGGAATAGACTAGGTTGTGTCATGATGCATGGGAAAGTAGTGATTTCTTGTAGTTCATGATAATTGAGAAAGTATAAGTAGAACTACACAACCCATGATCTTGAGAAAACTACAGTGTTCTTCACTTTGAAGATGTGATGGCACTATTAGATGGGTGAGAGGTTCACCATTTACATCTACCAAAAATTTATAAGGGATATCATCTCTTAGAAAGAACTAAGATTGATGTAGTGGTGAAGGTTTGAGTTCCTCCAAGACATTGAATTCGAGATAGTTTATACTCTTGTGGAGGGGAAAGTGGTGGAGGATGAACATAGAAGGAGAACTGGGTTGTTATTATTATGTGTGGCATCTGATTAGTTAGTATTCTTCATGGATAGAGATGGGGCAGTTTATCTTATGTTGATGGTGGTCACTCATACAATCTATCAATGAGTTATGGAGACACAATTTGGGGATGATGACTATGATACCTGACGATCATAGTTATCCAAAGGGAATGCCCCTTATGGATATTCGATTGGTGGGGAGAATGTTTTCCTTTTTACAGGGTTCACTACTGTACTTGTGGAATTATGAAAGGAGATTCTAATGGAGTTTTACACCTCCCCCTTGGAGGTGATACCATGAGTGGCGAAAATGTACCATGATATTTAATGTCTGTACTGGTGGTCAGGGATGAAGATGGCGGTAGTGGAGTTAGTTTCTCAGTTCCTCACATGTCAGCAAGTGAAGACAGAGCATCAGGTTCTAGCAGTCCTGGCTCATCCACTTGAGGTGCTGGTGTGGAAGTGGGATAATATCTTAATGAACATCATGACACGTTCACCATGCATGGATATAGGGTATGAGACCATCTGGTTGACCATGGACTGACTACCCAAGTCATCCCACTTCTTACCCATCCCGGGGTAGGGTTTGGTAGAGAGCATTTGTGGCTGCTGTGTTCAAGAGATAATGTGGCATCATGGGGTTCCTTTAATGATTGTGTCAGACTGTGATTCTCGCTTCACATACCAACTTAAGAAGGGATTTCATGATTAATTTGGGATTTGGCTACGTTTGAGCAAGGCATTTCATCCACAGATGGATGGTGAGATGGAGGGGACTATCTAGGTTTTAAAGAAAATGCTTCATGATTTTATCATCGACTTTGGTAATATTTGGGAGGATCGCCTACTATAGGTGGAGTTCACGTACAACAATATCTACCACTTCAACATTGGTATGGAACCGTTCGAGGCACTATATGGTTGACCAAGAAGATCACTATTATACTGGACAGACCCAGCGGCGTCAGCACTCATGGGTCCCAAGTTAGTATGGGCTACCACTGACAAGGTGAAGATCACCCAGGAGAATATGAGGACTATAGAAAGAAGGAAAAGTTCTTATTTTGATAGAATACGGAGGCCCTTATATTTTGAGGAAGGATACCATGTGTTCTTTTGGGTCTCACCCCAATTAGGATTGTGGAGATTTGGCAGAGGTGGCAAGTTGACTCCAAGAATCATCATCCCTTTCCAAATTCTATGTAGAGTTGTTGAAGTGGCATTCTTCCTAGATCTCCCCCCTAAGACGCATCAGGTTCATGATGTATTTCATGTTTCATAGGTGTGGTGGTACGTAAATGACCCATCATACATCATCTACTGGGGAGAGATAGACATCAAGGATGTAAAGATATTTATAGATTTCTCATTGGAGATTGATGATCGATATGAGAATGTCCATCATGGGAGGTTGATTATTCTTGTGTGATTTTAGTGGTAGCATGGAAATCTCCAGGAGATCACTTGGGAGAAAGAGGCTCAGATTCTCACCCATTATCCCAATTAGATTATTTAGTACTTGTTTTGTAATTCACGGACCATAGTCCCTAAGGTGGGGATAATATAATGACCTATAAGATCCATGTAATTTTTTAAAAAAAATAAATGGGATTACTTCAAGACCAAACACTGGGATGGAACGTGATTCTGAGGCCCGGTGGTCCTATAGTAAATGTTTAACGTTTTTAAATTTATTATAAATATCATGTGTTCATGATTTTGGAAGCATCTAAACAGGTTGTCAGGATACAAATATGAGGGCATAGTTGTGTCTAGAATGAAAAAATTACCTAGGAAGGGACATAACATTGAAATGCATTATTTGAGGGGAAAATATAATTATTTGTCTGTTTTTAAGAAAGATAAAATAAACTTGAGAAATTTTATTTTATTTGAATTGGTTTTAATGCAGTGAAATGACAAGCCAAATGTTTAATTTAATAATTAAAATTTCATAGAGGGAGTGAAGCTATACTGTATTAGAAATGACGTTTCATTTCATAAATTAAATAGAATAACGATGCATCAATTGAGTGTAACCGAAACTCTGAAAAGTGTTTCGTCAATTAATAACATAAAAATGATACATGATAATGGAAACAGTTCTAGTTTATCTCTGAACCAGAAGGGGACTTGCACTAGTGAGTGATGAATAGAGATTGACAACGAATTTCCAACAATAATGATCTCTTCCCCACTCCTTGAGAGATCTCACCCATAAAGATAGATAGAGGATGCTCATATATGGAAAACCTTCAGTGACGAATTCATTCCTCTAGTAGATCATTTTTTCTAGGTAAGGGGTTTACTTCTATGTGAATTCCTTCCTTCCACATTCATTGGTTTGAGTGATGAACATGTGTAAACCCACGAACTAGTTTACTAGAAGATCAATCATGTATTTTGAAGGAAGGATTTGACTTACCAGAATATAAGGAAGTTAGATTCATGTAATGTTGTCTATTATACATAAAAAATCATAATAATAAAAAACCATACCAACAAAAACAAAGGTCATGGCCCCTCATTCAGTTATTCATTGTGCATTCTTCTTCATTGCCTTTTTCTAGTTCTTTATAGTGACAGAAATATGTGGTCCATGTGGGATTGTAGTGGTGGGATAGCTTGCAGAAGGAGGCTGTGGGAGATGGCAGTGCTAGGGGACCGCTAGCTCGCAACTAACATTAGTGGAGGCTATGGCTAGGTGGGCCGCAACAGTGATG
This sequence comes from Viscum album, assembly GCA_963277665.1. NCBI lineage: Eukaryota > Viridiplantae > Streptophyta > Magnoliopsida > Santalales > Viscaceae > Viscum > Viscum album. The sequence continues at coordinate 1,146,058,155 of OY728138.1, forward strand.
GAGAGAGGCCGAATCAATGTTTGACGACAGTGGAACCCTAGGAATCCACCGTGGGTGTAGGATCATGGTTGTTAATAGTTGGACAACAGCAGCTGAGTTGGACGCTGTTGAGGGCCTCATCCCACGGTGGAGGACCACAATCCATTTGGAAAGCGGCATGGACCCTGTGACTAAGTCATAGGGTATTTATATGGAGTTCTGTTAGGTCTGAATCGTTGTGGTGAGTGCTGCATCTCAGGCTAGACATAGTTGGTCAGCCTTCATGGACAGGGCCACTAGGTGGCCTCTCTAGAAGAAAACCGGCCTTCTAGTGCGGGCTGTGAGAATGAAGGACCAAGCTGCTGGGCATCATAGTGGGCTGGACTCATAAAAAAATGGGTGGGGTCTAGTAAGCACAATGGATCTGGCCATGGGGCCAATCCAGATTGGGATGGGTCGGGTTGGTCTAATAGGATTGGATCAATCCCATTCCCAACCATCCCATTTTCACTAAAATGGCCAGAAAATTAAAACTGTATGTCCGATTGATGAGCCGTTTACAATTTTGTGACCCTCATAGTAGGTCGGTCCTTTTGGTATACACTAAGTGTAATTCCATGGAAGATGAGATCTGACTGATGGAATGAGGAGTATACTATCCCAGAATCAACAAATCTATGAGTGGGGATCTTATGGATGGCTGTAAAAAGAATATTGAGATGAGTGGGTCTAGGTGAACCATATGTCCAAGGATACAAGTGGGTATATATGACCCACTAGGCATTTGAGATGATCGGTTCTAGGTGACCCACCAGTCCAAGGAGATGAGCAGTTCTTGGGGAACCAGTGGGGCAAAGAGGCGACTGGGTCTAGATGACCCAACTGGCCTAATTGATGAGTGGGTCTAGGTGACCCTGCAGACCTATGAATGTGTTAGAGATGAAATACATCAGTGGCACTAGGGGTTAATATTTATGATTCTTAGTCACATTTTCTTTTCTTTAGATTTATACTTTTGTGGGTTTACACTTGTGACTCTCTCTCTCTCTCTAGCTCATTCTCTCTCTCTCTCTTGACGGTACTTCTTTGAGGCTACATATCAATTACATCTTCTGTAGTCTACTATTGGTATACATTCCTTTGTGGTGTTACCTTTTTTTTGAGGTCCTTACTGAGTATTTTGTTCATCACTCATGCATGTACTCCAACTGATGTCTTGTACATTCAACAAACACATCGACATAGACCTTGGTGGTCTTGGACCATGCGGTTCCTAGTGAGATCTGAAAAATGAGGCGCACTTATATGGTTTCATGTAGCCACCCCTTCACCTAACCTTCAGGCAAGGTTTACCAGAGAGGGAAGTTATTATCTTGTACTTTCCTTTTTGTTGGGCTTGTATTCAATCCCCTTTACTTCCAGTTTTGTATTATTTCTCCCAATAGTTTTCTTAGTAACGCGCTTGTTTTTTTACAACATTGTTGGTTGGGGTGTGTGTGTGTGTGTGTGTGTTCATGTGTGCGTGCGTAAAGGTACATAGGAAAATTCCTCCCACTTACAAGATAATTTCATCGGTGCTGGTTTCTAGCCCTTGGTCATCGGGAGGTGGGCTTGGGGTAGTAACAAAATGGGCCCTGGGGGATGGGTCATGAAAAATGATCTTCAAGCCTCAAAATTTCATGCTAACTCATGGACTGAATCTGAAAATTTTATATAGAATATTCTAATTGATTTATAGGGATTTTTCAATTTTATAAATATATAATAAAATTAAATATGGAAAATTTAAATTGTTTCTACCAAAAAAATACTTCTACTTTATTAACTACAAGGGATATATTATCATTTAAAATTTAAGGATATTATAGTTCTCTACCACATAATAATTCAAATCCTTGAGAATAAATTTATATCTTATAACCACTACACCACACCAATGGAGTTACCATGTAAAAGATAAAATATATTTATCTAAAAATAATAAATTTTTTTAAATCAACAATATGTGTTTAAAATCGCCATATTATAATTCTGTTAAAGCCCATTAAATGGGAAAACTAAAACACTTAACACATATTCAAGACTTAATTAAATACATCCAATATCTATACATTAGTAAAATCCACATATATACATGCATGCATTCAATACGACATGCTTAGAAAAATTAATTCTATAAATAATGCACCATGGAATATATCACAACATTAAAAGACATTTCTGGGGTTGGGTTATATCTTATGAAATCAACATGTACGTATGGTATTTGAACCATTATTCCTATAATGATTCGTGATTACCCAATAAAACCCATAAATAACATATCAATATGTTGTTCATCACCCAAGGGGAATTTAATCAATGGTAGCATAAAAATATAATTTCCCCATTTTCGGGAAACTCGTTGGTCCACTATAACATGGTGAACAAACACTAATATAGTTCTATTACCTAATTCCCAAAAATCCAATCTCATGTGTATCCATTCCCAAATCAAGGAAATAGGATATAAAATTATAATATCCTGATCCTATAATACCATTTTGTAACATCCCAATTGGACCACCGTGTCTAATTCAGAATAAAACATGACATCTAGGGTTCCTCCCAACATGATAGAGATTCCTAGCTAGATATAATGGTATTTATTGGAACCATGGGAAGAATAAAACCTCTATCATGGTGAAAGGAAGAAATAATTACAATATAATAATAACATTAGTGTATATGTGTTAAAATTGAAGATGGAACCATGGAGAGACTAAACCCTCCATTTGAAATGATTTTATCCTCATACTACACCTTCTCAACTATCCACCATAGGCCATTTTCCTTTCACTAATTCATTGATCATAAAGTATAGTGCACTAAAATTCTTGAGTGAGGTTCAGTTACAAGAATTATTAGGAAACCACCAATGTACCAAAACATTAGTGCATAAAACATAAAAAATCGTTTTCATCAATATAAATAGAATACATAAATAAATAAAATATACCAAAATATTTTCCAACCATGATGGATCCTTGTGGATCAGATCATCCTATGTTTGAACCATGAGGAAAGTAACACAAATACATCAGTATAATGTCATATGCAATCAATTGTAACCATCCAGAAGCTTACTCCTTGAGTGGGTAACCAAAATCTTGTGACACATTCCCCCGATAAGCATACTCCTAGTACATTCCCACCAAAGTCTATCAGATTAACCCCGAGTGGATAGCTCAAACATGCTTCCAATCCCACATGTTGGCCCTAGTCTAACACATCCAAACATTTTCAATATCCAATACCATGTGACATATCGCACCGATAGGAATAGTCCAAGCACAAGTCGACCCAAATATATTTCATCAATCATAGAGGATTTTCTCATGCATATGTCACATCTTGTATGATTTAGAAATATTCCAAAAATTCATGTTTAACTATTATAGACAAAAAATAACACATATATGATAAATAATGAAAATTAATGATCAAAATTGTGTTAAGATAAGAATTTTTATAATCATTGTAATCATAATCCATATTCAATGAAAAAAATCCTTGGTCAATGACTATACACACACAAATCATGAGATGAATAATAAAATCTAGGTCTCATGAGATACTCATGCATGGCATGAAATCATTACAATATCCCATATAAACCATAAAATATTGTCATGAAATTCTTATAGCTACAAATGTACATAAAAAATCTAATAAATAACATGTATAATACATTAATGAATGTTATGGACTTCCTACCTATGGTGCAATCATGATTTATGGAATGGGTTGAAGTTTTAGATTAATTGAACCACTAAAACATCCATTTCCATAAGAAATAGAATTAAGTTTGTATTTATACTCATCGAGAGTAACCCAATAGTATTGACTTCACATCAATCCGATCAATATCACCTGAGATATTTAAGGGATAATCTTGGAACAAATATAAAATAAAATAAAATATGAATAATATAGAGAGGAAGAGAAGATAGAGGAACGAGGGTAAGATTGGGTTTTTCTCATGAGTGACGCTTCCTTGAGGATTATCCCATTTACCTCAATTATATATTTTTATTCATTTTATTTCACTAATTATCCAATTAATTCCTTTCCTAATTTTATTTATTCTTCCTTCTCTCATTCCTCTTTCACCCATGTTCCACATTCTTTTATTCACTAAAATATTTTCAAGTCCTCATTTAGACTCATAAAAAAATTCATCAAAAATATTTTCAATTCATCCATATATATATATATATATGCATTAGATGTATATACACACTCATACACACTCAATTATATGTGTGTGTGTGTAACCCATATATATACACATTATATATCTATATATACATTTATATATATATGAACATGTATATATATATATATTTATACTCAATATATACACATTATATATATACACTGCAATTTTAATTTCAAAATTTAATAATAATAATAATAATTTATTATTATTATTAAATCTCTTTCATTATTTCCATCATTAACATCTAAACTATAAAATTAATAAAAAACCATAAATAATGAATAAATTTCATTAGACATACAAAAAACATTTATTTAGAATAATTACTAATTACTCGTGAAACATAAATTCTTAATTTTCAACAACAAAAATAATAAAAATGATGATGACATTACAATTATTTATATTATTTTTTTAATTACCGATAAATTATTTTGATGCTGTTTTGTTTTATCAATTCAAAAAAATCGAAATAATTTGATAAATTTCTCAAAAATCTTATATTCTACCATATAATAAATTCTTAAACCGAAAAGGGATAAATAAATTATCCCTACATGCGATTTAAACAAATACCTTATCCGCACAAATGTAATGTCATGTTAATGGTAATCCCCACAATTTGAATCTAACTATGACTTCATATTTCTCATATGAGATACATTTTGGAGATATAATATTATTTTTCAAAAATATCAAATAAAAATATCAAATAAATTGTCCTCTCCATCGATTTTACCAAGCCCCCAACACTCACAATTTTTATGAAGCCCCAAGTGAAAATTCATGCATTTTAGACATTAAGGTTTTCTTATATTACACATATGATACACCACTTGGGGTATATTTCATTTTTTGGGAAAAAATATGATTGAATAATATAATATTTTTACATTTTTATTAAAATGTATAAGGGTTCTATGGGCCTCATAATTCTTCTCTAATTTGGTTCCTATCATTGAATATATTCCTTAGAATAGTCCAAAGTATTAAAAATTCTTTTAACCTTTCAAAAAAGAATCATAATCACAATTATTGTAAAAGTAATTTTTCCCACAAAAAATGTAATTTTAAATTATTAGAAAAAAAAATATTTAGTATCATTTAAATTTTTTGGATATTATAATTGGAACTTAGAATTTAGTAATGAAACGTTCCTAGTGAAAAAATTTAGATGATGGATACTAACATTAATTGATTTAATAATGTTCCTATGGTCAACTAACATAGTTATGGTGGGAATTTTAACAACAAAAACTAATTAAAATTTTGTGTTCCAATCCTTATTAGGTTACATAGTCAGTTGGGGCATGTCATGATTGGGGATCTTGATAAAAGTTTTTTTGATCAATTATTTCTTCATGGGTATATCAAGGAACACATATAGAGATATGATGTTTCAAATGAAATCCCCCCCCCCCCACAATTCTATAATCCCTCGATATTTCCCTAACATCATTGTTGATCATCTAGTAATTCTCTAAGAGTCAGGGTCAGTGGATCATATCAGGAATATTAGAAATTTCAACTTGAACCCCTTCTCATCCAAATATTGTGAGGTAATTGAAAACCATAAAGGATATTCATAGTATAGGAAATAGTTACAAGCCATATGATTGTATATTTATGTTACATTGATAGACAATAACATCTATTAAAATCAATGTACCCATATATTTTTTCTATAGTTCAGATTCATCGGAATTCCATAAAAGCATGTCTATTCAAGGGTATGTGCTCAATGGTACACCATCATCCTCAACCAGTTGTTGGGGATGTTAACTTCAATTACTATTAAGGATGGAGTCTTGTTTCCACCATCCAATTACAAAACCATACATACCAAAAATAATTTTAAAAAAATATTTAAGACCATCTAAATTCTATCTTTACAAAATGGTAGACGAACGTGACTCTCTCAAATAATCCTTAGGAATATCTAGGTGGATGTTGGGCCACCATCTAGGGTATGTTCAAAGTGTCGATAAGGGATCAAGCGAGTGTAGTCAAAAATTTATTATAGGGGTCCACCGCAACACTATCTTCTAGAAAAATTCTTGGAGTGGTAATATTGAGAGGTAAGGGTCCCCCCACCATAAATTTACGATAAGAAAAGGATGATATCTCTAGGACTGTAGAAAGAATGTATCATTAGGATCCAAAGAAAAAGTTGTGCTACATAGTGTTGGATGTGGAAGATGAAATTCTTGTATTATTTGGGTGAGGTAGGATATGTTTCATGAATCATAGACATTAGAGAAACTATGTATGTGGCTAACCGAAGTTAGAATTCATTTTCAAGATATCAGGTATGCCAAAGTTATCACACTCGTGGATTATTAGGAAATATTATCATACCTAATGGATCAATATTCCTTCGAATACTCTATTGTGGAAAGAAATAATTTAAATACTCAGGTGTAGGCCATGATTAAAGGAGGGCCTGTTGAGGAAATCACCACAGAAGCTCCAAATCTTGAGGCACTAGCTCATGAAGCTATTTCCTAGGCCTCTAGAGATGAGCAGTCATGGGTAAGTGATTCCATGAAGGAATATCGTTCAAATAGAATGGATGTTACCCCTATGGATAATGATATAATTAGGGTCTGACATCGAGATTTAATCTAATCACTCATAATATTAATGGTATAATTTAATTAATTTTCCATTAGCGTTAGTAAATCATTTTTGAAAACTTATGAAAGAATCATGAAGGGTGGACTAAGAGGATTATATTTAAGGAATGTAAGGTGCCACTATGGTTACTAAGGAGACCACGTCATAATACACTCTTCAAGACATAGTGGAAGAGGCATACATGGTGGAAAATAAATATGAGGTTTTACGTTCATCCAACCTCCCAATCATCTATGGTCGTTCTTGTCCTAGTGCCTTAGTAGAGTCTTCTACCAAAAGTGGGGTGAACCAACCTATATGGTTAATCATCATTTAATGTATACATCCCGATGGTAATAACAAAAAATCACCTTATTTATTTTTATTAATTACATAAATAATGTCTTATATTTTCTATACTAACTTTATCATTTTTTATATTCTATATCTCTTTAGCATGTAATGTTAGTGGATACTTTGATAGTGGGGGTTTCCTAGGAATACATGGGGGTTTCTAGTGTTGTAATTTTTCATTGTATCCCCAATATTAGAGACTTTTTTGGGATGGAATCCACCTGGGATAATTTTATGGGGTGGCAGAGATATAAATCTTACAAGATATTTCATAATGTGAATATATTTTCACATGGAGTGTATTTACCATAGTTACTATCATTGATTGAGATAACTCCTCCACCTACACTTTTTTTATCTAAAATAGTATTTTAGTATGCATTTTGTAAATAAAAAAGACTACTAAATGGGATCATAACTCTATAACCCATCTCATTAATTAGTCCATACCCCAAGGATTCAATTGTCTAAGAGGATCGTGTTCCCATCTAGGAGGGGAAAACTGTTTCACGAATAGAGGTAGCTAGGGATCTAGTAGAACCATATCCTAATGAGGATTTTATTACTATAAATAGATTGATAAAATCTCTTCTATCTCTCCTTACATAGATCATGTCCCATAAAATATAATTGACATAGAATATTGTGTTTCCAATATACTTATATCCTTACTAGAGTACTCGATGGATCGATCTAAAGATTTAGATGATTCTCAATCAGTAGTCACTAAAGATAACTGGGTTGTTTCATGTAGGTCATGAATCATCATCCAAACCTTAAATAACCATGCCCAATGGTTATATCTTTTAGGTTATATGGTGTCCCTCTACCACTAGCTGGAGAGCCTGAGGACTATTTTTTTGGAAACTAGTTCCCAACACATGATTCCCAAGATATCCATGATGACCAGGTGTGTGAATAATTGAATGATTTTTATTTCTCCATGTCTGAGGACAATTCAGAATGAATTAAATCACTTTATATGGAAAAATAATAACTCTCTTGGTTGGATGAGAAGGCATAGTAGCACAAGTTCAAAATCACTACCAAGAATAAAATCTCCAACAATCTGAGGGAATGGTTAGTGGTTGTTAAGGATAAGGAAGAGGGAGTGTCAGCCTTATCATTGGAGTGAATGAACATATTAGGTAGGGTATAAATCTGGTCGAAATAGGGTTATCGTGTAGATAATGATGGACAATGATGTTGAGAAGGTGACAAATATCCCTCAAGGTAACCTGGAAATTGCTAGATGAGCTAGAGTGGTCTCTTTCTCAAGCGAAACCGTAGGTTAATTTTTATTTTTATAAGGGAGAGTCTGTACCTAGTCCACCCCATCACTATTATTTTCAAGGAAATAATATTTATTTTTTATTTATTTCTATGAGTGTTCTTTTTGATTCACTATCAGATTTTCAATATAGACAACTATGAGTCTCTAATCTCACATGAGGCATGCTCATCTTGAGAAACAAATAAAAAAATATAAAACCACTAATTTATAGGGCATTATTATAGATGTTATGAAGGGTCAATATTTAAATGTTTCCTAGTTAACATATGAGACACGTGTCCTTGGAAACCAGGATTGTGTGATTCCAAGGGTTTGATATTCCTTATCATTTTATATGGAACACATGGTCATAAGACCAAGGGTGTTATAATTTAACATATGAAAATATAAATACTTAGAGATGTAAATTGAGACCTCAAGAGTCTAAATTGTTGGATTTGTGTAGGTGGATCAAGCATGAAATTGGACCATGCTAAAAAAAAGGGTTCCAAAATGAATCTTTCGTGAATTTATTCTTTAGAATGTGTTCCCAAGATCAAATGTGAGGCTATATTAGCGAAGAACCATTAATCTTGATGATTCCATCAGAATATACGAAAATGGGTCCTCTGGATCATGTTTCATATATGATAGGTCAAACTATTTTGTCAAAACACAATGAGTATAAGGGATCCCATTTGGATATGTGAGGTGGATTTTGATCTAAATGATGAGGAAAAAGTGTGTCGATAAAGGAGTGTGATACTATAAAATAATTCAAACAATCTTATTGATACACCATCATACATAAGGCATATCAATCAGAGTATATAAAACCATTGAATGGAGTATAGTTTAATGGATAAAAAAAATTCATCCTGGTGGAAGGTTTTATAGAGAAGATTGATCATGTACTAAGGAGAAGAACATTTGTCTCATGGTTGTATTAGTTTATGGTAATATAGAACAATCAAAGCAGTGTTTCATTCATGGTATAGTAATTTGGACATATAGGGTCACTAAATTGTAGGGTTTTAAAGCCAGGAACATATGATGATAAGATTTAATTCCATATATCTTCTACCATAGGGAGGTGATGCTATTGAAATAGAAAATAATAACATAAAAATGGAGATACACTAGTGGATCCTGTTCTAGAACAACAAACCAATGTGATGTAAAACATTTTGTGACCATTCCCAAGATAATGTGTTTGATAAAAACTATAAATCAGTCATAAGGGAATAAATCCCTAGGCTATTTTGTGAAGTGGTGCGATAAAATACCATCCCCAAAAGGGGTATCCTCTCAATTGGGGATCTTTTATTATGCACTTTTAAGTTGTTTGGTGAGGATATCAACCATGTAGTTTAATTTCTTATGATATGAAAATTGTACATGAAATTTATCATAATATAGTGAGGACAAGAAAAAGGAAAATATAGGTAGGACCTATAAGAATGTTTGTTTAAACCAGTGGGGTTATTAATAAAATCTAGTTTTTTGAATCTAATAGAATTTCTAATGGGTTTTTTACTTTTTTAATTTTCTACCTAACCATTTTTGAAGTCATAGGAGCTACTTAGAGGGTGAAATATAGGATTTTTCATAGGTTTCCATTTTCATTTTTTAACATGAAGGGAATTTGTGCCGCATATTCAGTTCACTTATAGTCATTCCAATCAGAAGATGATTGAAACAGAAAATTATGTATGGAATAAAAATTAGTGTATATTAGATGTGGAAATAATTTAAAGGATACCTTATTACATAAAATCCAATAGATTGGGTGCAAACAATTTCATGTTGTAATTCTTGGAATGTCTCTATCTAGGAATAATAATTTTGTGGTGTGCAAAGTGGATCTATTGTTTGATAATTTTAATACAAGGCATGAGTTATGGGGAAATATATAGTTAAGACTTATATATGATATCTAATTTTTCCTATGTATATTATTCAAATAGAAATCAAGTGACACATAGTTCGTTAAGTCATTACGGTGGAAGAGTGGCACAAAAATGAGAAGTCAAATCAAATGTGGATGCAATAAAGGGGAAATTAGTCTATGAGGCACAACAAATGATGCAACCCATATGTGGATTCAAAGCCATAGGGGAAAGATGAACACAATTTTAGGTCATGGTATTTGGGAAAAAAGTCTTCTTCTAGTTCAATTTCATAGATATTTGACTATGGGGAATGATTGGACTATCTATCTAGAGCGGATCACACCAAACATTAAAGAATGTGGCTTGGTGGGGGGATACATGCTCATGGATGAAATCGGTGATTTCATGAATGTAGTTGTTAAATGTTTAGGGATATATGAAGGGGTTATGAAACATAGTTTGAGGTCATTTTTATTTTACCATGGTTTCTAATTTATGGTCATAGATCCTGGACAAAAAAAGGGGGTTTTCTATAGAATTTTTCATATAAAAAAATCTATCAGGAACATTACATGAATATAGGGTAATGAAATCCTTTAATACAAAAAAAATCTATAAAACAAGTTTCAAACATTTTAAGATCATGATGATTTTTGGTGACCTTGTGTGTCTCAATTATGTGGGTACATTATCTACCAGGACTAATAAACCCACATGTCCATACTCATCATGGGAAACAAGGACAGGTGAGGGAACTTCCATATCGGATGGAATCACAGAATATGGGAAAAAGGAAGTTAGTTTGAGAAGTTACCTTGGACACTAAATTTCTTGTCCTCCAACATTGAATTAATATAGGAGAAAAACATTTTTGTTTAAACTATTATAGAACAAAGTGATTTGGAAGTGAAGAAAATCACAACTTCGAAGATTTAATCCACAAAGGGATTGAGGAATGTGTGACAAAAATCTACATACCACATTCAAAACAATGATTCCAAAACCACATCGATCATTTATGGGAAGAAAAAATGTTGGATAGACCATCAACCATGATCTAAAAAATATATCCACTTCATATCACAAGTGATCCTTAAATGAGTGGACCCAATATAATTGGTGATCTAGTTTGTCTAAAAACGATCTCCTATAAAGAATCCAATTATTATTTCTACGATTATGAGGATGAAAATAAATGAATAATGATAATGTAGGTGTGAGAATTAGGTGATGTTTATGGAGTTCCCATGTCTCTTGGAACTAAACCACTGTGTGTTCAAACACACTGAATGGGTGTATCAGGGAGCAAGATCTGAAATTGTTCTCAATGAGATGGCCTTAACCTAGTTTATCCATTAGGACGGACCCTGTATATGGTATTTATTTATCTCTATGATTACCATGAAATGGTAATTATCCCATATATTGATTTTTAAAGTGGTGTGGTTTTAGACCAACACCAAAGGGAGGTCCCCTCAAGTGAGCGTGAATATATAAAATAGTTTTACATCCTATGATACAAATGTCAACCGAGTATTTTGACATATTTTTTCAATGATGCTATACATGTTGTATAATGTTATACATTAAGGATAAGGTATCATAAAAATTAACAACTTCTTTCAAGTAAAATTTCATACAGATTAATGTCATGAAACCATGACATTGGGGATAACCTCTGTCTATAAAGTAGTAATGGTAATGGGAACCTAACATAGAAGGAGGCACGAAGTGTTGGGTTTTTCAAAGAAGAATCTATTATTGGGTAATGTACTAAAATGTTGGATTTATTTCATTGGTTGTTATATTTATAAGGATTTATAACATAAAAAAGGATGATACAAATTTAAAGTTAACCATTTGAGTCTAAAAGAGGGGACTAGTTTTTGGAACATGAAGGAGAGAGAAGACTCTAGTTTATTGGAGGTCCAAGGATTCCTCTGGGAAAATAACATCTCCAATAAAATTTTCACAAAGTTAATTTTAGGATTCATGGACTATAGTCACAACCATTTTAAGGTTTTGGAGCTTATATCGATGTGTTTTGTTCTATAAGGACTCGTGTGAAACCAGAGAGTTAAAACCCAATTCGAAAAATTGTATAAAGAGTCATCACATAAAAAAAATCTTAGAATAGGTTAAACTCATTTTAAGGTTGTTATACATAGAGTATGGAGGAGGGTTGGTACATTAAATAATGTTGGGGGTTACCAAGATTCCTAATCCTACACAAACCATAACCAATTTTAAAAATAATAAAAATTGATGTGACTCCCCTATCACATGCGGTGAATAAAAGGGGTGATGATATGTCCAGTTAATATAGTCCTAAAGACAAAAATATCCTTGTTCAATGTGATAGATTTTATTAGAATAGAGTCACTATGGGTGTAAAAACTCCACCAGAACCAAGGGAGTTACAGGGAAAGTAATTCATGAATTCTTGAATTTGAACCAGAATGGTGGCGACCAATATCTGAAAAATTACTATTTCACACTTTCAAAAAAACAAGTTCCACAAAAGCATTGGTCACTTATGGGGTGATAAAATGCATTATCGACCACTAACCATGAGTAAAAATGTGAACTGCTGCATGATACAAAAAAATCCATTGACTCATATACCAAGAAAAGGTGGTGAACTAGTTTTTCCAAGAACCATTACCATTATGGGAGGCCATTAGGATTTGAAGGGTAATGCGGATCTAAATCAAGGAATAATCTGAGTTTGGAGGTTAAATATAATAGTGTTCATGTGAAATTAAACATTCTATGTCCTACACCACCACACATTCGAGAAACCCAAAGGGATGTATCAGGGAGTGAGGGAGAATCCTATTCTCGAGGATGCAGTTACCAAAATAGATTATTGACTATGTTATACTAGTAATTTGGGATCATGGTGTCTCCAAATATCCCATGAAATATGAATCAAGACTCACATTATTTTTTAAATTGGTGTGGTAGATGAGTGACACTAATTATGACAAACATCTCAGGAGAAAACCTATGTATGATGAACTTTTACATCATGTGATAGGGATGTAAACTATGTAGTTTAAAATAATGTATAAATGATGTTGGAAATGCAGTTTAATTTTATAATGTGAGGATAAAGAATCATGTAGTTTAATGTATTTTAAAGAGTATGTTTTCCTACAATTTAACATCATATGTCTAGGAAGAGTTTTTATAATGTTTAACAATATAGGATTAGGATGGTGGCCTACATTTTAATATCATGATAAAAGCAAATAGAATCTTATATATTATGTTCATATGAAAATGACAGTTTCCTGTAGTTTAACATCATTTGACAATGATTAAGAATCATACATTTTGATAACGTATTATTAGTAATATATCATAAGATTTAACATCATTTGAGTTGGCCAAGGGAAAATTGAGTTTAACATCTTATGATGTTGATGTTATATTATCGTTTAACAACATACGACCAATATATAGTTGGAATATTCACACAAAGAACCTATGGAGTAACCTATAATTGGTGGGATGTGTGATGTATTCCACATCCATGATGATTAATGAGTCTACGTATTTGGATTATAGCTTATGAATGTCATAAGTTCCATCCCATTTTAGTTCTTGGTTTTGTGGATTCTTCCCAGGTATCATCATAATCCTTATGTAAAATAACATATCACCTTGATGTTAGGAGTGTAGATAATCCTCTCTTTTTTAACACCCATTCCACTCAATCCTAATTCATTTATAAATTATTCATCACTTCGATCATTTTTTCTTCTAGGTTATCCAACATGACTATACAAAGTTAAGCACTATTATTTTACACCTTATAATCATAATTGACTATATAAAGTGATGATAGTTGAACTTATATAGGTTATACTACCAATTTCATATACAATTGGGGGAGTGGTGTATCGTTGGTGGAATTCGGGTTCATCATTGGATTGGGCTAGAATGAATTGGGGAATTTATCTGTCCAAATATTCTTCTTTTCACCCACCATTATATATAGGATATTAGAGAAGGTTTTATTTAATGAAAAAATATAACCATTTTCTTATCAGTAGGATTGGTAGGTGTGATTAGACTGGATTTTGTATATTGAATACAACTTCTTCAGCTAAAATACCCAAAAAATGGTTTCATTCTCAATGAGAATAGGGTGAGGAATATTAAATTGAATGATGATTTGGGACATCAAAAACATGGTCATGGATCGATTCTTTACATATTTATGGGAAATAACTTCCTTCGACATTGAGAAGAAGGGTGTGGAAATCAGAATTAAAATGTACTTTTGAGATGATGTTGGATAATAGGGGCTTACAATGTTAATTCCCCATAAAGCAAATGAAAAATAGTACATTGTGTCATGGATAATCTCTTGAAGCTAATTGATGAAGTTTTAATTAATCTTTAATGGTTGTAACTTTTTGGTAAACCCAATTTAGTAATAAATATTGGTGGACTAGAAGCACGACAATATCCATATCCATTTACAATAACGCAATCCTTCTTGATGGGCCCTACATGACATGATAATGACTTATTGAAGGGACTGAGGAACCTAATTCTCATGGATTTAATTATGTATGCTTCCATAAAAACTGTGTTGTTGGTCGGAGTGGATACTCAGGAGGGGGGTGAATTGAGTTCCAATTAAAATTTCTATTAAAATTATTTCTCTTAAAATCCCCAATTTAAAAACAAAGTTAAATTGTAGTGAATCTATATAGAGTGTAAAGTTTCAATCAGTTCTTGAAGGATTTATTAGGTCTTGGTTAACTTAATCTGATGATTAAATTAACTTTTGAAACTGACTTACTGTTTTAAAATAAGTATAAACAATTGATTATTTAACTATTAAAGTAGCTTCAAAATAGTTTTGTATTTTAAAGTAATATTAGCGGAATAAATATATAGTACACTTATAGACTTAAATTATAATGCACAGTAGAGTAAACCAAAAGGTTCAGCCTCAAGCCGAGACATAGTCCTCTCAACAATTTATATAAATTGATTCACACCCTGGATCGGGGTTAACAACAGTGAACAAATGTCCAGGCCACATAGCGAACTCTACCATAGATCTTTGTGGGAAAATAAAACAACAGCACACAGGCTGTTCAGGTTTTACTCGACCTTACCCCTATCTACAGTGGGAAACAAAGAGTTATGAAGTTTGAGTAAGGAATTAAGAATCCTCTAGTTTGTCTTAGGAGACAGTGTGTGTGTAAAATAAACAGGGTACACACACTGCTCAAAATGTAAATATAGAATCACTAAAGAAAGAATGTATCAGAGTTTAGAAAGATCTAGTGATTGGTAGTGTAGCTCTGGACTCGTTGGATTTAAGAGAGATTCTTCTGAGTCCTTCTCTAGTTTTGATTTTTATAATAGAATATCGTGATACATCTTGATGTCCTTCACAGGAAAGTGAGTTATCTGATTTCTAGTGTTCTTTGTAAGTTCTTTAGTAGTGCTGGATTGTGTGCATAAGAATTTTCTTTAGATCTTGAAAATGACCCTTTTTACACTTTGTCACGAGTTCTTTATTCTCTCATGTATATTCAAGGAAGAATTATCTCTTTATGCCTTTTCACGCATCCATGCTTTTACTGAAGCTTGATCTTAATTTTTATTCCATGAGCTCCGGAAAATTGGAATGATTAAATTTCCATAGGTATGAGGTACGGTCTCCTGACATGACAACAACTAACATTAAATATCATTAATTGCATTAAAAACATAAATTATGACCTTTAGAATTAAATACAATTTTATTGAGGTTCAATCATTTTTCATGACTATCAGTGAGTCATGATATCGGTGAGACATTTTGAATCTGCATCAGTTTTGGTTGCATCAGCATTGGTGTCTCAACATCATCGGTGTCTTAGCATCAGTATCATAGCATCGGTATCTTAGCATCAGTGTCTTAGCATCGGTGTCTTAGCATCGGTGTCTTATCATCTGTGTCTTAGCATCGACCTCTTAGCATCGGTGACATAGCATCGCTGTCGTAGCATCACTGTCTTAGCATCAGTGTCTTATCATCGGTGTCTTATCATCTGTGTCTTAGCATCGGTAGATTAACATCAGTGTCACTTTGGACCTTTGATAGTTATCAGTGCGACCATTCATCATCGGTGTGATTATTCATCATCGGTGACTCAGGAAAATGACTATCGGTGAGTCAAGACATGGAATTCTTACAAAGTGTCTATTCAATCAAGAATACTTCCAGGTCAACCATAACTGTAAATTGATCATAGATAAAAAATTGTAGATATTATTTAAACACATTTAGAACATGTTGATGAAAAGACTAAAAGGAAATAAATAATACTAAGATTTGTGATTATTAAAATAACCATTCTACAGAGAGTTCAACAATCTCCCCCTTTTTGATAATTAGAAATCAATGGCATAAATGAAGAGGGAATATAGTATTTCATTCATTATTCTCCCCTTATAAAAAAGAATATATTCCAAGAGATAAAACATGGTTAAAATAGAAACCAGAACATATATATAACTGAGGCATTCTCCTCTTTCAACATTTCTCCCCCTTTGTATACATGCATGTGATAAATAGCCAGCATGGGCTCGTATGGACATTCAGTTCACCCATCCAGATACATGATCTCCCTGAGTATTCATATGCATTCATGATTCCTCTATTTTCTCTCCTTTATTTCTCTACCCCTTTGGGATTATCAAAAAGAAGAGATAAAGAAGATAAGAAAGAATATTCTATAACAACAATGAGTACACATATTATAGACAAGAGTGAATAGTTCCGGAAAACAAGTACCCTAACAAAAATTGACTATAACAGCTATTTGTTTGGGTGCAAGGGAGCTTTCCCTTTAGTAGTAGGAGTAATTAAAGGTCCAGAAGGTTGTTGGGTAGAAGGTGGAACATGACTTATGGAGATAATAGGTAGGACGACCCGAGCTGGGCGAACTGTGAGTTCCAAGGTCACATGCTGCGAAGAAGGTGATTCTGAAGATTGCTGTTGAAAGACTATTCTATGACTAGAAAGTGATTGAGAAACAAACATCTGGCTGGGAGCAACATCTGATGATTTAAATGTATCAGCTGCAGAAAAAACAAAGGCTTTTTCTTGCACATGAAGGTAGGGTTTTAGAAAATTTATGAAGTCTTGAATGACTTCTCCACTGCACTTCATGGATTTTTCAATATCGTCATTTTTTTGCATGAAATTTTCTAATGTGGGGGTAAAATCTTTTAACAGCTGAACTTGAGCTTTAAAAGCTTGAGTCACTGGAGGGAGTCTCATGTTATCTATCAGTACTTTAAAATGATGATTCAACTCATGATTTGTATAGATCTTAGAGAAATAATTATCTACTTTCTCCTTAATCTCCATTTGTGCTTTTGTAGAATCATCTGAATACAACTATACCATTTTATGCACATGATCACTATGATCATTAATTTTCTTCAAAGAATCTAAATCTAAAATCTTCCCAAGAGCTTCCATATCCTATTTAACAACATCTCTTAAGGTATCTAATTCACGACCAGTGATCTTGGTCACCTTGGCATTGCCAGCCTGAGCAATAACCTGAGTAATCTAAGATTTTGACATGCTCAAATATGCTTTCATCAAATGTTCGATCAGATTTCTTAAAAAATCCATCATACCAGATATGGTTGTTCTAAACTCACCTGATAGAGAAACAAGATTGATGCCTACCTCCGTAAGAGTTTTATTCAAAGAGGTAATATGTCTGCCAATCGATTCACTGTAATTTCAGAGGTTTGGTTTGATAAGGCTTTCCACTCTTTGAGCCAAATCATTCATAGTAGCATTAGATAATGTTAATGGTGTGGGATTAGGAATATGAGATAGCTCACTTTTCACAGTCTCCCTAATGGCTTGAATCAATTCAACCTCGAAATTATCAAAATCTAACTGAGAAACTGTCAGATCAGGTCTACCTTGAGATACTGAAGGATCGGGTCTGACATCTATTCTTTGCAAAAACTCAGCAACAAATTAATCCTTAACAGAATCACTTATGCTTACAATATCCACTTCTACACCTTCCTCTTCCTCTGGGTAGTCTATTCCTAGAACAATAAGACATGGATGCTCTTCCCATGCCTCTTTTCATGAAGGGTATATAGGTTTCACAAACTAAGGTCGTCCAGAATTTTCAGGAAGGACTTCTCCATACTCATCACTCTCAAACTGTTCTATCCTATTAGTGATGTATGGATTATTTGTCGTGAAATCCTCAATCAATTAATTTTTCCCCAAAAAACAATGCAATATAGCAGTCCCTGGATTGTCTCTCAAGAAGGTTGCAGTTTGAGTTGCCAAACTGTCACTTTTTTATTGGTTTGTTTTCACATGAAATGGAAAATTGGGGATTTGATTAAAGACTCAAGAACATAAAATAAATAAAAACTAAAGAGAATGAAAATTGGATAATGAGCTAGAAAATTTATTGGAAATAAAATGGGTTTTAAACCAGAATCAAAACAGTGGTTACAGACAAGCTTTAACCTCTCGGACACTCCCCTCTTCCATGTTTAAAATTATATCTCTAATGAATCTCTCAATGACTACCCAAATACCTGTAGATAAACATTTTATTTGGAAAGGATATCATATTAAGACCTCAATATGATCGTTTCCCCTCCTATAGAAGTGATCTAATTATTTGAATACCTTCAAATAACCAAACATAACCGAAATCACTATACTCAACAGCAAGACCTCACCGCAGAAATTTAAATAGTGAAATGGAATATTTTACTTTATATATTGGGAAACCATCCAGAACAAAAAAGTTGAAAATATATTCAAAAAAGAAAACAACCGTTGTCATTAACGAAATATAAATTCAAAGGAGATGCAACAGAGATTACACATGAAGATCAAAACTCGGAAGGGAGTGTCCGTCGGTTGTCGTCGTCTGCAACCACTTGGTGTTTAGCCTTGCATCACTTGATCAGACCATATCACCTCCATTCTAGAATGAGTGTACACCATATTCATCATTGTCTCCACAAATCCAACCCCCCTTGAAATGAATGAAGAGATAGGGAGAATAGGGGAGGAGGGTTGGAAATCTTCTATCCAGATTATGTCCGCCCGAAATATGATTCTGTTTGGAACACCTATTGGCCGAATCAACCTCTGGATCCTTCTAAGGAGTTGTTTAAAAATATATTCTCTGTCGGTGAAAAATATATCAGCATCTTTGGAGACGTGTTAAAAAAGTTATGAATTAATTACTCCACGACTCTTTCTATTCCCGAGGAGACCTTTCATCTCCCACTTGTTTGACTCGATCATAGTGTGCTCAAATTATTGAGAATGACCTTGAAATTAATCTTGAATGCGAGACTTATAGTACTATTGCAAGCCCAGTTGGAATTAATGATATTGGAAACATTTAGCTGAAGTTATGCTCTATTTATTGAGGTGGGCTCCACACATCCGAACATACAAACTCTTCCCAAAGAATGATTTATTTGGACCCTTAGATGGAAGATTTCAATCATGATAGAGTTGAAATATATGAAGATAACATTACAGGTGTTCCTAAAAAAACGAATCAATGGAATTGGATAAGTATTTAAAAAGATATGACCAAATACTCAGACAAGTCAAAAACTACTTAAAATCCAGAATTAAGGCATTTTCACAATTTAGCTCAAAATACAAAAATATTCCAAAAATGATGCAACTGAACATGTAATGACACATTTTTGAGGACTAAATCATTGAAATTTAGATAAAATATATTGTAAATATCAGCTCTATCAATTCCCCCACAATTACAACTTAGTCTTTTGGACAAGTGATCATTAAAACCAAATCGGTGCATATTCAAAATACAAAGCAATGAGGTTCACCAATCAACCACCAAGAATCAAATGATATAATGCCTCATAAAAATTGATTCTAGTTTTAAATTCCGTTCATTCAATCCATTTCAAATCATTTTCTCCTCTAATTCACCTAACACAATCACCTCACAAAAATTTTCTCTCAACACAAATATTGATTTCCAACAAAGCTTCTCTCAAGAAAACATGCAAGAATCATCATAGGCTTGAAAATTTTCTAAATATCCACCTGATGTGAGCCATGAAAAATGTGATCATCTTAAGGGATTTTCAAGGATGTTCTGTGGATAAAGGTGGGTGGGTCTCAAAGGTCCAAAATTTTGAAGCTGAATAAGGAGGGTTTGGCTTATTTTGGATGAAAAAAATACATGAATCTAATCTTCACTCATGTGGGGAATTCCTCATTACTCTCCTCCAATGAAAGTCATATTTGAGAATCCCTAGGAATATCTTTTCCACCTCATTCCATCCAAATGTCAGCAGCAACAGTTACATTTCTCTTTTTTTTCAAAAGCTCCAGATTGGGAACAACTTTCTTCCATCAAGAGATCCAGATAGGCACAGCTCTCTTCAGTTGAGAGTTCCACATAGGCACAACTCTCTTCCTTTGAGAGCTCCATACAGGCACAACTCTCAGAAATCAAACATCTTTTAGCAGAAAAAACATCTCTTCATTGTTTAGATAACCACCCAAAGCAACAACAGATGACGTATCACACCACAAGTCATCTCCCCCACACTTGAGTTCAACTAGATCATGCATTTATACATCCAGAGCAGGTTGGAAAAGGAAAATGGCTTGTAATGTGGCTATCTAAAAGGAAGTACATGGCAAATAAGGGCTCAAGAAAGATAAAATGTAAAAGGTGGGCCAGAATAAAAGGGATAATCGTGAAAAAGGGGCTTTCAATCACAAACAAATTGCCTCAATCATTTCAATCACACTCACCTTAGACCTCAAGTTTTGATAGAAAAAGATCAAGTTCTGGTTCAATCAAACAAGCATTCTTTGGTTCACTCAAGAAGTAGGATGAATGTAAAGAAGATGAAAAATTTGTTCAAAATACTCATGGGCAAGTGGTTTTCAATATTAGACAGCATTCATGGAATGGAATTCCAAATTCAATGGTTTTTTCAATATTTTTGAACTTGAAATAGCGACTTTTTCAGCATTCATTTTTAACCAGATTCAAGGGACCAATTGGTTCACTCATTGATAGGGTTTTAAAAGATCATCATGTAAGCTCAAATGTTTTTAAAAATTTTAAATAAAACATAAAAATTTTGAAAAATAAAAGAACACACCAAAAATTGGAAGAGAGAGAAAAGAAAAGGGAAAAAAAATAAAAAAATGAAATGAAAGAACACAAAATCCTAATCTACCCAGCATGTTCCTCCCCCCACACTTATTTTGTGCAATTTCCTCATTATGTAAATATATATATATATATGAATATGAAATTCAAGAAATCAAATACATTACAACAAAAAAAAAGTTAGAAGGAAAAACACAACCTGGAATCATTTGTATTCTGCTTCATGAAGATGGATCTCCTCCCCCTGAGGATCATGAACATTATCTCTAAACACCTTCAACCTATTCCCACTGACTGTGAATGGTGTCCCTTTGCTTGGTTCTTTAATCTAGATTGCACCAAAAGTAAAAACATGAGTAACAATGAATGGACCAGACCATTTGGAATGAAATTTACCTGGGAACAGCTTCAATCTGGAATCAAACAGCAACACTTTGTCTCCTTCCTTGAAGTTTTTGTTGAGAATCACTCAACATGAAATGATTTGGTTTGTTCCTTGTACAGCCTAGAACATTCATATGAATTCTTTCTGATCTCCTCCAGCTCTTGGAAACAAAATTTTCTTTCATCCCCAGCAGAAAACAGATTCATGTTACATGTTTTAACAGCCCAAAAAGATTTGTGTTATAACTCAACCGGAAGGTGAAAAGCCTTTCCATAGACTAATGTAAATGGTGACATGACAATTGGGGTTTTAAATGTAGTCCTATAAGCCCATAGTGCATCATCAAGTCGCAAACACCAATCCTTTCTATTTGGGTTCACAGTTTTTTCCAGAATTTGTTTGATTTCTCAATTGGACAACTTAGCCATTCCATTTGTTTGGGGGTGATAGGGTGTAGAGACCCTATGATGAACTCCATACTTCTTCAATAGTGATTCCAATGTCTTGTTACAAAAATTAGTACCTTGATCCGTAATCAAGAACTTTGGGAATCCAAACCTTGAAAATATATTTCCCTTTACAAACTTGGACACAGTTTTGGCATCATCAACTCTTGTGGGAATAGCTTCTACCCACATGGATAAATAATCAACAACAAGTAAAATGTAAAGATATCCAAATTAATTGGGAAAAGGTCCCATGAAATCCATACCCCAAACATCAAATACATCACAAAACAACAGAGGTTGTTGTGGAATCTCATTCCTTTTGGAAATGACCCCTTGGAATTGAAAATTTCTACATGTCCTGCAGAAATCAAAAGAATCTCTAAAAATGGTAGGCCAATACAAACCAGAATCCAGAACCTTTCATGCAGTTCTTTGAGGCCCAAAGTGTCCTCCACAGCTCAATGTGTGACAAAAGTTTAGGAAAGATTGGAATTCAGAATTTGGAATGCATCTCTTAATCATTTGATCACTACCAACACGCCACAAGTAAAGATCATCCCAAATGTAATACTTTGAATCACTCAAAATTTTAGAAAATTGATTCTTGGAAAACCAGTGGGGAACATAATCAGAAGCTAAATAATTCACCATATCAGCAAACCAGGGCCTTTCAGTTTGACAAGCATACAACTCCTCATCTGGAAAAGTTTCTTTAATTGGAAGATAGATCTGATGAACCCCATTCAAAACAGATGTTATCCTACTCAAATGATCAGCAACAAGGTTTTCACTTCCCTTCTTCTCCTTTATTTCAACATCAAAGTCTTGTAACAACAAAATCCATCTCAAAAGTCATGGTTTTGCATCATGTTTCTTCATCAAAAATTTTATTGCAGAATGATCAGTGAAAACAATCACCTTAGATCCCAGAAGATAACATCTAAATTTGTCCAAAGCTAAGACAATATCAAAAATCTCCTTCTTAGTTGTTGTGTAGATTGATTGGGCATGATCTAATGTTCTAGAGGCATAGGCAATCACATGAGATTTCTTTTCCAACCTTTGACTTAAAACAGCCCCAAGAGAAAAGTCAGATGCATCAGTCATGATCTCAAAAGGAAAGTCCAATTTGGGAGGTTGAACAATGGGAGGAGTAATCAATTTTTGTTTTAGCTCCCCAAAGGCCCGTTTACAATTTTCATCAAAGACAAATGGGGTGTCTTTCTGGAGAAATCTAGAAAATCGAAGTGCAACCTTACTGAAATCCTTAATGAATCTCCTATAAAAACCATCATGAACAAGAAAAGATCTCACATATCTGATTGTTTTTGGGTATGGCAATGATTAAATGACCTCATCTTTGGACTTATCAACTTGAATTCCATCCAAAGACACAACATTTCCAAGAACAATCCCTTTACCCACCATGAAATGACATTTTTCATAATTAAGAACAAGGTTCTTATCAATGCACCTTTCAAGAACCTGAGCCAGACCTTCCAAACAACTTTCAAATGATGAGCCACAAACAGTGAAGTCATCCATAAAAACTTCCATGCATATTTCAATAAAATCCAAGAAAATACTCATCATTCACCTTTGAAAAGTTCCAGGAGTATTGCACAAACCAAAGGGAATCCTCCTATAATCAAATGTTCCAAATGGGCATGTGAATGTGGTTTTTTCTTGATCCTCCGGTGTAATATGAATTTGGAAATAACCAGAGAATCCATCCAAGAAAACAATAATGGGTTTTTCTAGCCAGTCATTCAAGGACCTGATCAAGAAATGGAAGTGGAAAGTGGTCTTTCCTCGTAGCCAAATTGAGCTTCCTATAGTCAATGCACATTCTCCATTTACTTGGAAGCCTAATAGGAACAAGCTCACAAAATTCATTCTTTGAGATTGTGAAGCCACCTTTTTGGGAACTACATGGATTGGACTCACCCATTGACTATCAGAGATGGGAATAATAATTCCAGTAGCTAAAAGGGTGATAACTTCTTTCTTAACAACCTCTAAAACTGTTGGATTCAACCTCCTTAGAAATTGTCTCACCGGTTAAAAATTTTCTTCCATGAAAATTCTATTCATACACAATGAAAGGCTGACTCCAGTTAAATCAGATAGAGTCCATCCAATAGCTTTCTACTGGGTTTTGAGGACTCCTAACAATTTATTCTCTTGGTCCTTCAACAAGTCTTTTGAAATTATAATAGGGAATGTTTCATTTTCACCTATGAAAGAATATTTGAGATTCTCATGAAGTGGTTTCAACTCTAACTCAGCTGGGGTATTTTCATTGATCAAGGAATATTGATTACAGGTGTGGTTGTTTAGTGGGGTTGCAGAATTTAAAGGACAATCACCATGAATATCAATTTCATTGTTCATGGAATTTGATTCTATCGGAAAATTTTCAATTTCTCCTGGGAGACCACTAGCAGCACTATGGATTTCTAGGGAGACATCTTCCTCAATGTTGAGATCAATAGAATCCTGCAAATCCATCACAACATTCCAAGAATCATCATCATCTCCCTTTTCCCTCAATTGTTGATCAGATTCAGCAACAAACAAATTTCCATCATCAAAAATATCAGCTAGTTTCTCATCATAGGAAAAATATGGGAACATATCAGTGGAAAACCAATCAATCATGTTCACTTGGGGGGATGAATGATCTTCGACTGGGTGTTTCATGGACTGAGAAATATTGAAATGAACAACTTCTCCACCAAACTCTAGTGAAAGTGTTCCCTTGTGAACATTGATGACTGCTTTCGTAGTTTTCAGGAATGGTCTCCCTAGAATGAGAGGTGCATGGGTACTAAACCTATCATCTTCCAAATCTAAGCCATAGAAATCCACAGGAAAAATCATGTCTCTCACCTGAACAAGAACATCCCCAATAACTCCAGCAGGCTTGGTGGTACTTTGGTTATCAAGTTGAATGATGATCCCAAAGGGTTTCAATTCTCTAACATGAAGAGATGAGTAAACAGAATGCGGCATAACATTGATGGAGGCCCCCAAATCAAGCATAACATCCTTGAATTCACATTTCCCAATGGTGCAAGGAATGGTAAAAGTTCTTGGGTCTTTACATTTGATAGGCAAGGCATGCTGGATCATGGATGAAGTATTCCTCCCTATGTTGACCTTTTCACCTCCTTTGAATTTCATCTTGTGGGTACACATTTCCTTCAAAAACTTTGCATACCTTGGAATTTGTTTCACAGCATCAAGCAAAGGTATATTGACTTGAAATTTCTTAAAAGTCTCCAAAACCTCCTTATCCAACTCTTTCTTAGCACTTGAATTCACTGGTGGTTCACTCCTAGGGTAGGGCAATGGTGGTTTGGTTGTTTCAAGGCTATTTTGAGCAATTCTTGAGAAACAAAAGGTCCAGACATCCTCTTCCAATCCCTCTTTGTTCGTTCAAGCAACATTTATTCTCTTGAAATTGTGTTTCCCTTCAAAGAACATTTAGAATTTACAGCATTTCCATCTGTGGTGGGATTATCAACAGCAGTTTCAACAACAGGTTTTGGTTTCTCTATTTGAGGGGTATTCATTTGTTTTCCACTACTAAGTTCAACTGCACTCACATTTTCCTTCCATTTATCTCTCGGATTCACTTGGGGTTGTGAGGGAAAACCTCCACTCATTTGATTTTTATGCATCTAAGATCAGAGGCAAGTTGACCCATTTGAGTCATTAGGGTATTCAAAATGTTTTGTTGTTGGTCTTGTGTTTGTTTCATTGCCTCATGTTGTTTACTCATTGCATCTTCAATATTACTCTCTGAATTTTGAGTGGGAGGGGTAGCCTAAAAGTTTCATCCAGAATGAGAATTGGCTTGCTCATTGAAATATCTTGGTTGTGAATTGCTTTATTGTCCTTGGAAGAAGCGTCTAGGTTGATCAGGCAATCGAAATATTTCATTAGAGTGGTTGTTCCAGCCTTGATTGAAATTTTGATTTGACTGAAATGGCCTTTGTTGGTTTGATTGAAAGGGTTTTCCTGGAAAAAAAGCATTGCAGTTTTCAGAAGGTTCCTGCATTTGAGGGCATTGGTCACTAAAATGGTCATTGGAATAACAAATTACACAGTAGACTTTCATTTGAAATGTTTCTTCAGGTTTGGGTGGAGTTGGTGGGGTATTGGATAAAATCATTGACCTCACCATGGTGGTAAGATCAGAAAGTTGACTCGCAATCATATTATTTTCCGGACTAGCAATGGGGAACTCTTGGGCAGATTTCACAAGAAGAAGTCCTCTTGTTCTAAACTGTTGAGCATTTTGGGCCATGTTTGCAATTAATGTCCTAGAAGCAGTTGGTGTTTTGTCAACTAGAGCCCCTCCTGCAGCAGCATCAATCATGCTTCTATCAGTAAGACACAATCCCTCATAAAAATATTGAATCAAAAGTTGGTCACTTATTTGATGGTGGGGGAACTGAAACAAAGACTTTTGAAGCGTTCCCAATACTCATGAAAAGTTTCCCCTTGAGTTTGCCTAATTCCACAAATCTCCTTTCTAATGGAAGTATTTCTAGAAGCAGGGAAATATTTTTCAAGGAAATGATTTTTCAATTCATTCCAATCCCTAATCAAAGTAAAATGTAAATAGAAAAACCGTTCTTTGGAAACTCCTTCTAACGAAAAAGGAAAAGACCTCAATTTCATTTGATTTGCATCAATGCCCTGGGGTTTCATGTTGACACAAAGATTACTAAATTCCTGAAGGTGTTTATGTGGATCTTCCCCAGGAAAACCATTAAATTTTGGATGTTGGTGAATGAAACCAGATTTAATTTCAAACCAAGCAGGTGCATCAGGATATTCAACAGGATTTTATTGATTTGCATCATAAGATAAAGCCAATTCTTTCAAGGTTCTATTTTCAGCCATTGGAATTTAAATTTCAGCCAGGTTTCTTCTAAGTGCGTTATTAGAAGATTCAAAACTTGGTACAAGGGGATTTATGGTAGCTCTATTCCTAGAGTGAAAAGTTCTATCAATTTTAGAATCTAATGGGAACAAATTTGGGTTAGAATTCCGGGTCATGCAAAAACAATTTTCACACAAATCAACTCAATCAACCTCCTCGGAAATGGATCCATTTGATGTATTGATTATTTGTCGCGAAATCCTCAATCAATTAATTTTTCCCCAAAAAAATGCAATATAGCAGTCCCTGGATTGTCTCTGGAGGAGGTTTCAATTTGAGTTTCCAAACTGTCACTTTTTTGTTGGTTTATTTTCACATGAAATGGAAAATTGGGGATTTGATTAAAGACTCAAGAAGAAAAAATAAATAAAAATTAAAGAGAAAGAAAAATGGAGAAAGACCTAGGAAATTTATTGGAAATAAAATGGATTTCAAACCAGAATCAAAACAGTGGTTACAGACAAGCTTTAACCTCCTGGACACTCCCCTCTTCCTTGTTTAAAATTATATCTCTAATGAATCTCTCAATGCCATCCCAAATACCTCTGGCTAAACACCATATTTGGCAATGATATCATATTAAGACCTAAATATGATCATATCCCCTCCTATAGAAGTGATCTAATTATTTAAAGACCTTCAAATAACCAAACCTAATCGAAATCACTATACTCAACAGCAAGACCTCACCGTAGAAATTTAAATAGCGAAATCGACTATTTTACTTTATAGACTGGGAAACCATCCAGAACAAACAAGTTGAAAATATATTCAATAAATAAAACAAATGTTGTCATTCAAGAAATATAAATTCAAAGGAGATGCAACAGAGATTACACATGAAGATCAAAACTCGGAAGGGAGTGTCTGTCGGTTGTCGTCGTCCGCACCCACTTGGTGTTTAGCCTCATATCACTTGATCAGCCCACATCACCTCAATTCCAACAAGAGTGTACACCATCATCTTAATTGTCTACACAAATCCACCCCGCCCTTGAAATGAATGAAGAGATAGGGAGAATAGGGGAGGAGGGCTGGAAATCTTCTATCCAGATTTTTTCCGACCAAACTATGCTTCTGTTTGGAATAGCTACTGGCCGAATCAAACTCTGGATCCTTCTAAGGAGTTGTTTAAAAATGAATTCTCTATCGGTCCAAAAAATATCAGCCACTTTGGAGACGTTTTGAAAATTTTATGAATTAATTACTCCATGACTCTTTCTCTTCCCGAGGAGACCTTTCATCTCCCACTTGTTTGACTCGATCATAGTGTGCTCTAATTATCAAGTTTGACCTTGAGAATAATCTTGAATGCGAGCCTTGGAGAACTCTTTCACGCCTAGTTGAAATTAATGACATTGGAAACATTTGGCCGAAGTTATGCTCCATTTATTGAGGTGGGATCCACACATCTGAACATACAAACTCTTCCCAAAGAATGATTTATTTGGACCCTTAGATGGCCTATTTCGATCTTGATTCAGTTGACATATATGAAGATAACATTCCAGGTGTTCCAAAAAAACGAATCAGTAGAATTGGATAAGTATTTAAAAAGATATGAACAAATACTCAGACAAGTCAAAAACTGCTTAATATCCAGAATTAAGGCATTTTCACAATTTAGCTCAAAATACAACAATATTCCAAAAATGATGCAAAATAACATGCAATGACACATTGGTGAGGACTAAATCATTGAAATTTAGATAAAATATATTGAAAATATCATCTCTATCACTTATCCAAAGGGATATTTTCTTTCTCAATAGGTTTGGTTTGATGATCATCTTGGATCACATTTTGACCTTCAATAGTTCGACCATCATCATCATCATCATCAGCATCAACATCATCACCATCATCATCATCAGAATCATCACCATCACTTTCACTATCACCACTACCAACAACACCATCAGCATCACCCTTAACACCATCATCACCTTCATCATCATCATCATCATTAACTGATCTCTCACTTGAACTATATGTACTTCCAGATTCATGCTCCTCAGAAGTTGATTCAGTAGTCTCGCTTTCTTCATCATCATCTAAAAGCAGTTCAATTTTTGGTGAATTGAGAGGAGGAATTGTTGAACCAAATTCCATCATTCTTATCTTTGGGCTAATAGTATCAGGATCACTGCTTTCATCAGGAGATGATTCTGCCTCTTCTTCAGCATTTAGATTCTCATCAGCTTCTTATTCTTCTTCTGTTCCTTTATTACAGGATTCACCAGTTTCTTTAGGAAAAACCACTTCCTCTTCATCATCTGAATAGATCACTTCCTCATCCAATTTTATGCTAGGATCTCTTACTTCCCGTGGTTTCCTTGGATGATCAGTAGGATTGAAGGACTCATATAACTTTTCTTCATCATCAACCCAATCTTTCTTCCATGGGATCCAATTGATTTTCATTCTCTTACAAATAACATTGCTAAAACAAAATCTTACCAATGAGATACACTCATCTCCATTATCTAGATAGCCTATGAACTTCAACAGGGTAGAAATATGTTTAGAATAAAACAGAGTAGTAGGTTTCTTTAAAGGTTTTATCATATCAACAATATGCTCAGAAAAATATCTACATAGATTGATCTTTTCACCATTCAGTAAAAGAAATAGATGAAAAACATCTTGATACTTTACTACAGAAAAATCACATTTTCTAGGACATATTTGATGATGAATAAATTTGAACAGGATTCGGTTATCACCATCCAACTCAGCAGCAATTATCCTTCACGATTCAGACTTCCCAGTCAAAAACTCCAGGGCTAGCTCATAAGAAATATAATCAGTTTTGGGAGTAATATTACCAGAATAGTTCTCGTATCTTCCATGGTGAGGTACTCCTAGACATTCAACCCACTGTTTTGATGAAAACGTAATCTTTTTCCCTTTTATTATAGAAGACAGTCTTACAGCCTCTACTCCATCAAAATCAATATCCAGGTCCAAATAGAACTCATGCACTAGCTTCAGGTAAAAGTCACTATAATTATTACAAAACCACTCCTTCTAGACTTGAGTTTCCAACACTTTTAAGAGAATGGACTTTCTATATAAATCCCATGAAAAAAAATTTCCATTTCAGCTATAACATCTTGTTTTTCTAGCTCTGGGTTCACAGACCTCTACGTCGTACTGCTCGACTCACCTCGAGCATTCTTGACAGGTGAAGTTCCATTAAATTCCTTACTCTGTCTCTTTTTCTTGGTCATTTTGAGGTTCTGAGATAATCTAGAGGCTTGGAAAGATTCAAAAGGCTCAGGTTTTAGAGAAGAGAGGAGAGAGTTCGACGGGAAATGGAAGGTCAACATGCTTTAGAGAATGGAATAACCACGTGTCATTATTTGTATCATTTAGGGTTATAAATAATAAAATATCGATTAAGTAAAAAAACATCTTTTTAAATAGACAAAAGTAATTTTGAAAAATAGTACGACACAATCGGTAGCACTTATCGAAATGACAGATTGGTTTGAAAGATTGGTTTGACAGATCGGTTTGACAGAGCAGTTTGACAGATCAGTTTCATAGATCGGTTTGATAGATTGGTTTCACATATCTGTTTAACTGATCGGTTTCACAGATCAGTTTGAGAGATTGGTTTCACAGATTGGTTTGACAGATCTGTTTCATAGATCGGTTTGATAGATTGGTTTCACAGATTGGTTTCATAGATCTGTCATACCTAAATCTTGTTTAATCGAGTTTAACCATTCAGAATTTCAGGGCTTGGTGAAAATATTGGCTAATTGATGTTCAATTCCTATAAACTCAAGAGTAATATCACATTTTTGGTAGTGATCTCTCAAAAAGTGATGTATAACATCAATGTGTTTGGTTCTAGAGTGATAAACATGGTTTTTTGAA
Source organism: Viscum album (assembly GCA_963277665.1). NCBI lineage: Eukaryota > Viridiplantae > Streptophyta > Magnoliopsida > Santalales > Viscaceae > Viscum > Viscum album. The sequence goes on from OY728138.1 coordinate 1,146,089,413, forward strand.
ATGTTAATTTCACTAGTGTTATAACAGTTAATTGAAATATGCTTAAAATCATATCCATAGTCCAAAAGAGTGTGTTTCATCCCCAGAATTTTTGCACAATAACTACCATCTTCAATGTATTCTGCTTTAGTAGTAGATAATGCAATAGAGTTCTATTTCTTACTACACCAAGATACTAAGGATTTTCCAAATAAATGACATGTTCGAGATGTAATCTTCCTATCTAACTTTCATCCATCAAAGTCACCATTTGAATAACTGATTAGCTAAAAATATTTTCTTTTTGGATAAAACATGCCTAAGTTTACAGCGTGTTTAAGATACTAAAAAATTATATTAACAACAAGTAAATGAAATTCTTTCGGGTTTGCTTGAATTCATGCACACATACACACACTAAAAATAATATATGGTCGACTAGCAGTAAGGTAAAGTAAGCTTCCAATCATACCTCTATAATTGGATTGATCCACTAGTTTCCCAGTTTCATTTGCATCCAATTTACATATTGTACTCATAGGAGTATGACTTTCCTTAATACTATCCAAACTAAAACGTTTTAGAAGATCCTTTGGGTATTTACATTGATTCAAAATAATACCTTTTTCATTTTTGAAAAACATTAAATCCAAGAAAATATTTATGTTCTCCCATTAAACTCTTTTAAAATTCATTTTGCATACTCTTTGAAAATTTAGTACATAAATAAAGTTTATAAGATCCAAAAATAATATCATCAACATATATTTGAACTATTAAAACATCTTTAGAAATTCTTTTAATAAAAAGATTTGGATCAGAAATCCCTTTTGTAAAACTTTTTGAAATATGAAAATCAATAAGTCTATCATACCAAGCTCTTGGAGCCTATTTTAAGCCATATAAAGTTTTATAATGTTTAAAAACATGATTTGGAAAATGAGGATTAATAAATCCAGGTGGTTTTTCAACAAAAACATCTTCAACAATAAAACCATTTAGAAAAGCACTTTTGACATCCATTTGATATAACTTGAAATTCAGATGAGCGTCATTTTTACATAAGATCTTAATGGCTTCTAATCTGGCGACAGGTGAAAAGGATTCCTCATAGTCTATACCTCCTTCTTGAATATATCCTTGTGCAACTATCCTAGCTTTGTTTCTTACTTTGATTCCATAATCATCAACTTTGTTTCTAAAAATCCATTTTGTGCCTATTGTAAAAGTGTCCTTAGGTCTGTCAACAAATTCCCAAACATTGTTTCTTTCACATTGATTTAACTCTTCTTGCAAAGCCATTACCAAATATTCATAATTGATAACATCATTGGCATTTTTAGGTTCTAGCTGTGAAATAAAGGATTGATGTTCAACCTGGTTTCTTAGAGAATCTCTATTATGTGTCCCTCTATCGAGATTACCAACAATAGAATCCAAAGTATGGTTCTTTATAATCCTTGTTGATCTAGTAAAGGTAAGACTAGAAATTTCAGGTTCATCTATAGGTTCGGGTTCAATAGAAGCAGATTCTGGAATATGTCCTATAATGACCCATACTTTACATACATTGTTAATACTTCAAAATTGAAGTACACTTATTACAACATATAAAAAACCATTAAAGGACCGTATAGGTATAGAGTCTTTAGAAACCGGGAAACATAAACAACTAGTTCATAAATCATATACGTTGTCTCACATTTATTTCATCATATCTAGAGTCCCTTTTTGGAATATCCTACTTAATAACCTTCTTCTTGACCTGGGGAAAGAAAACATACAAAAAGAGTGATCTCAAATGCTCAGTAAGGGTAAACAAAAGAAATATCAATCACATCATATTCATAAGAACATAACATTTTGGAAATATTACCCTGCAAAAGAGATCATAATTTCATAATATGGGATAAATCATAGTAGTGAAATGTAATCCTAATAATCATAACTTAAAACATGAATCTTTGTGGCATACACACATAATCATAGAGAATAATTTCTTATTATTCAAGACTCATTTCCAAGACTATCTTAGCAGACAAATTCCATTTCTGAGCCGAGTTCACTCCTTGTTTCAGTGTTGTTTCACTGAACCGGTTTAACCTGCCGTTCCAGCCATGTCTATCTCATGAGATATAAATCATTACCCAATGAATTTGAGGGAGATATAGGTCCTACCCATCTCATAATGATACCATTCTTATGTGTGGCACAAAATCATTCATCATACATCATTGCATAAACCATGTAATAAAAATGGGACTCTTAAACATCACGCCAGCATAACATAATCCATAAAAGGATATCGTAAAAATAATTCCATCATAACATAATCAAATCAATGTAAAAAAAGGGATATAAACAGAACCCTATATTATCTTAGATGGAAAATAATATTGATAAAACACTTGAACTCCATTCTTGAGGAAAATATCCTTTCTACTTCAAAAAAAATTCCCTTTATTAACATATCATACAATTATAAACTAAGAGAATTTGATTAAAAATAAACTTCAAAACTTTTAATGGAAGCTTCATGGATATAATTTTTTATGAAATCATAAAATCCATTCTTTCCGTATAAGTTAAAAAAACATTCTTCTCATACTTTGGTCAGAAAAGTCAAAAAGTACCTCGTACGAAAAACGACAAAAGATTCCATTCATATCTTTTACTAAAAACTCACCGAAGAGTAGAATTTTATTTAAACAATTGTAGAAGTATATAAATATTACATATTGAGGAATAATATATGTGGATGATAAATATTCCCCAGTAAATTCCGATGTATAAACAATCTCGGATAAAAAATGAGATTGTGAGATTTTTCCTTACCTTAGGTCTGATTTGCTTTATAAGTGTCCAAACCTCCTATATAATGATTTAAATAATTTCATTCACTTATTCTAGAATCATACTCATTGTTATGATATCAAATATGGTCATATTCTTTGCTTCTTATTAGTAATATTTCATTTCTACTTGTTATTCGGGTGTTTATTACTTTTTGTTCTTATGCGTGTTTTGTTGAATAAATTCTCATTCTTATTATTAGGTTATAGATACATCATTTAAAGAATGGTATTACTGTAATATATATTTTATATTTATTCATTCAATTCATTTATATAATCATTATGCAATGAAGATCATGTAGAACAAGTCACATCACATCGTGGAGACGGTATACCATACGTACGCATGAGCGATGATATTGTTCCCATGATCGTGGAATTGTATTGGAGTGTATGTATACTATTTCAGAATCAATAACAATTTTCAATAATCATATATAGTCATTATTTAAACCATTATACCCATCCAAGTAAGGTGGTGGTAAAAAATAGATTACACCACGGCGTGGAGACGGTATTCCGTATGTACGCCCACGCGGTGATTTCATTTTCCATAGGATGGATAGATTGTGAAATAGGGTTGTTTCATACCTATAATAAAATATCAGTATATGAGTGATACTTATGTTATTACTTCACAATTAAACAACTAAAGAAGAAGAAGTGGAAGAAGAAATAATGTTTAAAGAAGTGGTAACAGACATTACCTCTTCTTTGAAGCGCCTCTTTGAGACCTCCTTTTAGGGCACAAAAATTGGTCTTTGAAGAAGATCAGAACCCCTAGGATGTTTCTAGGGAAGTGGAGAAGATAATTTTTCAGGGTTTGGCCGAGCATGAAGGCTCAATGTGGTGTGAGGAAGAGAGGGAGGAGATGCCCTTTTATAAGGGAGGAGAGGGGCACCTTTGGAAAAACAAAAAATATTATTTTATTATAAAGTTATATTCAGTTTTTAATAGCTCCAAATTGATTTATTTAAAATCTAAGGTGAGGATGGGTCGAAATTTTCTCATCCAATATAATTTAGACAAGTTTAGGATTCTATTTTAACCTTATCATTTAGTTTTAACTTTAAGTTAGATAATTTAACTTTTACCATGTCTTCTTGTTTTCTTACACTATAAGGATAATAAAATAACTATAACAAGACAAAAGAAACTAATGTTTTTTATTATTAATATATATAACCTTATATAAGTCATTTGGCCAAACCATAGATTTTTAGGAATAAAATAACAATTTATAATATAATATTTCTTTTAAAAACTATTTTATGTCAATTTTGACACTATTTGGTAATTGATTTTTCTAAAAATCATAACATAATGATTAGTTATAAAAACGTTTCTTAAATCAATACTAACATGTCATATTAACCTAGAAAATTACTGTAATTCATAAAAAGCCTCAGATTACATTTATTTTTGTATTTATAACATCAATTATGTCAATATTTCATTAATAAGATAATTACTACATCATCATTGTGTCATTAATAAATTAAATTATTTAAAGTATAAAATTTACAAATAAAATACCATAATTTAGGAAGTATTTTTATCTTTCTAATGAATATTTATAGTCGAATTTATCTTATGTATAACCCTATATTAAAAATGATTTACTTATTAAACATTGATTTTAACTATTTTAACCCTTCTTTAAATAAATTAATATTAAATGTCCTAATCTAATCCAAGTGGGCCTAAATGGTCATATATTATTCCAAAGGTTGTTTTTGGTAGAATTAAACTTATCCAATAGAATTATTACATGTGTTAGGGTAATAATAATATCATTTGTATCTTAATTACCCTATTTACTTTTAACAGTGGTAAATAAAAGTAAGAAGTTACTATTCACCAAAAAATATTTTCATCTCATTGAACCAAATTTTACTTTCTGACATCAACCTTGTCTCTCGTATTTTTGAAATTCCATTCACAAAGGTGATAAAATTAAGTTTTATGTAAATTTGCAAATTCTCCTAGGAGTTGGGTAAAAGACGGTCAAATGTTCAATAAAATTTTTATATATCTAAAATTATTATAAAATGACTCCAATGAATTGCATTGAACTTATATAGGTATTATGTATCAATTTTGACCTAAATTAAATTTACATAAAATAAATAATTATTTAAATAAAATGTTGATTTTTAAATAGTAACCTAGTGTTTTCACTATTCATCAAAAATTGAATGTTTTCAGAAAAATACCAAAATTTCACCCTAGGATAATTTCGATATTCTGAATCCAAAAATGAAGACCATTTGGAAAAATAAAATTAAAATTTTTTCAAAAAGTAGGTATTACTATTCAGAACGGCTAGTTTTAATAAAATTTTAATAGCATATCATTGTTTTGTGAAACTCGGTATTGCGTACAATGGAAGCTATCAAGGAAGGTCGCGGTTGCATGTAAAGAAAGCCAAGCTAGTGTTGTGTGTAGTGAAAGAATCCTTTGATGATTTATATAACATAAAAACAAAATATTTCTCATAAAAGTCTCGGGTGAAACATTCTACCCCCCTTAATATTAATTTTGCCCTCGAAATTTGTCACATTGTAAAAACGGATGAGGATACCTCTCCCACATCATGTCCTCAAACTCCCATGTAGATTATTCTAATTGGTGGTTCCTCCATAAAACATTCACCAAGCGAGTGGTCTTGTTCCGTAAGACTTTTTCGCTACGATCCAGAATCTCTATCAGTTGTTCTTCATAAGAATGATCTTGCTCCAGCAGTACAACATCTGAGTTGAGTTCATGTGAAGGATTAGGTATGTACTTTCTCTGGAGAGATACATGGAAAACATATTGAACTTGTGAGAGATTTGGTGGAAGCGCCAATCGGTAAGCTACCTTCCCAACATGATCCAGTATTTCGGAAGGACCGATATATCTAGGGCTCAACTTTCCCTTCTTTCTAAATCTCATTACTCTCTTCGAAGGAGATATTCGTAAGAACAATTTATCACCCACTTCAATCTCTAGGTTTTTTCTTTGGTTGTCGGCATAATTTTTTTTGTCGAATATGAGCTGCTCTTATGTGTTGATGAATAGATCAGACCTTTTCTGCCATCTCATCAACATGATCAAGCCCTAATAGCTTTCTTCCCCAACTACATCCCAACGAGTTGGAGTCCTTCATTTCTTTCCATAGACAGCTTCATAAGGAGCCATCTGAATACTTGAGTGAAAGCTATTATTATAAGAAAATTACACCAAAGGAAGGTGTTGATCCCAACCACCTTTTATATCCTTATAGTAGGCTCTCAACATATCTTCTAGAGTTTGAATTGTCCTCTCAGACTGACCGTTTGTATGAGGATGATAAGCAGTGCTGAAACTCAACTCTGTATCCAGAGTATGCTGAAGGCATCGCCAAAACATGGAGTAAATCTCAGAACCCGATCAGATATAATGGAAAGTGCTACTCCATGAAATCTTACCACTTCCTTTACATATTTCCTGGAAAGATGATCTAGAGAGAAATCCTCTCCAATAGAATTGAAGTGTGTAGACTTTGTAAGACGATCAAATATGACACAGATAGAATTATTGCCTTTGGATGTTTTTGGAAGTCCAGTGACAAAGTCCATAGTGATGTATTCCCATTTCCATTCAGGTATGGGTAATGGTTGTGACATCCCCTTAGACTTCTGTCTCTCAGCTTTAACTTGCTGACAAACCAAGCATCGAGAGACATATTCAGCAACATCTCTTTTCATGCCATCCCCCAGAAGTACTCTTTCATGTCCCTATACATCTTCGAGCTTCCAGGATGAATAGAGAATGAAGAACTATGATCCTCATCCAGCAGCTCCTTCTTTAATTCAGGTATGGGAGGAACACAAACCCGATTCCTGAACCTTATTATTCCATAACAATCGAGGTTGAATTCAAGAACATTTATCACCTTCTTTGGTAACTCTACATCTTCATTCGGTACCTCTTAAATCTTGAAATGTATATATGGTTGAACATTCATTTGAAAAATATATGATTTTCCCCTTTAATTATAATTCCAAGATCCATCCATTGTAAATCCATAAATATTGGATCATTTTTGATCCTCATCATGGATAAGCTAGCATGGTCATGTCAACTTAATGCATCTTCCAGCTTGTTTGCTTTCCCAGGGTGGTAATGAATTGAGCAGTCGTAATCCTTAATCAACTCCAACCATCTTCATTGGCACATATTTAGTTCCTTTTCTGTGAATGTATACTTTAAACATTTATGATCAATATAAATATCACACCTTTCTCCATAAATATAATGCATCTAAATATTTAATGCAAATATTACCACAACTAACTCCAAATCATGAGTTGGGTAATTTTTCTCATGGATTTTCAACTATCGTGAGGCATAAGCTATAACCATATCGTTTTGCATAAGAACACACCCCAACCAATTCATGGATGCATCACTTTAGATCACAAACCTTTCTCTACTACAAGGAAGTGTGAGTAAAGGTGCACTTGATAACCTTCTTTTCAACTCCTTGAAATTCTCTTCACATTCCTCCATCCACACAAACTTAACTCCTCTTCGAGTCAACCTGGTGAGTGGATTAGATAATCGTGAAGAATCTTTCACAAAACGTCGATAATATCCAGCCAAACCAAGAAAACTTCGGATTTCAGTTACGGTTGTGGGTCTCGACCATCTTTCGATAACCTCTGTTTTTGCTGGATCCATGGATATCCCCTCTCTTGAGATTATGTGACCAAAAAATGAAAGTTTTTGAAGCCAAAATTCACACTTGGTAAATTTGGCATAAAGCTTCTCCCTTCTCAGGGTCTTCAATACAATTCTCAAGTGATCATAATGTTCTTCCTTACACTTTGAATAGACAAGAATATCGTCAATAAAGACTACCACAAACTGATCAAAATAGTCTCTAAAGACTCTATTCATCAGATCCATGAAGATAGCAGGGGCATTAGTAAGACCAAATGGCATCACTATAAATTCATAGTGTCCATACCTTGTATGGAAAGCCATCTTTGGTATATCCCCCCTTAGACCCTTAATTGATGATAACCTGAACAAAGATCAATCTTGTAAAAGTATTGAGCTCCGCGAAGTTGGTCAAATAAGTCATCAATGCGCGGAAGAGGATATTTGTTCTTGATAGTGATCTTGTTCAGTTCTCGATAATCAATGTAGAGTCTCATTGATCCATATTTCTTCTTAACAAATAGAATAGGTGCTCCCCAAGGTGACTCACTAGATCATATGAATCCTTTATCAAGATTCTCTTTGAGTTGCTTCTTCAATTCCTGCAACTCAATTGGGGCCATTCTATAAGGTGTCTTTGAAATAGGAAAATCACTCGGTACGAGTTCTATTGAAAAATGAACATCACGATTTGGTAGAAGACTCGGGAATTCCTCCAGAAAGACATTTTCAAACTCTCGTACAATGATTATATTATTAATCGTGAGTTTCGATCCAACCATTTGAGATAAATAACCTTCATTTATTTGAAATAAGACCCATAAGATGGAAGAAATTTCCACTGGAAGGTTATGTTTATCCTTGCATCGATAGACAATCATAGATTGATTTGGAATATGAAATGTGACTTCCCTTATTTGGAAATTGATATGAGAACCATATAAATAAATCCAATCCTTTCCAATAATCACATCAAATTCCACTATAGGATGGATCACAAGATTTTCTAGAAGCACTTTCCCACAAACTTCAATCAGAGATGAATTATAAACTTTTTATGCGACTGTTGTCCCATTAGGGGTTGTCACAGCTAACTCAACATATAATTGTTGATGTAATATGGTGATACCATTATATAGTTCTTTAGAAATAAAATAGTTGGTGGATCTAGAATCAAATAAAACATTTTCTACTTTAGATTCGATGGTAAGTGTACCTTTCACCACTTCGTTATCATACTCCACATCGCTGATAGAAATTGCATGTGAATTTCCTTTGTCTTTATCCTTAAGAGTTTGTTGGCATCGATCATCATCAACAACCCTTGGATTAGGGCAATGATTAGCATAATTCCCCATTTCCTTACACTTGTAACATTGAAGTGTAGGAGGTGCACTATGTGTAGCCTTTTCTTTGTTCACATCACTAGAAATCTTCTTCCCATCATTACGGAATTCTAAAGCCCGATGACCGTCCTTTCCACATTTTAAACATTAACATGTCCCTTTAGGAAAAATCCCTCCATGTTTCTTTCTACACATTGAGCATAAGGTAAAACTCATCTTCTTTTCAGTGTGATCTTTAGATTTCCCTTTGAATTCCATTTTCCTCTTCTTATCAAAACCATATGACTGATGGGTTACTCCAATCTCCATATCAACTTTGAGAGCACATCAAATGATTTCCTCATAACTATTGAAGTCCCTTATGGCTAACACCCTTCAAATACTTGGTTTTAAGCCACTAAAGAATCGATCGATCTTACTCTAAGGTTGGATAATAATACCAGAAGTGTACCTTGCAAGTCTTGTAAAATTTTCTTCATAGGTACCAACAGATTCATCATCCTTTTTCTTTAGTTCAAGAAACTCCTTCTCCATCTTTGATTGAAGAATACGAGGGAAGTACTTATTGAAAAATAAGTTCTTGAACTCGTCCCATTCCATGGACTCAATTTCATCTTTTGGCCTCGTATTCTTGATAAGATTCCACCATTGATCATCATCTCCTTCCAAACGATACACTGCTAAGATGATTGTATCATGTTCAGAACATTGAAGAACTGAAAATTTCTTTTCAGTAGTACTAATACATTGTTCAGCAACTAATGGATCAGTAGACCTGCTGAATGATGGTGGACACTTCCTCACGAAGGATTCAACAGAATGTTGCTCCTTACTTTGCTTGTTTGGAAGTCCTGCATGATTCATAGCTTGAGAAAGTTGTGTGAGCTTGGGTACAAGATTTTTCATTCCAGCTCCCATAACATTTGGTTGCTCTGGGGGACAGTCATTGCATTTCCCATCGCTTTCCGCATTAACACGGTTCCTTCGAGTTCTAGCCATTGACTAAAACCAAGAATAATAGTGTGAGAAACACTAATTATAATAGGAGAAACACATAATCAAGAATAAAATTTCACAGTTAAGGTCTTATCATAGGTTTTTCATGGCCATTTATAAAGCACTAAGATTGTGTTCTATGCTTAGACTTGTCCTTAGGGTTCTTACTAAGGCTTTCACATCCTAGTTTCCAATGGTTGACTATTCCTTTCCTCTGATACCAACTATAACGACCCATAATTTACATACATTCTTAATACTTCAAAATTGATGTACACTTATTACAAAATATAACAAAACCAAGAAAGGACCGTATAGGTACAGAGTCTTCAGAAATGGGGAAACATAAACAACTGGTTCATAAATCATCTATGTTGTCTCCCATTTATTTCATCATATCTAGAGTCCCTTTTTTGAATATCCTACTTAATAACATTCTTCCTAACCTGGGGAAAGAAAACATACAAAAAGGGTGAGCTCAAATGCTTAGTAAGGGTAAACAAAATAAATATCAATCACATCATATTCATAAGAAGATAACATTTTGGAAATCTTAACCTGCAAAAGAGATCATAATTTCATAACATGGGATAAATCATAGTAGTGAAATGTAATCCCAATAATCATAACTTAAAACATGAAACTTAGTGGAATACACACATAATCATATATAATGATTTCTTATTAGTAAAGACTCATTTCCAAGACTATCTTAGCGGACAAAGTCCATTTCTGAACTGAGTTCACTCCTCATTTCAGTCCTGTTTCACTGAATCGGTTTAACCTCTCGTTCCAGCCATGTCTATCTCATGAGATATAAATATTTACCCAATGCATTGGGGGGAGATATAGGTCCCACCCATCTCATAATGATACCATTCTTATGTGGACCACATAATCATAAATCATACATCATTGCATAACCTATGTAATAAAAATTGGATTCCTAAACATCATGTCACCATAACATTAGAAATAAAAGGATATCATAAAAATAATCCCTTCATAATATAATCAAATAAATTTAAAACAAATAGGGATAGAAACAGATCCCTGTATTATCTTAGATGGAAAATAATTTTGATACAACACTTGAACTCCATTCTTGAGGAAAATATCTTTTCTACTTCAAAAACATTTTTCCTTTAATAACATATCATAAAATTTTAAACTAAAATAAGTTGATTAAAAATAAACATTAAAACTTGTAATGGAAGATTCATGGAAATAATTTTTTATGAAATCATAAAATCTATTCATGCCGTATATGTTAAAAAAACATTCTTCTCATACATTGGCTAGAAAAGTCAAAAAGTACCTCGTACGAAAAACGAAAAAAGATTCCTTTCATATCTTTTACCAAAAACTCACCGAAGGGTAAAATTGGATTTAAAAAATTGTATAAGGATATAAATATTACATATTGAGGAAACATTTATGTGGATGATAAATATTCCACAGTAAATTCTGAAGTATAAACAATCTCGGATAAAAAATTGAGATTGCAAAATTTTCCCTTACCTTTGGTCCGATTTACTTAATAAGTGTCTGAACCTCTGATATAATGACTTAAATAATGTCATTGACTTATTATATAATCATAATTATTGTTATTATATCATATATTGTCATATTCTTAGCTTCTTATTAGTAATATTTCAATGCTACTTGTTATTCGGGTGTTTATTAATTTTTGTTCTTATGCGTGTTTTGTTGAATAAATTCTCATTCTTATTTTTAGGTTATAGATATCTCATTTACAGAATGGTATTAGTGTAATATATATTATTCATTCAATTCATTTATATAATCATTATGCAATGAAGATCATGTAGAACAAGTCGCATCACATCGTGGAGACGGTATTCCGTACGTACGCACGAGCGACGATATCGTTCCCATGATAGTGGAATTGTATTGAAGTGTATTTATACTATTAAAGAATCAATATAAATTTACAATAATCATATATAGTCATTATTTACACCATTATAACCATCCATGTATGGTGGTGGTGGAAAATAGATTACACCACGATGTGGAGACGGTATTCCGTAGGTACGCACGTGCGGTGATTTCGTTTTCCGTAGGATGGATAGATGGTGAAATAGGGTTGTTTAATACCTATAATAACATATCAGTATATGAGTGATACTTATGTTGTTACTTCATAATGAAACAAATAAAGAAGAAGAAGTGGAAGAAGAAATAAAGTTTATAGAATCGGTAACAGACATTACCTCTTCTTTGAAGCGCCTCTTTGAGACCCCCTTTTAGGGCACTAAAATTGGTCTTTGAAGAAGTACAGGAACTCTAGGATGTTTATAGGTAAGTGGAGAAGAGAATGTATCTGGTTTTGGATGATCTTGAAGGCTCAATGTGGTGTGAGGAAGAGAGGGAGGAGGTTCCCTTTTATAAGGGAGGAGAGGGGAACCTTTGGAAAAACTAAAAATATTATTTTATTATAAAGTCATATTCGGTTTTAATAGCTCCAAATTAATTTATTTCGAAGCTAAGCTTGGGATGGGTTGAAATACTCTCATCCAATATAATTTAGACAAGTTTAGGTTTCTATTTTAACCTTATCATTTAGATTTAACTTTAAGTTAGTTAATTTACCGTTTACTGTGTCTTCTTGTTTTCGTACACTATAAGGTTAATAAACATACTATAAAAAGCCAAAATAACCCCAAATTGTTTATTATTAATATATATAACCTTATCTAAGTCATTTAGCCTAACCTTATATTTTTAGGAATAAAATAACAATTAATAATATAATATTTGTTTTAAAAACTATTTTATGTTAATTTTGACAATATTTGGTAATTGATTTTTGTAAAAATCTTAACAGAATGATTAGTTCAAAAAAGTTAATTAAATCAATACTAACATTTAATATTAACATAGAAAATTATTTTAATTCATACAAAGTCTTAGATTCAATTTATTTGTGTATTTATAACATCAATTATATTAATATTTCATTAATAAGATAATTACTGCATCATCATTGTGTCATAAATAAATTAAATTATTTAAAGTCTAAATATTACAAATAAAATACTATTATGTAGGATATCTTTTTATCTTTCTAATTAATATTTATAGTTGAATTTATCTAATGCATAACCCTATATTAAAAATGATTTACTTATTAAACATTGATTTTAACTATTTTAACCCTTATTTAAATAAATAAATATTAAATGTCCTAATCTAATCCGAGTGGGCCTAAATGGTAATATTTTATTTATAAGGTCGTTTTCGGTCGAATTAAACTTATACAATAGAATTAGGACATGTGTTAGGGTAATAATAATATCATTGTTACCTTTAATTACCCTATTTACTTTTAACCGTGGTAAATAAAAGTAAAACGTTACTATTCACTAAAAATTATTTTCATCTCATTGAACCAAATTTTCTTCCTGACATCAACCGCGTCTCTCTGATTTTTGAAATTCCATTCACAAAAGTAGTAAAATTTAGTTTTATCTAAATTTGCAAATTCTCTTAGGAGGTGGGTAAAAGACGGTCAAAAGTTCAATTGTAACGCCCCGACCCCAGCTACCCAGAGTCGGTGCATTACTTCGTAACATTGGCTTGATCACAAGAAAGATCAAATCTCGAAAGACCGATTGGTTTAGTAGCCTTGGAAACACTAGATATATTCATAAGTTTTACATTACATCATAAAATGAAAAACTAATACAACAACATAATATTTCCACAATCCACACTATTAACCCCTCATAAAATCCCTGCAGGACATTCATAACTTACTTCTTCACATCCTGGGAAAAATAAAACATAAAAAAAAGGGGTGAGCTCAAATGCCCAGTAAGGATAACAATAAAGTGGAAACTTTCATAAATAATAATAAACATTTAAGGAAATGTATAACTAAAACAAAAGCCTTTTAAATACGAACTTTCAACATGGTATGGCATAAATAAAATGAAATAATGCCATTTACTTATTCACATGGATATTCTACTAAATGAATAATCACATACAAAAATCAATAACCACTTTCATAATGTTGGAATGCATAATTCTAAACGTTAATTTCTTTGTCTAGGCCTCATCCCAAGACCTAGGGGTTACTTCTAACCGGAACCCAACCCGGAGTGCCTCTAATAACCGGACACCAACCCGGAGTGCCTCTAATAACCGGACACAACCCCGGAGTGCCTCTAATAACCGGACACCAACCCGGAGTGCATACTTTTACCAGTCCCTAACCTGGAGGGCTTACTTTAACCAGTCCCCAACCTGGAGGGCTTACTTTTACCAGTCCCCAACCTGGAGGGCTTACTTTTACCGGTCCCCAACCCGGAACATACTTGTTTAGCACATTCATCTGAAGAAAAGTTTGAAATATAACATAAACATTCAGATTAAAACTAGCATACGAAATGTCAATAGTTTCACCATAAACTATGAATGGTATAAAATAGCACATCCACAGTCAAACATATCACAAAACCTTCAATACAATATAGAAGTTTTGTATTATAATAAATCAACTTCAAATAAGCGTAAAATCCATTAAAGGATGTTGACATAGATGAAATCAAAACACTTTTTAGAGAAATATCTCTTTCTATTTTTGAAATCATTTAAGATCCATATAAAATAAAACATTTTCTTGAAAATATTCTTGTAAGCTTGTAAGGAAAGCATTGACGATTTTATAACGGCGGAAAATAACCGCACCCGCCGTATAAGTTAAAAAAAACATTCTTATCTTAATTCTGTCGAAAAGGTTAAAAAGGACCTTGTTTTGAAAACGACGGAAAGATTCCATTATAAACCTCTTACAAAAAGTCAAACAAGGGTATAAATTAATTTAACCCATATTCTTGTAAATAATAAATATTTTTTGAAATACATTTCGAAGAAACATGGATGTGGATGATAAAGAAATCCCAGTAGATTATTACGTATAAACAACCTCGGATAATGAAGAGATTGTGAAATAACCCTTACCTTGTACTTTTCCTTGTTTGGGGTAGGTTAACCTCCTGTATAATGGTGAAATAATTGTTATTAAATTATACAAGAATCATATATATTAATATGATATCATATATGATCTTTTAACATTGATTTGCTAATAATATCTTAGAATTATCGTCGTTTCGGGTGTTAACTTACTCATTTTCTTTATATGTTTTGTTACATAAGCCATGGTTGTTGTATCTTATTCATATCCAGAATGATATCAAGTCCTTAAACATTATTTTTAAATCATAAAATTATAATTATACTTGAATGGATACGATGGAGAATGAATCTCATCGCGTTCGTGGAGACGGTAGTCCGTACGTACGCACGAACGCTACTTCCATTTAATTTTTATTTTTAAAAGAATCAAATCCAAATGATACATAGGTATATTACTATTCCAGTATAATATAATATTTTATATATGTTACTTAAGTTCATTAACACCATCCTTTATATGTTCCATGTGTGGTATGAACGAGTCATATCATTTTAAGGGGGCGGTAGTCCGCACTTCCTCAAATGAAATTATCGTATGTATATACAACATGAAATGAATAATGGTATGAAATAAAATGGAATTACAGAAGCTTATATATAAAATATATATCATTAATATCATATTTAATTACAGTTCCATCATAATGGCCACCATGAGAGGCGGTAAGATGTTTTTGAACAATCATCGTTTCGTGAGGCGTTAGTTTGCCATCCACAGAAACATTATGTTCATCATCCATTAGATGGAGTTGTGTGTATGTGTAGTTTGAATCCTTCTTATAACAACATCTTAGTATATTGAGGATACTGTTGTTGTTACAAAAGAAAGGAAATAAAAAGATTTTGGGGGTTGAAGAGGCAAAATAAATGAAAATAATTTAAGAGAAATCGTTACCTTTAATTTAGGTAACTCACTTTGGTTGGAACCAAAGGACTTCTTGAAATGCTTTCTGCCTAATGGGAAGCTTCAAGGAGGAGGAGAGGGATGTGGGGAGCTTAGTTGGGCAGAGTTTGGACGAGCCAAGTGGCTTGAGAGGTGTGAGGAAATGAGAAGGAGGAGTGCCCTTTTATAAGAGGGGTGAGGGGCACCTTTGGAAAAGCTAGAAATATTAATTTATAATAAATTCATATTCGTTTTCCAATGGCTCCAAAATTGACTATTCAAAGGTTGAGGTGGGGATAGGTCGAAAACAACTCATCCAATAGAATTTAGACAGGTTTGGGTACTTATATTAACCTTATCTTTAAGTATTAACTCTAAGTTAATTAGTTTCTCTTTTACAATGTCTCTTTGTATTTTTATATAATATGGTTAATAAACTTACTATATACATACAAGCGACCCCCAAGTGGTCCATTAATCATTAAACTATCATAATATAAGTCTCTTGGCCGAACCTTAGATTTTTAGGAATTTAATATCAATTAATAATATAATATTTGTTTTAAGAACTCTTTTATGTCAATTTTGACACTATTCAATAGTTGATTTTTGTGAAACTCATAACAGATTGATTACTTCGAAAAAAGTCAATTAAATCAATCCTAATATATCATATTATCCTATAAAATTAGTTTAATTCATTAAAAGTTTCATATTATATTTATTTGGGTATTTATAATATCAATTATTTTAATTTTTCACTATTTTAGTAATTACTGCATCATCATTGTGTCATAAATAAAATAAATTATTTAATGTCTAAAAATTATAAATAAAATATCATTATGTAGGAAATCTTTTTAGCTTTCTAATAAATATTTATAATCTAAAATCCAACATATATAACCCTATGTAAAAATTGTTGTTCTAAAAGATATATGCTTGTGTCATTTTTGTATTCATTTTAACTAAATTAAAATAAAGTGTCATTGTCACTTACAAGTGGATCCATGGGGTCCCAAAATTGACACAAAGATGCCCATGGTCGACCATGTATCAACCAATAGGGTTAAGACACGTTTTACGGTAATTTAGTATTATTATAATATTATTTTTTTTAACCCTTATTTACCGGATTTACCCTTTATCCATGGTAAATAAAATATTTACCACAGTAACTATTCAAAATGTCTAAAAATAAAAGTTACCTATTTACACAATTTGAACATCCTGATTCCAAATATGGAATCCATTTTCCTAAATTCAAAACATAGAAGTGGCAGCAATTAATTTAAAATTAATTCCCGCTGTCAAAACAAAAAGCGTGTTTTTAAGAGGTAATAACTATCAAAAGATTGACACTTGTTTATGTTCGGTTTAATTGTAAAATTATGTCCAATGACCAAAATTATATTAAATGGTAAAAATATATTCTAAATATACTTTAAAACCACTCAAATTCACAATTTATCACTATTAATTATTTTGATTAAAAAAGTTGTTTTTAATTAAAATTTAGTAATTTTCACTATTCATCAAAATATGAAAGTTATCCGAAATGTACCAAAATTTCACCTTAGGCTAAATTCAATATTCCGAATCCAAAAATGAAGTCCATTTTGAAATATAAAATATATATAATTTCAAAAATTAGGTATTACTATTCATAACGGCTAGTTTGATCGATTGTGGTGTGTGTTAAAACTCGAAGTTGCGTACAACACACGCTACTGTATTATTCAAAGGAAAGCGTACTGTGGAAGCTTGGGATGTTTCATTTTAAATTTTTTGATGTCCCCATTTAGTCAAAAAGTTTAAAATATTGTATTTAAAAAGGGTTCACTATTAAAAGTTGATAAAAGTGCAATACTGAAAATGAATTTGTTCTTGCATTATATCTAAGAAACTCATAATATGGATTCTAAAATTATAAGGATTATATAAAGTTTAAAATTTAGATAATACTATTCATAACCTCTTTTGAATGGCTTTTTTTTGTAAGTCATGGTGTGATTGAACTCGGTGTTGCGTGTAGTGCAAGTTATTGAATTATTTTGAAGAAATAACACACTATGAAATCTTGGGGTGTTACATTCTCCCCTCCTTCAATAAATTGCGTCCTCGCAATTTTAAATTGTTCTTCGAAAATAAAAGGTTGAAAATAGAAAATATATTTGTGGGAAAACCCACATCAGAAATTGGTTTACTAAAATTTAGTCTTAATATGAGGAAAAGAGAAATTAAAGGGTCACCACCAAATTATGATCTCGATTAGGAGAACATTGGTGGCATTTAGAGACATATAATTGGAGGAAAAACGTAAATATTTATAGGTAGTGATTGAGGTCATCAATCACAAACAAGTATAAAATTGAGGTCCTTAAATTCATCAATCTATGATGATTTGAAATACCATCGGTTCAACAAAACATAGGGTATTAGGATAACACATTTTTGACGTTTCAAAATATCCTAGTTGAAATCCCACATCGAAAAATGAATTAATGAGGCCTCTATTTAAAATAAAGAGCCGAAAGTATGAAGATTACCGAAAATAACACATAATAGGGTTCCATGTAGGAAAATATGGATATGGAAGAAAAATCTAACCATCAATTATCTGATGGAGAGTGGTAGAGAACATGGCTATGAAAAGGCCAACAATCCCAAAGCCATAAATTTGTGATGATTTAAGGTACCATCTAGGACAACATTTTTGTTCTATGTTCCTTTTCTTAACATTGTGGAATTTATTTATGAGATTGACTAAGATCATAAGGAGGTATACATACTTTATAATTAGAGTTTTATCCATTAATAAATTTCTACCACAAACTCATCTTTCACTCTAAAACATAATAGAACGTAAAAAATTCTATTTACACTATTCGTATAGGGTTCCAAAATAATCGAATTTATAATTCATCTACAAGATCTTTTAATAAAAACTAAATTATTTAATCCAGGACATCTCGTGGGCCAGTGCTAGGTGATACACCCTTGTCGCCCTTCGGTTGCGGGTTCAAGTCTCGCAGCTTTGCCGGACGCGACGGGTTGCCGCCCGACCTCCGGGTTGTCCTATTATGGCAATCCAAAATTAATATTAAACTTAGAATTTATCCAAAATACTTCTGTCCAAACTCACAGTCCAACATTTATAAGGAAGGTAAACATAATGTAGATCCTTTTTACCCTGTAATAGAATATTAATTCCTTCATCATGTATTCTTTTAAAACACTGAAACATCCAGATTTACCATAATCCTTATTGATTACATTCATGCTCCCTTATTCCATATAGAATGCTGGATATACTTCATCAATCCAAAAATGTTTTAAACCCCACAATGATGGAATATACAAATCATTAATCAGCTTCAAGGTAGTCAAGAATATCCAATATAACTTATCCAAATCAATCATGTATTATTCTAAAATCACTACTTCAGTATTAGAACTATATTATGATTTATCATTCTCTCAACCATATATTTTCCAAAAATTTAACCTTCTATTGAGTCACTTTTCTTTGTTCCACACAATCTCAAGTCCTTAATGAAATAGTACTGCAGTACAATCCTTATATACTCCATAATTATTATAACAAGTACATTGTTGATACAACACTCAATTGAAATAATCAACATAAGAACTCTAATCATTCCTCTTCATCTGTGGTAGTATCATAACTTGATTATTATCCAATAGCATCATTTGTGGCGTAGTCTGATTACTGGGACATAGGTTCATGTAGTGTCCAAACTCCTTGCAAATGAAGCATTGTACATTTGAAACCATTTTCTTACCCTTGCAGTCACGTACTTTGTGCCCTTTTTCTCCACACTTATAACAAACTCCCATTCCTTTCAGGCAAGTTCCAGGGTGTTTCTTTCCACAGTTACCACATATGGGAAAATTCTTCTTTTCCCTCTTCCCATTATCCATCTTTCTCTCTTCTATCCTTTTCTTCTCTTGCTTCCCTTCAAAGCCATAGGACTCAGTAATCTCTTTAATTATCTTATCAACACATGATATTATTTCTTCATATGATGATAATACATGGGAGACTATTTCTCTTATAAATTTTAGCTTAAGACCATGAAAGATATGATCCTTCCTTCTCTTTGGATCATGTGCATTTCTGGAGTTCTCATTCCTTCTACTGGGCGCCATTTCTAAACAATGGCATAAACCAGATCAGTTTATGAATCAAAATACATAATCCCATACTTATAAAACACTTAACATAAATTGAACTATTTATGGATATAATCCATAATCATAAGAATGTTTTCTTTGAGGAATTATATACTCATAAACCCTTCATGATGATTTTTAAAGATAGTGAGAGTTATCCTAAGCATATCCCCCGGGAGTGTCGTAACCAAGAGTGCAGCAAGGCCCGTTGTCGTGCACCAGTTCCCGTTCGAGTCTAGCTCAAAGC
The DNA here is from genome assembly GCA_963277665.1 of Viscum album. Lineage (NCBI taxonomy): Eukaryota > Viridiplantae > Streptophyta > Magnoliopsida > Santalales > Viscaceae > Viscum > Viscum album. Next base: position 1,146,109,618 of record OY728138.1, read on the forward strand.
GGTGTTTTCGGGTTTTACCCCTAGGTACATCTGTGCCAGAGCCGCCTCAACCTGCTCGTATCCAGACAGGGATGTATTGCTCGGAAAACTCACAAAATCTCTACAATACCAAAATTCTAGGAAGTTCTTCTATACTAATCCTCAAAGTTCTTCTTAGGTCTACGTGCTCTAATCAGAGTTTATCTAAATCTAGCTTCCAAGGTTTGTACTAAACTTCCTCTGATACCAACTGTAACGCCCCGACCCCAGCTACCCAGAGTCGGTGCATTACTTCGTAACATTGGCATGATCACAAGAAAGATCAAATCTCGAAAGACCGATTGGTTTAGTAGCCTTGGAAACACTAGATATATTCATAAGTTTTACATTACATCATAAAATGAAAAACTAATACAACAACATAATATTTCCACAATCCACACTATTAACCCCTCATAAAATCCCTGCAGGACATTCATAACTTACTTCTTCACATCCTGGGAAAAATAAAACATAAAAAAAAGGGGTGAGCTCAAATGCCCAGTAAGGATAACAATAAAGTGGAAACTTTCATAAATAAGAATAAACGTTTAAGGAAATGTATAACTAAAACAAAAGCCTTTTAAATACGAACTTTCAACATGGTATGGCATAAATAAAATGAAATAATGCCATTTACTTATTCACATGGATATTCTACTAAATGAATAATCACATAAAAAAATCAATAACCACTTTCATAATGTTGGAATGCATAATTCTAAACGTTAATTTCTTTGTCTAGGCCTCATCCCAAGACCTAGGGGTTACTTCTAACCGGAACCCAACCCGGAGTGCCTCTAATAACCGGACACCAACCCGGAGTGCCTCTAATAACCGGACACCAACCCGGAGTGCCTCTAATAACCGGACACCAACCCGGAGGGCATACTTTTACCAGTCCCTAACCTGGAGGGCTTACTTTAACCAGTCCCCAACCTGGAGGGCTTACTTTTACCAGTCCCCAACCTGGAGGGCTTACTTTTACCGGTCCCCAACCCGGAACATACTTGTTTAGCACATTCATCTGAAGAAAAGTTTGAAATATAACATAAACATTCGGATTAAAACTAGCATACGAAATGTCAATAGTTTCACCATAAACTATGAATGGTATAAAATAGCACATCCACAGTCAAACATATCACAAAACCTTCAATACAATATAGAAGTTTTGTATTATAATAAATCAACTTCAAATAAGCGTAAAATCCATTAAAGGATGTTGACATAGATGAAATCAAAACACTTTTTAGAGAAATATCTCTTTCTATTTTTGAAATCATTTAAGATCCATATAAAATAAAACATTTTCTTGAAAATATTCTTGTAAGCTTGTAAGGAAAGCATTGACGATTTTATAACGGCGGAAAATAACCGCACCCGCCATATAAGTTAAAAAAAACATTCTTATCTTAATTCTGTCGAAAAGGTTAAAAAGGACCTTGTTTTGAAAACGACGGAAAGATTCCTTTATAAACCTCTTACAAAAAGTCAAACAAGGGTATAAATTAATTTAACCCATATTCTTGTAAATAATAAATATTTTTTGAAATACATTTCGAAGAAACATGGATGTGGATGATAAAGAAATCCCAGTAGATTATTACGTATAAACAACCTCGGATAATGAAGAGATTGTGAAATAACCCTTACCTTGTACTTTTCCTTGTTTGGGGTAGGTTAACCTCCTGTATAATGGTGAAATAATTGTTATTAAATTCTACAAGAATCATATATATTAATATGATATCATATATGATCTTTTAAAATTGATTTGCTAATAATATCTTAGAATTATCGTCGTTTCGGGTGTTAACTTACTCATTTTCTTTATATGTTTTGTTACATATGCCATGGTTGTTGTATCTTATTCATATCCAGAATGATATCAAGTCCTTAAACATTATTTTTAAATCATAAAATTATAATTATACTTGAATGGATACGATGGAGAATGAATCTCATCGCGTTCGTGGAGACGGTAGTCCGTACGTACGCACGAACGCTACTTCCATTTAATTTTTATTTTTAAAAGAATCAAATCCAAATGATACATAGGTATATTACTATTCCAGTATAATATAATATTTTATATATGTTACTTAAGTTCATTAACACCATCCTTTATATGTTCCATGTGTGGTATGAACGAGTCATATCATTTTAAGGGGGCGGTAGTCCGCACTTCCTCAAATGAAATTATCGTATGTATATACAACATGAAACGAATAATGGTATGAAATAAAATGGAATTACAGAAGCTTATATATAAAATATATATCATTAATATCATATTTAATTACAGTTCCATCATAATGGCCACCATGAGAGGCGGTAAGATGTTTTTGAACAATCATCGTTTCGTGAGGCGTTAGTTTGCCATCCACAAAAACATTATGTTCATCATCCATTAGATGGAGTTGTGTGTATGTGTAGTTTGAATCCTTCTTATAACAACATATTAGTATATTGAGGATACTGTTTTTGTTACAAAAGAAAGGAAATAAAAAGATTTTGGGGGTTGAAGAGGCAAAATAAATGAAAATAATTTAAGAGAAATCGTTACCTTTAATTTAGGTAACTCACTTTGGTTGGAACCAAAGGACTTCTTGAAATGCTTTCTGCCTAAGGGGAAGCTTCAATGAGGAGGAGAGGGATGTGGGTAGCTTAGTTGGGCAGAGTTTGGACGAGCCAAGTGGCTTGAGAGGTGTGAGGAAATGAGAAGGAGGAGTGCCCTTTTATAAGAGGGGTGAGGGGCACCTTTGGAAAAGCTAGAAATATTAATTTATAATAAATTCATATTCGGTTTCCAATGGCTCCAAAATTGACTATTCAAAGGTTTAGGTGGGGATAGGTCGAAAACAACTCATCCAATAGAATTTATACAGGTTTGGGTACTTATATTAACCTTATCTTTAAGTATTAACTCTAAGTTAATTAGTTTCACTTTTACAATGTCTCTTTGTATTTTTATATAATATGGTAAATAAACTTACTATATACATCCAAGAGACCCCCAAGTGGTCCATTAATGATTAACCTATCATAATATAAGTCTCTTGGCCGAACCTTATATTTTTAGGAATTTAATATCAATTAATAATATAATATTTGTTTTAAGAACTCTTTTATGTCAATTTTGACACTATTCAATAGTTGATTTTTTTGAAACTCATAACAGATTGATTACTTCTAAAAAAGTCAATTAAATCAATCCTAATATATCATATTATCCTATAAAATTAGTTTAATTCATTAAAAGTTTCATATTATATTTATTTGGGTATTTATAATATCAATTATTTTAATTTTGCACTATTTTAGTAATTACTGCATCATCATTGTGTCATAAATAAAATAAATTATTTAATGTCTAAAAATTATAAATAAAATATCATTATGTAGGAAATCTTGTTAGCTTTCTAATGAATATTTATAATCTAAAATCCAACATATATAACCCTATGTAAAAATTGTTGTTCTAAAAGATATATGCTTGTGTCATTTTTGTATTCATTTTAACTAAATTAAAATAAAGTGTCATTGTCACTTACAAGTGGATCCATGGGGTCCCAAAATTGACACAAAGATGCCCATGGTCGACCATGTATCAACCAATAGGGTTAAGACACGTTTTACGGTAATTTAGTATTATTATAATATTATTTTTTTTAACCCTTATTTACCGGATTTACCCTTTATCCATGGTAAATAAAATATTTACCACAGTAACTATTCAAAATGTCTAAAAATAAAAGTTACCTATTTACACAATTTGAACATCCTGATTCCAAATATGGAATCCATTTTCCTAAATTAAAAACATAGAAGTGGCAGCAATTAATTTAAAATTAATTCCCGCTGTCAAAACAAAAAGCGTGTTTTTAAGAGGTAATAACTATCAAAAGATTGACACTTGTTTATGTTCGGTTTAATTGTAAAATTATGTCCAATGACCAAAATTATATTAAATGGTAAAAATATATTCTAAATATACTTTAAAACCACTCAAATTCACAATTTATCACTATTAATTATTTTGATTAAAAAAGTTGTTTTTAATTAAAATTTAGTAATTTTCACTATTCATCAAAATATGAAAGTTATCCGAAATGTACCAAAATTTCACCTTAGGCTAAATTCAATATTCCGAATCCAAAAATGAAGTCCATTTTGAAATATAAAATATATATAATTTCAAAAATTAGGTATTACTATTCATAACGGCTAGTTTGATCGATTGTGGTGTGTGTTAAAACTCGAAGTTGCGTACAACACACGCTACTGTATTATTCAAAGGAAAGCGTACCGTGGAAGCTTGGGATGTTTCATTTTAAATTTTTTGATGTCCCCATTTAGTCAAAAAGTTTAAAATATTGTATTTAAAAAGGGTTCACTATTAAAAGTTGATAAAAGTGCAATACTGAAAATGAATTTGTTCTTGCATTATATCTAAGAAACTCATAATATGGATTCTAAAATTATAAGGATTATATAATGTTTAAAATTTAGATAATACTATTCATAACCTCTTTTGAATGGCTTTTTTTTTAAGTCATGGTGTGATTGAACTCGGTGTTGCGTGTAGTGCAAGTTATTGAATTATTTTGAAAAATAACACACTATGAAATCTTGGGGTGTTACATCAATAAATTTTTATATATCTAAAATTATTATAATATGACTCCAATGAATTGTATTGAACTTATATAGGTATTATGTATCAATTTTGACCAAAAATAAATTTAAATAAAATAAATAATTATTTAAATAAAAAGTTGATTTTTAAATAGTAACCTAGTGTTTTCACTATTCATCAAAAATTGAAAGTTTTCATAAAAATAACAAAATTTCACCCATGGCTAATTTCGATATTCTAAATCCAAAAATGAAGTCCATTTGGAAAAATAAAATTTACAAAATTTCAAAAAGTGGGTATTACTATTCATAACAGCTAGTTTTAATAATATTTTAATAGCATATCGTTGTTTAGTGAAACTCGGTATTGCGTACAACGCAAGCTATCGAGGAAGGCCGCGGTTGCATGTAAAGAAATCCAAGCTCGTGTTGTGTGTACTGAAAGATTCCTTTGATGATTTATATAACATAAAGACAAAATATTTATCATAAAATTCTTGGGTGTTACATGTCCAGAACTGGATGTTTTTATAGCAGGTTCATTAGATTTTTCATTAAGGTCCAGAATAGATAAATTTTCTTCATGATTTTCAAGAGAGGTTTTAAGCTCATGTAGATCAGTTTCATAAAACTTGATGTGAATAGATTCTTCCACACATTTGGTTCTCTTATTAAAGACTCTATAGGCTTTACTAGTTAATGAATAACCAAGACAGATTCCCTCATCACTTTTAGAAACAAACTTTTCCAGATTATCCTTTGTATTAAGAATTAAAACTTTGCAGCCAAAGACTCTAAAGTAACTATATTTAGGTTTTCTATTATTACACAACTCATATGGGGTCTTCTTGAGAACTGGTCTAATTAAGACTCGATTAATGATATAACAAACTGTATTTACATCTTCATCCCAAAATTATATAGGCAGGTCATATTCATTAAGCATGGTTCTAGCTATTTATTGAAGGGTTATTTTTCTTCTTTCTACTACACAATTAGGCGAAGGTGTTCTAGGAGGAGAAACGTTGTGACTATAGCCATTTTGTGAGCAATAAGATTCAATGTCTTGATTTTCAAACTCAGGACCATGATCAGTACTCTGTGTTTTAATCTTAAGTCAACTAAGGTTTTCTATAAATTTGGAATATTTAACAAAGTAAGAACAAGCTTCACTTTTGTGAGGTAAGAAGTACACCCAAGTATATCTCTAAAAGTCATATACTAGAACATAGACATAGTTATTCCCATTTAAACTAGAAACTCTTGATGTTCCAAACAAGTCCATGTGATCCAACTCAAGAGGTTGAGAAGTAGAAACTTATTTCTTTAATTTAAAATAATCATTATATTTCTTTCCCTTTTGACAGGGATTACAAACATTGCCAATTGGGAATTCAAGTTTAGGTAGGTCTCTAACCAAGTTCTTCCTAGTTTGTTTTCTAAGTGAATGGATGTTGCAATGTCCTAATATTTTGTTCGAAAGACAATAATCTTTATGAATAGAATTTATTCATTTAACATTTTTCTTAGCTAAATAATTTAAATCAACTGCATAAACATTTCCATTTCTTAATGAAGAAAATACTAAAAGATTTTTTGAATTAAAAACATTACAAAAATCATTTTCAAATTTGAAATTAAAACCATCATCACACAATTGAGAAATACATAACTGATTATATTTCAGTCTATCAACAAATAAAACTTTGAAAATTATAACTGAATCAGTGTTACCAATTTGTCCTAGGCCGATGATTTTTCCTTTATAATTATCACCAAAGGTGACATGGAATCCATCAATCTTGATTAGGATTTTAAATCATGAGTAATATCCAGACATGTGTCTCGAACATCAACTGTCCAAGTACCATACCTTCTTGTGATAACTCTTCAAACAGGTTTCCTCATATGTGTTGGTCATGAAACACATTTTGGCATGATTTTTCTCAGAATCAGACATTTCAGATTCACTTGGGCTATCTTTTGATGCACTCCAAGTAGCCTTCATAGCTTTCTTGTACTTATTGTCTTTGTAAACATATTTCATCTTGAATTTTAACTTTGGGTAGTCTTATTTAATGTGTCCTTTTCATTGGCACTCGTAGTAAACAACTTCATCACTTCTATCTATATTTTTCCAGTCCTTCTTTTAATGTCCATTATTGTCATACTTTTCTTTCTAATTTGATTTTCTGAAAAAGTTCTTCTTCCTATAAAATTTCTTAATCCTTCTGTCTATCTGATCCATTTTTACATCACTATCATAGTCCAAACTTTCAGTTGTTGAACTTTCAGTTTGTATTTGCATTTTCTCCTTGTCTTTACTCTTTGAAGTAGTAGTCTTCAAAGCCACTGATTTCCTTTTTGGTTCATCATCTTCCTCTTTATTCACATTTATTTCTTCCTCATACATAATTATTTTTTCAATATGTTCTTTTACAGGCAGAACTCCAATGTCACATGATTCACTGATTGAAATAGATTTACCTCTCCATCGGTCTGTTAGACACCTCAATATCTTCATGATTTGTTCCTTTGCTGGACCAGCTTTACCATGTGAATTCATTGTATTGACTACCTCATTGAACCTGAGATACATATCATAAATGAGTTAATCAGTTTTTATTTTAAAATTATCATATTTAATAGTATAAGTATTCAATTCCATTTCATTAACATTATTTGTTCCTTCATGATAAACACCTAAAGTATCCGAAATTTCAAAATCAGTTTTTCAAGTAGATATTCTGTTAAATTCCTCATCTCCAAAAGCACAGTACATGGCATTCATAGATTTACAATTATTATTGTAAGCAGTCTTTGTAGGTTCATCCCAATTTGTTCTTTCAGTTTCTGGAAATTTATATTGAGACTCTATAGCAGTCCAAATATCAAAACCCATACTCTCTAGATGGATTTTCATTTTATGTTTCCACTGAGCACAGTTCATACCATTAAATAAAGGTGGAATGTTAGTAGAAGCACCCTCTAGTCTATTATCCATAACTAGATTTTATAAAATAAATTTAAAGAGATAAAATTTAAAACTAACAGAAATTTAAGATCTTTAAAGATGAAACTAAAATCACAGTTGAAAAACAGAGTATTTCAAAATTCCTTTAACGAAAAAAAACAACCTTTGATACCAAATGTTGGTCGGAGTGGATACTCAAGAGGGGGGTGAATTGAGTTCCAATTAAATGTTCTGTTAAAAATATTTCTCTTAAAATCCCCAATTAAAAAAAAATAAACTATAGTGAATCTATACCGAGTGTAAAGGTTCAATCAGTTCCTTAAAAATTCATTAGGTCTCAGTTAACTTAATCTAATGATTAAATTAAATTTTGAAATTGACATACTGATTTCCAATAAGTATAAACACTTTCTAATTTAACTATCACAGTAGCTTTAAAATAGTTTTGTATTTTAATGTAATAGCATTGGAATAAATATATAGTACACTTATAGACTTAAATTAAAATGCATAGCAGAGTAAAGAAAGAGGTTCAGTCTCAGGCCGAGACTTAGTCCTATCAACAATTTATATAAATTGATCCACACCCTGGATCAGGGTTCACAACATTGAATGACTGTCCTGGCCACACAGGGAAATCTACCACAGTTCTTTGTGGGAAAAGAAAACAATAGCACACATGATGTTTAGGTCATACTCAACCTCTAACACTATCCATAGTGGGAAACAAAGAGTAATGAATTTTGAGTAAAGATTTAAGAATCCTCTAGTTTAGCTTAGGAGACAGTGTGTGTGTAAAATAAACAGGGTATACACACTGCTCAAAATGTAAAGATAGAATCACTAAAGAAATAATGTATCTGAGTTTAGAAAGCTCTAGTGATTGGTAGTGAAGATCTGGACTCGTTGGATTTAGCAGAGATGCTTCTGAGTCCTTCTGTGGTTTTTCTGTTAAAAACAGAGTATTGTGATACAGCTTGATGTCCTTCATAGGCAAGTGAGTTCTCTGATTTCCAGTGTTCTTTTTAAGTTCTTCAGTAGTGCTGGATTGTGTGCATAAGAGTTTTCTTTAGATCATGAAAATTCACATTTTTCCACTATGTCACGAGTTCTTCAGTCACTCATGTATATTCAAGGAATAATTCTCTCTTTATGGCTTTTCACGCATTCATGATTTTACTACAGCTCGATCTTCCTTTTTATTCCATGAGCTCCAACAATGGGAATGATTACCTTTCCGTAGGTATGAGGTACAGTCTCGTGACATGCCAATAACTAACATTAAATATCATTAATTGCATTAAAAACATAAATTATGATTGTTATAATTAAATACGAATTTATAGAGGTTCAAACAGTTTTCATGACTATCCGTGAGTCATGAGATCGGTGAGACATTTTGAATCGACATCAGTTTCGGTTGCATCAGCATCAGTGTCTCAACATCATCAGTGTCTTAGCATCGATATCATAGCATTGGTATCTTGGCATCAGTGTCTTAGCATCGATGTCTTAGCATCGGTATCTTAGCATCATTATCTTAGCATTGGTGTCTTAGCATCAGTGTCTTAGCATCAGTGTCTTAGCATTGGTGTCTTAGCATCGGTGTCTTACAATCAGTGTCTTAGCATTGGTGTCTTAGCATCGGTGTCTTAGCATCGACAGCATAGCATCGGTGTCACTTTCGACCATTGATAGTTATCGGTGCGACCATTCATCATCTGTGCGACCGTTCATCGTCGGTGACTCAGGAAAATGACTATCGGTGAGTCAAGACATGGAATTCCTACAATGTATCTGTTCAATCCAGAATACTTCCTAGTCAACCATAACCATACATTGATCATAGATAAACAATTGTAGATATGATTTAAACACATTTATAACAAGTTGATAAAAATACTAAAAGGAAATAAATAAAACTAAGATTTTTGATTATTAAAATAACCATTCCACAGAGAGTTCAACACCTATCTATGGTGGGTCTTCTCAAGTTTGAAACCATCTTAGTGGTTAAATTTCACTGCATGCTGATGTATCCATTCACACTCAACTTGGTCCAGTGGGATGGTCTAATTGTAGAGATACTCATTGAAGGGAATCATCATATCTGGTGATTCTTTGACAATTGAGGCACTCGAGGTACTTTGGTGGAATTTTCAATGACTAGCTAGTTCACCTATCATTTATCTTCATCAAAATTTTTGGATGAAAATGAATCTATGATGTTCCACATTAAAGAAAAAGTAATCATGGATTGTATATTAAAGGTATATAGCCAAGACTACTAAGGAATCATCTCGGTCATTCTATTATTGGGGAACATGAGTCTAATTCAATTAATAAGTGAACTTGGAAATTAACTCATGAGTAAACTATTGAAAGGGTGAATGTTATAGCTTCATGTCAACATAATAACCATTGAACTACATGATGACTAAATAATATTCTCCAATCACATGTAGTGTGGGTAAATCCAACTTGAGTTCCAACTTGATTCTAACAAAATGTTCTGGATATTCAAATTTTTTACTAGTACAACCTTTTAAAAATAAACTCATGAGTACTAAAAGAAGGCATGTTCAAGAGTAATGTGGAAAAAACCAAGGCCCACCCTATTCAGTTCGTGGTTGTTGAGCCCTCTCCTGGTTAGGCTTAGGGAGGAACTATCAAACTACACCTACTAATCCATTTTGGTTAAGTCAATGTAGATTATGAAATAATATAATAATTTGAAATCTAGGGGATGTTCGTCAAGGCTCAAATGTGTTTCAATTAAATATTATAGTGCTTTTTTCCATTGAAAATGTACTAGGAGAAAACCTAATGTTTAACTACTGTAGAATTACTACCCACTATGAAAATTACCCATTCAACATACGAAAGATGAGGATGTACTTTAGCGGATTAATATGGATATCGTCTTTTTTAATATGATAATGTTTGTTTCAAAATTTAAAATTCATGTAAAATAATGAATGTTATCCCTTTAAATTGGGAGAACATCAGTTCTCCGTATTGAGTATCATGTGGATGAGGTAGAACATATTGTTCTCCCCACCCTAATAATTCTTTTTATCTATGAGGGATCCAAGGTTCTATTCTATGGATTTCAATAAAAGGACCAGTGGATTTCCTTGGATGGGTGGAATCAAGATCACATGATGTTGTAGATAATGCTCAATTTCCTCAAATATAGTATATAATTATTCATCTCATTGATAAGTGGTCCTTTTTTCATTATCCTTGAAAATAGATTACATTATCTAACTGGATTACTAATGAACCATGAGATACATTCGAGGTAGAATTTGATCTTATTAAACTATACTAGGTTATCCAGATGAGGCCTTTGACTAATAGACTTATCCTTATCTAGATTTATTTAAATTCTTATATACCTGATAAAGAAGTCAAAGAACTTCCCAATAGTTTCCTAAAATGAACACATCAAGGGATTCATCTATATTATATGGGAGAATTTGTAGTTAAAAACATTATTTATATCCTTTATATGGTCAAAACATTTTATTTTTTTGACCATCAAATCATCAAAATATATTTTATCCAAAGATGCATGGTGTGTCTTGAAGATATAGTGTATGTAATTTTAATTAGTAGGCCCCATGTTTTTTAAACTGAATTTCTTCACTCAGTAACAGATGGTACACTGAGGTTCCCTAAAAGTGTTGGCTTCATCATCATCAGGTTCCTTCATAATTTTATTATACCCATAGTACCCATCCATGAAAGGCAGGTCCTAAAAATTGATAGTTACATCGATCAGAATAACATTCATTGGGATGGGGAAATCGTTATTTAGGAAGTGGAAATTGATGTCACTAAAGTCAATTAGGACTCTAATATTTCCACTCATATTCAAGACTAGGATGATGTGGTATAAACACATGTGGTACTATAATTACATGATTATGTTAGTCTTGATGAAAATATCAAATTTGACCTCATGTATTGAACCATGGTTTGGTTGCTTCTTCTTGTGAACCTTATGGAAACCATGGTGTCACTTTTAGTGGAAACTCTAATGAAAAAATATAATGGGGTTTAAGACCTATAATTTTCCTATAGAACAAGGAAAACATTCCATGGTTCTTTGAGAAATTGATATATTACTACTAACCCTCACGAATCATGGATACACTAATAAACATTAATCTTGGATCTTCTACAATGTTGTGATGAACCTGGGTCAATTAGTTGACATTGGTGGATACATATTTTTAAATGGAAGTATTGTGACATCCAATCCCTCTTCATCATTAAAGCATGTGGATCGAAAGAACAAGGTGAATCTTCTAGAGCTACAAACAATAGAGTGGTATTAACATATAAAATGGTAGTAATGGGATCCTACATGAGTGATTACATATAACTATAGAATAGGGAGAAAAAATATGATGAACCAGTCCCTTTTGGGTTCTAGTGGAATGATCATCATTTTATACAAACATAGTGATTATGGGATGACCCCCATCAAGTCATCCCTACTTTACGCAAGGTTTGATGCTATGTCATGTCAAATTCCAAGAGACTGACCATTTCAAACACAACAGGGGTACCCATTTCTTGATACAACTGTGAGGGTATAATATAGTAATATGATGTATTCTAACAATATTCCCTATTATATTAGTATATGAAATAGCTCCAATGATTCATGATTTATGTCTCCAACTGGTAGATTGGTGGGATGAACCTCTCTTTCAAATCATCCAAATGATTCATTGAGGTGCCTGTCAAATAATTGTGGGAATTGATATTCATGGATAAGTAAGTCTAGTTCGACTTCCCATCCATTTTTTAATACCCATAATCTAGGTTACGAGCTTCGTAGGAGTTGATGGGTGATGCACTTCCATGTAGTATCCCTACTCGACCATTGAGGGATTATTTAAGGAACATGTTCTATGAAGTACAGACAACTGTATGTAGATGTGTCCAAGGCCTCCTTAATAATGTATTGTATTATTTTACTTTGAGACAACCACTAACTCAATGTTTTTTTGACTAATTCACTTAACTTATCCTCTATCAGATTCTAACAATGTGGATTTTGCATACTTTTTTCGTAACCCTAAATTGACTAGTTGGGAAAAGTTTAGTATGCCTCAGTGAGTACCATATTTTGGAGTGTCAGGGTTGGGAAAAGTTTAATCCTAGAGAAGATGTCCACTAATAAGTGGTATAATTCCATCCATTAAATGTTTCTAAGACATAAAACAAACATCTTTTACCCTGATAAGTGGAACCACCATCTTCCTCATAGAATATGGTAATGGACTAGCATTATTCATGTTAATATTCAACTACTCAATAACCCTCAATAGAAACTACCATCCTATAAGACATGAAAGGTCTTTTTAAGTCATCCATGTGAGCGTCACACAATTCCTTTTATAGTTTATTTTCATCAAGGATTGAGAGTCATAATGGTATACTATCAAGGATCTTCAAAACATCATGATTCAAAGAACATGGCATATTTCTATCCACTAGGTGTTTCCCTTTAATAAAAAAATAGTGGTTACATTTGGATGATCCCTAAGTTACTGGATGTTTCTTATTATGTTTTAATAAGGATTTGACATCTTAGGATGGGGACTAGATAGTTGGGACCCAACCCTGGTTAGGTGAAACTGAGTGCTAGTAAATTATTCCAGAGACACATGATCAACCAATATGTATTCTTTTGGTTGAGTACTTGATGATAAAGAATATTATAAAAAAATTATATGCATCCCTAACCAAGGAATCATTTGTATTTATAACAACATTAACTATCATTTTTGAGGTAGTAGATCATGCATTTTTATTTCTAGAATGGAACTTATCATTCCTTCGATGGAATTGGGTAGAGGTTCATAAAGGGGATAAATGGAATACCACATCACTAGGTACTTCAAAATCATCCAAATTTATAATAGAATATAAGAATAATCCAATTCTTTTCATTGTAATTTTCAACTATATGAGGAATTCTTTGGGCCTCCCATAGTTCCAGGTTAAAGAAGTTACTGAGAGTGAAATTTAATTTTTGTAATGGTGCAGGATCTAATTTCCTTATCATAATTGGGTTATATTCTTATTAGAAATGGAAGGCTATAATATTAGTTAAGAGTGTATAAGAGACATGGAAACAACAAGTGGTGGCGGTATTCTCAACCAAGAATGAATAATGTATTGGGTGTAGGGGACTATATTATAAACCATCCACTAATTAAAAATCTATATTTCATAGCCATGGTACTTATTTAATTAACTAGAGTCTTCATTTTCACCATTATTCGAGATAGATACATATATCTCCAATGTCAGAATATCACCCAACTCGACCAAGCCATTGTCTACCTAGTCCTAATGATAATATTTGAAGATGAAACACTCTTTTATGTTGGGTCCATTGATCATGTGATAAGGGTTGTAGTCATTATAACATTTATATGCAAATTAATAGGGCCTCCTAGATTCATGAAACATCAATATGTTCAATTTATTGTAATAGATGAAGTTACTTGGGAACTGCCTATCCTTGAAGGAGTATACCAGGTTTTTTAGATTGGTGTAAGACACCATAGGAACCCTTCTCTGATAAGTGCCTTGGGATATATCCTCTGTGTAATTCTACATAAGGAATTTATTTTCCAATGGAGGTGATATAATGTGGACTGGAAGTGGTACAAGAGACAATATATTAGTGACTATTTCTGTCTTCGTAAGATTACATAATGGATATGGATAAAATATTGGGAACAACCACTACTTGGCCAAATATAAGTACACTTATGAATTCTAATCACTTTGAAAATTAATAATAACCACTTTGGATATCCTAGGGAGATGAGGGTATGGAAAATATCATCTCTAACATTCTGCAATCACAATCCCTACAGCTACTAATGAGAAATATGAATAGTGATGGAGTACACAAGTCCCTTACGATTAGGTAATTAAGTCAGTAACATTCTCATCATTCCCCATTCTTTCATTTAGAGAGGCCATTATGGATAGTTTTTCAAAAAGTGGAGGTAATATAGTAATGAAACCATCTACAATGATATTTGTTGTTAGTAATATATCATAGTGTTAGATGTATACTCCAATTAGATTTGGGTAGCTTCATGGTTTGGATGAAACATCAAACATTGTTTTAATCATGTTTCTCTATAGTTCTTAGTATTAGGAAGAATCATGAGGTTAAATGGGTATAATTATATAGAAGAGCTGTCATCCTATTGGATGAGGTGATGCTCATATTTTTATATTCTAGGGATGAATTAACATGATCCACCCATATAGGGTGCAAATTCTCTTTATATGGGGTTAATAATTTTGGGGTCTTTAAGGCCTCTATATGGGTAGTGGTTGCACTTATTATTTCTTCTTGGTGAGGTTTTATAGTCACTAGTTATTTTACTAGTTTGTCGGATGAAGATGATAAGTGATCATGATCCAATAGTGGGATGTCACACTACTCAGGTAGGGAAGGTAGGTCGTATATTGGGTTTTTTCAATATCTACCAACTTTTACCCTAATTGGGTGCATGGGACAACCCACCACTTCCTAATGTTTCTATCCAAGAAGGACCATATATTATTTCATATAAGGGATGGGATAGCTTCCAGCATTTCTTCACTCCTAGTGCTTCTAGGTTAGGGTTTTAATGGTGAGAATCTTGTATACCTCAAGGTCTTAGAGGAAATAAGAAATTATGAAATATTATTTTGTTTTATTCATGACCTTAAGTGATTTACCAGTCTCAATGATTCCCATTACCTTATCGAGATATCAATGATTTGACAACACCACCACAATTTAGATTCATAGTCGCAACACCAATCATTGCATATGAGTGTGGAAAACTGTTAGATGTCTACCAAAGTTTTTGTCTACCCCATGGGTGTATTATCACCATCATTCAATATTTCATTGACCTAATTTCTCTGTTCATCGATATTATTGATCCTAATGACATCCACTATGTTGGTAGTTGGAAATTATCCTTCATTTTCAATTGGTTGATTTTTCAAAAAACATTGTTTTCTCTATAAAAGGGGACTGAATTTTTGGGAAGTATACAAACCCTTTACTCTTATTTTATCATTATTTTGATCCTCTTGAATAATTCTTTAAAGTATGATGACATTTCTAACAAAGGTCTACTGAAAAATCTAACAGTATCCATAAGAGTCGAGGAATAGATCCCCCATATGTGTGGTGATGACAACTTTCCAGAAATGATGATGGATATATTGGATATGTTCCTCTATTATTGAATAGTTATTTTTTTGTCTTTATGTAATTTTAATTTCAACCAATATATTATCTTGGAGGCACACAATATAGTCATAACTGAGTATCTTTTGAATGGTAAACCGTGTGGTGGTGGGAGGACAGGAAATGACTGATAGTTAGTCAGTGGATAGTATATACCATAATCATAACTGCTCTATATCATTATACTAATGTTTATATTTTTCAAGAACTCCCCATGCACTAATCAGCAATGGTTGTGAAGATGGGGGTGGTAGTGAACCATACCTACTCGACTGTTGGTTTTGTTGAAGTGGGGTAATCAAATAGGCAACTTTATTCTAAAATGATAGAGTTTATTATAAATACGGAGCCAAAATACTATCAATATCCATATATGAAATGGTATATATATCATCCTAATTATTGGGAAGGCCTTATTACCCCAACGGGTTGGCACTCATTCAAGGGAACCCTTCTAGTCCCTAATGTCTCCCCTTCTTTCATGATGGTGGTGGATATGAGAGAAGATGACGGTGGAATAGAAGGCTTCACAGAGATTACCTAGAACGAATCCAATGTATCCATTATAAAAAGGTAAATTAAGTGGGATATATGGATTTTTTTTTATATTTTCCATAGGGATGTTTATTCATAACTAATAAGATCCATCCCTAGTTCTAATGGTGGAGGTGGAGGCATTTCCCCTTATTCATCCATCATATCATACACTAAGAGGTCAATGGAAATAAAATTTTACCACATTCCAATCTCTGTTGGGTTCATGGGAGTTCCCTAAGTAGTAACCCTTGAGGGTCATGAATATTCCATCAACACATTCTAGGGATAGCTTTACAGGTAGGGCCCTTATGGTGGTTTCCGTTCATTCTACCCTGAGATTGATCTTATAGGATAAGGAAATCTTCTACATGTGTTAGAACACCATGTTGAATGAAGTATTCATTGGGAGGTATTTATCTAGGAGATTCCTAACCATAAGGTGACCCCCAATTATTTTTATCAGTAGTGCACATGGGAGGAAGATCCATCCTAACCTGTCTGGTAGGTTGATGTGGTGTCAATCCCAATCAAGTGAGGACATGACATTGCACATTGTTTTTTAGGGAAGGAGGGGAATTGATGGTTCAATGGGCAACTAGAGATTTAAAAGTGTCCTCCAAATAGGCTGTTTATGAAGACTTACATCGGTATTGTCATCACCCACTCTGAACAAATACTGGTGAAGTAGAAATTGGATTGGCTCAATCATCATCCAATGGGACCATACGGCATTATATGCATGGCTGGGTTGGATCCCTACTTGGTTACTCTAGTGTATAAATCATCTAATGTGTGACACATAAATCCCAAACCACCTCATTAAAGTGGAGTTGTATGTCATATAATTTTTGGGAGGGAATCTCAAAATGAGTCTCCCTCATGATGGAGGAATTTTCCCTAGCGCAGTCATAGAGGGAGGGCATTTTAATGTGGTGCTATAGATTTTAAGTCTTGGTGGCCTATGTCCTTGGTCAAGATGACCCGTTAATGTACATGGGGATGAATAAGGAAATTTATCACCCTTTTATGTATGAGCTAAGAGTAAGGTATGGGAATAGGATAACCAATAGCCACATAAGTGGTGAGAATTATGGAAGAAGCATGGTTGTGTGTGATTATTGCTCCATCAGTCATCCTATGCATATGGTTGTTAAATGAATTATTCTAACCATGAAAAATATATATTTTCATGTATAAAATTTGTTTTAGTATATATATATATATATATATATTGGGTGAAGATAATTCCCAATGTTCCCAACACATCTCATCTTCTACAGGGTGTGAAAGAGATTCATCTTAAAATTCATTAGGACTAGCAACACCCAATTCTCATCATATACCCAGAGTTGTAGGAGAATAGCTTCATGATAAATTAATTAGTTTTTTTTAATCCCAATGACTGTGATTCTTAGAATTTGTGATTTCCATCATTCAGTATCTACCCACTAATGATGGATAAGAGATTCTTAGTGGCTTCAACATTTTTTTTTGACACTTCCACTAGGGAGTTCATATGGTACACATTCGTAGAGTGGTATACATACTTATAGTTCCCATGACCCCTCTATGTGGTTTCACCAAAATCTAACATTTCCATGTTAGGTGTCCAATACCATCATGGTTAATTATACCATCTCCTTGATTAGAATATAATGATGTGTTTCCCACTCCTACCTCCATGGATTCCACCTCAGAGTTAATTTAATAGTGTAGTTTCACCCATAGATCTAATACTTGTTCATGAATCTCATTCATGGCCTCGTATTCAAGTGGTAACTAGATAATTATGTTTCATTACATAGTGAAACTGAAACTACTAATAGTTCTAGTCTGATGAGGATGGGGGGTAGGGTTTGTATTTATGATGGTTTGGGAATATCAAGTATCTGTAAGAGTTTGAATTATTCTATGTTTAGGGTATCTCATGTATGAATAAAACTTGCTGTTAAACCCTAGGAATATCATTAATATTTCATTGAAAAACAACATGAGGGTCATAAGGAATCCAAGTCTCATTTCCTCATAAATCCTATAAATTTCATTCAGGGTGAATTAATTTTTTTTGTGAGGGATCTAAGAATATTCATTAATGAAAAATATTATTTCCACATAAGTATTTTTAGGATAAAATCCTATGTAATATAATTCTCTCACATGAGGTAGATATTATGATTTATCAAGAGGTGTTACAAATATAAATTGTTTTGAGGGTGTTTCACATATTTAGAGTCTAATACATACTATCCCATATACTATCATTCTGAATAGGTTAATCATGGGTTTAAAGTATTATGTCGATTTTTCATATATGAAATCATCATGTAATGAGTTAAATAAATTATAGTGTCACTTAGTGGCATTAAATTCTTATAAGGACCTCAGATTTGGATGGTGACCGATTTTGTTGTTCTTCTATGAGGTGTGGATTATCCACTTCATGAGTGGAAGTGGACTTTTGGAGCTATTTAATGTCAATATTAAATATTTTGTAGGTGTCCTATATACCCTTTTAGAATATATTTATCTAAATCCACATAGTTTAGTTCCACATTTTAAGGTCATGTAATAGGACCAATCCAATCAGTTTATCATCATTCATTAAGGATGGTTTTATTGTTAAGAAGTCAATAACAAAGGATTGTTTGAGGCTTATTTGTAGAGGATACCTAAATGGTTTATGTTTAATATCATTCCTATTATATAAGTCATCATGTTCTTGTCATAGGAATAATTATAAATTCATTGAATAGGTAATACCATGTTATTTTCACGCAGTGAAGCGTATACATAAATTTCTTATGTAAAGATAATTGTTGTGTGATTTAACATCATGAAACTGTAATTTTTTGTTATTTAGTTTAATGTCTTGTATCTTGGACACTGGTTCTTGTAATGCCCATAGAGATACCAATTCCCAATTAGGGAAGGATGAGAGGATGTTACAACTGGGTGAGTGAAGGATTTAGGGGTCCTCTGTGTGATCATAAAAGGGAAACATAATGGTTTCCTTTGATGATTACACTATTGGGGATCATGTTGTCCTTGAGTATGTCAATTTTTATGTAAAAAGGAAGAAACACTTCTCATTCCAGGCATCATGTAGTGGTTCCAAATATAGGGTATCTATGATGAAGATAAAATGGAAAAGACTCTTACAAACCTATGATTCGAGAAACAAAATTGGTAATTAGGATAGATAATAAAATTCTTATGCATAGGATTTATTAAAATTTTCATGAACCATATCGGGTACCCTGGTACCTCGCTAACACGGTCGGCCCTGACATGGTCCGATGGGCATTCCTGATCCCCAAGGGTTGGTGACTAGAACCAAATATCATAAAATAATAAAGTGGGAATGATAGTTTTACAAACATTGTCAAAGAAGATAAAAAAACACAATACACATGAAAAAGTTACTCCATAGGGAGAAGTTTTAGAAAAGAAAATCATGTATATATCACCAAAATTGCTATAGAAAATTACTAGAAAGTATGAATGAAAATTTTCCCAATTCCCAATAGACATAACAATACAATTCCATTGATCAATAGCCATAATGACCTTTAAGTGGTGTTTTACCCTTCCTAAAACCATGATAGAGATAATTTACAAACACCTGAAGGTATAATAAGGATGTGAGCAAAAATCTCAGTACGGTCTCTCTAAGGAATCAATAATAGATTCAAACATATAATTAACCAAAAATCGAGCTTTAAATTTTCAAATAAATAGGCTAGAAATTTTAAAATAATATTTAAACAAATCATTCTTTACGTTTCAAATATGTAATACCTTTAAAATCATGGAAATATATTAAATAAATGTATTAAATAAAAACTTTTATATAAAACAATTAATATGAATAAGAAAGAATTTGAAACTATTCCAAAACATTGGAATACATTTATTTATAATATATAATCAAGCTATAAACATTGACATGTTCCAAGAGGTATGATAGTTCCATGTTATGGAATCCTCACACATTCAAGCTATCATAACCAAAATTTGTAAACATGTCCCCCTGCACTGGAAAGAGAGGATTCAACTATGTCTCAATAAGGAAGATTATTTGCTAAGAATTATTTTTATAGAGTTGTAAAGTTTTAATCAAGTGCTAGGAAATTCCCATCCTAGAGTGATTTTTCAAAATAACTCACTAACTACACTGGCTTGCATATGATCTAATACAATTCAATGATGGGAAATTTATATTAAAAATACATAAATTAAAATACAATCTCATTCTCTGATTTCAATAATTCTAAATTTGCTTTAAATCATTAAATGAGTTTTAATAAAAACATAAAATTTTCAAGATAAAAATGAAAGGCTTCTATAAAAATATTTTAAATCCATTTCATTTAAAATAAGAATTTGAAATCAATTCACAATTTCTATTTAAAAATTCACTTTCCAGAATTAAATTCAAACATTTAATTGAAATAATTTACCTCAATTTAACAATTTAAATTCAACCATTTAAATCTCTACAATTTTCAATCAAGTTCACAATCACACCACAATTCAATAAAATTGGTGGTTTTCCAAATTTCAACAAAAAATTCAATTTAAAAAAAACAATTCCCTGTAATTGTATTTTTTATAAATAAATTTATGGAATTTTCGTTTATAATAGTATGAAAATTTAAATAAATTGTCAATAAATTTATGATTAATAAAAATTAAGCATCAATATAGAACCACCAACCTTTCTCATGGAAACACGATGCCCACAACAGAACCCTCCATTAAGAATGAAGGTGTATAAGTTCTTGGAACTCAACCTAGAGACAAGATTCAACAACATGTGACATAAATCCATTAGTCACTAGATGATCTATTAAACCCCAAGGATATAAAGAGAAAGAGACAAATATATAGGGAGACTACTTACCTAGAAAGTCACGCCGAATTCACATCCACAAATGATTGATGAATGAAATGACGTGGAAGGGTTGAAGGCTCAAAAAAACACATCGGAAAGGATATCAGGATTGGAAATGAGAATTATAGAAAATAGAAAATAGATATTCAACAGAGTATCCTATTTAAAACATTAGTCAGGAATTTAAATTATGTGCAACCAAATTATAGGTCGTGTAATTGAAAATTACCATAATTTCCAAAAAAAAAACTCCTTTTGTTAAAAATATATTTATCATTATTTTATAATGTATGTGTCGTGTAACCATATTACATGGCATGTAAATCCTCGACAGAATTCAAAACCAATTATCTTCAAAACCAGTAGGTTTTATGTTGAGAATCTAACAAATATATATCGTCACCATTAGAGATATCCTCCCAATTACTTCTCAGCCCTACCCAAATAAACAATACGAAAAACCAAAATAAGGTTTAAAATGTACATTTCATTAGAGTAACTGGATATTAAAACATATCCACCATAAAAAAACATTTTCCCCTAGAAATCCTATCATGAAACTTCATATTGAAAAGGTGAGGCCACTTCTCTCCCATAAATGACTCACATTACGATGTCTATTGAGAATAAGAACTGTTCTTCGATAACACATGAACCAAAGGTATCTACAACCTACAAAGATCCTTGGTTTCAGAATCAACTCTCTCGAATATCCATGCAATCATAGAAAGATCAGCCTTAACCTCAAGATCACTCTGACTCAAAACATGATATGGATCTGATAGATAGTTGCAGAGATCAAATACATAGAACATGTTATTTATTAACGTCAGCTAAGTTGGATATACTTAACATTGAGATACATTTCTCACCTACTCAATAACCTATGAAGGTACCCCACAACAAGGAGTAAGATTCCCTTGCCTGCCTATATGTTGATGAACCAATGAGGTGAAACTTTCAAGAACACTTGGTACCTAACTAAAAACTCCAACAGATAGATATGATGATCATCATAAGACTGAAATCGGTTATATACCTACAAAACTCTCAGATGAATCAGTTGAATATTTTTTTCATCTCTCAAACCAAGCTTGGTCTAACCAAAGAACATTCCCCAATCTCTGACTAACTCAACATAGATAAGAAAGGGAGACCATACAAGACCTCAAAAGGATCCATCATGTTCTCATATAGGTGATTATTATTATAAAAAACCCATCCATTACTATATTATTATCTCAAGATACACCAAAGTCATGGATTCCTAAAAATAGAATATCCTCAACAATATGTATAGCTCCATCTATATAGCCATCGAACTATGGATGGTAAGATATACTCAAATGTACCAAAGATACCAGTTCCTCTTGAAGGCCTCTCTAAAGAATATGTGATGACATTCCCTTTTATCTATGTATAGTTGATTTAGAAATTGAATGAATGAAGTTATTCCACCCAATGCCTCTTGTTATGATTAAAATAATTTTAAGATAATATATAACTCTGTCTCTTTTTGTGTGAATACTTGGTAAAAATTTCTCAATAAAGGCAGTGTCACTAACTCTTAATCATGTGAATCTGAGAAACATGTTAAAAGTCATGGGATAGATAATTTTTCTCGTGTGGCCTAATCTGACAAGATCCATTAGCAACATCATCATCACCTGGCATAAGAATGCAACCAAAACCTACCATGATGAATCACAGATGACCATATAGCCATGACCGGCTTCTAAAAGATTGTAAAACACTACATTATTAAAAATAAGTTTCATATCAACAAAATAACATTGACATATTTCATCCTAAAATAACTTTTCTCCCTTCCATGTTAGAGAAGTAATCGGGTAAGCTATCTTTGATAAGTCCTTTATGAACTGATAGATAGTACCCACTTATACATAGTATGCTTCGAATCCTGAAAACATTATTTTGTTATTCCCATGCCATAATATATTTTTCATTCTCCGTATCAACTAATATACCATGTTTCAACACCACATGTACCAATAACATCACTTCTAAATTCTAGAAATCACATTTTGAAAGCTTGGAATAAAGTCGGTGATTTTTTATAAAAATAATAATTGTTTTTAGTTTATTCACATGATCCTCCTTGAACCTAACATAAACAAGGATATTATTATAAAGGTATCAAGAAACTCATGTAAAATTGTTTTCATAAAATCCATAAATACAAGAGAGTTTTAGTTAGACCAATAATCATGGAAAGCTACTCATATTGTTTATGCCTTCTCTAAAAGGTAGTTTTCTAAATGTTAAATTATTTTATTCTGAAATTATGGTATCCCGAAAAAAGATCAATATCTGAGAACCACCTAACAACATTAAACTAATAAAATAGATCTTCAATTCCTGGTAACATATACTTGTTAATTATCATAACTTTATTGAGTTTTCTAAAATCAACCAAATGTTGTAGTAAACCATCAGCTTTATTAAAAAAGAAAAATAGCATCAACCAAGGTGAAAAATCATGTTTAATATCCTTTATCTAGATGATTATCCAATTTATTCTTCATCTCTTTCATTTTAATTGGTTCCATGTTGTAAAATGGAATACAAACAGGTTGAGAACAAGGAACTAAATCAATAGAAAACTTAACCTCCCCTACTGGTGGAAAACTAGAGAATTTAGAAGGAAACATGTCGAGAAAATCAATAACCACTAGAGGGAGATCAAAACTAAAAAATTCGTGCTCTGGATCAAAGATGAACACATATATCACTTTCTCAAACTTTTAATAAAAATGTTCAACAATGATCAAAATTGTTTCTCATTCTCTTTGAAACACATGGAACAATCCACTTGGGGTTGTAAAGGAGACCCATCAAGGATAGTAATCAATCTGGTCTTTATTGGCAATGATCCAATTCATATCAAAAATGAGGTGAGGCAGTTTCATGTTATGAATAAAGAAACTCCTAGAAAGGGGGACATCAGATATAGATAAAAGAAAATTGGTACTATGAATAAAATTTTATCTCTTCATACTAAGGGATGTATTAATATCCATGACATAAGATAAAATCTCAATATGAATATTTAAAATATTAACATTATGGGTTAAAATAAATGAATAAGATGTACTAGTCTTAAATTACGTTGTCACTAATGATGAAGTTATAGTGATGATACCTCTCATAGGCACTGGACTCGTATCCACAACCTATAGAGACTCTTCCACAATGTGAAGAAACATGGTTCTAGATTCCTATGGCTGGAACCCTTTTGTACATAAATTATCTTATTTCCCTATACTTATCAATGTATTATATGATCATGTTCTACTATGAGGAGTGAGAAATATATATAAAAACCTCTTTAAGTGGCCTGAACTTCCACATTTTCCGTAATTCATGGATACCTCAGTGAAAACCCACTTTGAATTTCATATCTTTCCACACTAGTATTTAATCATATGACCTCAACCAGGAACTTCGAGAGGTTTGGAATATCCTTGATATCGAGAACCATAATTAGAATCATCATTATTCATATTTCTTTTCGACCATCAGTGTTGTATCCAACACATCATCATAAGAAGGAGAATTGATCAAGAAAACATAAGAAACAATATCCTTTCAATGTCCCAACATGGACCATTGAGTCTTAATCTTGTCATTTTATACTATCTAAGGTGAAAATTAAACAAGCTTAGGAAAATGATTTTCATACTATACCATGGTCCTGTCAGCCTACTCAAGTTTGAACAACATTATAGCCTTGTCCAACACAATCAACTCTGGATAGAACTAGATGGATAAAATCAATTTGAATTCTTTCCGCTCTAAGACCTCATGTTTTTCACCTTCACCATCATGTACCATAATCTCTTTATTGGTCCTTCTAGTATGAAGGTGGAACACTTCACCTTGATTTTATTAAGTGTCTCCAAGAACCAAAAAAATCTGTCCACCCTACTAAACCATTCCTCTACCTCTTCAGGATCATTTTATCCCTTGAACACTGGTGTCTTCTGGTAGAGGAATTAGATATAATGATTCTATAGGTCATCCAATTTAGGTTCTATAGTTTGAGCTTGAATGGGAACTTTTGTTGGTTCCTTTCCTATAGATTGGATAGTACAAACAATCACCTCAACCAGACTTAGGTCCACATGTGGATTCTCTCCATGTAGTTCTACATAAATTTTCTTATGGGAATGATTCACACATTTTCTCAGAGTCAAGATGCTACAAAACATCATTATAAAACAAGGAAGACATAAAATAACATTCAAATGGAGTAATAATTGAAAATTAATCCCAAAAATTTGACAAAAATATTTTCATTTACATAAATCAAAAGCTCAACCTCGATATCTAATACCACACTTTCACGAACCAACCTAGGTACCCTGGTAACCCGATAACCAATCTGGGATTGATATGGCCTGAAGGGTGTTATTGATCTCAATGGGTTGGTGACTAGCACCTAGAATACTACAAAATAATAAATTGTTGATGATTTTTCTACAAACATTATGGAAACAGTTAAAAAATAAGATATGCATACAAAATAAACTCTATATATAGAAGTTTACCAAAAGTCAAACATGAATCGTCTACCCAAATTACTATAGCAAAGTACCAGAAAGAAATAATGAAAATAGACCAAGTCCCAACATGGAAAACTCTCCATGTCCATGGATCAATAGCTAGAACCAACTCCAAGTGCTTTATTACAATTTATCAAACCTATAAGGAAATAATCTACAAACACCCAAAGGCATAGATTATGTGTCATATAATATCCCATTAGTTTCTCACCAAGGATTCTATAATAGATCCCAACCATTAATTAACAAAATAAATATATATCTATCTTCAAATAAATAGGTTTTTAATTTCAAAAAAATATTTAAACAAATCACGATTTACAATTCAATGGGTGCAATATATTTTAAATTATGGAAATACATTAAAAATGGATAAATTAAAAAAACAATTATGTGAAATAGGTCATATAAATCAAAAGTCATGTAAAATAGTTCACAAAAATTGGAATATATTTATATCTCATAAATAAAAAATTAAGAAACATGGCCATCTTCCAAGAGTAATGATAGTTCCAGGTCATGGGATCCTCACATTATCAAGTGATAATATTCATAATGTGTACACACAGACCATAGTACTAGTAGGAGAGGACTCGTCTATGACCCACTGTGGAATAAGATGTTCAAATAGGTATTTAGTTAGTGTTGCAAAGTTTCAATCTGATTCTAGGGAATTCACATCCTATCATTTTTATCCTAAATAACTCATTAATGACCTAATATTTCATGTTCTCTAAAAAACAGTGATGTGAAATTTATTTGAATGCTTCATAAAATAATGTTAAATCCCATTTTCTCATTTCAAAAATGTCAATTTTCCATTTAAAATACAAAAAGGGGTTTTAATCAAACATTTCCATTTTCCAATATTAAACCAAGCTTTCTATCCAAGGCATTTTAATTCACTTCTTCCAAAAATAGGAATTTGATATAAATTCAATAATTCAATTAAACCATACAATTTCCATATATAAATTATAAATTTTAATTGAAACATTTTTCATTAATTTGAAAATTTAAATTCTACCATTTTAATCTCTATAATTTTACATCACTTTTAAAATCACACCCTAATTCAATGGAATTTGGGATTTTCCCAATTTCAAGACAAAATTAAATTTCCAAAAACTACAATCCCCAAAAATTAGGTTTCAAATCAATTAATTAAAATAAATTTCATTTATAATAGTAAAAAAATTATATCAACAATCCAAAAATATAGGATTAATAAAAATTTATAATTAATATGGAACCACATACTAATCATGGAAACACAAATCCCCTAATGGAACTTTCCAACAAAAATGAGGCACATAAGACATATGAACTCAACCTAGAGAAAATATTCAACAACACGGGTCTTAGATCCATCAGTCCATAGATGATCTATCAAACCCCAAGGAGAGAAATAGAAAGAGTTGAATAGAAAGGGAGAATTCTTACATGAAAAGTCACACCGCATTCGTAAACATGACCGACTGATGAATGAAACAACCTAGAAGGGTTTTAGGGATCCAAACATTTATTGGGAAGGATCATGGGTCATGAGAAAGGAAATATGGTAAGGAGGAAATAGAAATTCATCTGAGTATCCTATTTAAAGAAAATAGTTGGAACTTTACATAATGTGTATCCCAATTACATGTGAGTTAATTGAAAATTCCAATAATCACCAAAAAAATTATTTACTTTTGTTAAAAATATAATCATCCTTAATTTAGAACTCACACATCATGTTCGAATTTTACATAGCATGTAAATCCCCAACAAGAATAAAAATCATTAGGTTTCACACTGATAATCAAATAAATATCTGACTTCACCATTATAGATATCCTCCAAATTCCTTCTCAGCCACACGTAGATAAATAAAAAATGAAAACAATGATAAGGTTTAAAACATACCTATGAGAAGAGTAACAAGTTGTTTCATGGATAAAATCAGCATGAATTTATGTAGTTCATATGATTACTCAACTTTGTAACTACTTTGTTTTATAGAAGGAAAAATTTGTTCGAGGACTTAAAGTTGTTAACATGCATCTTTAGATTTTTGTGCACCAGGGACATTGTGTAAGTAATGGGATTTATAACAAGGCTTGGTCAGGCCTGATCAAGTCATAGATTCACTTAATATTAGGTGTTTCATGAATATTGGAGAAGCATGAAAAAAATAAGACTTGGTAAAACTCATTAGATAATTAATGGAAGTTGTTTGAAGTTGTCTATATCATAAGAGAAAATGATTTAGGGACTATGTGTTTGTTTTCATGATGGTTTCATTCCTATTTAAATCCATGTAATGTTTTATTGTTTAGTCAGTTCATGAAAGTGAGGGTTTCATGAGTAAGATATCTACGCTTCAACTTCCAGAGGTGCATCCCCAAAATATTTTTGATTCTCAATTTATTGGCAATCTATAATTCCAAGTAATCAGATGTAATGACCTAGGTTTTTAGCCAAGGTATAATTTCATGGTAATTTGAATTTTTGGAATTTGGTGGATAGGTCATTCCTCGAACTAAGATTCATAATTAAATTATGAGAGTCAAAAAAACTTCAAAGAATTGTTTTTAGACATGAGTAAATTCTTAAAAGGTTACTTACGTACTCTAAAATGTTTTGGGAATATCTAGATTTGAAATTTTAGAAATGGGAAAAGCTTAATAGTGTACATTGTTTTTTTTGAAACCATGTGACCCCTAATAGAAAACGGTGCATTTTGAACCAAAGGTGCATCAGATAACATAGGATCTAGACATATTATACCCTGGTTGTATGCTTATAATGTACATTTAGTGGCACATAAGTAGTTCCCTCACACTATTCATCATGTGGTTGAAGAACAGTTAGATCAAATTAAGTAGGATGACTGTGTGAGTTAGGGTTCCTATGTAGTGGGTATTACATTGTGCTCACCCAGTATTTCCAACCGTGCAGCCAAAAATGCATGACCCAGGTATAAGAGTGAATTTACCCTTTTCCCTTAATTATTTTTAATTTATCATTTTTTTTCATTATTTATTGTCCTCTCCTAGTCATGTGAGCACTCCTCCATGGTGTCATGGGTTCCTCCTGCTGTATATTATAGGTATGGTAATATATCTTCAATTCAAAACCAAAATCGAATGCCATCAGTCTCTATAGATTGGTATCGGTAATCTCCCAATTGATTTTGAATATTTCTCTAGTTTATTTACCCTATACTATGTTATCGTGGTGCGAGCTCATTTTCCCTCTTTCTAGGGGGAATATTTGATTCTTATATTTAAACCAACCCAAACTGAATCAAAAATTGATATTGAAAGAGTAACATATCATAGCCATAAGTTAGGTTGTATATTATTTCTTTCCAAAATTTCCATTGGTTCATAAATGTCTTCATTGTGTTGTCCACCACCCTTTTCCACACATTCACTTACAAATATTTTCATCAATCTACATTGGTGTCCGCACCTTTTATTTCACCTATTGAATTTTTTTTATTTAAATAGAATATTTTAACCTTAAAAAAGGGAACCCATATGGGTGTGTGGGCTTGATTCCTCCATTTTATAATTTAGTGATAAAATGTGTTGAATTCCTTATAACTTCTCATCTTGGATTGATAATGGGTTTTTACCTTTTAATTATCAACCTAATTAATAATGGAACCTCATTAGTACCATATTGAATCATGTGTTTGTTTTTCAATGGTCATTAACTTTTTAAGTTACTCTCTGTGTGAATAGTCTTATTCTTTTTGAAGGGATTCTTAATTGTGTCAAATGAATTATTTGGTAAACAATTTCATGTTTTTATAATTAAAACCCCTCTTGTGATGTGTGTTTTATTCATAATTACAAAGTAATGTTTAGTGAATTGCATCTTTTTTGGCCTTATGACATCTTTTTTATATGTATTTTTTAATTTTTATATACATGGAATGATTAGGACATTAATTCAAATGATATTATTAAATAGAGTTTCCCCACATTATATATGAATGTTCAATGAGTCAATGAACCTTCTAAGTGAATGACATGGCCCACTCCTATCAAAATTTTCAATGAAACAATCACCTTCTAAGAACATGAATTTATATATTGATGGGATTTTCATGGTAGGTAATATCCTAATTGGACATGGTCCTTTCTAAATGCCTTCTTGTTCCTTTTAAAATTAAATTCCATGATTGATTGAATAAATTTAATGCATTAAATGTAATGACATGTATATGATGGATTTCCATACTTAAATGAATTAAATGGTTTAAATGTGATATAATTCAATATGTTGGTATGACCATGCAACTTGTTATAAGGAAATATGCATGGATTATGTAAATTGTTAGAGTTTGTGAATTCCTTAGTTATAAATGGTATTAATAAATGTAAATCATTACATGTAATGACTCGTGGATTATATTATCCTTACATGATTTTGATTTATAAATATGATGTGGAATTATGGTAAGGTTTCTATTGATAATGGAGGTATTATTCTCCCTTACATTGGGTGTTATGCATGATGTCTTGCATCAGTGATACTATGTCGATGTTGGGCATGGAGAACCACCTCCCTTGTGAGTGTTGACATTATGGCACACTCACTACTATTCACGTTTTGGCATGATAGAAAACTCGCCATCATGATTTTCAAGAATGAAATCTCCAATTCAATATGGGATTTTAGGGATTGTATCCTTTGTTTGAGCTTATAGGATCCTTCATACTTGTTATGGATGAATGAGTTACTCCTCAGACAATACAGCTCCAAGTATTCTTGGTATATGGCTAATTACATCCACACATACTTTGTAACGCCCCGACCCCAGCTACCCAGAGTCGGTGCATTACTTCGTAACATTGGCATGATCACAAAGGATCAAGTCTCGAAAGACCGATTAGTTTAGTAGCCTTGGAAACACTAGATACATTCATAAGTCTTTCATTACATCAAAAAGTGAAAAACTACAATAACAAAGTCTCCATAGTCCACACTCATATCCTCTTCCGACTATCCCTGCAGGTCATTCATAAAATACTTCTTCACATCCTGGAAAATATTAAAACATTGAAAGGGGTGAGCTCAGATGCTCAGTAAGGATAACAATAATGCGGAAGCTTTCATAAATAAACATTAACATTTAAGGCAATGTATAACTAAAACAAAAGCCTTTTAAACATGAACTTCAACATAATATGGCAAAAGTAAAATGAGATAATGCCATTTACTTCTTCACATGGATATTCTACTGGTCGAATAATCACATGCAATATCAATAACCACTTTCATAATGATGGAATGCATAATGCCAGACTATCATAACCACATAGCCAAGGCCTCGTGCCAAGACTACAAATAAGATTTTGTCAAGGCCTTGTGCCAAGACACTAGTTTGTCTCATGAGACCTGCCGATGCATCGAGGAGCTATAGCGGGCTCCACCCGTCACTTATTAAGTCCAATGCATTCCTCATATGAATAGGTTTAAACATATCATAAACCATAACATAATCATATCACATAAAACATGCATAAAGGAAACATAACATTTCCACATTTCAATCACAAGATATCAATACAACACATTGATATAGTAAAAATTCTTTCAAAACCATTTTCAATACCAAAATAAAAGAATGTTAAAACTTTGTATTTATTTTTCATAAAAAAAAAGTGATGGATTGTAAAGGAAGCCGAAACTCAAATAATGGTCACGGCGGCGGAGAAGTCATTGTCGCCGCATAAGTACGGAAAGAAAAACATTCCCTTTTGTCGTTTAGCAAAACGCTTCGTATAAAAAGATTCCTTTTGTACAAACGTAAAAGTCAAAGGGGTTTATACACCGTATAAATGAAAATTCTGTATAAAACCAAATATGCCTCAATGAAAGGAGATTGAGACGAAGTACTTTAAAAGATAATTTTTAAATAAAATATATATATTATGTGTATTCACTATAGGTACACATAAAGAATGTAAAAATACAAGATAGGACATAATAATATCATGACATAATTTGAAAGTAGGAGATTAACCCAAAGAATGGAAGTTGGGTTAAGAAGTTCCCTTACAAAGATCATTTTTTAAATAAAATAGATCTATTATGTGTATTAATTATATGTACACATAAATAAAGTACAAATAAAATATAGGACATAATAATATCATGACATAATTTGAAAGTAGGAGATTAACCCAAAGAATGGAAATTGGGTTAAGAAATTCCCTTACCTCGTGTCTGACTTGACTCAACCGTTCTTTAACCTCCTGAATAATAAACTAGAGTTAATATATACCTTATTAAGAACCATTTTCAATTTCATTATCCTTATTATATCACTTATTACAATGATATGAACATTATGTAATTATTTAAGTTAATAACGGTCGTTTTGTCGATCTTTGGTACTTGAGTCAAAAATAAACTTCTTATAATTACAAGTTGTTCATGTGGTGAAATATCCATTATATCCAGAATTATATTAATGATGTAGATATCATATATATCATATATATACAGTATATACATTCATTTATAATATTACGTAACATTTAGAGGCAAGAAATGAAATGCACCGTTCATGGAGACGGTAAGCCGTACGTACGAATGAACGCTACTTTCATTTCTATTCCGTATTTAATGGAACGAAGTCATAATGATATAAATGTATAATATAATTCCAGTATAATATAGTGTATAATACCATTTACTCCATCCTTTATACATCCCACATATGGCATTAACGATTCAAATCACTTTGAGGGGGCGGTAGTCCGCACTTCCTAAAATGAAATTATCGCGTTTTACCCATAATGGAAATCATAAAGTAAGCCATAAATGAGAAATACAGAAGCATAAGTAAAACATAAACACATTATATATCATATATAAATATAGTGACATCTTAATGGCCACCTTTGGAGGTGTTATATGAGTGTTGAACAATCATCGTTTCGTGAGGCAGAAATTCGCCATCCACAGAAACCGTATGTTCTTTAACCATTAGATGTAGGTGTGTGTAAGTGTAGCTCGAATCCTTATTATAACAAAATCCTAGTATATTGAGGATACTGGTGTTGTTACAAAAGAAATGAATAAAAAGAGTTTAGGGGGTTGGAGAAGAAAAATAAAACAAAAACAACATTAGAAAAGACATTACCTCAAAATCGGGTAACTCTTTTTGATTTGAGCTAAAGGCTTCCTTGGGAAGAGTTCTGCCCAAAGTGAGGTTTCTAGGAGTAAGGGAGGAATGTTGGGAGAGTATTTGGGCAGAGGTTGGCCGAGCCAAATGGCTTGAAAGTGTAAATGAAGTGGGAGAGGTGGAGGCCTTTTATAAGTGGAGAGGAGGGGCACTTTTGGAAAGATTGAAATGTTACATTATTTCAAAATGCTTTTCGGATTCTAAAGGTCCCACACTTATATAATTCGAGGCTAAGGTGACAAGGTTTCGAAATCTCCTCATCCAATTGGCTTTGGACAAGTGTAAGCCTTGGATTTTACATTATCTATTCATTTTATTAAAATCGTTAAATAATGAGGTCATCGCTGCATCATAATGATGTCATACATAATTTAATTTATTTAATGTCTAAAAATTATACAAAAAATACTATGATGTAGGAAATCTTTTTAGCTTTCCAATGACTATTTATAATCAAAATTGGGACTTGTATAACCCCACTTAAAAATTGTTTTAGTAAAACAATTTATGTTAGTGTCATTTTCACTTTAACATTAAATAAAAAGTAATTTATGTTATTTCCCAACAAAAGTGGATCCATGGGGTCCCCAAGTTAGGCCATGGCTTGTCTTGGTCGGCCATGACTCAACCAATGAGGTTGGGACATGTGTCTAGGTCATTTCATATTATTAATGTATTATTTATACCTTAAACTACACTAATTACCACTAATCGCGATTAAGAACTTAAAAGTTACTATTCACCAAAAAATTATTTTGATCTCATTGAACCACATTTTACTTCTTAATGACAACCATGTATGTCGGATTTTTTAAAATCAAATCACAGAAGTTGTAATATTTCATTTAAACGAAAAATCAGTTATTTAACTACCACTTAGTGGTTTCACTATTCATCAAAAATTGAAGTTTTTCAGAATAAGGCCAAAATTTCACCCTAAGCTATAATTGATATTCCGAATTCAAAAATGATGTCTATTTTACAAAATTCCAAACATATTAGTTGCATTAATTAATTTTATAATTAATTCCCGCTGTCACAACAAATAGCGTGTTTTTAAGAAACAATTTATATCAAAAGATTGGCAATTGTTTATGTCCAATTTCAATATTAAATTAATTCTAATGACCACCATTGGATAAAATGGTAAAAATATATTCTAATTATACATTAAATCCACTCAATAGTATAACTTATCACTATAAATTATTTTGATTAAAAAAGTTGTTTTAAGTATTTTTCACTATTCATAAAAAATTAGAAGTTCTCAGAAAAATACCAAAAATTCAACATAGGCTAATTTCAATATTAGGAATACAAAAATGAAGTCCATTTTGAAATATAAAATTTCTATAAATTTAAAAGGTGGTTATTACTATTCATAACGGCTACTTTGATTAGTTGCGGTGTGTTAGAACTCGAACTTGCGTACAATGCAAGCTATTGCATTATTGAAAGAGAGGCGTATCGTGGAAGCTCGGGGTGTTACATTCTCCCCTCCTTCAATAAATTGCGTCCTCGCAATTTGAAATTTTTCTTTAAAAATAAAAGGTTGAAAAGAGAAAATACCTTTGAGGAAAACCCACATCGGAAATAAGGTTAATAAATATATAACATTAAAAGAAAGAATGATAAGTACAAAGGTCACCCGATATAGCCCATTCTAGGATTCTATGAAAATATGGATATGGAAGAAAAACAAACCATCAAGGTCTGATGGAGAGTTATAGAAAACAGGATTAGGAGAAAGTTTAACCGTAAGAAAATCACAAACTTGTGATTGGTTAAACGGTCATTGAATCCCCAGTTGGAAAAGTTAACCGACAACATTTTTGTTTTAAGTTACCTTTTATAATGTTGAGGAATTTATTTATGAGATTTACTAAGAACGTAAGGGAATATACATACTTGTTATGTATACTTTCATTCGTTAATAAATTTTTACCACAAACCCAACTTTTACTCCAAATGGTAACAGAACTAAAAATATTCTATTTATCCTAATTGTATAAGGTTCAAAATGTTAACACGTACCATTTAGATTAGTAAAACTATTTTGTAATAACCAGGGACTTCCTGTAGGCTAGTGGTAGGAAATAAAGGCTTGTCGCACTATGGTTGTGGGTTCGATTCCTGCAGCTTTGTCCGACGCGACGGGTTATTCCCCACCCTGCAGGTTGTCCTTTTCCTAAAAATATAGTACTATACTATTCCAAAAATAATCTTCATAAATGTTTTAACCTTAAACAATACTATCCAAAGTTCAACTTAATCCATTCCAACCTTAATAGTTATCCAAAATACTTCTGTCCAACTCACAGTCCAAATTTTATAAGGAAGGTAAACATAATGAAGATCCTTTATCCCACGTAACAACATGTGAACACCTTCATCATGTATTCTTTTTAAACATACTGAATTACCATGATCCCTTATTCCTTATAGAATACTTGATATACTCCTTCTATCCAAAAATGTATACAAAACATCAATCAGTTTCAAGGAAGTTAAGTATATCCAATATAATT
Source organism: Viscum album (assembly GCA_963277665.1). Taxonomy (NCBI): domain Eukaryota; kingdom Viridiplantae; phylum Streptophyta; class Magnoliopsida; order Santalales; family Viscaceae; genus Viscum; species Viscum album. The sequence continues at coordinate 1,146,145,281 of OY728138.1, forward strand.
TATCCAAATCAATCACGTCTTATTCCAAAATCACAATCTCAGTATCAAAACCATATTATGGTTTATCTTTCTCTCAACCATATATTTTCCAAAAATTTAACCTACTGTGGAGTCACTTTTCTTGGTTCCACACAATCTCAAGTCCTTGATGAAATAGTACTGCAGTACAATCCTTATATACTCCATAATTATTATAACCAGTACATCATTGATACAACACTCAAATTAAAAAAAATCTTTAATAACAACATAAGAACTCTAATCATTACTCCTCATCTGTGGTAGTATCATAACTTGATTATTATCCAATAACATCATTTGGGGCATGCTCTGATGATTTGGACATTGGTTTGCGTAGTGTCCCCAATCCTTGCAGAAGAAGCATTGTACATTTGAAACCATTTTCTTACCCTTGCAGTCACGCACTTTGTGTCCTTTTTCTCTACACTTATAACAAACTCCCATTCCCTTTAGGCATGTTCCATGATGTTTCTTCCCACAATTACCACATATTGGAAAATTCTTTTTTCCCCTCATCCCTTTATCCATCATTCTCTCTTCCATCCCTTTCGTCTCTTGCTTCGCTTCAAAGCCATAGGACTCAGAGAATTCTTTACTTATCTTATTAACACATGATACTATTTCTTCATATGTTGAGAACACATGGGAGACTATTTCCCTTCGAAATGTTGGCTTAATACCGTGAAAGATACTATCCTTCTTACTCTTTGGATCATACGTACTGCTGGAGTTCACATTCCTTCTACTGGGCGCCATTTCTATACAACGGCATAAACTAGATTAGTTTATGAATCAAAATACATAATTCCATACTTGTAAAACACTTTACATAAATTGAACTATTTATGGATATAATCCATAATCATAAAAAGAAATGTTTTCTTTGAGGAAGTATATACTCATAACCCTTCATAGTGGTTTGTAAAGAAAATGAGAATTATCCTAAGCATATCCCCCGGGAGTGTCGCAACCAAGAGTGCAGCAAGGCCCGTTGTCGTGCACCAGTTCCCGTTCGAGTCTAGCTCAAAGCGGTGTTTTCGGGTTTTACCCCTAGGTACATCTGTGCCAGAGCCGCCTCTACCTGCTCGTATCCAGACAGGGATGTATTGCTCGGAAAAGTCATAACATCTCTATAATACCAAAATTCTAGGAAGTTATTCTATACTAATCCTCAAAGTCTATCTTTGGGCTATGTGCTCTAATCAGAGTTTATCTAAATCTAGCTTCCAAGGTTAGTACTAAACTGCCTCTGATACCAACTGTAACGCCCCGACCCCAGCTACCCAGAGTCGGTGCATTACTTCGTAACATTGGCATGATCACAAAGGATCAAGTCTCGAAAGACCGATTAGTTTAGTAGCCTTGGAAACACTAGATACATTCATAAGTCTTTCATTACATCAAAAAGTGAAAAACTACAATAACAAAGTCTCCATAGTCCACACTCATATCCTCTTCCGACTATCCCTGCAGGTCATTCATAAAATACTTCTTCACATCCTGGAAAATATTAAAACATTGAAAGGGGTGAGCTCAGATGCTCAGTAAGGATAACAATAATGCGGAAGCTTTCATAAATAAACATTAACATTTAAGGCAATGTATAACTAAAACAAAAGCCTTTTAAACATGAACTTCAACATAATATGGCAAAAGTAAAATGAGATAATGCCATTTACTTCTTCACATGGATATTCTACTGGTCGAATAATCACATGCAATATCAATAACCACTTTCATAATGATGGAATGCATAATGCCAGACTATCATAACCACATAGCCAAGGCCTCGTGCCAAGACTACAAATAAGATTTTGTCAAGGCCTTGTGCCAAGACACTAGTTTGTCTCATGAGACCTGCCGATGCATCGAGGAGCTATAGCGGGCTCCACCCGTCACTTATTAAGTCCAATGCATTCCTCATATGAATAGGTTTAAACATATCATAAACCATAACATAATCATATCACATAAAACATGCATAAAGGAAACATAACATTTCCACATTTCAATCACAAGATATCAATACAACACATTGATATAGTAAAAATTCTTTCAAAACCATTTTCAATACCAAAATAAAAGAATGTTAAAACTTTGTATTTATTTTTCATAAAAAAAAGTGATGGATTGTAAAGGAAGCCGAAACTCAAATAATGGTCACGGCGGCGGAGAAGTCATTGTCGCCGCATAAGTACGGAAAGAAAAACATTCCCTTTTGTCGTTTAGCAAAACGCTTCGTATAAAAAGATTCCTTTTGTACAAACGTAAAAGTCAAAGGGGTTTATACACCGTATAAATGAAAATTGTGTATAAAACCAAATATGCCTCAATGAAAGGAGATTGAGACGAAGTACTTTAAAAGATAATTTTTAAATAAAATATATATATTATGTGTATTCACTATAGGTACACATAAAGAATGTAAAAATACAAGATAGGACATAATAATATCATGACATAATTTGAAAGTAGGAGATTAACCCAAAGAATGGAAGTTGGGTTAAGAAGTTCCCTTACAAAGATCATTTTTTAAATAAAATAGATCTATTATGTGTATTAATTATATGTACACATAAATAAAGTACAAATAAAATATAGGACATAATAATATCATGACATAATTTGAAAGTAGGAGATTAACCCAAAGAATGGAAATTGGGTTAAGAAATTCCCTTACCTCGTGTCTGACTTGACTCAACCGTTCTTTAACCTCCTGAATAATAAACTAGAGTTAATATATACCTTATTAAGAACCATTTTCAATTTCATTATCCTTATTATATCACTTATTACAATGATATGAACATTATGTAATTATTTAAGTTAATAACGGTCGTTTTGTCGATCTTTGGTACTTGAGTCAAAAATAAACTTCTTATAATTACAAGTTGTTCATGTGGTGAAATATCCATTATATCCAGAATTATATTAATGATGTAGATATCATATATATCATATATATACAGTATATACATTCATTTATAATATTACGTAACATTTAGAGGCAAGAAATGAAATGCACCGTTCATGGAGACGGTAAGCCGTACGTACGAATGAACGCTACTTTCATTTCTATTCCGTATTTAATGGAACGAAGTCATAATGATATAAATGTATAATATAATTCCAGTATAATATAGTGTATAATACCATTTACTCCATCCTTTATACATCCCACATATGGCATTAACGATTCAAATCACTTTGAGGGGGCGGTAGTCCGCACTTCCTAAAATGAAATTATCGCGTTTTACCCATAATGGAAATCATAAAGTAAGCCATAAATGAGAAATACAGAAGCATAATTAAAACATAAACACATTATATATCATATATAAATATAGTGACATCTTAATGGCCACCTTTGGAGGTGTTATATGAGTGTTGAACAATCATCGTTTCGTGAGGCAGAAATTCGCCATCCACAGAAACCGTATGTTCTTTAACCATTAGATGTAGGTGTGTGTAAGTGTAGCTCGAATCCTTATTATAACAACATCCTAGTATATTGAGGATACTGGTGTTGTTACAAAAGAAATGAATAAAAAGAGTTTAGGGGGTTGGAGAAGAAAAATAAAACAAAAACAACATTAGAAAAGACATTACCTCAAAATCGGGTAACTCTTTTTGATTTGAGCTAAAGGCTTCCTTGGGAAGAGTTCTGCCCAAAGTGAGGTTTCTAGGAGTAAGGGAGGAATGTTGGGAGAGTATTTGGGCAGAGGTTGGCCGAGCCAAATGGCTTGAAAGTGTAAATGAAGTGGGAGAGGTGGGGGCCTTTTATAAGTGGAGAGGAGGGGCACTTTTGGAAAGATTGAAATGTTACATTATTTCAAAATGCTTTTCGGATTATAAAGGTCCCACACTTATATAATTCGAGGCTAAGGTGACAAGGTTTCGAAATCTCCTCATCCAATTGGCTTTGGACAAGTGTAAGCCTTGGATTTTACATTATCTATTCATTTTATTAAAATCGTTAAATAATGAGGTCATCGCTGCATCATAATGCTGTCATAAATAATTTAATTTATTTAATGTCTAAAAATTATACAAAAAATACTATGATGTAGGAAATCTTTTTAGCTTTCCAATGACTATTTATAATCAAAATTTGGACTTGTATAACCCCACTTAAAAATTGTTTTAGTAAAACAATTTATGTTAGTGTCATTTTCACTTTAACATTAAATAAAAAGTAATTTATGTTATTTCCCAACAAAAGTGGATCCATGGGGTCCCCAAGTTAGGCCATGGCTTGTCTTGGTCGGCCATGACTCAAACAATGAGGTTGGGACATGTGTCTAGGTCATTTCATATTATTAATGTATTATTTATACCTTAAACTACACTAATTACCACTAATCGCGATTAAGAACTTAAAAGTTACTATTCACCAAAAAATTATTTTGATCTCATTGAACCACATTTTACTTCTTAATGACAACCATGTATGTCGGATTTTTGAAAATCAAATCACAGAAGTTGTAATATTTCATTTAAACGAAAAATCAGTTATTTAACTACCACTTAGTGGTTTCACTATTCATCAAAAATTGAAGTTTTTCAGAATAAGGCCAAAATTTCACCCTAAGCTATAATTGATATTCCGAATTCAAAAATGATGTCTATTTTACAAAATTCCAAACATATTAGTTGCATTAATTAATTTTATAATTAATTCCCGCTGTCACAACAAATAGCGTGTTTTTAAGAAACAATTTATATCAAAAGATTGGCAATTGTTTATGTCCAATTTCAATATTAAATTAATTCTAATGACCACCATTGGATAAAATGGTAAAAATATATTCTAATTATACATTAAATCCACTCAATAGTATAACTTATCACTATAAATTATTTTGATTAAAAAAGTTGTTTTAAGTATTTTTCACTATTCATAAAAAATTAGAAGTTCTCAGAAAAATACCAAAAATTCAACATAGGCTAATTTCAATATTAGGAATACAAAAATGAAGTCCATTTTGAAATATAAAATTTCTATAAATTTAAAAGGTGGTTATTACTATTCATAACGGCTACTTTGATTAGTTGCGGTGTGTTAGAACTCGAACTTGCGTACAATGCAAGCTATTGCATTATTGAAAGAGAGGCGTATCGTGGAAGCTCGGGGTGTTACATACTTGGTTCATATCGGTGGATCAAATATATATCTCTATATATATATATTAATACTATATGTATATTTAATATTAAATATTCATTCCATCTGTTATCTTAAGAAGGTCGAGTAGGAAAGGTCTGCAATTAGAACGTGAGGCGATCGGTGTTTATTTATTTATTTAGCACTATTTATTTATTCAAATTACCTATACACGGATTTTCATTTTATAAATAGACTTTTTTTAGTTGTAGATATTATGGGTGGTAACTTACAAAGATTTATATATGACACTCTGATCGATCCATCGTTTCACTAGGATACCCAAGTAGATCTCATGATCCCCAGACTATGGATTATTACATTTATATTGTTCTTATATTATTGAGTTATGAGAATGGGACTGACATGGAGCTCAATGATTCTTGTAGAGTTCTCCATATAGGTTTTATATTTTCTTATTTGTATTCATGTACTAGCTTTTATCATGTTCTCACTATAGGTGTACTATTCTTATTTGTGTATCCTTATTTGGACATGCATTCACTGTTATATATTGATTTTTTTCATTTATTTTATTTTGTTTTTATTATTTTTATGATGTATTATTTCATTTATTACATCATCTTATGTTGATTCTAATTTATTATACTAATTTTCTACTCTGATATGAGTGTATAGTCTCCACACTATCACCTCATGTGACCCCCACTACAAGTTGGTAGCCTGTGGCATGTGACCTAATGATTCAACTACCAGTTTTGTGGTCAGTTGTGTTGAAACATTATAAAGTGGTATTAGAGCCTCCTTTTCCATTTTCTTATTTTTTGGTCTATATACAGAAGACTAGGAATGTGTTAGCACTTTTTAAATAGTTGTTACTCATAGTTAATAGACCATGTAAGTGAAAATTTCCATTTATCCATGGTTGGACTTTTTATCATGTTGTTCATTATTACAGTTGATTCTAATTTCACATTAATTTAATGGTGTAATTTTCCATACTTATGGATTTATAAAATTTATGGTATTTTACCCTTGAATTGGTATGTCAAGGATGAATCCTTACATAAATCATTATAGGAACATATAAATCCTTATTTCATGAGTATACAATGTCATGTAGTTTCATTTATAGGTTGCATGCTGTTTATGATTGTGTTCATTGAGTGTTATTTCATGATTTATTTATTTTGAATTCCTAAAAATATATGATTAATTAGGTGATAATATTCCATATTACCTATTTATTTAGCATTCCTTGCCTGTGTATTCTGCTTCTATTCTTCTTGGTTGTTTTATCTTGGTTTATAGCCTGTGATAACATGCCTCATTTTAGTATTGTTATATAAATGGTTGCGCAATATAAATATAGTGGTTGTAATTAAACATGAACTAGTTCTCAGTGGTATTGTGTATGGACACTCTATAATTGGAGTTGGTAACCAGTATACTCAAATTGTATTTTGAAATTTTCAAATATATCTATAGACCTTTATTAAAATGTAAAGGCAGATCAAGTGATAAATCTAAAGTGAAGTGGTTTTGATTTATGGGATAAAATTGGCAACGAGTAATGTGTATGGGCGCTTTATGGATTAGAAAATAACCATACATATAAAGGAATATATATATATATATATACATGATTATGGTATATTATTGAAATGGATCAAATGTAATATATGTTAAATTTTAATCTAAAATAAATTTTTCCCTATATAAGGGGTTATAATTATATCAGACGGGAATGAATATCCATATGATTAAATGTTAAAATGTTCAACAGGACCCAAGTAGGTCAGTTGGGGCATGTTTATTATGTGATAACCTACTACGAGTGTTCTGAAACATTAATAATTTTACAACTGCTATTGGGTTTCTTTCTAATGATCCCAAGTTGGGTTGACAATACCCTAGTAGGCCACCTTATCTATTTGAAAGTAATTTCTTTTTATAATTGGTACTTATTGTTCTAATTTAAATCATTTAATTATTTAATGATTTAATGTGAATCAATTTAATTACTAGAAAATGGTACTTTAGGTGTTATTCTTAGTTTAAACCATCATTTAAGATTAGTTTTATATTCTTTATGAGTTTCCTTGAAATAGAAACATGAGTTTTTTTTGTAGGATTATTTTTTCATTTTTCAATGGCTTAACTAATGGTATCATAATACTAGTGACTTATTTTTTGCATGACTTAGTGATAAGGTAGATAGTTTTTCTTTTTAAGAGGATAGATTGAGGTAGGTAGACCACTTATTTCTTAAATTCTTTGATTTATGTCTTGATATTTATGTTTTATGGTGTTTTTGGGTGTTGTTGTCCCTAGTATGACTATTCGGTTCTAAATGAATCCATTTTTGGATGTTTTTTCTAGGTATACATGACCCTTATTATAGGTGTGAGATTCCATTAATTATCATTTTATAAGGATAAACATAACATGGTCTTGGTCGGTCGTTTGGTAAGCCATGTGACCCTCTATTCTTCCTCGGATATGGAAGACATGATATGTTTTCATCTTGGTTAATGATCGTATGGGGAAATATGAATATGGGTTAAATTTATTTTATGGACCACCCGATACTTGGATACATAGGGGTGATAGACAATGGATAGTATTGAGGGAGTTATTCTATTATAAATGATTTAACGAACTAGTTGAGTTTAGTGTAATCATTGAGCCTTTAGATAATGAGTACATCATTGGGTCATCTCCTCAACAGTGTGACCTGGGCATTATAGTAATCAACTTTATCCCGACTCCCAGGATGACCTTCAAAGAGGATCAAGTGTTTTGACATTCCAATCAATTTGTTTTTTATTTTCAAACCAAATGCTTATATGTATGTGATTCGGACTCGGAGGAGTATCACACATAGGATAAAAGTAAATTTGATATATTGCACTTATAGTTGTATGTTATCTTTATATTTATAATTAATTTTTCACTCCTAAGGTAGGAAGAGTCATGTTGGTTCTAGTGAATGAATTACCATCTCTATAGAGGGAACATAACCAAGGTTGGAAATTTGGAAATTCTTGGTCTTGTGTGAATTCCCTCGGGGATCATAAGTTTCAAGTCATGTTGATTCTTTATTCACATCATGATTTTGAGGTGGTTGGATATTTATACAAGATTTGGAACCAACATTTTTCATGGATTCACTTCATTGATAAGTATATAAATATCACGAGAAACCTCTTGAGCTAAATCCATCGGGGTTCGGTTGATGATATGTCTGCACGTGACAACAAGCATCTTTCAAGAAGTCGACCAGTAGTGGTTAGAATGTTATTACTTTATTTTTCTTGGTAAAATATAAGCATACTATTTATTAGTTATGATCATGTACCCAATGTATATTTCATTCTTGATTCACTAAGAGAGCATTGGTTATACACTAAGATAAAGGTTTCAAGTGTCTTCTGCTTTAATCAACACACTTTACTAGAGTTGTGTGGGAGAAACATGGTTTTTAGAGAGGCATGGTTAGTCCAAAGTGACACATTGGTTCCTATGAAATAATTCCATGAAGAATAATGTTAGAAAACCGTCATTTTTCCTTTGACTTAACTACTATGTGGATTCCACTCTCGACTTTTTCATTGATTTGATGAGGATATCTTGGCCCTATACCAATATCTCATATATTGGAAAGGTGTATTGAATATGTTGGGTTTGTTACATAGAATCCTATTTCAGAAAAATATGTGGTTACCATGGGTTTGTTGTTTGGATCCGTGGTGATGCTTAAATGGTGGCCTTTTCTGTGGAATGGATCTGGGTTACACCCTTGTTCATACCGAGGTGTGATAGTTTGAATGGTTAGGTTATGGTTTGATCATGGATTTTCAATAGATGTTAGGTATGGAATTCAGTGAATGTACTCATGGTAAATGTGATATTCCTTAGAATAAGGTGTTTCTTTTATTTTATAAACTCACTAGTCATTTAAACTAGGAATTTTGGAGATAATTCATCCCGAGTGGTTGGACTTGATATTATTCATGTTCGATGTGCACGTTTAAAGGAAGCAGTTTAAAATAATGTTTAATGGTTAAGGAGATTGTGTTTTAATGGTTGGATATGTATTTCAAGGAAGTATTTTCTGGCCCTTTTCAATTAGGTTGATCAGGATTTGACCATTTATTTGTGATTAGGGCCCCAGTATGACCTCAATATCAATCAGGTTTTTCCTATTAAAGAAAACACACCAGGGGTGTTGTTAGAACATAGAGGCGTGTTCTTTGTGTGGAAATTTCGATAGTGAATGTACCATAGCTTGGATTTTACCCTTTTCTATGTATAAAATAATGGAAGAAAAAACATTGTCCATATTTTTAAATATATGATGATGTGATTGTATCTCTTGATACATGTGATCAAGTAAGAAAATTTTTTAGTGTTGCAATTAGAATATGAGCATTGGTTCAGGTTTTGGTGGCTTAAGTGTCATATTGTTGAGAACTTCTGGGAGGACTTTTTGGAATTTGGGAGTGAAATGTTACCATTTTATAGAGATTTCAAAACCCTTATAGTATTGCTTATGTTTTATTTTTTTTCACCAGGGATTTTAAGGGATGTGGAGTTCTAAGGTGGGGAGGTTGTAATGACTCATGTTTTGATCCAAGGTAGAATTCCATTGAAATTGGAATTTGGGAATTTGAATGAGAGGTTGTTCCATAAAAATAGATTCATAAGGAAAAAATTCTGATAGTTTTAACACATAAAAGTGTAGTTTCTAGACTTGGATAATGGGTAGAGGGTTTTCTCATGTGCTCTGATGAGTTTCAAGATTTTTGGGATCCAAAATCTCGAAAACAGGAAGAGCTAAATAGAGAGCATAGTTTTTATGAAACTGTGCGGCCCCCAATTGTAATCCATGCATCCTGTACATTGGTGCAACATATGAATCATGGGGTTTTCTTGGTTTCTTCCACTTAGGTATTACCATTTCACTATTCTTCATGCAATGGGTTCATAGTTTGTGAAAACCATGTGGGATAACCATGTGAGTATTGGTTCCTAAGAAGTGGGAGGCACACTATTGGCACACAGTTTGGATAACCATATAGCCAAACCATGCGAGTAAGTTATAAGGATGAATTTACCCTTTTTACCTTAATAGTTTTTAAATCCTCATTTTCTTTTTATTTCTTTATTCTCATCCTCTTTCCATTTGATTTCTCCTATAAGTATCCATAGGTTCAACCTCCTCCATATTATAGGATTGGTAATATCTCCTCCATCTGGACACTGAATCAAACATTTTCATTCTCTATGGATCAATATCGGTATGCTCTCGATTCTTATTGAATATTTATCTATTTAACTTCAATAAACCCAGTTATCATCGTGTAATATCATTTCTCCTATTTTTAGGGTGGATTTCTATTTCTTATATTTCTTCCCAACCATGCGGAATCAACCCCTGATATTGGATAAGTAAATTTTTTGAAGCATAAGGTATGTGGTCTATATCATGTTCAATAAATTTTAATAGATATATAAATGTCATTATTGTGTCTCATGCCACCTGTTTTGACAAATTTCCTTATAAATATTTTCTTCAATATAAATGTGTATATAAACCTCATTTTAAACCTGTTGAGCCTTTTATGTAAATAGACGATATGAAACTCAATCACAGACACCTTGTATGATCTAGGGTTTTTATTTACGTAAGTATATTTCCTTTTGGGTTAAATTATTTTTAGTTTCCTTTTTAGCTTAGACCATATGTCATGTTGTGTGCCGGTTGGGTTGGTTTTGGGAAATATAGGGGAGAAGAGTCTGAAAGGTAGTTGTAGGCAAGGTAAATGTCATGTACTAGCCCGTTATGCTGTGTAGCTTCTATGGATCATAAAAAAATAAAAGTGAATTACAAGATTTGTACTTGGTCTACACATCATGTTTTGGCCCATCGGGGTTTTTTTTTATAAAAGTTTCACTAGCCTCATATTTTAAGGGATATAATCTTTTCCTCCATTTAATGAGATACAAAACCCCTTTATTCTAGTATTTGTATTTTATAAGTAGTTCATGCTCTAATTATTCCATCATAATTCACATTGGAACTGTATAGTAAATTACTCAATTCCTTTTAGTTGTTCATGATTTTTTTTAAAAACGACTGTGCTATTTCGATTTAAGATCATATTCCCTGATATTATATTCTTTGTCCATTCTATTGATTTATTCCAAACCAGGATGAATTATAACATGATATTGGAAAACCTATCTACTCCTAAATATTTGGTAGGTGGTCTATACTTTATTTTGGCTTTCCAGGTGCTTTTCGAGTGTTCAGCCTTTTGGCAGTCCATCATACTTTCAGATGCGGCCACATTTATGAGGAAGTCGCTTGTCATATGCATAGTTGTACCTAGTGAGGATGATCATAGGTTTTTTCTAGGTGCATTGGAACCTGTACCATGATTTGAGGACACATAATAGGTTTTCCTTAAGGAAATAACATGTTTATTCCTATTTAAACAACCAAAGGGGTGTGTTCTTATGATCTCTTAGATTGAAGAAAGCACGTTAATTCCATGATAGCTTGAATAGATTACATGGGAGATATACTACCTCCTTGGCTTGTAATATATTGTAATTCCATGATTTTAAATTTAATTGGGAATATTTAATGGATTATATGGTAACTTTTACCTATATAAAATTATAATGACATGTTAAATGGTTTATATTGGAGGGTAGTCCCATATGCTTGTTGTTGTTAAAATGTTTTCCTGTGTGGGTATACTCAAGGATAGTTCAGGATGATGTGAGTGGGTATAATCACATGGAAGGTTTGTTTAAATTTATTGATTGAATTCCTGAATGAATGATGATCGATTCCATGGACTACTCTCCATGGATCTGGAACATGGTAGTGGAAGCCTTGGGCTAAATCTGCCCCTTGGTTGTTGATTCCATGGGATGCCTTCGGCCATTATACCCTATTGATATTGATTTCTTTGGCTCATGTAGGACTTTCTATTGCCATGATCCTAGAACCCCAATAAGATCCTAATCGAGTTTCCACTAGGGATGCCCATCAGACACAATGTTATGCCTTGAACAAGATCCTTGGATCTGGCCCTTTGTAGTCTAGATTTATTTCATGGATTCCTTGGTACATGACACCTTGGATTTGGAAATTTTAGTCTACACTTTTCTATACGACGTGGAAAAAGGATATTTGACTTCACTATATGGTGTTCTTGTGGAATACTTGAGTTCTTTATACAGCGTTGTTGTGGATTTCAAAATATAGATGGATGTACAGAGTTTCCATGTGACTTGATTACTTTTATTTTATATTATTTGTTAGGAGATAACTATTTTATAGGTATCATTGAGGGTTGTTTGGTTTTACTTACTACTATAGATTTATGCCATGGGAATACGCACCATAAAATACTAGTTTAATACACTTTCTATCACATTGTATATTGTTGTATAGACCATGGTGGATACCTATTGGTATTTTTGTCACACACCCTATTTGGGCCTCCTCAAGGACCCAAGAGAATATATGGTTCTAGGTGATGATATGGGAAAGATCCCTGGGGTAGGTTGTTGATAGTTGCTTTAGAGTAGGGGAGTATAGGACCAAGTTGTGGTTTGCGATGTAGGGATACCATTTTGGTCATTTGTTATTTTTGGGAGTTGTACTGTATTTTATTTTCATGTACCTACTTTGTTTGCTTTATAGATAAATATATCATCTGAATTATATTATATATGAGACACTTCTTTTTATTATTATATAATCCTAACTTGTTTTCATTACTTTTAGTTGAATTGTCTGTATTTCTCTTCGACAATTTAATATATTTTTGAATTATGGTGTGATACTCTAGTAATGAGAACATATCCTCTCTACTAACCCACCTAATCTCTTGTTGCTAGTTGAAAACCTCTATCATTTTGTGAGATGTGCTTGAGCCCATGTGGCCAACCAGGCTCAGGGAACTATTTTGTGTCGCATTCGGGTCTAGGATGTAACAAAGTGGTATTAATGGGTTTTTTGTAGTTTGAATTACTATTTGGATACATTATATATGGATAGGAATGAAATTGAGATTGCTAATAAATTCTACCTGGGAGTAGCTACCCCACATACAGGAAAAATCCAAATTGCATCAAATTGAGTTAAGATTTTTTGAATTTTTTATATTACAATTGATTTGAATTCACTATTTGGTGACATACTAGATTTCATCTATAAATATTGATGAAATTGTGGGTTCTATTTTAGTTGAAACCACATGGTATGACAGTTTTCCATTGCATTCATCAAATAGACAATTGTTAGAATCACATGTCATGCATTATTCAAAACATCTATGATGCATTAGATACCACATATTGTTGTGATAGTTGATGTGGTAGTTGTGTATTTTGTTGTGTTAGTTGGATGTAGTAGATAATGTTGTAACAAAATAAGTCAATTTATAAGAAGTATGGGTTGTTATGAATTGGTAAGTGACACATTGATGGAATGTAAATGTTAAATGAACTTATTAAATATATAGTTTGAATGGGAACCAATGTTCGGTTTGTTAGGTGTTATGGGCCCTCATGGATTCATAATTTTAAACGCATGGTGAAATTTCTTGGTTAAATGAATGTGAAATGGACCGGAAATGGAACAAGAAATTATGGATTTAGACTTGACCTGGACTAACTTTTCGGTGGGAAGGATGCATAGTTTTTTGTGGTTCGATAGTCGTTCATTATAAAGTCCTGGCTTTAAGTGAAGTATGTTGTAACACCCCAAGATTTCATAGTGTATTATTTCTTCAAAATAATACAATAACTTGCACTACACGCAACACCGAGTTCAAGCACACTATGACTTACCAAACAATCCATTCAAAAGAGGTTAGGAATAGTATTAACTAAATTTTAAACTTTATATAATCCTTATAATTTTAGAATCCATATTATGAGTTTCTTAGACATAATGTAAGAACAAATTCATTTTCAGTATTGCACTTTTACCAACTTTTAATAGTGAACCCTTTTTAAATACAATATTTCAAAACTTTTTGACTAAATAGGGACATCAAAAAAATTTAAAATGAAACATCCCAAGCTTCCACAGTACGCTTTCCTTTGAGTAATAAAGTAGCGTGCGTTGTATGCAACTTTGAGTTCTAACACACACCACAACCAATCAAACTAGTCGTTATGAATAGTAATACCTAATTTTTGAAATTATATATATTTTATATTTCAAAATGGACTTCATTTTTGGATTCGGAATATCGAATTTAGCCTAAGGTGAAATTTTGGTACTTTTTGGATGACTTTAATATTTTTATGAATAGTGAAAATTACTATATTTTAATTAAAAACAACTTTTTTAATCAAAATAATTAATAGTGATAAATTATGAATTTGAGTGGTTTTAAAGTATATTTAGAATATGTTTTTACCATTTAATATAATTTTGGTCATTGGACATAATTTTACAATTAAACCGAACATAAACAAGTGTCAATCTTTTGAAAGTTATTATCTCCTAAAAACACACTTTATTTTGACAGCGGGAATTAATTTTAAATTAAATTATGAAACTTCTGTGTTTTGAATTTAGAAAAATGTATTCCATATTTGGAATCAGGATGTCCAAATTGTGTAAATAGGTAAATTTTATTTTTAGACATTTTAAATAATTACTGCGGTAAATATTTTATTTACCATGGTTAAGGATAAATCCGGTATATAAGGGTTAAAAAATAATATTATAATAATAATAAATTACCCTAAAACGTGTCCTATCCTTATTGGTTGATACATTATTGACCATAGTCATCTTTGGGTCGATTTTGGGACCCCATGGTGCCAATTGTAGGTGATAGGGACACTTTTTTTTAATTAAGTTAAAATGAATACAAAAATGACACAAGCATATATATTTTAGAAAAAAATTTATTACATAGGGTTATATATTTTGTATTTTATATTATAAATATTCATTAGAGAGATAAAAAGATTTCCTACAGAATGATATTTTATTTATAATTTTTAGATATTTAATATTTAATTTATTTATGACACAATGATGATGTAGTAATTACTATAATAGTGAAAAAATTAAAATAATTGATATTATAAATACACAAATAAATATAATATTAAACTTTTAATGAATTAAACTACTTTTCTAGGATAATATGATATATTAGGATTGATGTATTTGACTTTTTTCGAAGTAATAAATCTGTTATGAGTTTCAAAAAAATCAACTATTGAATAGTGTCAAAATTGACATAAAAGAGTTCTTAAAAAAATATTATATTATTAATTGATATTAAATTCCTAAAATTCATAGGTTCGGCCAATATACTTATATAATGATAGTTTCATCATTAATGGACCACTTGGGGGTCTCTTGGATGTATATAGTAAGTTTATTAACCATATTATATAAAAATACAAAGAGACATTGTAAAAGTGAAACTAATTAACTTAGAGTTAATACTTAAAGATAAGGTTAATATAAGTACCCAAACCAGTCTAAATTCTATTGGTTGAGTTTTTTTCGACCCATACTCAACTTAACCTTTGAATAATAAACTTTGGAGCCATTGGAAACTGAATACGAATTTATTATAAACTAATATCTCTAGTTTTTCCAAAGGTGCCCCTCACCCCTATTATAAAAGGGCACACCTCCTTCTCATTTCTTCACACCTTCAAAGCCTTTTGGTTCGGCCAAACTCTTCCCAAATACTCTCCAAACTTCCCTCAATACAACCTATATGCCTTAGTTTGATTAGAAATCCAACCTAAGGAGCCCTTTTGATCAAATCAAAAGGAAGAACCTGAAGAAGATGTAATGTTTTCACCACCCCTTTTCAAGTTCATTTCTTCTTCCACTTCTTCTTTCTTTGTTATTACAATTCTAAAATAATAAATCCAGTATCTTATATATACTTTGATGTTATTATAAATATGGTAAAACCATATTCAGTATTCTATCCACCTTTTGAATAACATGTCACCATACGTGCGTACGTACGGCTTACCATCTCCACGTCATGGTGTAATTGCTATTCAATATAATATTATTTGGATGGGTATAATAATGATGTGTAACTCATGTAAATAATAAATATAACATGTTAATGATTCTGTATATATGATATACTATCCATTTATATATTATTTTAATATCAAAAGAATTATATTGTCACTCGTGCGTACGTACGGACTACCATCTCCACGAACGCTATGAGATTCATTCTCCATCGTATCCATTCAAGTATAATTATCATTTGATTATTTAAAAAATTATGTTTAAGGACTTGATATCATTCTAGATATGAATAATATACAACCTATCCTTTACAAACATGTCTTACGTAACAAAACATATAAAATAAAACAAGTAAGTTAACACCCGAAACAACGATAATACTAAGATATTATTATCAAATCAATATTAACAGATCATATATGATATCATATTAATGTATATGATTCTTGTATAATTTAATAACAATTATTTCACCATTATACAGGAGTTTAACCTACCCCAATCAAGGAAAAGTACAAGGTAAGGGGTTTTCATCTCACTCCTTATTCCCGTGAGATTCATGCCATATTGCCACCATCACCTTTTGTGTGGTGTATGTACTTCCCATAATTATATTCTTTGTGTAATACACTATAATTTATGTGTATTTACATATTCATTGTATGATACCTCTTTAATGGGTTGTATGTTTCATAAGTTACCAAATTGGTAAGGGTTATTTCACAATCTCTTCATTATCTGAGGTTGTTTATACGTAATAATCTACTGGGATCTCTTTATCATCCATATCCATGTTTCTTAAAAATGTATTTCAAAACATTTTTACTAATTACAAGAATATTGGTTAAAGTCATTTATACCCTTGTTTTACTTTTTATAAGTGGTTTATAAAGGAATCTTTCCGTCGTTTTCCAAACAAGGCACTTTTTAACCTTTTCGACAGAATTAAGGTAAGAATGTTTTTTTAACTTATACGGCTGGTGCGGTTATTTTCCGCCGTTATAAAATTGTCGAAGCTTCCCTTAAAATCTTATAAGAATATTTTCAAATTGAATGTTTTATTTTATAATTATGTTACTTTTAAAATTATTTAAAAAAGAGATATTTCTCTAAAATAGTTTTGATTTCATCTATGTCAACATCCTTTGATGGATTTTTAAGCTTATTTGATGTTGATTTATTATGATACAAAACATCCATATTTTATTGAAGGTTTTGTGATATTTTTGACTGTGGATAAGTAATTCTTATGTCACTCATGGTTTTTGTTTAAAGTATTGACACTTTATAAGTTATTTTTAATCAAATTGTTTATGTTATATTTCAACCTTTCATTCAGATGAATGTGTTAGACAAGTATGTTCCGGGTTGGGGACCAGTAAAAGTAAGCCCTCCGGTTTGGTCTCCGGTTATTAGAGGAACTCCGGTTTGGTCTCCGGTTATTAGAGGAACTCCGGGTTGCTGTCCGGTTATTATAGGCACTCCAGGTTGGTGTTCGGTTATTAGAGGCACTCCGGGTTGGGTTCCAGTTACAGTTAGCCCCAAGGTCTTGGCACGAGGCCTTGACAAAGAAATTAAAGTTCAGCATTATGCATTCAATCATTATGAAAGTGGTTATTGATTTTGCATGTGATTATTCGAAGAGTAGAATATCCATGTGAATAAGTAAATGGCATTATTTCATTTTATTTATGCCATACCATGTTGAATGTTCAATTTTTAAAGGATTTTGTTTTAGTTATACATTGGCTTAA
The DNA here is from genome assembly GCA_963277665.1 of Viscum album. Lineage (NCBI taxonomy): Eukaryota > Viridiplantae > Streptophyta > Magnoliopsida > Santalales > Viscaceae > Viscum > Viscum album. The sequence goes on from OY728138.1 coordinate 1,146,163,243, forward strand.
ATGTTTATTCTTATTTATGAATGTTTCCACTATATTGTTATCCTTAATGGGCATTTGAGCTCACCCCTTTTCTATGTTTTATTTTTCCCAGGAAGTGAAGAAGTAAATTATGAATGACCTGCAGGGATATTATGTGGGGTTATGAGTGTGGATTATGGAGACAATATGTTGTTGTAGTAGTTTTTCATTTTATGATGTAATGTAAGACTTATGAATATATCTAGTGTTTCCAAGGCTACTAAACCAATCGGTCTTTCGAGATTTGATCTTTCTTGTGATCATGACAATCTTATGTAATAATGAACCGACTCTGGGTAACTAGGGTTGGGGTGTTACAGATTTGGGTTTGACATGGTTTCTAGGAGGGCTTTAACCTATCATATTCTTTTATATTTGTTCTTTGATATTGTTCTTTAAAAAGATGTGTGTTTTTCATTGTAGAGACATGCCACCATTATGACCACAAGTGGTATGCTGTGTGGGAGGTGATGACCATACATTGATGATGGTGGGCCACAGGAAACCGGTTGATCAACCTATAGTTCTAGCTATGGAACCCGGCATTTTTATGTACATAGGTATTGAGGAACAGTTCTTCGAGGGCTTCTTTTTCTATATACAAATGATCTAGGGAGCATCATATCGAGCCTTGACTTTGGCTGAGCAGACACGGGTGTTCCTGAAATAGAATCCTCTTAGGTTTTTAGGGTATTATGGACCACATGATCCAAAGATAAGCATAGAGACCACATTAGAGATTATAAATCATTTAGATAGTCCTTCAGAGTGGAGGTTCAATATCACAACTTAGATGATATGTGGAGTAGAAAATCACGGGTGTGATGTTTTGAACAAGGATAATGGGATATGGAATATGGGTTGGGATGAATTCCAAACCTACTTTTACAACTAATTTTACCTTGACACACTGTGAGAAGAGAAATATATTGATTTTATGCATCTATAATAGGGTGTGATGGTGGTTATGGAATACTCGGTACATTGTACAGAGCTGCAGTGTTTTACGCTGATGTATCTTACCGATGAGCTGTCAAGGGAGAGGCGCTTCGAGGAAGGTCTCAAACATGCTATAAAATCTCAGGTAAATGTGTTTAGGTTTCCCTTTATCACTGAGATTGTGAATCAGGTTCTGATTATAGAGAAAAACAAGGTGGAATTTGAAGGTTCAAAACATGGGTGTGTTGTTTCTCTCCCCTAGTGGCTCTACGTCTTCTGGAAGGAATCATTGTTTCGAGGCTTCCTGCGAAGTGAGTGATAGTCATGATTTGGGTGAAGGAAGCTTGGTATATTTTCATTAGTGTGTTAGGTAAGTACATGATTAAAATATATGAGAATGTGACCTATTCTAGTTCTGAACATGCAGTAGGATGGATCACATGCAGTGGCCTTATAGGACCATCCCTCCATTTGCGAGTTGTAGGGGGTCAGCTCCAATGTCGGGTTCAGGAGTCGGTTCTTCATCTCCATATCATGATGGGAGCTGGAGGAGTGAAACCTAGTTGGGATAGGGTAGTGGAATTCATGGATATGGAAGCCAGACATCGGGTTCTCAGAGACAACTGGGTGAAACCGCTTAGGGTATCCTGGCAGTGTCACGGGGCCGCGGTACTGGCCAAACTTATGCAGTGAAACATACCCAATAAGGTAAGGATCCCAAAATTTCTATGGTGGGAGCTATGATCTTAGTGTCTTATAATATTTAATCATCTCTTTTTAATAATGGTGCCTGTCAAATTTTTATCTCTACACAATTGGTAAGAATTTTCAAGCTTATGGTTTGGCTTTTAGAGTGTGTTTTTACGCTAGACACACCAACGAGTTTTAGAATGAGTGATGTGTACCAATGTATGGAGTGTACCCTAGAGATTGTAGGGTGTCACATTGTTTGGGATCTCTATGTTCTCAAGATGACATGGTTTGATGTCATTCTCAAAATAGATTGGCTCATGGATTATTGAGCAGACATTGACTATTATCACTGAAGGGTGAATTTCACATCACTAAAGGGTGTAGTGTTTATTCACAAGGGTGAATTGGATGTCCGGATGATCAGATATAAACCCAAGAATCATTGGATAGGTGGGATGATATCCAAAACCACTAGTTTTGTTCTCGACTATTGGGGAGTGAGTTAGGAAGACTTTCCTCTAATGGTTGGGCACATTTGGGAAATCATTCCTGATGACATTTCTGGTTTACCTCCTGAGAGAGAGGTGGAGTTCTCCATCAAGATAGTGCATGGAGCTGCATAAAAATCCATCCATCCTTATAGGATAGCTATGATAGAGTTATAGAATCTCAATATGAAGCAAGTGTATTTGGAGGAAAATGGGTTTATCAGACCCAGTACTTATCTGGGGGGTTTTTTGGTCCTTTTTACAAAAACTTCGGATGAAACTCTTAGGATATACTTGGATTATTAGAAATTGAACCAGATGATGGTTAAAAACTGATATCCTTTTCCATGGATAGACGAACTATTAGATTATCTTTGGAGAGATCAATTTTTCTCGAAGATCAAATTGAGTTCAGGATATCACAAGGTGTGTGTTCGACCAATAGACATACCTCGTACAACCTTTTGAAGTAGGTATAGGTTATATGAGTATCATTTTATGTCCTTCAGTCTCCTGAATGCACCAACAATTTTCATGGAATAAATGAACTGAATGTCCAATCAATACATGGATTCTTTTGTGGTTGTTTTCATGTATGATATCACTGTTTATTGTCATAATCGTCACAACCATTCCAACCATATTGATATCATATTGAATAAAATGAGAGAGAATAATTTATAGGCTAACATTAGAATGTTCCACTTTGGGATGGATCATATTCACTTCTTAGGTTACGTCATCTTGATGACAAGAGTGTCAGTAGACCCAGAGAAGCTGAGAGTTGTAGTTTCTTAGGAACAACCCAAGAACATTTTTGACATAAAAGTTTCTTTGGGCTAGATGGATTCTATAGGAATTATAAAAAGGACTTCTCAGGCTTAGTATCACTATTAAAGGGATTTATTTATAAGGGTGTGAAGTTTGAGTTGTCAGTATCTTGTCAGACAGCCTTTCAGGAGATGAAAGGGAGGTCGACATCATCACCATTCCTGATACATCAAGATCATAGAAGGAGCTATATGGTGTACTGTGACACTTTAGGTACAGGTTTGGGGTAAATGTATTGTCAAGAGATCGGTTCATGGTATAAGGGTCTCAGCAGCTGAGGCCTCATAAGAGTATTTTCCCTATGCATGATCTTGATTTACCTGCACTTGTCCACGCGTTGTGCTGTTGGAAGCACTACTTATTAAGAGAGAATTTTGTGGTGTACACCGACCACAAAATCTTCAAGTATATCATTACACATCTTGATCAGAATTTTAGGTATTAAAGGTGCGTGGAGTACCTAAAATCCATTGACATCGAGCTTTCTTAAATTCCAGGTAAGGTAAATGCAGTAGCCGATGAAATGAGCAAGAAGACTCAGATACATCCAGTGTAGCATGCCAGTAGTGAGTGGCAGTTTATGGCATTGTTCTTTGAGATTCATCTGGAGGTGCACAATAGATAGGGATATACTTTTCTATCATCCTTAGTTATGACTTCTACCCAGTTGAAGAGAGTTAGGATGAGGTATCTATAATATTTAGATGGCCTAGTTATACAGGAAGGTGTGGCAGATGAGGACCCCTTTCATGTATGGATGGTAGGCGATAATGAGATTATATGTATCCATGGATGTGTTTCAATTCTATTAGATATAAGTAAGGATCTGATGCAGAAGTTTCATGCTTCAGCTTGGGTAGTGCGTCCCGGGGTCATTAAGATGTATCTTGACTTGCAATGTTAGTACTCATGGATGGGGATGCAAATAGAGTTAGTTAGTTTTGTTATGAGGTGTTCCACCTGTTAGCAGATAAAGGGAGAACATCATTGACCACATGGGCTTTTACAGAAGTTACCTATTCCAGAGTGGAAATGGGATGGTGTCATGATGTATATTGTGACAGGTTTACCAAGGCCACCATGAGTTATCAATGATATGTTTGATGTTGTTTAAATTCTTAAGAGTGTCTAACATTTCATACCGATTAAGCAGACCTTCGGTGTTGATGAGCTTGAAAAGCTGTACATATGAGAGGTTTTATGACATCATTGGGCCCTCTCACTATCATTTCATATAAGTATTCACACTTTATATATCATTTATGGAAGATTTTTCATATTAATTTCAATACATAGGTTTTTCTGAGCATAGCTTTCAACCCTTAGACTGATTGTCAGTCAGAGCGTATGATATTGGTGATAGAGGACATGCTGCGAGCATGTGTCCAAGATTTTAGGAGCTCTATAGAAAGAAAAATTCACCTAGTTGAGTTCTCCTACAATAATAATTATCTCATGGTGACATAGATGGAACTTTATTGGGATTTATAAGGTAGGACATGTCGTTATCCCCTATGCCGATAAGATGTAGGTGAGGCAGCTTTACTGGGACCACTTATCATTTTGAATAATTCTATGTAGGTCCAGTTGATACAGAAGTAGATAACTACTACAATTTCTCTTCAAAAATCTTACATCGACTGTCGCAGACAACCTCTAGAGTTTGAAGTCGAGGATCAGGTTTTCTTATGTGTATCATCGAGGTTTGGACATAGGAGGATCAGAAGAATGGGTAATATTTCACTAATATATGTCAGGTCATTTGAGATTTTGGAGAGAGTCAGGTCAGTTTACTATCAGTGGTAGTTACCTTAGAGGTATTGATCCATGCACAACGTCTTCCACGTATTTCAGCTACACCGCTATCACTTAGACCCATATCATGTATTTTAGTATAAGGAGGTTGATATACAAGATGATGATCCTTTGAGAAGAATCAGATATGTATCATTGAAAATGGAATGAAGGTTCTCTAAGGCAGTCAATTCCTCTAGAAAAGGAGCTTTGGAAGCATGATCATTTATAGGAAGAGAATTTGGATAGGGAGGATGTTGTATGTGCTCATTGTCTGCAGTTTTTTCAGATGAATCTTGACCACCCTTCATAGAGAAGTCTGGGGATGAATTTCTATAGTGGGGGAATATTGTAAGATCACAGGTCTTTCGTATGGTACGGATATTTCAATTCAGGTTAAATGTTGTTTAATTTCATTTTTGGATTAGATATTATTCTAGGTTGTGGGCTGGTTGGGTTGTTTTTTTGGAATGAAAGGGGAAAAGAGGTTGAAAGAAAGTTGTAGGCTAGGTACACATCATGTACATGGCCTACCTACCATGTACTTCTTGTACATTTCTTGTACTATACCGTCATTGCGTATAGCCTGTCTGGATCAAAATAATAGAAGGGAAGTTCACGCTATGTACTTTTATAACTCAACTTTTTCTGGCCTACTGGGTTTTTTTATAAAAGAGGTAGTAGCCTCATATTTTTACGGATAGATGCTTTTGCTCCATTTTTTGGAGCCATAACACCTCTATTCTAGTTTTTTAGTTTCAGAAGTTGTTTGGACTCCAATTTTTCCACTATCAGTCACGTTGGAAACACATCAGTGCCTAATCAATCCCCTTTCATCCGTTCTTGATTATTTATAACAAATATTGTGCTATTTGGATTTATGATCATATGCCCTAATATTCTATTCTTCATCCATTCTTTATATTTATTCAAAACTAGGATGAATGAAGACCTGATACTGGATGAGATGTTTACTATCGAGGCGAGGTAGGTGTTTTATAATTTATTTCATCTTTTTGTGTCCTTTTTAGGCATTCAGATTATTCACCGTCCATCAGACATTCCAGAATGGCCCTTCTTTTGAGAAATTTACTTACCCTAGGCTTAGTTGGACCTAGTGCAGATGCTCGTTAGTCTCATTTAGGTGCGTTGGTACATGTCACATGATTCAAGGTCTTCCAAGGGGTGAACCATAAGGACATAAGATGATTGTGCATGATCCAATAACCCAAGGGGTGTGTGATTGTGCACTCCTAGTTAGAGGGATCTTCTTAATGCTTTGGTAGCATGAATAACTTTATTAGGAGATGTAATTACTCCTTTCCTTGTTATATCTAGTTAATACATGCTTGATAATTTAACTGGGATTGTTAAATTGATGATATGGGTGAGTATAAATATATAAAATCATAATGGAATGTTAAATTGTTTATATGGGAAGGTAGGACCATATGCACGTAGTAAATAAATGGTTTTCATGAGTGGTTATACTCATTGATTGTGTATGATAATGTGATTGGGTATACTCAAATGGAATGTTTGTATAAATTGAATGATTGAATACTTTAATAAATTTTGATCGATGCCATGGACTACTCTCCATGGATCTGGAATGCGGTTGTGGACACCTAGGGATGACTCTGACACTTATGTTATAATTTTTTAGGATGTCTCGGCCCTTTCTACACTATGGATTTTTCTTTCTTGGGATCATGTAGGGCTTTATATTGACATTATCTAAGGACCCCAATAATTTTGTAACTGAGTTTCCTCTAGGGATTCCCATGGGAATTGATGGGATTCCTTAGACAAGATCCTTGGATCCGTCCTTATGTGGTCTATATTTATTATATGGACTCCATGGTACCTGAAACCTTGGATCTGGACCTTGCGGTCTGTGGTTTACTGTATGACATGGCCATGGGATATTTGACTTCAATATAATATGTTGTCATCAAATACATGACTTATTTATACAGTGTGTCTATGGGTTGCATAATAAATATTGATGTACATCATATCCATGGGACTTGTCTACTCTACGTTTAGCTACCTTTTTCACAGATGACTCTTTTGTAGGTAGCCTTGAGGGCTAGTTAATTTTACATACAGCTATATACTTATTCCAAGGGTATACACAACTTAATTTACTGGTTTTTTACACTTTATAGCACTTTTTATAATACGGTAATAACTGTATAGACATGGCTGGTAGCCTAATGGGATGATTATCTCACACCCTTTTTGGGCATCCTCAAGGACCCAAAAAATTTATATGGTTGGAGGTTATGATAGGTGAATGTGACCTAGTACAATTTGTTGATAGTTTCACTGTATTAGAGGAGCATAGTACCAAGCATAGGCTTGCAATGCTGGGATACCTTTTGGGTATTTTTTTCTTTTTGGGACTAGTACTGTATTTAACTGCCATGTACCTTGTTTGGATTATTTCTAAATAAATATATCATTGGAATATTTGTTATATGATACACTTGTATTTGTTGTTTTGTATTCTTGTCTTTCTTTCCTTACATTAGGTTAAATGACATGTATTTTATTTCCACTATTTACTATTTCTTTTGACTTCCACTATGATACTCTAGTAATGGGAGCATAGTCTTCCCACTGACTCCCCAAGGCCCCCACCGCTTATCGGAATTGGGGCCATGTGGCCAACTGGTATGGAGGTACCATTTTGGGTGGCATCCGAGTCTTGGGCATTACACACCCCTTGGGTGTGCCACCTTGAATCAACCATTTTATAATAAAATGATTAAATCCATGTAATTCCTTCTATAATATTGGCTTGGATTTATAATGGTTTTACCCTTGTAATCAACTTCCAAATTGATAATTTCACCTCCTTGATTCCACATTTGAATGTAGTTTTTATTTTTTTATGATCATTCTTTTCATAAGAGAATATTTTTTTTAATTTTTTATGCTTCATGAAGAGATTTTTAATTGTGTCAAATGAATTTTTTTATAAAAAATGTAATGTTTTTATAATAAAACCCCCCCAGGTGAGGTCTTTTGTCATCAAAATTCCAATGTGACGTTTAGTTAAATACATCATGTTTGGCCTTATGGAATTGGTGATTATCTAGGTGTTTTATTATTATTATCTACATGTAATGTTTAGGACATCAATTCAAATGATTTTATTTAATTGAGTTTCCCCTTTCTATATGAATGCTCATTGAACGAATTCAACTTCTAAGTGAATGGTTTATCCCACTCTTTTCTAAAGGATCAATGAACCACGATCATCCTAATGGATTTTCTTGCTTTATAAATGGTATTTCCCATGTAGGTAATTTACCAATTGAAATTTTTACCCTCTAACTGCCTTCTGGAGCCCTCCAAATGAATTTCCATGTTTGATAGAATAAATGCCATGTAATAAATAGAATGAAATGTTCATGATTTATTTCCTTACTTGAATGAATTAAACGGTTTAGATGAGATATAATTGAATTGGGGATACAACCACTCATTTTTTTATAAATTAATAATCATGAATTATGATTTTTTTTAGTTTTTGAGGCCCTTGGTTATAAATGGGATTAATCAATGTAAATAATTATATGTCATGCCTCTTGGATTATATTATCATTAAATTATTTCCCCTTGTACATTGGTTGTGTAATGATGGTAAGGGTTTTATCAATCCTGGATGTATCATGATCTCTTACATCGGGTGTTGAGAAAGAAATCTTGCATCAATGATACTATATTGACAATCGACATAGAGAACCACCTCCCTTGTGAGTGTTAACATGACAGTGCACTCATTAATATTCGAGTTTGGACATGATGGAACAATCACTATATCAAGTTATGAGATAATGTCTCCCAATCAGTATAAAATGTATGGCTTGTACCCTTTTATGGAGAATATAGTATCCTTTAGACATGTTATAGATGACTGAGTTACACCCTGGTCTAACCCATACATATCAATCCATATATTTGGAAACTTATATCCACACATACATAGTCTATATATGTGGATTAAAAATATATATATATTATATATATTGCATATAGTTATTGGTTAGCCTTTTATTCTTGATGTGAGTTTAAAAAAGGAAGAATTAGTCAGGTGTCCTGTTAGAACCTATGTTCACCGGTGTTTGTTTAATTATTTATCACTATATATTTATTCATATTACCTACACACTGTTTTTTTATATTCATGGAATGGTTTATTTGTAGACACAATGGGTGGTAACCTACTGGGATTTATTTCACACACCCTACTCAGGATACCATTGCACTGGTGTACCTGAGTAAATATCATGTTCACAGGACCATGCATTATTACTTGTGTTATCTTTCTTGTAATTAAAAGTTAGGATCACATGACTTATTTGGTGCTTAGGATGCTCGTTTAGTTCACCCTTGAGGTTTTTTATTTTTTTTTCAGTATTCGTGTACTGACATGTATCGTGTTGTCATTGTATATATACTACTTTTGTTTGTGTATCATCATATTGAATTAAAATCATTATTTTATATTATATTTTTAAATCTATTTTATTTAGATTATATTACTCTTTTTTCAATATTTTATTTATTTTTCTTCCCCTATTGATTAGTATTCAGTATATCAGCATTCTAATCAGATATGAAGGTATATTCTCCCCACTATCACCTCCTAAGACCCTCACTTCAAGTCGGTAGTAACTAGCATATGGGGAGGAGCACTTTAGGACATGTGAAACATTGGTATGACTATTGGTTTAGTGATTAGTCAGGTTGGGATGTTACATGGTTCATGCAACATAAAGCATGTTGCACAGGTTTTAACTTTCTCGAACAACCATTTGTTTCATGACACTCATGCCTTTCCCATGGGAGTATGATCTTGTAGGTATATTAATCAAAATCACATTTCCTATAGAAATTTCCCTCTCTGGAGGTTTCATTTATAGTGGTAGGGTTTCACATGGCCTTGTATAATTTTTGGTGATTTTCTAGTATTCTCACTACTTCAGGCATTTAGAATCACCTTTCTCCAACAAGTGACCTGCGTACAAAAAATTTCAGTTGTCTGGCAAGGAAAAATGTTGTCTGTGTAAACTCAATTCTCTTTGAGATAGTCCTCTATTATGATTTTTTTCTTTGATTTGGGAAAAACATGTGTTCTGAATCTCAATACTCATTTTTAGTGCGATGCAGGTTTATATAAGAAACACTATAAAGAGTTCAATATTCACCCCTACATTTTTACTTCACATACCCAATGAAAAAATATATTTTAATATGGTCTTACAAAAAATATTTTAAAATAAATAAGGAATCTTTTGGTTTTAATTTTAGGTATTCCACTCAATGAGTCTTTTAAGAACCCACCTTTCATTTTTACAAAAATTATTTTTTATATCCCACTATTTTTATACATATGTTTTGTGATTCCATGCTATTTAAAACCTAAAAAATTTGTTCTAAATATTATATGGGTGTATTAAAGTTCACCATATTGATTACATATATCATCAGTATATCAGGTTTATTTTTAGTTAAGATGGTATTTAATAGTAGTAAATGATAGTTATAATCCCTTTATAACTTAGGTTATAATAAAATTTTCAAGAAATCATTGAAAATTTTTAATAACTCAAATTTTATTGATAGAATCTCATAGACAATTGGCTATAAAATAATCATTATTTTATCCTATCATTTTAGTAGTTCATGATTATTTGTTTCAATGTTATGACAGCTTCAATCTATAAAGGCTATCCCAAAATAATCTCAAATTCCAATTATTATAGTATGTGTAACCTCCCTTTAATGTTTATTCATGAGCACCAATATAAATTACAATAGTTAATATTATGGTACACCAAATTAATAATAATACAATTAATTTATTATTTTATTTATATGGAGGCAATTGGATAACTAAAAGGTTGAGAGTTGAAGCAATTTTCATCTTTTTTTATGTTTTCTCCCCTTTAAAACTAAACCTCATCGACTTATTAATTTACTCAATCCACTCAGTAAAACTTGACATCCTTGAATCATATACATAAATACAGATAGAACAAAAAATATTTAAAATGATCAGTTACCCATGCATTCTATTTCCCATGTTGTTTCGTATCCCCAACATGTATTTTACACTATATCGTCAATTTAATATAATAAAGAGTTCACTGTGTCCACCCAAATTTGAGAATACACTGGAAGATACTGTAGGACCCCGGGACACCCTGAGAGGGGAGGGGTGAATCATGGTGACAACTTTTTCTTTTAATGTGATGGATCTTGTTCCCACATTGGTAGGAACTTGTTAAACCTGTATGATGAATATGATCAGAAAGAAAACATTCATATGTAGAGAGATGACCCAACACATTATACATGATTCACCAGTAAGGGATACCTCCAACGAGCATACGCCGACAGGTTGTCATCATAACAAATTCCACTAAACTTCACAAGGTGTGGATTACATTGGTTTGGGCATAGTCACTTTTTCCCAGGCTCACTAACTTTACAATAGTTCTGGGATAGCACACTGCATCCCTCGGGACACTCTCGTTGACTCCCCCTAGCTCACTACCTTCGGTGAAGTCCTACTTAGTTTATATACATGAAGGTCTCTTCATAATTTCACAAGAATGCATCCTCTATTGTATGTAGATGACCTGTTGAATTCCAACACTCACCAGTAGATGAATCTCACTTTGAACTGAAGGTACCGGGAAATCTCTCATCTTTCGTGCAGCTTCAAAAAGAGAGGCATACTTCAACAACACCTAGCACGCTTTCCCAAGCTAGTGTGCATGTTTCAAGGATGGAGCACAAGTTACAACTACCGCACAGTCCACCTCCAACAATTGCGCGACTCAACCTTATTCAACAACAAACTTGCGCGACTCACATTATTCTCCACCCAAACTGCCTTGGGCACGTAGCAAACAACTGTCGTGCAACTTATACTTGCTCAACCCACAACAAATTGCGAGACCACTACACCTGCACGAAGGGAGCATGTAATTTCTCAAAGTCTCGAACATCATTTGAAATGAAGAGGGGTGGTCCACTATATATAGGCAAACTGGACACCCTGCATGGTTGCGGGCAAGCCTCCTCTCGGCGCGCAAGTTCTGGAATGCAACTCCAACCGCCCAAGCAGTTTTCACGCTACTAACTTGTGCAACCAACCCAACACATGTTTGATCCTCTTTCCTATGCCATATTTTAAAGTTCTCATCTCGAAAAACATATGGCGCACAACTTTCCAATCCTTCTAGGCACCAGCACGCAAGTCCTTTCTTGGCACGCAAGTCACTTGAGTGACATATTTCCGGCGCACAAGTCCCTTTACCATAAAAACATTGTTTTCCCATATTGTCAAATTTGAGGTAAAGAAATTTGTAAAACACTGGAAAATGGTGTCATATTCGAAACTATTATCTTCTTAATCTGTATGATTACCTTACTGGCACACATTCTGAGCTTCCTCTGAGATTGAAAACAAACCCAAATCATTCTCCAATACATGCATAGATGACCATGGTTTTAATAATCTCCCCATTTGGGTTTTTTGGAAATCAGTAAATAAATTCAATAGATCACCATCGACATGTAAACCAAAAATGTAAGAATCAACTTAGCCAACACTCTAATTCTTTGTGAGTAATGCTTAGTATAGAAAACCAGAATGAAAGCTTGAATTGGGTTCCTGTGTTTTGGAATTTTCAATGACACCCATGAAATTATCTTATAGTGTAACACAATGTCACAGAAGCATTACATGCCTCAACATGCCTGAAACATGCCTGAATTTATTTCTTTCTCCCCCATTAACAATAAACCCAATGCCAGAAATTCTCCCTTATTCATCTCAAACCACACTCCCCCGGGATAGTATCTACCCCACAAACTTGCATCAGAACCATATACAGATTAAAAACAGTTAACATAACATGGGAGAGGGTATTTTCATAACCTCCTTATGCACTGGGAGGTGGCTGAACAACGAGGTTCAACCGATGTTTCTCAAACAAAGCCGTTGATAATGGCTTGGTCAGGAAATCATCCACTTGCTTATCAGTTCCCACATGATCCATTCTAATCACACCTTGTTCAACATTCTCATTGAGGAAGTGGTACCTAATTTCAGTATGTTTGTAAAAGAATGTTGTATCAGATTCTTCAAAGATAAATTGCCCTCTTGTCATCACAGTAAATCACCATTGGTTGCTTCACCTCATCACCAATATCTGTTAACTGTGTCTTCATCCATAGTAGTTGAGTTCATGCTTTTGTGGCTAGATATACTCAGCTTCAGCCACACTAAGAGAAGTACTTTCTTGTTTTGTTTCTCAACTAGCCAACACATTTATTCCCAATATATAATGCACCAACACTGCTAGACTTTCTATCCCCAACATCTCCAGCCCAATCAGCATCATAAAATGCTGATAATTCACTGTCCCTTCCTGTAGAAAAGTATAAGCCACAGTTGTGAGTACCTTGAATATACCTCATGATCCTTTTTACTTTTTCCATATATTCATCCTTTTGATTACTCTGGAAGCTAGCTGTAAGACATGTGGAAAAGACAATATAGGGTCATGTCGCTATCATGTACAATAGTCTCCCAATGATCCTCCTGTACATGGTGGGATCTACAGAGGTCTCATCTTGGAGTTTTCCAAGTTTAGTTCCATCTTCAATCAGAGTTGACATTGGTTTGGAGTCTTTAATGTTAAACTTCTTTTGTAGCTCTCTTACATACTTTTCCTGAGAAATGAATGTGAAATTCTTCTTTTTAATCACCTGCATCCCCAAGAAATATGCGAGCTCCCCATTTATAGGCACTTAAAATTATAATTTCATGTGATTGGAAAATTCATCCACTGATTTCTGCCTGCTGCCACCAAATATGATATCATTAAAATAGACTAGAACATGAATTGATCTTTTGGTGAATTATTCACATATAGATTGTGATCTACTCCACCTCTTTTGAATTCCAGATTCTTGATATAGGAGTCCAGCCAGGAGTACCACACCCGTGGTGCCTGTTTCAAGCCATAAAGTGATTTCTTTAGTTTACATACCTTTGTTTCATCAGTACCCAGAAGAAAACCAACTGGTTGTTTAATGTAGACATCTTCTTCGAGTACACCATTTATGAATTCTGTATTGACATCCTTTTGATAAACATTATATACTCTTCAGAGATCCATGACAAGGAATAGACTGATTCACTCTAGTCTATCCACTAGAGAAAAGGACACTTCAATATAAACACCTTCAATCACGGAATATCTCTTACATACCAGTCAATCCCTATTTCTAATAACACTTCCATGCTCATCAAACTTCTTATTGAAGATCCATTTTGTACCAATCAGGTTGTGACCTTCAGGTCTCTTGACAAGATCCCATGTCCCATTCCTGTCAATATGATCTAACTATTAATTCATGGATTTTACCCAAGATTCATCCTTTGTAGCTTCGTCAAATGAGGATGGCTCCACAACTGAAAGAAATGCAGATTGTGTGTTACATCTCATCCTCCTTGTTTGTGTGTGTGCACTCTTGTCCGCAATTATGTTAGATGGATCAATCTCAACTCTACGATTTCTCCTGTGTGGTTCAATTGCATTCTCTCCAGCATCAGTTTCTTCTTCATATTCTTCTTCTGAGTCAACATCATGATGTGACTGTTGAGTGTTTTTTTATAGCTTCCCCTATTTTTATATTTTTATTTTCTACATGATCAATTTCTTCCTCACATTCTATCACATCAACAGATGGCTTCCTTGAAGAATTTGTGGTTTTCTATTTGATTATATTAACATCACTGCTTTCCAAAATCTTTCCTAATCGCTTGTTGAAACACTTGTAGGATTTTTTGTTCATTGGATTCCCAAGAAAAATTCATTCATCATCATTTTCACCAAACTTCCCTTGATTTCATTCTTTATTCCGGATGAAACATTTGCTTCTAAAAACACAAAAGTATTTCAACGGAGGCTTCCTTCCCTGACACAATTCATATGGTGTCTTTGTTTCTCCCATATAAAGCCGTACTTAATTATGAATGTGCACTGTAGCTTTAACAGCTTCCTTGTAGTAATGGCGAGAGATACCACTCTCAATCAGCATGGTCCTAGCCATATTGTTGACCTGTCGATTCTGGCGCTCAACAACCCCATTTTTCTATGGAGTTCTCATAGCAGCTACCTCATGCTGTATTCTATGTTTTTCATGGTAATTATCAAACACTTTGGATGTGTATTCCTCTCCATTGTCAGATCTCAGGACTTTTATTGTACGTCCAGTATCATTCTCGGCAATCCGGTGATATGTTTTCATGCAATCAAGTACTTTTCACTTCCTGTGAATCACCTTTACACAAACCATTCTACTATAATAATCAATGAAAAGGACAATGAACCTTTATCCCTGAGTTCCAAGAACATTTCTTGGCCCACATACAAATGTATGAATTATATCAAGAATATGGGATGTCCTTTTATTCTTTTGCTGATATGAACTGCATACCAGCTTCCCATGAATGAAAGCATCACAAAACTTTTCACGCTCACGCTTCAGGTTGAGAATCTCCATGAAAATCCTAAATTTTCTATATTTTCTCCATGTCTTGTTGATTGACGTGTCCCAGTCTCTGGTGCGAAAAAAAATTCTTCTTCAATAGTCATGTAACATACATTTTCATTAAAATCAACCTAATATAAGATTCCTTTTGTTCTAAGTCCCTTTATATGTAAATTACCATTCACTACCTTGATAGTGCAGCCTTTCTGATTAAAAGTTACTATAAGCCCAGAGTCACAGAGTTGACTCAAGGTGAGTAGATTATGATGCAGGCCATCTACATACAAGACTTCAGTATTCTTTAGTTCTCCATTAGCTAATTCAGTACTTCAACTGCCTTTGATTTTCAGAGCTTCGTCATTACCAAATCGTATTGTTCCATCAACCTTTATTTTGATATCCATTAATAGGCCAGCATTACCTATCATATGAGATGAAAAACCACTATCTATAATCTTGTTATTATTTCTTTTTGTATCTTTAAGGGCCACCTCTATAATGTTGGATTTCTCAAGATTCTTACTTTCATTCCATGAGACATTTGATTGAGTATAGAGAAATAATGGACTATCAATTATCTCTTCCCTGTACCTAGGTTCTTCATAGTCGAAGTCTTCTTTGAGAGGAGAAAACCTATTTTAAAGAGAAATATTGTCTTATTGACAAGACTTGAATTTTCTCTAACTTCGGTATGAGGTGTCCATGTCCCTTCTCTGCCAACAATTAACAGCCTTATGACCAATGTTAGAACAAGGAAAACAATATCCATAGAAATTTTTTCTTCTATAAGAATTAGGATATGGATTTTTTCCCCTCTGTTGAACTCCTATATCTTCTCCATTAAAATAGATTCTTGCCTCTTCGCAATAAAACATGGTGTGGCCCAAATCTCCTCAAAACTGACACTTCATGAGAGAAAATTTTTTCTCACTTCTATTTATCTTCATTTTTTTCATGGAATAATATTATGAGGTCTCATTTTTCCACGAGGATTGATCAGAATCTTCTTTTATTCTTTCAGATTGAGTTGGAGGTTTCTATACCATCACATCAGAAGACTTTCCCATATCACCCACATTCATCTTGCCTTTATTTTGGTCACCTTTATTTGCAGTATTTGACAATTCTACTTCACAACAAATTCCATTATTTCCCATGTAGGCAGGTCTTTGATAATTTAAAATCATTTCAACACCATTAGAACCACGTTTACCTCTCTCAAATAGCTCAGCATCTGAGAACCTTCCAAATTGTATTTTCTTCCTTGATTCATTTGAAACTAAATCTTTTTCATGTTTACTCCTAATAGTAACAACTTCCTCCTCAATACGCTCAGCAGTTGTGGAATTTTCCTCTAGTATAGAGGTGAGGTCATTGATGACCTTTTCCTGCTCTTCAATTCTTAGCTTCAGATCCACTACATCATCATTTATTTCAAGAATTTTAGAACTTACTTTCACCAATTTTTCCAGTCATTCAATATCTGGTTCATGTTGATCAATATATTCAGGTAAAACTTCTATAATTGATTTCCACTTATTTCAACTCTTACATTTAATCTTAAGCTTACTAATAGAATCATTGAGTTGAAACTTGGGATTTGGACAAGTTTTCAACTGAATTTCTCCACCAATATCTTTTTATTTTTCAATAGTAGCCCTCATAGAATCATGGTTTCCAGTTTTAAATTCTAGTTCTTCTTCATCACCAAATTCATTATCATAATCTTCCTCTTCACAAACAAACCTCTTGTTTTGTACATTCCTTCTTGATTTGAGGTATCCCTTTGTGAAATACCTTTTCTGAGTCTTCTCAATGTTTTCAGAAATGTTATTCTCATCATCAAACTTTCTTAAGTACTGGGAGACAATGTGACAAACTTTTCCACAACAAAAGCAAGCTAGACGTAACTTCCCTTTGAATTTCCCTTTTCCCTTCTGGAAATTATTTTCAAAGAGAGAAAGAATTTCATTTTCACCATCATATTCACCACTACTATATTTTGAGATTTTCATTTTCTCAATGGATTTGGATTCCATTTCCTTGCTCACTCGAGTTGTAGCATCTTCTAGTTTGACTCTCATTTCATATGCCACCAGGATGCTCAGTAGATCATCCAGTGAATGTTTGGAAAGATCTATTTCCTCAAGGGATGTCTCTATTTCATTGTAAAGGGGTGGAAGTCTTCTCAGTATTTTCTTCACAATGTCAACATCTTTTATTTCATCTCCTAGGCCCCGAATTTCTCCAACCACTTCAGTACTTCGATTGAAGAAGGAGTTGACATTCTCATCAAGATTCATCTTCAGATCATTGAACCCATTGTGCATCATTTGTTGTTTTTCCTCCTTCACTTTGTTATATCCTTCATAAATATTTTCATGTTTATCCCAGATGGACTTTAATGAGGTGAAATTCATCCCTTTTAGACAGATCTGATCCGAAAGGGATGCGGTGAGAGCATTATGTGCTTTAGAATCTGCATCAAGAATTTTCCTATCTGTATCAGTCATAGACAGTCCTATTGGATCAAAAACATTAATACCTTGGACAGTGGAAAACATAACTTCCATTCCAAGGTATCTTAAATGAGTTCTCATTCTATTCTTCTAAATCTGAAAATTACTTCCATCAAAGAGGGGGAATCCCCTAAGACTGGATGAATTTTCCATGACGGCAATGGACAGATCTAAAAACAGAAACCTCCCTCTGATACCACTTGTAGGTCCCTAGGACACCCTAAGAGGGGAGCGGTGAAAAAGGGTGATAGTTTTTTCTCTTAATGTGATGGATATTGTTCCCACATTGGTAGGAACATGTTAAACCTGTATGAGGAATATGATCAGAAAGAAAACATTCATATGTAGAGAAATGACACAATTCTTTTTACTTGGTTCACCACTAATGGCTACGTCCAAAGAACATACACCGACAGGTTGTTGGTCGTACCAAATTCCACTAAACTTCACAAGGTGTGGATTACAATGGTTCGTGCATAGTCACTCTGTCCCAGGCTCACTGCCATTACAAAGGTTCATGGATAGAACACTGCATCCCTCAGGTCACTTCTATTGACTCCCCCTGGCTCACTGCCTTCAGTGATGTCCCACTCAATTTATAGACGTGAAGTTCTCTTCATCATTTCACAAGAATGCATCCTCTATTGTATGTAGATGCTCTGTTAAAGTACAGTTCTCACCAGTAGATGAATCTCACTTTGAACCGAATGTACCGGGAAATCTCCCAGCTTTCATGCAGCTTCAAAAAGATGGGCGTACTTCAACAACACCTGGTGCGCTTCCCCAAGCCAGTATGAAAGTTTCAAGGATGACACGCATGTTATAACTAGAACGCATATACACCTCCAACTCTTGTGTGACTCAAAGTTCTTCAATACCAAAATTTCATAACTCAAATTCTTCTATACCCAAACCTCCTTGGGTGTGCAACAAAAAACTATCGCGCAACTTATACTTGTGCGGCCTACAACCACTTGCGCGACCACTACACCTACGCGATGGGAGCACTGAATTTCTCAAAATTTCAAACTTCGTTAGAAATGTGGAGGGGCGGTCCACTATATATATCCATAATGGACACACTGTGCGGTGGCATGCAAGCCTCCTCTCAGCACGCAAGTTCTGGCGCACAACTCCAACCACCCAAGCCTCTATCACGCTACTCACTTGTGCGACCACCCAGATACTTGCGTGACCCTCTTTCCATTGCCATATTTTGATGTTCTGATCTCAAAAAACATATGGTGCGCAACTTTCCAATCCTCTTAGGCACCGGCTCTAAGTCCTTTATCGGCACACAAGAAACCTGCGTGACAAATTTCTAGCGTGCAAGTCCCTTTACCAAAAAAACATTGTTTCACCTTTTGTCAAATTTGAGGCCCAGAAATTTGGAAAACACTAGAAAATAGTGCCATCGTCAAAACTGTTATCTACTTGACCTGTATGAGTACTTTTCTGGAACACATTTTGAGGTTCCTCTGAGGATTGACAAAAAACACAAATCATTCTCCAATTCATGTATAGATGACCATGGTTCCAACATATACAACTTCACTGCAATAAAGATCCAAGAAATATTGATCTCTTTTGAAGTCCTCTTCTAGGAATAGATGGATAAGTAGATTTAAACATGTACAATTATTCACGGTCATCAATATATGCAATTAGAAAATACATGGGACTTAAAAATCCTTCCAAGTATTATGAGATCATAACTCCCCATATCCTCATGAATTACTATATTCTCCTAACTTCTAATCCTTGGGAATGTCTCCAATAGTTTACTTACTAAATTATTTCCTCACTAAAGGGTGTATCAAAATCTCTCAATGTTATTCTATTCATTGGAAATCCCTTACATTATTCTTATTCATAATGGTTTAAATTCTCTAGCCTTCAAGTAGAGAAACATAAAACAGTAATTGAATTAGGCACATATCAGGGTGCATTTTTTGTCTCCAAAAACATTCCGAAACTCCTCAACAAAACTCATGATTTCAATAAGTGTATCCAAACATAAACTATATCATAGAAAAATATTTTTACTTTTAAAAATTATATAAATCATCATTTAATTGATATGAATAACCTATGTAATATCCTTGTAAACATGCTAAAATCATGGCCTAAATTTGAGGCCCTTAATTGTTGAGACATTGAATAACCATTCAAGAATCATCCTAGTTGGTTGCTTCAATTTTTTTTCCACAAATAGACACAAACCTTACCATATCCTAAGGAAAAAAATACAATTTTTTCACTCGACACACAAAACACTAATATATGGTCTTCTTTCCACAATCTAGCCTAGGTTATCCCCAAATTGAACACTCATGTTGGCCCATGGAAATATTTTAAGGGTATTCCAAATCTATATGACCTTGAGAAAAGTTCCTTTGTATTAAGATCTACCATTTTGAATAATTTCTCCAAAAAAATATAACTCCAAGGTAAACAAAAATAGATTAAATAAAATTTTGTCAATATTTAAAAAGAAAGTCCAAAATAGAAGAATAAACATTTCACGGAAATAAAAATTCCAAACTAATATAGATAAGCCCATGTACTCAAATGATATGTAACCCATATCCTTGTAGGCCATGTAACCACCCTTCTCTCTAAACCTACTGTCACATATACCTACTACCACCCTGAAACACATTTCTTTTTCCTAAATATAATAAAACAACATCTAAAGATACCCAAGTGAATCTGTTGGGAGTAGTTAAGAAATCCCGGTAAGATCCTTCCAAGAATTCCACAATCAGTATTTTTCATATAATCCATTTAAATGCATTAAAAAAATTTATGGAATCAAATAAAATTTTAAAACTTATATTATAACATGAAAATTACCCTCTTTAAATAGTTCACAAATCCTTTACGAATAAATTTATTTTCAAAGAACATTTTATGAAACCATTTTATATTTATAAAGAATTCAATTATTATAAGGTATTTCAACCACTTAATACATCCAATAATAAATAAAAAACAATTTCACATGATGGAATATATGGAAATGGATTCCTATGATAAAATAGATTTGGGTTAGCTTGGATCTTCACACAATATTAGTGAATTGTAATGACTAGTTTGTACCATAATTCCTTAGGCCAGTAAACACGTAGGGATGGAAGAACACCTCATTAAGTGAACCAACAAATTGTGTCATCAAATACATAGTTTAGTTATATTTATTATCATATATCCTTAATAGAAAATAAATTCATTCGTAGTGAGTTTATACCATTTCCATCCCCTTCTAAGATACCATAGGTGCCCATGTTCCCTCTCATTAAGAGGGACAATCATTTCAATGTGGTCAATATTAATCACTTATACCTTGATTCGATTATATTTTATTTAAAATACCATGAAATAATTTTTTATCAAGATATACTATGATTCAAAATCAGATTTCATCAATACAAAAAATTCCATGCAATTTGTTTCCATCAAAATACCACATTCTTTGAAAGAAAATTTCATCAACCAATCACAAGGGAAAATTGTTCCCAAAATATTTTTTAAAAAAAATTTCCTTAATCATCCCACTAAAAATATTTTTAGGTCATATTTATGATACAAACATAAATAATTCTGTTCAATTATTTTAAAATAAAAACTTAAAATGACAAATCATGAATAGTTTATAAGGCAAATTCTTATTACAAAACCACCCACCATGAAACAATCATAATTTAAACATTCACATGGAAAGAACAAGACATCAAAAATTGAGGGATCTAGGAATTTAAAAAGAACCATAAATCAAGAATTCCTAATTATGAATCTAGAAATATCCCATTTCTAAACAAAATAAACATAATGAATCATTTTCCACAATGAATCTAGAGAAGTTCACCAAGATGAAGGGATTTTCAAAAAAAACCACAAAACCACAATGGATCTATAATCTAAAAAATAAATAATTATTTTTTTCCAAAAAATTCTCATGGATTTAATATCCCATATACAATAGGAATGAAATTAAGAATCAAATCCATGATTGGAATAGAGTTAGACTTTCCAAGAGAGGGTTACATCTTTGATCAGAACTTCGATCTTCCAAGTCATTTAGTTAACTATGGAATGAAAAAAAGAAAATATCTTATGTTTATATGGGTATATGTGAGGTTGATGGAGAATAATTAATTATTAAAATAGAGTTTTTAGTGAAAAATTTCAGTTATCCCATTATTAATTTCAAATCCTAGTGGGGATACAAGTGAACCGGTAGCTACCACTAGCTGGTTGGTGGACTCACCAACAATGTGTTAGTGACCACCAAATGGATAGTGGTTATTTCTATAATTATCCATTCCAATGTATCCATAGGTTGTCTAGAGTCTTTTCATAAAATTTATTGTGGAATTATAGTAGCTGAAAATTCACCTAGTGGGTCCACCAATAGAATAGTGGGTCTCACCAATCATCATATGGACCTCCTATAGATTTTCAATAGAGTGTCTCAAGTCCAATCTCCCCCAAAACTATTTTTTCACCACCCGTCACTCAAAGAATAAATAAAATTTCCATAATTTACTTAGAAATGTATAGAAAATTTAAAAAAATAAAATATCTTACTTGAAAGAAAAATTAAGATGTTACAATTCTCCTCACCATATTAATTTCCTCTATAAGACTATTTCAATAATGTTTGACCCCCAAAGAGATGAGGCCACTACACCATAATTGTATAATAAATCTCCCATGTATCATGAGGGTTTTCCCATTCCGCTATAGAACATAGACCAATTAAATGAACATCCCATGTAGAACCTTCACCTAAGTAAGAATCGTCATAACTTGCTTCTCAATCACTGAAAAATCAACTTCTAATTCAATGTGTCCCCAAATAAAAATATAAGAAGGGTAAAGATAATAATTCTTTAGGGGAGACACATCAAATATATTATATATGTATGTAAATTTATATTGAAATTCCAATATATAACCCACCATTAAAACTCACCAAGTTACCACAAATGGTCTCACATACAACAAAACCAACTAATCCTACATAAAAAGCCTACAAAGCCCCATGTGAGGTGAGGAATTAAATAAGAAATGATCACCAATATAGAATTAAAAATGATGATTGTTTCTGATTCTTTTGTCAGGGGGCACGCCATCGTATTGTGACACACTAGTTTTCCCCCTAATTCGCACTTTCCAAAGGCTGGAGGCATCTTTTTCTTATTTATGGACATTTTCTCCTTGACCAAGATAGGATAATGGGTTGTCAGTTCCTCCTTCAATGGATTCCTCCATGGAATTTATCTCCTAGTTCGGATATCCCACATATATTTAAGATGTTGTTCTTGAATCTCATTCTCAGTGCCTTATCGTTATGGATGTAAGTTAATTACACTTCTTCTGTTAGGACATTCCAAGGGGTCAAGTAAGGGCAGCAAACTTTGGTCAGGGGAGTAATCACGTTGGGAATCACTGTCGTGTATGGAAAATGAAACACAGGTACACCTAGATATCTTTTCCTTAAGATAGGCATTATCTAGGATGAAAAATCTCTAGTCATAACATGTTGATTGTGTGGAATTTTATCTCATAGACATACCTCCAAGGCATTCATCGGCTTCCCATGTTTAACACAAGGTATGCCACGAGTTTAACATCTACCAGAGATGGTTATGCAAAAGGCATAGTTTCTAAGGTTTTCCTCAGACATCCCATGTTTGAAATAGGGTAGGTTGTGAGTTTAAAGTCTTGAATAGATGGTATGAGAGTGATAAGAACACCCCTTGGAGGAGAATCCAATTGTTATATCCCTATGAGAGACTACCTAGAGTGTTTAATTGACGGGTAGATCAAAATGTCTGATAAGGATAGATATGAGGATGTTTGGGTCCATACAAATGGGACACCATGTTTTACCATTGGATGGGATTTAACATCAAGGAGGCTTCCTATGTACCCTGTGTAGAAGATAGAGATCAAAACCGATTTAGTTAAAGATGGTGAGTCATAGGATTAGGGTGTATGCAATAGAAAACAACCTAAAATCCAATTAGAGCTTACGTGTGGTTAGAAGCTCATCGCAAGAGTGAAAATCTTGGTTGGATGGTTGTGGGTTGGAATAACATGAAGAAACAAACACGAATATGACAGTGATGTTGGGATTGAACCTCGTATAGGGTTCTTATATATCCTGATGGAAGTGAATCAAATTCCAGGTAGTTCGGGAATGGGGCATACAATCGGGGTGTGCACAAAAAAAATTGACATGACAACATGTTGGGGCTTATGCATGGTTAGTATTCCATCTTAAGAGGGACACTCTTGGTTGGAGGAATATGGGTCAAGTGTGGGGATTATGCGTGGTTATCTACCTAAGCGCTGGTCTAACTCCACTAATGGACATACCAAGGATATGGGTCCCAACAAAGGGGTCGCCAAAGTTTACCAGTGTTTGGGGTTGATCCTTAGAGAGGCTTCTTTTGTAAAAGGTATAGTAGATAGCGACCAATACTCACACAGTTCAAATGTTTATATTATAAAGTCATGTGAAATGAAAGGGGCATATAGTTTATCATCATGCGGGATGAGGTAAAGTTGACATGAAGTGGTCGGGATCGTTGTGATATGGGAATGGACATCTATGATGCATCATACAGACCTTTCCTGAAATGGGAAAAGTTAAAAACACACATGGTTTTGTAATGGGGTATTGGTCATATACACTATAGAATCCCATATGGGGTTTCATGGTCAATGCTTACTCTAAGCTCACATGACTCATGCTCAGTTTGAGAAACTAGAGGCAACTAAGACATGATGATCACATCACAAAAGGCATTTACATGGGGAATGGAGTAGGTTTAGAGACCTGAAACATGACGTACATGGAAATTACATTACTTTTGTGGAATACTTAATTCATAACAACAAAAAGACACACAAGGACCATAATAGTTTAGTGTATTTGGAAACTCGGAATATAAATGTAATGCCCCGACCCCAGTTACCCAGAGTCGGTGCATTATTACATAACATTGGCATGATCACAAGAAAGATCAAATCCCGAAAGACCGATTGGTTTAGTAGCCTTGGAAACACTAGATATATTCACAAGTTTTACATTACATCATAAAATGAAAAACTACTACAACAACATAATGTTTCCACAATCCACACTATTAACCCCTCATAAAATCCCTGCAGGTCATTCATAACTTACTTCTTCACATCCTGGGAAAAATAAAACATAGAAAAGGGGTGAGCTCAAATGCCCAGTAAGGATAACAATATAGCGGAAAGAATAAACATTTAAGGCAATGTATAACTAAAACAAAAGCCTTTTAAATATGAACTTTCAATATGGTATGGCATAAATAAAATGAAATAATGCCATTTAATTATTCACATGGATATTCTACTAATCGAATAATCACATGCAAAAATCAATAACCACTTTCATAATGTTGGAATGCATAATGTCAAACGTTAATTTCATTGTCTAGGCCTCATCCCAAGACCTAGGGGTTACATATAACCGGAACCCAACCCGGAGTGCCTCTAATAACCGGACACCAACCCGGAGTGCCTCTAATAACCGGACACCAACCCGGAGTGCCTCTAATAACCGGACACCAACCCGGAGGGCATACATTTACCAGTCCCTAACCTGGAGGGCTTACTTTAACCAGTCCCCAACCTGGAGGGCTTACTTTTACCAGTCCCCAACCTGGAGGGCTTACTTTTACCAGTCCCCAACCTGGAGGGCTTACTTTTACCAGTCCCCAACCCGGAACATACTTGTTTAGCACATTCATCTGAATAAAAGTTTGAAATATAACATAAACATTCGGATTAAAACTAGCATACGAAATGTCAATAGTTTCACCATAAACTATGAATGGTATAAAATAGCACATCCACAGTCAAACATATCACAAAACCTTCAATACAATATAGAAGTTTTGTATTATAACAAATAAACTTCAAATAAGCGTAAAATCCATCAAAGGATGTTGACATAGATGAAATCAAAATTCTTTTTAAAGAAATATATCCTTTTATTTTGAAATCATTTAAGATCCATATAAAATAAAACATTTTCTTTGAAAATATTCTTTTAAGCTTGTAAGGGAAGCTTTGAAGATTTTATAACGGCGGAAAATAGCTGCACCCGCCCTATAAGTTAAAAAAAACATTCTTACCTTAATTCTGTCGAAAAGGTTAAAAAGGAACTTGTTTGAAAACGACCGAAAGATTACTTTATAAACCACTTATAAAAGTCATAAAGGGTATAAATGACTTTAACTCATAATAAAAATGTTTTGAAATACATTTTTAAGAAACATGGATGTGGATGATAAAGAGATCCCAGTAGATTATTACGTATAAACAACCTCGGATAATGAAGAGATTGTGAAATAACCCTTACCAATTTGGTAACTTATGAAACATAAAACCCATGAAAGAGGTATCATACAATTAATATGTAAATACACATAAATTAGTGTGTATTACACAAAGAATATAATTATGGGCAGTACATACACCACACAAAAGGTAATGGTGGCAATATGGCATGAATCTCACGGGAATAAGGAGTGAGATGAAAACCCCTTACCTTGAACTTTTCCTTGGTTGGGGTAGGTTAACCTCCTGTATAATGGTGAAATAATTGTTATTAAATTATACAAGAATCATATACATTAATATGATATCATATATGATCTTTTAACATTGCTTTATTAATAATATCTTAGTATTATCGTCGTTTCAGGTGATAATCGATTCGTTCTTCTTAAATGTTTGGTTACGTAAGACATGTTTGTAATGGATAGATTAAATCTTATTCATAATAAGAATGATATTAACATTATTTTTAACCCTAAAATTAGAATAAGGCTTGAATGGATACGATGGAGGATGGATCTCACCGCGTTCGTGGAGACGGTAGTCCGTACGTACGCACGAACGCTACTTCCATTTAATTTTTATTTTAAAAGAATTCAATCCAAATGATACATAGGTATATTACTATTCCAGTATAATATAATATTTTATATATGTTACTTAAGTTCATTAACACCATCCTTTATACGTTCCATGTGTGGTATGAACGAGTCATATCATTTTAAGGGGGCGGTAGTCCGCACTTCCTCAAATGAAATTATCGTATGTATATACAACATGAAACGAATAATGGTATGAAATAAAATGGAATTACAGAAGCTTAAATATAAAATATATATCATTAATATCATATTTAATTACAGTGCCATCATAATGGCCACCATGAGAGGCGGTAAGATGTATTTGAACAATCATCGTTTCGTGAGGCGTTAGTTTTCCATCCACAGAAACATTATGTTCATCATCCATTAGATGGAGTTGTGTGTATGTGTAGTTTGAATCCTTCTTATAACAACATCCTAGTATATTGAGGATACTGGTGTTGTTACAAAAGAAAGTAAATAAAAAGAGTTTGGGGGTTGGAGAAGCAAAATAAATGAAAATAATTTAAGAGAAATCGTTACCTTTAATTTAGGTAACTCACTTTGGTTAGAACCAAAGGACTTGTTGAAATGCTTTCTGCATAAGGGGAAGCTCCAAGGAGGAGGATAGGGATGTGGGGAGCTTAGGTGGGCAGAGTTTGGACGAGCCAAGTGGCTTGAGAGGTGTGAGGAATGAGTAGAAGTGGTCTCCTTTTATAAGGGAGAGGAGGGGCTCTTTAGGAAAGTGTGAAAGTATTACTTTATAATATATTTGAATTCGGTTTATAATGGTCCAAAAATCATTGAGGTCTAAGATAAGATGACTCATATTCTAAATAACATTAACAAATAAGAATTGGACAGGTTTTAGATAATATTTTAATCATTATAATCTTATTTATTTAAATGATTTATTAATGATGTAAACATTGCATCATTATTGTGTCATTAATAATTTAAATTATTTGATGTCTAAAAATTATAGATAAAATATCATTATGTAGGAAATCTTTTTATCTTTCTAATGAATATTTATAATCGAAAATCCAACATGTATAACCCTATGTAAAAATTGTTCTTCTAAAAGATGTAAGCTTATGCCATTTTTATTTTTATTTTAACTTTATTAATATAATGTGTCATTATCACTTACAAGTGGATCCATGGGGTCCCAAAATAGACCCAAAGATTCCCATGGTCGACCATGTATCAACCAATAGGGTTAAGACACGTTTTAGGGTAATTTAGTATTATTATAATATTATTTTTTAACCCTTATTTACCGGATTTACCCTTAACCATGGTAAATAAAATATTTACCGCAGTAATTATTCAAAATGTCTAAAAATAAAAGTTACCTATTTACACAATTTGAACATCCTGATTCCAAATATGGAATTCATTTTACTAAATTCAAAACACAGAAGTGGCAGAAATTAATTTAAAATTAAATCCCGCTGTCAAAACAAAAAGCGTGTTTTTAAGAGATAATAACTATCAAAAGATTGACACTCGTTTATGTTCGGTTTAATTGTAAAATTATGTCCAATGACCAAAATTATATTAAATGGTAAAAATATATTCTAAATATACTCTAAAACCACTCAAATTCATAATTTATCACTATTAATTATTTTGATTAAAAAAGTTGTTTTTAATTAAAATTTAGTAATTTTCACTATTTATCAAAATATGAAAGTTATCCGAAATGTACCAAAATTTCACCTTAGGCTAAATTCGATATTTCGAATCCAAAAATGAAGTCCATTTTGAAATATAAAATATATATTATTTCAAAAAGTAGGTATTACTATTCATAATGACTAGTTTGATTGGTTGTGGTGTGTGTTAGAACTCGAAGTTGCGTACAACACACGCTACTATATTACTCAAAGGAAAGCGTACCGTGGAAGCTTGGAATGTTTTATTTTAAATTTTTTGATGTCCCCATTTAGTCAAAAGGTTTAAAATATTGTATCTAAAAAGGGTTCACTATTAAAATTTGGTAAAAGTGCAATATTGAAAATGAATTTGTTCTTACATTATGTCTAAGAAACTCATAATATGGATTCTAAAATTATAAGGATTATATAAAGTTTAAAATTTAGTTAACACTATTCATAACCTCTTTTGAACAGCTTGTTTGGTAAGTCATGGTGCGATTGAACTTGGTGTTGCGTGTAGTGAAAGTTATTGAATTAATTTGAAGAAATAACACACTATAAAATCTTGGGGTGTTACATTCTCCCCTCCTTCAATAAATTGCGTCCTCGCAATTTGAAATTGTTCTTCGAAAATAAAAGGTTGAAAGTAGAAAATATATTTGTGGGAAAACCCACATTGGAAATTGGGTTACTAAAATTTAGTCTTAATATGAGGAAAAGAGAAATCAAAGGGTCACCCCCAAATTATGATCTCGATTAGGAGAACATTGGTGGAAATTGGAGACATATAATCGGAGGAAAAACGTAAATATTTATAGGTAGTGATTGAGGTCATCAATCACAAACAAGTATAAAATTTAGGTCCTTAAATTCATCAATCTATGATGAATTGAAATACCATCGGTTCAACAAAACATAGGGTATTAGGATAACACATTTTTGACGTTTCAAAGTATCCTAGTTGAAATCCCACATCGAAAAATGAATTAATGAGGCCTCTATTTAAAATAAAGAGTCGAAAGTATGAAGATTACCGAAAATAACACATACTAGGGTTCCATGTAGGAAAATATGGATATGGAAGAAAAATCTAACCATCAATTATCTGATGGAGAGTGGTAGAGAACATGGCTATAAAAAGGCCAACAATCCCAAAGCCAAAAATTAGTGATGATTTAAGGTACCATCTAGGAAAACATTTTTGTTCAAAGTTGCTTTTCTTAATATTGAGGAATTTATGAGATTGGCTAAGATCATAAGGAGATATACTTACTTTATAATTAGAGTTTTATCCATTAATAAATTTCTACCACGAACTCATCTTTCACTCTAAAAGGTAATAGAATGTAAAAAAAATTCTATTTACACTATTTGTATAGGGTTCCAAAATAAACGAATTTATAATTCATCTACAAGATCTTTTAATAAAAACTACATTATTTAATCCAGGACATCTCGTGGGCCAGTGGTAGGTGATACACCCTTGTCGCCCTTCGGTTGCGGGTTCAAGTCTCGCAGCCTTACCGGACGCGACGGGTTGCTGCCCGACCTCCGGGTTGTCCTTTTTTGGAAATCCAAAATAATCCAAACTAGAACTATCCAAAATACTTCTGTCCAAACTCATAGTCCAACATTTATAAGGAAGGTAACATAATATAGATCCTTTTTACCCCGTAATAGCATATTAATACCTTCATCATGTATTCTTTTAATACACTGAAATATCCTGAATTACCATATTCCTTATTGATTACATTCATGCTCCCTTATTCCATATAGAATGCTGGATATACTTCATTAATCCAAAAATGTTTTAAACCCCAACAATGATGGAATATACAAATCATTAATCAGTTCCAAGGTAGTCAAGAATATCCAATTTATCCGAAACAATCACATATTATTCCCAAATCACTACCTCAGTATCAGAACTATATTATGGTTTATCATTCTCTCAACCATATATTTTCCAAAAATTTATCGAGCTATTGAGTCACTTTTCTTTGTTCCAAAAAATCTCAAGTCCTTAATGAAATAGTACTGCAGTACAATCCTTACATACTCCATAATTATTATAACAAGTACATTGTTGATACAACACTCAATTGACATAATCAACATAAGAACTCTAATCATTCCTCTTCATCTGTGGTAGTATCATAACTTGATTATTATCCAATAACATCATTTGTGGCATAGTCTGATGACTGGGACATAGGTTCGCGTAGTGTCCAAACTCCTTGCAAATGAAGCATTGTACATTTGAAACCATTTTCTTACCCTTGCAGTCACGTACTTTGTGCCCTTTTCCTCCACACTTATAACAAACTCCCATTCCTTTCAGGCAAGTTCCAGGGTCTTTCTTTCCACAGTTACCACATATGGGAAAATTCTTCTTTTCCCTCTTCCCTTTATCCGTCCTTCTCTCTTCCATCCTTTTCTGCTCTTGCTTCCCTTCAAAGCCATATGACTCAGTAATCTCTTTACTTATCTTATCAATACATGATATTATTTCTTCGTATGATGATAATACATGGGAGATTATTTCTCTTATAAATTCTAGCTTAAGACCATGAGAGATATGATCCTTCCTTCTCTTTGAATCATGTGCATTTCTGGAGTTATCATTCCTTCTACTGGGCGCCATTTCTAAACAATGGCATAAACTAGATCAGTTTATGAATCAAAATACATAATCCCATACTTATAAAACACTTAACATAAATTGAACTATTTATGGATATAATCCATAATCATAAAAATGTTTTCTTTGAGGAAGTATATACTCATAATCCCTTCAAAATGATTTGTAAAGAAAATGAGAGTAATCCTAAGCATATCCCCCGGGAGTGTCGTAACCAAGAGTGCAGCAAGGCCCGTTGTCGTGCACCAGTTCCCGTTCGAGTCTAGCTCAAAGCGGTGTTTTCGGGTTTTACCCCTAGGTACATCTGTGCCAGAGCCGCCTCTACCTGCTCGTATCCAGACAGGGATGTATTGCTCAGAAAACTCACAAAATCTCTACAATACCAAAATTCTAGGAAGTTCTTCTATACTAATCCTCAAAGTTCATCTTAGGTCTACGTTCTCTAATCAGAGTTTACCTAAATCTAGCTTCCAAGGTTTGTACTAAACTTCCTCTGATACCAACTGTAATGCCCCGACCCCAGTTACCCAGAGTCGGTGCATTATTACATAACATTGGCATGATCACAAGATAGATCAAATCTCGAAAGACCGATTGGTTTAGTAGCCTTGGAAACACTAGATATATTCATAAGTTTTACATTACATCATAAAATGAAAAACTACTACAACAACATAATGTTTCCACAATCCACACTATTAACCCCTCATAAAATCCCTGCAGGTCATTCATAACTTACTTCTTCACATCCTGGGAAAAATAAAACATAGAAAAGGGGTGAGCTCAAATGCGCAGTAAGGATAACAATATAGCGGAAAGAATAAACATTTAAGGCAATGTATAACTAAAACAAAAGCCTTTTAAATATGAACTTTCAACATGGTATGGAATAAATAAAATGAAATAATGCCATTTAATTATTCACATGGATATTCTACTAATCGAATAATCACATGCAAAAATCAATAACCACTTTCATAATGTTGGAATGCATAATGTCAAACGTTAATTTCATTGTCTAGGCCTCATCCCAAGACCTAGGGGTTACTTCTAACCCGAACCCAACCCGGAGTGCCTCTAATAACCGGACACCAACCCGGAGTGCCTCTAATAACCGGACACCAACCCGGAGTGCCTCTAATAACCGGACACCAACCCGGAGGGCATACTTTTACCAGTCCCTAACCTGGAGGGCTTACTTTAACCAGTCCCCAACCTGGAGGGCTTACTTTTACCAGTCCCCAACCTGGAGGGCTTACTTTTACCAGTCCCCAACCTGGAGGGCTTACTTTTACCGGTCCCCAACCCGGAACATACTTGTTTAGCACATTCATCTGAAGAAAAGTTTGAAATATAACATAAACATTCGGATTAAAACTAGCATACGAAATGTCAATAGTTTCACCATAAACTATGAATGGTATAAAATAGCACATCCACAGTCAAACATATCACAAAACCTTCAATACAATATAGAAGTTTTGTATTATAACAAATAAACTTCAAATAAGCGTAAAATCCATCAAAGGATGTTGACATAGATGAAATCAAAATTCTTTTTAAAGAAATATATCCTTTTATTTTGAAATCATTTAAGATCCATATAAAATAAAACATTTTCTTTGAAAATATTCTTTTAAGCTTGTAAGGGAAGCTTTGAAGATTTCATAACGGCGGAAAATAGCCGCACCCGCCCTATAAGTTAAAAAAAACATTCTTACCTTAATTCTGTCGAAAAGGTTAAAAAGGACCTTGTTTGAAAACGACCGAAAG
The DNA here is from genome assembly GCA_963277665.1 of Viscum album. Classification (NCBI taxonomy): domain Eukaryota; kingdom Viridiplantae; phylum Streptophyta; class Magnoliopsida; order Santalales; family Viscaceae; genus Viscum; species Viscum album. The sequence goes on from OY728138.1 coordinate 1,146,196,165, forward strand.
ATTCCTTTATAAACCACTTATAAAAGTCATAAAGGGTATAAATGACTTTAACTCATAATAAAAATGTTTTGAAATACATTTTTAAGAAACATGGATGTGGATGATAAAGAGATCCCAGTAGATTATTACGTATAAACAACCTCGGATAATGAAGAGATTGTGAAATAACCCTTACCAATTTGGTAACTTATGAAACATAAAACCCATGAAAGAGGTATCATACAATGAATATGTAAATACACATAAATTAGAGTGTATTACACAAAGAATATAATTATGGGCAGTACATACACCACACAAAAGGTAATGGTGGCAATATGGCATGAATCTCACGGGAATAAGGAGTGAGATGAAAACCCCTTACCTTGAACTTTTCCTTGGTTGGGGTAGGTTAACCTCCTGTATAATGGTGAAATAATTGTTATTAAAATATACAAGAATCATATACATTAATATGATATCATATATGATCTTTTAACATTGCTTTATTAATAATATCTTAGTATTATCGTCGTTTCAGGTGATAATCGATTCGTTCTTCTTAAATGTTTGGTTACGTAAGACATGTTTGTAATGGATAGATTAAATCTTATTCATAATAAGAATGATATTAACATTATTTTTAACCCTAAAATGAGAATAAGGCTTGAATGGATACGATGGAGGATGGATCTCACCGCGTTCGTGGAGACGGTAGTCCGTACGTACGCACGAACGCTACTTCCATTTAATTTTTATATTAAAAGAATTGAATCCAAATGATACATAGGTATATTACTATTCCAGTATAATATAATATTTTATATATGTTACTTAAGTTCATTAACACCATCCTTTATACGTTCCATGTGTGGTATGAACGAGTCATATCATTTTAAGGGGGCGGTAGTCCGCACTTCCTCAAATGAAATTATCGTATGTATATACAACATGAAACGAATAATGGTATGAAATAAAATTGAATTACAGAAGCTTATATATAAAATATATATCATTAATATCATATTTAATTACAGTTCCATCATAATGGCCACCATGAGAGGCGGTAAGATGTATTTGAACAATCATCGTTTCGTGAGGCGTTAGTTTGCCATCCACAGAAACATTATGTTCATCATCCATTATATGGAGTTGTGTGTATGTGTAGTTTTAATCCTTCTTATAACAACATCCTAGTATATTGAGGATACTGGTGTTGTTACAAAAGAAAGGAAATAAAAAGAGTTTGGGGGTTGGAGAAGCAAAATAAATGAAAATAATTTAAGAGAAATCGTTACCTTTAATTTAGGTAACTCACTTTGGTTAGAACCAAAGGACTTGTTGAAATGCTTTCTGCCTAAGGGGAAGCTTCAAGGAGGAGGATAGGGATGTGGGGAGCTTAGTTGGTCAGAGTTTGGACGAGCCAAGTGGCTTGAGAGGTGTGAGGAATGAGTAGAAGTGGTCTCCTTTTATAAGGGAGAGGAGGGGCTCTTTAAGAATGTGTGAAAGTATTACTTTATAATATATTTTTATTCGGTTTATAATGGTCCAAAAATCATTGAGGTCGAATATAAGATGACTCATAGTATAAATAACATCAACCAATAAGAATTGGACAGGTTTTAGATAATATTTTAATCATTATAATCTTATTTATTTAAATGATTTATTAATGAGGTAAACATTAGATCATTATTGTGTCATTAATAATTTAAATTATTTGATGTCTAAAAATTATAAATAAAATATCATTATGTAGGAAATCTTTTTATCTTTCTAATGAATATTTATAATCGAAGATCCAACATGTATAACCCTATGTAAAAATTGTTCATCTAAAAGATGTAAGCTTATGCCATTTTTATTTTTATTTTAACTTTATTAATATAATGTGTCATTATCACTTACAAGTGGATCCATGGGGTCCCAAAATAGACCCAAAGATTCCCATGGTCGACCATGTATCAACCAATAGGGTTAAGACACGTTTTAGGGTAATTTATTATTATTATAATATTATTTTTTAACCCTTATTTACCGGATTTACCCTTAACCATGGTAAATAAAATATTTACCGCAGTAATTATTCAAAATGTATAAAAATAAAAGTTACCTATTTACACAATTTGAACATCCTGATTCCAAATATGGAATCCATTTTTCTAAATTCAAAACACAGAAGTGGCAGAAATTAATTTAAAATTAAATCCCGCTGTCAAAACAAAAAGCGTGTTTTTAAGAGATAATAACTATCAAAAGATTGACACTCGTTTATGTTCGGTTTAATTGTAAAATTTTGTCCAATGACCAAAATTATATTAAATGGTAAAAATATATTCTAAATATACTCTAAAACCACTCAAATTCATAATTTATCACTATTAATTATTTTGATTAAAAAAGTTGTTTTTAATTAAAATTTAGTAATTTTCACTATTTATCAAAATATGAAAGTTATCCGAAATGTACCAAAATTTCACCTTAGGCTAAATTTGATATTTCGAATCCAAAAATGAAGTCCATTTTGAAATATAAAATATATATGATTTCAAAAAGTAGGTATTACTATTCATAACGACTAGTTTGATTGGTTGTGGTGTGTGTTAGAACTCGAAGTTGCGTACAACACACGCTACTATATTACTCAAAGGAAAGCGTACCGTGGAAGCTTGGAATGTTTTATTTTAAATTTTTTGATGTCCCCATTTAGTCAAAAGGTTTAAAATATTGTATCTAAAAAGGGTTCACTATTAAAATTTGGTAAAAGTGCAATATTGAAAATGAATTTGTTCTTACATTATGTCTAAGAAACTCATAATATGGATTCTAAAATTATAAGGATTATATAAAGTTTAAAATTTAGTTAACACTATTAATAACCTCTTTTGAACAGCTTGTTTGGTAAGTCATGGTGCGATTGAACTTGGTGTTGCGTGTAGTGAAAGTTATTGAATTATTTTGAAGAAATAACACACTATAAAATCTTGGGGTGTTACAATAAACTTCTATTCATGTTGAAATATCTTCAACAACTCCCATAATGATCTTCCCCTTTTTGTTTCCTTACCTAGAACATTTCTTTATTTCCTGGGGAAAATAAAACATAAAAAGGGTGAGCTCAAATTCTCTTTAAGGGCAAACATAGATAACATAAAATAATCCATAAACATTTGGAATAAAAAACTTGAACATGAAATTTAAACATCAAAATCTTGAGAAAAGTCATAAATCGTGGAATTACTTAAGTAATATAACATAATAGAACATAAAATGTGATAAAATATAAGGGGAAGAATACATGTAATTGTGGAAACCATTCAGCACATGTTATGATTTCCATAGTAGCCAAGGCATTGCTGTCAGGACCATCTTAGTGGACAAAGTCCCTTTCTGAATCGAGGTCACTCATCGTTTCAGTCCTGTAACACTGAACCAGATTAACATACCATTCCAGTCATGTCTATCTAATGAGATATAAATCTTTACCCAATTAATTGGAGGGAGATATAGGTCCCACCCATCTCATAGTGAAATCATTCTTACTTGTGCCACAAAATAAACATACATCATTCATAATAACCCAATAAATAAAATGGGTTTCATAAACATCATCTCATCATCACATAATCTATATAAAAAAAATGGATATCATTTCATCATAAGAAAAGTGAAGCCATGTAAATCATAGAGACATTATACTTGAAACATACACATATGAAAATAATTTCATCTTATATGGAAAATGGTTTTGATAAAACACATGAAATGAATTCTTGAAGAAAATATAATTTCTTCTTCATAATCATTCTATTACCATGAAAATTTAAAAGAAATAGATTTTGTTGGAAATAGTCCTGAAATATCATGGAGGAAGTTTCATGAATATAAGGATTTATAAAATCATAAAAATCGTTTCATGCCGTATAAGTTAAAAAAACATTCTTCTCATACTTTTGCCTGAAAAGTCAAAAAGTACCTCGTAACGTAAACAAAAGAAAGATTCCTTTGATACCATATAATAAAATTCAAAAATGGGTAAAAAGGACTTTAAACATACATGAAAACAATTTTATAAAACATGGACATGGATGATAGAAATAACCCCAGTAAATATTTACGAATAAGCAATCTCGGATAAAAATGAGATTTGAAAAATTATCCCTTACCTTAGGTCCGATATGCTTCGTATGTTTCCAAACCTCCTGTATAATGATTTAAATAATGTCATTAACTTATTCAAGAATCATATTCATTGTTATGATATCATATATGGTTCACTTATGACATTATATTATCCGTTCTTTTGTAAGATCCAGGTTAAAGCAGCGTTTTGGGTTAAATCGTTTTATTTATCATAAGTGTTTGGACATGTTGTTCTTGATATTATTACTTATATCCCGATTTACAGAATTACAGAATTTAAAACATGATTTACATATAATATATATTTCAGTATATACATATATATATGATAGATCAATTAAATGAAATGAAATACACCGTTCATGGATACGGTAGGCCGTACGTACGCATGAACGATGTTTTCGTTTCCTTATTGAATTGAATTAAATTAAGTAGATGACATAAAAATATATACACATAAATAAAGTATAATTATTATGTCATATATTTCATAATTACTTATTATATATACTTTATAATCATTCATGAATGGTTAACATGGAGAATGAATCTCATTGCGTCATGGAGACGGTAGTCCATACGTATGCACGGGCGATGATATCATTCCCATGATCATGGAATTGTATTGGAGTGTATTTATACTATTTCAGAATCAATATAAATTTACAATAATCATATATAGTTATTATTTAAACCATTATACTCATCCAAGTAAGGTGGTGGTGGAAAATATATTACACCACGGCGTGGAGATGGTATTCCGTACGTACGCACGCGCGGTGATTTCATTTTCTGTAGGATGGATAGATGGTGAAATTGGTCTGTTTCATACTTATAATAAAATATCATTATATGAGTGATACTGATTTTATTATTTCACAATGAAACAACTAAATAAGAAGATATTGAAGAAGAAATAAAGTTGAAAGAATCAGTAACGAACATTACCTCTTCTTTGAAGCGCCTCTTTGAGACCTCCTCTTAGGGCACTAAAATTGGACTTTTAAGAAGACCAAGAACTCTAGGATGTTTCTAGGGAAGTGTATAAGAAAATTTTGTAGGGTTTGGCCGAGCCTGAAGGCTCAATGTGGTGTGAGGAAGTGAGGGAGGAGGTTCCCTTTTATAAGGGAGGAGAGGGGAAAATTTGGAAAACCTAAAAATATTATTTTATTATAAAGTCATATTCGGTATCAAATAGATCCAAATTGATTTATTTCGAAGATAAGGTGGGTATGGGTTGAAATAATCTCATCCAATAGAATTTATACAAGTTTAGGTTTATATTTTAACATTATCATTTATATTTGACCTTATGTTAAATAATTTTACTTTTAACATGTCTTCTTGGTTTCTTACAATATAAGGTTAATAAACTTACTATAACAAGCCAAAAGAATCCCAAGTTGTTTATTATTAATATTTATAACATTATCTAAGTCATTTGGCCGAACATCAGATTTTTAAGAAGAAAATAACAATTAATAATATAATATTTGTTTTAAAAACTATTTTATGTCAATTTTTACACTATTTGGTAATTGATTTTTGTGAAAATCATAAAAAAATTATTAGTTCGAAAAATGTTAACTAAATAAATACTAACATGATATATTATCCTCTAAAATAAGTGGAATTCATAAAAAGTCTCAAATTACTTTTATTTGGGTATTTATAACATCAATTATGTCAATATTTCATTAATAAGATAATTACTGCATCATAATTGTGTCATAAATAAAATACATTATATAATGTCTAAAAATTACAAATAAAATATCATTAGGTAGGAAAGCTTTTTATATTTCTAATTAATATATATAGTCGAATTTATATTATGTATAACCCTATATTAAAAATGATTTACTTATTAAACATTGATTTTAACTATTTTAACCCTTCTTTAAATAAATTAATAATAAATGTCATAATCTAATCCATGTGGGCCTAAATGGACATATTTTATTCTTAAGGTCTTTTTTGGACGAATTAAACTTATCCAATATAATTAGGTCATGTGTTAGGTTAATAATAATAACATTTATACCCTTAATTACCCTATTTACTTTTAACAGTGGTAAAAAAAGTAAAAAGGTTCTATTCACCAAAAATTATTTTCATCTCATTGAACCAAATTTTACTTATTGACATCAACCGTGCCTCTCGTATTTTTGAAATTCCACTCATAGAAGTGGTGAAATTATGTTTTATGTGAATTTGGAAATTCTCCTAAGAGGTGGGTATAAGACGGTCAAAAGTTCAATAAAATATTTATATTTCTAAAATTATTATAAAATGAATCCAATAAATTAAATTGAACTTATATAGGTATTATGTGTCAATTTTGACCTAAAATAAATTCAAATAAAATAAATAATTATTTAAAAAAAAATTTGGTTTTTAAATAATAGCCCAGTGTTTTCACTATTCATTAAAAATTGAAAGTTTTCAGAAAAATAACAAAATTTCACCGTAGGCTAATTTTGATATTCCAAATAAAAAAATTAAGTCCATTTTTAATGATAAAATTTACAAAATTTCAAAAAGTGGTTATTACTATTCATAATAGCTAGTTTTAGTAATATTTTAATAGCATATCGTTGTTTATTGAAAATCGGTATTGCGTACAACACACCCTATCGAGGAAGGTCGCGATTGCATGTAATGAAGCCATGTTAGGGTTGCATGTTGTGCAAGAATCCTTTGTTGTAGAGTAAAACACAAGACATCAATAAAATTAAAAAGAATATTTTTCATAAAATCTCGGGGTATTACATTCTACCCCCCTTAAAATGAATTTCGCCCTCAAAATTCATCGGGGTTATAAATGGTTTACTACTCGAAAGTTTCATTAATAGAAACCCACATCGTAAAAAGGAATACCAAAACCAATATTTAAGAATTAATTTATGAAACATAACGGTTACCCAAATTAACTAATCACTGGGTTTCCACATAAGAGAACATAGGTGAAAATATGGATATAGAAGAGAAACATAACCATCATGTTCTGATGGAGAGTGGGAGAGATCATGGATATGAGAAAGCCAACAATCACAAAGCCATAGATTTGTACGGATCTAAGGTACCATCTGATTCATCGAATATAAGGGAACTAGGACAACATTTTTGGTTTTCAATATCATTTCCCTAAAGATGAAAATTTTGAATTAGAAGAAATACTTGCTTGATTTTGGTACAATATCACTATTGTTCGTGCTTCGAACAATTTACAATTCATTTCTTAAAGAAATAAAGTTGAATTTATTATTTGTGAAGTGTTAACAAGTCATGTGATAGAATGATGGGTCATTCAATCTGTTTCGAAAAAAAACGTTAACAAATGTTATCAAATATACATAAGTCCATCTATGGTGAGGTTAATCATATAAGATTCCAAAAATGAACTTATAATTCATATATCATACCACTTTATAAAATAAAACTAGTTTCTACTAACCAGGGACTTCCTGTAGGACAGTGGTAGGCGATAAAGGCCTGTCGCACTACAGTTTTGGGTTTGATTCCCACAGCCTTGTCCGACGTGATGGATTGTCGCCCATCCTGTAGGTTGTCCTTTTTTCTAAAACTATATTACTATAACATCCCATAAATAATATGGAAAAAAGATCTTATCTAAAATACTTCGGTCCAAGCTCATTATTACTTGAAATTTCACTTAACAATCATGTGAATGCCATCATTTATCCCACATATATCATAACATACATATTTTTGGTCAAATTACAAAAATTTGAATACCTTAATCATTTATTCTCTTGAAGAATGAATACCCATTGAACCTTAGTGAAAAAATGAGTGCGGTCAAAAGTTAACTCTTTCCACATACCAAAACCCCAAAATTCTACATACTCAAACCATGATATAACTATTTCCTTATATCAGTCATGAGCTCATGAATACGGTCAAACATTTCATTTTCTCCTTATCCCTTCATTATGTGCATATCATATTATTTCCAAAAATATCTCAATCACTTTCCATGGTTACCAGTACCATAAAATTATTGAAAACCATAATAGAACAATACATAAATATTCCAATATTCCACGATACTATATAAAACATTATTTTGAAATCCCATTACATAAACACTTAATCATTCCCCCACATCGTTGTCATATTCAACATCGCCAATAGTGACCTCATGTGACTTCCCTTTGTCCATTTCCTTAAGTGGTTGATCATGTCGATCATCACTAACCCTTGGATTAGGGCATTTATTAGCATAATGCCCCATTTCCTTGCACTTGAAGCATTGAAGTGTTGGTGGAGTGTTCTCTGTAGTCTTTTATCTATTCACATCATTAGCAACCTTTTCCCATTACTTTGACAATCAACTTCTCGATGAAATTTCTTTCCATACTTAATACATTTTCTAGTACCTTTTAAGAAATCTCCACCATGCTTCTTTCCAAACTTTGAGCATAAAGAAAAATTCATCTTCTTTTCACCATTGTTCAAAGATTTCTCCTCGAACTCAATCTTTTGTTTCTTGTCAAAACCATGAGATGGATATGTTACACCAACTTCCAGTTCTACCTTGATAGCACAACGCACAATTTTTCATAACTACTAAAGTATCTTATAGCAGATGCCCTTCGAAGATTTGGTTTTAAGCCACTGAAGAATCGATCAACTTTACTTTCAGGTTGGATGATAAAGCCATATGAATACCTTCAAGCCATGAAAAATTCACTTCGTATATACCAACAGATTCATCATCCTTTTGCTATAATTTAAGAAACTCCTTCTCTATCTTTCTTTAAAGAATACGAGGGAAGTACTTATTGAAAAATAAGTTCTTGAACTTGTCCCATTCCACTGACTCAATTTCTTCTCTTGGCCTCATATTCTTGATAAGATTCCACAATTAATCAGCTTCACCTTCCAAACGATATACTACTAAGATGACTTTATCATGTTCAGAACATTGAAGAACTGAAAATATATTTTTAGTGGTACTGATCCATTGTTCATCAACAAGTGGATCAAAAGACCCACTGAAAGAAGGTGGACGTTGCCTCATGAAGGACTCAATAGAATATTGTTCCTTTCTCTACTCATTTGGAAGTCCAGAAAGATTCATAGCTTGTGTAAGTATAGAAATTAGATTTTACACTCCATCTCCCATAACTTTGGTTTGTTCAGGAGTACAATCATTGCATTGTCTGTTACATTGATCAACACGGTTCTTTCGGGTTCCAGCCATCGTCTAAAACCCAAAAAGAATAGCGTGAGAGGCAAAAATCATGCTAGGGAAAAAACATAAAAAAGGGGGAGTACCATCAATATCTAATATCTTAGGTTAAATTCTAAGATTGTTACCGTAGTTCTATGACTATATCCTATATGTATACTTATCCTTAGGGACATCCCTAGACATACCTTAGAAATATCTCTAGGGATCTCACTAACGTTTTCGCATCCTAGTTTCCAAAGGTTGACTACAACTTTCCTCTGATACCAACTATAATGGTCTGGAATTACTTCCAGTAGACTATAATTGATACCTATCAGGACACTCCATGGGAGGCTACACCCCCTGGGCAGGACACACCACCATCCCCGGTGGCATCCATTTCCTCATGAAGCCCTTAGGTGGAGAGCCATGCTTCGTCGAACGCTCACATGTGAGAGTTCCCAAGGATCGGACACATTCCTACCTCCTTTGCCTCTGATACCAACTGTAGAGACCCGAATTTTGACGTACATGGACATTACATTACTTTTGTTGAATAATTAATACATATCAAAAAAAGACACACAAGGACGGTAATAGTTTAGTGTCTTTGGAAACTCAGAATATAAACTTCTAATCATGTTGATATATCTTCAACAAATACCATAACGATCTTCCCCCTTTTGTTTCCTTACCTAAAACCTTTCTTTATTTCCTGGGGAAAATAAAACATAAAAAGGGTGAGATCAAATGCTCAGTAAGGGAAAACAATGATAAAATAAAACAATCCATAATCATTTGGAAGAAATAACTTGAACATGAAATTTAAACATCAAACTCTTAAGAAAAGACTTAAATCGTGGAAATACGTAAGGAATATATCATAATAGAACATCAACTGTGATATAATATAATGGAAATAAAATATGTAATTGTGGCAACCATTCAGCACATGATATGATTTCCATAGTAGCCAAGGCATTGCATCCAAGACCATCTTAGTGGACAAAGTCCCTTTCTGAATCGAGTTCACTACTCGTTTCAGTCCTGTAACACTGAACCAGATTAACTTACCATTCCATCCATGTCTATCTCATGAGATATTAATCATTACCCAATGCATTGGAGGGGGATCTAGGTCCCACCCATCTCATAGTGAAAGCATTCTTACTTGTTCCACAAAATAAACATACATCATTCATAAAAACCCAATAAATAAAATGGGTTTCATAAACATCATCCCATCATCACATAATCCATATAAAAGAAGTGGATATCATTTCATCATAAGAAAATTGAAACCATGTAAATAATAGAGACATTATACTTGAAACATACACATATGAAAATAATTTCATCTTAGATGGAAAATGGTTTTGATAAAACACTTGAAATGAATTCTTGAGGAAAATATCCTTTCTTCTTGAAAATCATTTTATTTCCATGCAATTTTAAAAGAAAGATATTTATTTGAAAATATTCATGAAATCTCTTGGAGGAAGCTTCATGTATATAAGGCTTTATAAAACCATAAAAATAGTTTCATTCCGTATAAGTTAAAAAAACATTCTTCTCTAACTTTTGCCGAAAAAGTCAAAAAGTACCTCGTAACATAAACAAAAGAAAGATTCCTTACATAACATGTAGTAAAAGTCAAAAATGGGTAAAAATGAATTTAAATATAAATGAAAACAATTTTATAAAACATGGACATGGATGATATTAATAACCCCATAAATACTTACGAATAAGCCATCTCGGATAAAAATGTGATTTTCAAAATAATTCCTTACCTTAGGTCTGATATGCTTCGTAAGTTTCCGAACTTCCTGTATAATGATTTAAATAATGTCATTGACTTATTAAAGAATCATATTCATTGTTATAATATCATATATGGTTCACTTATGACTTTATATTACCCGTTCTTTTGTAAGTTCCAGGTTAAAGCATCATTTTGGGTTAAATTGTTTTATTTATCGTAAGTGTTTGGACTTTTTGTTCTTGATATTATTACTTATATCCTGATTTACATAATTCCATATTTTAAAACATGATTTATATATAATATTTATTTCATTATATACATATATATATGATAGATCGATTAATTGAAATGAAATACACCATTCCTGGAGACGGTAGGTCGTACGCACGCATGAACGTTGTTTTCGTTTCATTATTGAATTGAATGAAATTAAGTAGATGACATACATATATATAAACATAAATACTGTATCATTATTATGTCATATATTTCAGGATTACTTTTTATATATACTTTATAATCATTCATGAATGGTTAACATGGAGAATGAATCTCATCACGTCATGGAGACGGTAGTCCGTACGTACGCACGAGCGATGATATCATTTCCATGATCGTGGAATTGTATTGGAGTGTTTGTATATTATTTAGGAATCAATACCAATTTATAATAATCATATATAGTTATTATTTACACCATTATACCCATCCAAGTAAGGTGGTGGTGGAAAATAGATTACACCACGGCGTGGAGACTATATTTCGTACGTACACACATGCAGTGATTTCGTTTTCCATAGGATGGATAGATGGTGAAATAGGGTTGTTTCATAATTATAATAACATATCAGTATATGAGTGATACTGATGTTATTACTTCATAATGAGACAACTAAAGAAGAAGAAGTAGAAGAAGAAATAAAGTTGAAAGAATCGGTAATGGACATTACCTCTTCTTTGAAGCGCCTCTTTGAGAACTCCTATTAGGGCACTAAAATAGGTATTTGAAGAAGACCAGAACCTCTAGGATGTTTCTAGGGAAGTGGAGAAGAGAATTTTTCAGGTGTTGGCCGAGCTTGAAGGCTCAAAGTGGTGTGAGGAAGATAGTGAGGAGGTTCCCTTTTATAAGGGAGTAGAGTGGCACCTTTGGAAAAACTAAAAATATTATTTTATTATAAAGTCATATTCGATATTAAATAGCTCCAAATTGATTTATTTCGAAGCTAAGGTGGGTACAGGTTGAAATAATCTCATCCAATATAATTTATACATGTTTAGTTTTCTTTTTTAACCTTATCATTTAGATTTAACCTTAATTTAAATAATTTTACTTTTACCGTGTCTTCTTGTTTTCTTACACTATAAGGTTAATAAACATACAATAACAAGCCAAAAAAAACCCACGTTTTTTATAATTAATATATATAACCTTATCTAAGTCATTTGGCCAAAACTTATATTTTTAGGAATAAAATAACAATTAATAATATAATATTTGGTTTGAAATCTATTTTATGTCAATTTTGATACTATTTGGTAATTGAATTTTTTAAAACTCATAACAGAATGATTAGTTCTAAAAAAGTTAACTAAATCAATAATAACATGTCATATTAGCCTAGAAAATTAGTGGAAATTATAAAAAGTCTCAAATTACATTTATTTGGGTATTTATAACATCAATTATGTCAATATTTTATTAATAAGATAATTATTGTATCATCATTGTGTCATAAATAAATTAAATTATATAATGTCTAAAAATTACAAATAAAATATCATTACGTAGGAAATATTTTTATCTTTCTAATTAATATTTATAGTCGAATTTATCTTCTGTATAGCCCTATATTAAAAATGATTCACTTATTAAACGTTGATTTTAACTATTTTAACCCTTCTTTAAATAAATTAATAATAAATGTCCTAATCTAATAAAAGTGGGCCTAAATGGTCATATTTTATTCCTAATGTTGTTTTTGGTCGAATTACACTTATCCAATAGAATTAGGACATGTGTTAGGGTAATAATAATAACATTTTTACCCTTAATTACCCTATTTAATTTTAACCATGGTAAAAAAAAGTGAAAAGTTACTATTCACCAAAAATTATTTTCATGTCATTGAACCAAATTTTTCTTACTGACATCAACCATGTCTCCTGGATTTTTGATATTCCACTCAAAGAAGTTGTAAAATTATGTTTTATGTGAATTTGGAAACTCTCCTACGAGGTGGGTAAAAGACGGTCAAAAGTTCAATAAAATTTTTATATATCTAAAATTATTATAATATGACTCCAATGAATTACATTGAACTTATATAGGTATTATCTGTCAATTTTGAACTAAACTAAATTTAAATAAAATAATGAATTATTTAAACAAAAAGTCTATTTTTAAATAGTAACCTAGTGTTTTCACTATTCATCCAAAATTGAATGTTTTCAGAAAAATACCAAAACTTCACCCTAGGCTAATTTTGATATTCCGAATCCAAAAATGAAGTCCATTTTGAACGATGAAATTTACAAAATTTTAAAAGGTGGTTTTTACTATTCATAAAGGCTAGTTTTAATAATATTTTAATAGCATATCGTTGTTTATTGAAACTCAGTATTTCTTACAACACATGCTATCGAGGAAGGTCGCGATTGCGTTTAATGCAGCCAAGTCAGGGTTGCGTGTTGTGAAAGACTCTTTTGTTATAGCGTAAAACACAAGACATCAATAAAATTAAAAAGAATATTTTTCATAAAATCTCGGGGTGTTATAGTAGGTATTAAATGTGGTTAGAATCCCATAGAGATAAATATTGGGTCTTACTTCTAGAGGGAAGTTTTAGTATGGGTCATGATGTATGAGGAGGATATGGCCATCATACCTGATACATCCCGTTAGACGGTGTCGAGTCTTATGTGGACCTGATCTGCACATGTCGAAAAATATAAGAGTGGGAGAGAGAGCTTGAGGGGAACCCATGCACATCCCCTCTCTATTCCTCTAGACTTACTACACATGTAGTGATCACTGTTTAATGTTGTGTATCAGTGATGTGGTTTCTTGATAGTTTAACATCCTATAGCTTAGACGGGGAGGATTCACTCCTCACCCCTAAGACTTACATAGCCAGTGCACTTTAACCCTTGACTAATGGAATGAACCATAAATTTCATGGAATGGAGAGTTTGTGGAGTGAATAATTTAAGGGATCATGTTATCATGGATGTGTGAAGAAGAAATAGCCATTTGCATGCCTATGTGAAAAGGCATGTGACAAAGAAACACAACATGAAGCACTTCCCAAGAGACCATAAAATCACATTGTACAAGCCTAAAGGGTCTTATGGAAAAATGTTTTCTGAAGAAAGAGGCCTCATATAAAGGGTCTTCGTGGAGATCAAGAGGTTTCAAAGCATAGGGCATGGCAGAGCTCATGGCTTCATAGAGATTAGGTGATTGCAGAGTATAAGGGCTTGCAGAGCGCCTGTCTTCATAGAGCTCAGGGTCTCGCATAACAAAAATTCTCATAGAGGATATAACTTTGAAAGAGGATCAATTTAAAAATCATAGTGCCTTGGCCTCAGTGTAGAATACACATGCTTTTAGAGGGTGCTTCGTGATGCTTGGGTGCTTTGTGATGTCCTGATTACCCAAAGGGGTCTCCTTCCTTGGAGATTGTCCATTGGAACCACAATGGTAATCCCTCCATGAAGAGGGGATAAAATTGAGTACTGGTAAAGGGATCTTTCTATTATCAAACACCTCGAATGAATCATTATTCCGATGGTTTTTAGAAAAAAAGGTTTTTTGTAATTTGGGAGATTGGAAGGCGAATTCTCAAAGTTCCGATCCTTTTAGAGTTTGGGAGACGAAGTATTTATTGGATCCAGGTGCAAAAATCTTTGATGGTGCTCTACGAAGCCAAATGAACTTCTCCATTAAAGGCAGGTTGTGTCAAGTTCATCGGAAAAATGAATATGACCATCATATCTTTCAAGGAACATAGGATTCCTTCATACCCTATGTAGTAGTCATAGAGACTTCTGTCAATTTCCAAGGAAACACAGAGGTGACCATCATCCCTCTATGATGTAAATACTTCCATCCAGTTTTTCATAACAACAAATTCGGCCATCACATTCCTCTATAGTGTGCATAGAGAAGGTCTTGGATTTGCGCAGGCTGTAGTGATGATGGGTTTCTTCAAGTTTTTTGCTGACTGTGGTGCTCATGGGTTTCACGAAGGTGCTTTGAGAAGAAACCTATTTCAGAACTGTTTCATCATTTTCTTACCTTTCCCACACATATATTTTGGAACCAAAAAATGACCCCCTCATAAATGGATCTGAAGAGAAAAGAAGGGTCAAATTATAAGGTAAAATCACAAAACATTAGGCAGATCGTGAAGTGAGATTGTGAAGCAGGGTCGCAAAGAGAATAAGCGATGTGTGGGTTTAAAATGCCATGATTCTCATTGTGGACAGACAAGCCATGGAGCTCGAGGAAATCACCAATAAATATGGGAGTACTACCCATATTTTTCCTTACATATCTCAACATCTTCTTTGTTGATATCTCCATTTCCAAATCTCCATGTGATCTATGACTACACTTTGCAAACTAGGACCTCTTTGCTCTGTGGTGAAAAGAGGACCGTTAGATTTTCTGATTGTGTGCTCCATAAGTTTTTTCTATGAGATATATGGACGAAATCTTCATCTGATCTCTGTAATTGAGCTCTAAAATCGAGCATCACAAAGCAGAACAAAAACTTCTAACACCTTGGGACTAAATGGCCAACCAAGAAGCTCCTCTGGGGTTCCTTGATGATGCTACCTGAAGGGAAGAGATGGCGGATAATGTCGGTGTCGAGGAATGTGTGTGAAGCCATTAAAATAATGAATCCTTATTAGAGCTTCTGTCATGAAGCCAAAAGAACTATCCTATGTGAATAAGATTATGTCTATATAGCTTTGGTCTACATGATTTTTTTCTCATCCCTGAATCAATTAGGGACAATGTTGCCAATTATTTCAAAAGTATGTCTTCCCCGCATAAGAGGTTCATGGATGTTGATGACCATATATCGGAGGATCACACACCCATCAATGTTGATTGACTTTTTAATCATGTCAACAATTTTGACGGGAAGGAGTTGAAGGAAGAGGTATATCCCCCCATAGTACCACACCATTTTCAAGGAGGATTTGGCGAACCTGAAGAAGTGGTGTACTGATTATTGGGACTTTCCCCAGGTTAGTAATTTGATAGAGTATTGGGCCTCGTCTTACTAGGTCAATGAATCCACTGAGGAATTTACGGAAGAGATGATACGGGTAGGGTTGTATGAAGTTGCACGGGCCTCCAAATTCTACATTTATCAGCCAAAACACCAGTTACTAGAGTTTCTATGTAAGTGGTCATCGAAGACCAACACTTTTCATCTTTACCATGGGGAGGTTGGTATCAGCCTCTAGGACCTTCACAAGATCTCTAGGATTCTGATCATAGGGGCTATGTATGATGAGTTCCTCCCCGTCGAGAATACATGGTAGGATCCGGAGACGATTTCATAGCTAGAAATGGAACTAATAGATCTGGTGTCGAGTGAGGACAAGAAATCAATAATGGACACCCACATTAATTTTCATTTTAAGTGCATCATAAACTTCCCATCAAGGCTCACCGTTGAAGGGTAGGAAGCAACATGGATGCTACCAGTCAGGCATCCCACCTATCAAAATGAAGACCAGTACTGAAAAAAAAATCGCAATGGCGTACCCTTGAGGACAACCAATGGAATCTATGGGGGTACATTTTCAATGCTATTCAGCAGTCAGTGCTTAAGTGAACTAGGTTTATTTATGAGTTGATCTGTGGTGGAGTAGATGGTCCTAGAAAATAAGAGTTAGTAAGAAGGGATTCCGCATAGGGGGTTCTAGAGGATACCCACTCAGGATCCGGGGAAGAGGTTGTGCTACATAGGCATGCTTGAGGGGGTTGTTTTCCCAAAGGATTGGGACACCATAAGGGTTAACAAACAATTACATAGTCCTTCCAAAATGTGTCACGATATCAACTATCTCAGGATGGATATATCATATATTGCCCATGCCAGGGCTTGATTTTTTTTCCAAGTGGAAGGGGAGCAGTACATCACCGAGCTATAGGACTTTATGCACTCTCGGGGTACTCTACATCTGATGACAGACTGGGTGAAAGTGTTTCTCAATTAAACAATTCCTCTATAGTTTAATGCTTTCTAATTTAGTGAGAACTTACCCTTACCTGAATAATCAGAATATTCTTCATTGGGGGAAGAAGCTAGTAGGGGGTTCCCCATAGAGGAAGGTGAAGTTTCGAACTCTGAGCTAGATGAGTTTGTCAAGGCACTTGTGGTAAACCCTAAACCATTTCAATGTGTACCTCATTCAATTCACCGAGGTATTCTCAACCCATATTTTCCTTGTGCAGGAGAACCTCATACGTAAAACTTATACCCTCACAGATTCCTATACAACTTTGGGGTCTTCACTTATGACAACAGCGTTCAATGAATCTAGTACGGCTACGATGCCCAGGGTAGTTCTCATGCAGTCTCCAGACTTCCCAACTATATATGGGGGACTACACCTAAGAGTTTTAGCTGTGTAACCCCATGGGAAAGACCAATTATTCAATATCTATTAGTCCACTCCATCGTAGAATACGTAACTTTTCTCCACTGAACTTGGACAACTGAATTCACTTTGTTTATATATGCACTATTCTTCAAATGGTGTGGGGAACATTGGCAAGATGGGATGGGTCTCCCATCACTCCCCTTCATAAGGGAATTATGATTTTCATGGAATAAGATGCCCATGCTGACCAAACCAAAACGACCACGGTTACGGATTGAACCACTTTCAAGATGGAATCTGGATCATTGAGGTAGATTATAGCGATAAGGATCACTCTGTGGATATGGTACCCAACCTACACAACCAAACACTAAAGAAGATAATGCAGAATAATTTTTGGAGGTTTTCCCCACATACTAACCTACCGACCCTGAGGATTGAGACGAGACTCCTTCCGATGAAGATGATAGAAAGGTAATCCATCGCCTGCCATAGAAAGTATTCATGTTCGTTATAATGGAGACCCCACAAGTATAATGGACAAACCAAATGGGGAGGCTTACTTCTCGGATGCACAAACTTTGTTCTAGAGGTGTGGATTCCAAACTTCCTTATATACTCATTCGATATTACATGGAGGATTAAATTAGGGAACATGATCGCGTCCTCATTATGGGATGATAGCGTAGAAAGTTTTTCAACATCAAGAAACATCAAGAGGATGATAATGAGATCCAGCTCTTGAGGTTATAGGTAAATGAACATTATGCTTTCCTTGATGCACAATCATAACTCATATCATGACTGAAGGCATAATTGTAAGAGGCTGAAGAACATATGAGGATAGCTTCTCATGAAATTGTTGTTATCCAAGAGGACCAGGACTGGGCCCGAGTCAAGGAAAATGAAATGCTCCCCATTACTATCAGGATGCAGTTAGAGATTAATAGGTGACAAAAGATCTTGTATGTTACGAGCCAGAGAGTAGTGAGGATGGGACACTTCATTAATGAGGTCAATCCATCTATTAGAGGGGTGAATCCAAAGGAATTGTAAATTTTATTAACTTAAAAACGTAATTTCAATCATTCATGTTTACTTTGGTTGCATGCATGAGTCAATTTATCTTCTCTGATTACTACATCTCAATCATTCCTTCGAAATATCCATCAATAAATCCCTAGTCCCAAGTGGATCATTCCCAGTGTGATAAGAAAATGGATGACTGGGTCATTATTTTGTTTGAATATGAGAGTTCCAACCAATATTCAGACATCCAGATCATATAAGATCAATCTGAGTTTCCAGGGAGAAGAAGGGGGTCATGGCCACAAGAAGGGATTCTCAAAACAGCCTAACCTCCCTCTCCCAAAATTTTCTAGCATATGAGTGGGATAACACCAACGGTGTTGGAATAAATCTGAACATGGGGAATATAGAATTTGAATTATGATTACCCAAATTCAGAACACAGATAGGATGGAATGAAAATAGATGATAGCTATTGACCAAATTCAAAACACAAAACATGTATCATGTTAGCTTGAAATGGGAACAATCAAACGAGGGATGATCAATAATTATATTCAAAATGTAGATCCAAACTCAAATTGTTGTTAAATTTCTTCCAGATTGTCGACCTAGGATGGTAAGTGAGCCTTCTGGACAAGCATCCAAACCATTAGTTGGGTCATTCAGACATGAAAGGGTATGGGGATCCAAAATAAAAGGCATGTACGGTGTGGTGATGGTATGATAGGATGTTTGGATGAAGTCCAAAACTCTTGAAATTATTCCACTATGATGACATTGCATGGGGTGAGCAAATCAGTTTGAATTGATATCAGTTCCACTGCCGAGTGTGACCTCTCTGAGGAGGACCTAAGATGGTCTACATGTTTTACGTCATGTAGATGAGGATGGTAAGTGCACAGTTTAGAGTCATGTGGTGAGTAAGATAGTGAATAATTAAATGTTGTATGATCAGGATGTTTCACATAGTTAATGGTCATACATCCAGAACCTAACTCAACAATTTAAAGTTAGGTTACATAGACTATGAACCCCAAGTTTATGTTTATGGAGTTGAAACCATGAATTTGGGAAAGGAAATAGGAATTTTAAGGGTCATAGGGCTAGGACTGAGGTGAAATGTCTGGGCATTTCTACATATCCCATAAAGATGGGAATCAATCCATACGTAGCTCTTGAACCTATTGGGGTTAGAGACCAACACTAGTGGGGGATTTACTCTCTGGAAAGGAGGCTGACACAAACCATAATTTTCCCAAGGCATCAGGAAATAGTTTAAGGTAGGGATGAATTATGAAGTCATGCATCGAGAACATGCATCTACATTTTATTGTCATGTGGTAAGGACAGATAAATGTAAAACATTAATGAACGGTACGTGGTGCAGCTTTAGAAAACCTGACGTGAATGAGGACATAATTTCACACCACACCACATACATCCAAGGAATCTTAGTCTATAATGGAAAAAGATGGTTCCTTGTGATGTAGTTAGACAACATATAAGAAGTCTAGGTGTCACTATATTTCCCATGAGGATGGGAATCAATCTAGATGTAGTATTTGAAGGTGGAATGGAATGTGGCCAATACCAAGAGGGGAAATTTCTTCCCAAGAGAAGACATCGAATGGATAGGTAATTTATAATTATACATCCCGGTGGAAGAATATATAGCTTATATCCATATCATAAAGGTGTAATAAATATTAGTTTATGGTCATATATCTCGAACCAAAATAGAATGATTACTGAACTGGAAACATGTGACATGGTTCCAGGAAGAGAGACGATGTGAATGTGGACAAAATCGTTCGCACCATGTCACAAATTTACATAATAATGCACACTATTTAAATTCATGATTACCAAACTAAGGGACTAGAGATACTAGTTTAAGGTCATAGAGTTCAGACCAAAAGAAGTGTGGTTCTTCCATGTGTGCACAAACCTTACCAATATTCCTAAGCTCATGTGAGCTATGAATGATGTGGGAAAATAGGGAAAATATGATCTTTGCAAGACATGGAATACCCAACTGGGGGAGATGGTGTGGAGTCAAAGATGACCCTTATTATGTGGATTCACCCTCTTTATCCTGTATTGGTGCATTGAGAGATAAACCCAAGGGTGTCAAAGTTCTACATGAACATGATGGAGTGGAAGGGGATTTGAATCGCGTGACCAATATTCAATGCTTAATGGGGATGGAGTAATGATGGAGGATTACTATTGACAATATTTGAGACACAACATCCATATCATGTGACATAAAATCAGAATAAAATATTAGGTTAGACCACTAACTGTATTCAAAGAATGGGACCTTCCATATAACGTCATTAAAAATCCTCAGGGGAGTTGGTACAAAGATATAGGAGGGCCATAAGGCCAAAGCATCCATACCTTGTGGGGGTCCTTTCGGATGTGAAAGATGATGGAAACCCGAATAATGGTAGACGTGAAGCATGGAAACAAATTAAAGCATGTCCATGCAGAATCTAACACTCAAGGTCCTAAACTAGAGTGCATATGATCATGTCAGTGAAGCATAATAGAGGTCGAGAAGTTCAGATGAAAAGGGAGAAAATGGGTTTATAAACCTTGGTCTAGACCTGAGGACAAAATGTCTAATAATTCGGACATATCACTTGAGGATGGGAATCAAACCATACATAATTATTGGAATGACATGGTAGGGTAACAATGACTAGGGAAATAGTGTTGTGTAGGTCTATCCCAGGCCCCAAAAGAAGTATCATTTGATGGATCATGTTTTTTCATTAGGGTGGAAGGGTTTTTTTTTGTTTTTTTAAGAAACAAACCTAGGACGGAGAATCTGGGAATTGTTGTAATAATAAATCCATATGTAGACCTTAAAAAATTTCATGTTGGAATAATGATACAAAAAATGATGACCCCTCAAGAGGGAACACCACTATGCTGTTCCATTATTCATAATGCTAACTAGATGATAATGTCACAATTTAGGGTCATATGATAAGACAAACCCATGATTTTTAACATTGTGTGGAAAAGATGCAACATTTTAAAGTCATGTGGGGCTAGACAACATTTTTTAACATCATATGGATTGGACACATATAGATGAATGAGGTTATAAATGGAATGAAAATGGTGTTATAAATCATACTCAATGTGAATGAGGACATTCGTCCACACCACACCGCACACAACCCCTGGGGCGAGGGGACCTCAGGCCAAGGGGCTAGAAATGATCACAGGAAATGGGGATGGACCCACATATGAAATGTTCATGAATTCCTACACATCCCATATGGATGGTAATCAAGACAAATTTATTTCTAGGGATGTCTTCCAGTATAATGTTATTAATTAAGGATGATAGGGTATTACTTTAAGGTCATAGAGCCCGGACTGAAAGAAGTGATATTCCTACAACTAGGCATAAACCTTGACCAAGTCCCTATGCCCATGTAATCTACTCTTGATGTTTGAAATAAGGGAGGATAATATCTTCACCACACATGGAATACTCAGAAAGAGGAAATGATTCTGGGTCAAGGAAGAATCCACGACATTGATTCATCCTCTTAATGAGAAAACATGCAAAAGGGGGAATAGCACCAAGGGTGCCAAAATTGTACTTGGACTTGATGAAGTGAAAAGGGGAATGAATCAGGAAACCAATATTTTTGGAATAATGGGGATGGTGTAACAATGTAGGATAATTGTTGACCATGTTTGGAACACGACATCTACACCATGTGAACTTAAATGGGAATAAAAAACGAGGGTTTATCACTGACTATATACAAAATGTTGTTCCAATCGCATAATGTCATCCAAAATCCTCTAGGATGTCAGACCAAGATGGTAGGAGATAACTAACACCTATAATCTTTTTTGTTAGGGAGACCTTTTGGATATGAAATATTATGAAAACCCCAAATGAAGGAAGACGTGAATCATGGTAATGAAATGAAATAACATCAATGTAGATTTTAACACTCTAGTTCCCAAATGACAGTGCATCTGATCACAATAGAGAGGCACCAAAAATGGTTGAGGGGCCCAATAATGAGTAGAAGACTCATGGATATGACTGGAGGAAAGGGGTCCGGAGAGCTCTCAAGAGATAGATATATGGAAATGTTGTTGTAAACCCAATGTGAATGAGGAAATATGTCCACACCACACCACAAACCCCCATGTGAATCTAGGATAAGGGGCCAGAGGGGAGATAATTTTTCTAAAAACCTAGGGTTGGACCCATAGACAAAATGTCCAGGCATTCGTACATATCCCAGGAGGATGGGAATCAACTATATATAGTTCTGAAAATCATCGTACAATTTATCATCACATGGAAATGATGTAGTAAGGAGTGTCTCAAGGGGATATGTGTGGTGTGGAAAATTTGCATGATGTGAATGAGGACACAGATTCTATAACACATCGCGCAATCCTAAGAGAGATCATGGTCCGAGAGGCCGAATAGGTCAAGGGACCTAAGGTTGGGCCATAGATGAATGGTCTGGGAATTCCTACATATCCTATAAGGATAGAAATCAAGCCAAACATAGTTCTGAAATTTCAGTGCAGTTTAGCATAATGTGACAAGGACCTGGGGATCATAGTTTAATGTTGTATAACGTGGACCATTTTCTAGTTTGACATCAATCGAGATGAGTATTGGTTAGTTTTACTTCCTTTAGCCTGGATGGATCATGCAGTTTGACAATGTGCATTGAATATGGAGACAAGTACTTTTAAGATAAATACTTCTTGTGGAATTTATAATTGGTGGGAGAAGTAATACACTCACCATACACAGTGACTACAGAATAAGAACCATTTGGGTAATCCCTGTGAATGATATAAGGTCCCTCCAATTTTGGGTCTAACTTCAATAGCTTCTTGTTGAGTATTATTGGCATTCTTAGGGAAAATACTGTGTCACCTTGTATGAAGGAGTGTAGGTGAACATTCTTATTGAAATTTCCGGATCCTTGTTCTAATGCCTCTCAAGATTGGGCAGAGAAAAAAGACTATTCTCTTCAACCACTTCCAGTTTATCTTGAAGGATTTTGGTTAATTTTTCTTGTATCTGTTGATCGTATATGGTTGTTCGTAATGGGGGTAAATGAATATTGATTTCTCATACTGCCTCTATCTCATACACTAGGAAAAATGGAGCCACCTGAGTGGAATTACAAGTTGTCATTCGGAAATCCTAGAGATCATTGGGGAGTCCATCCATCCAACTCTTCTTGTTCTGACTGACCATATTCTTTATGATTTTTTAGAGGTTTTTTTAACACCTCAATCTGTCCATTTTCTTTCACTTGATAGAGAGAGGTATGATTAGAATAGACATTTTACGTGGAATACAATTTCATCAGCTCGACTTTTCAAAATTTGGTTCCATTATCGGTGAGGATGGTTTGAGGGAATCTGAATTAGTAGATGATATTATATATCATGAAAACAACGATATAGAAGTCATGACTTCCTTGAGTGGAACTACTAATATCCACATTGAAAAGAAATCTGTAGCGGTCATGATGAACCTGCACTAGAAAGATATTATCAGTGAATATTGACCCATGACATTGAGTCCCCAGACCGCAATGTTCCAAGAGTACTTGGTATTATGGAGATTTTTTTGCAATATATGCCCAAAATTAGCATGTATCTTGCATGCATGAAAGATTTTTGAAAACTCGATATTATTAGAGATTATGGTTGTCTAAAAGTATACCAATCTTAGGATCTGATGAGAATGTTTCATCCCTACCTAATGAGCCCCACTTGAACCAGCATTAACTTCCTGTATGACCTGAGAAATCTCACCTCCTTGAATGCTATGATGATTAATCACATAAAACCGACATCAATAAAACATCTTCTCAAGACCAGGACCACTCTGGAGGGTGAACCTCACTGTGTGCCGTCAGATCCTCTCACGATCGGGTGGGTCTTCTGGAAGAATATCATGCTCGAGATACATGATAAAGGGGTTCTTCTAGTCATGAGTCTTCTCTAACAAGAATGTATGGGGACCTTGAGGTTTATATGTGCAGGCATAGATAGTATGATGGCTTACCCATGTTCTATCATCATTGTAGGAAGTTATGGGAGCGATTAATCTTCGATGCACCACATTGATTATCAAATCATCCTATCCAGGCTCTACAAGAGATGTGTCAAGGCCATCTAGGTAATTGACATGACTGTTATGTGATCAGGGTACATGAGTATCTTTTGGACATGAAGGGAATTTGGCCCTCAGCTG
The DNA here is from genome assembly GCA_963277665.1 of Viscum album. Classification (NCBI taxonomy): domain Eukaryota; kingdom Viridiplantae; phylum Streptophyta; class Magnoliopsida; order Santalales; family Viscaceae; genus Viscum; species Viscum album. The sequence continues at coordinate 1,146,221,191 of OY728138.1, forward strand.
GTGAGTATGTTGTAACAATAGTACAAGCTATGTATTCCTGATGATGTAGTCATCATTGATCTTCTTGATGACCAGTTTAGAGTTATTTTACATGCAAGTGGGGAAAGTCAATCTCGAGGGCCAGCTTGAGACCAGTGATGAGAGTCTTATACTCTACCTTGTTGTTCATAAAACCTTCTGACAACAGGAACAAATATCGTAGGATAGCTTTCAATGGTTTGAGTAAGATGGAACCCTGGCCCACTTTATTATGTTTGGGATCATTGACCCTTCTACTGGAGGGACATTAGCAATTTCCATAAAAGTGAATTTTCCAACACAGAATGGATTGTTCCACTGACAAGATTCCCTTATCTAGAGAGTCAAGATCCAGATCCAACTATGTGGGGGCTGTATGGGCGGCAAGAATGTTTTCCAATGCATGTCCCTTGATTTCCATACTAGGGACAAACTTGATGTCGAACTGTTGAAGGATCATCGGCCACTAAACTGGACAACCTGTCAACATGGGATGGTTCATACTTTACTTCATCAGATCCACTCGGAAAACAAGTTGTATCACATGGTGCTTCAAGTAATGTCACAATTTATAAATTGTGAATACCAGCGCAAGGAATATCACCTCAATAAAGGAATATTTGTTCTCCATATCTGGATTATGCGGTTGAGAGATTATAAATTGGTCTATGTTCCCACATTGTTATTCTCGGTTAGAAGGGCGTCGAGGGACCATTCCCGAGCGATCACATGGAGGACTAGTGGATTTCCAAAAACAGGTGTCATAATAATGAGAGGCAGTATTAGGTATATCTTTATTTCCTAAAAAGTAGTATGACCCTCCTCATCCCACATATAATTGGCACCCTTCTTTATGAGTCGGGAAAAGGGCTTACACTTGCCAACCATATTTGTGATGAATCAGCATGTGTAGGATGATTTCCCTTGAAACCCCTTAGATCTCATAAATATTTCTCATAGGAGACATTTTATTGGTGGCATTATTCTTTTTTAGATCAATTTCAATGCCTCTGTATCTGAAAACGAATCCATGAACCTTTCCGGAGTTGACTCCGAAGGCACACATCAAGGGTCTAATCTTCAAATGATAGGAGTGGGGGAAACTAAACACTCTCTCAAGATCCTTGAGATGATCCTGATGCTGGTGAGATTTAACGACCATATCATCCACAAAGAATTACAACAATGTAATTAGAATTGTCTTCAATATGCGGTGCATAGAACGTTGATAGATGAAACCTGTATTCTTTAGACCGAAGGGAATTACCTAGTAGTAGAATTTACCTTATGGTTCCCAGAAAGTGGTAGACTCTTCATCCTCAGGGACATTATGATTCTGTTATATCCTAAATACCCATCCATGAAGGAGAGATCCTATAACCGAATAGTGGCATAGATCAATAGTTCTATCACAGGAAGGGAAAATTCATCCATTGGATAGTGATGGTTGAGATCCCAGAAGTTGATGTAGAATCTGATCTATCTATTCCTCTTCTTGATGGGAAAAATGATTTCTAACCATTTGTGGTACTATAATTCCTAGAAAATGTTGTTTTTGATGAGCTTATCAACCTCGACCTCGACTATGGAACCATGATAAGGGTTCCTCTTTTTTGGGAGGTTGTTTGAACAAATGATTATTTTCTAGGAGACCGAGATGATTAACGGTGAACTGAAGGTATAGTGATGACATCTCATCATAACCCCAGGAAAATTTATCATTAATTTTCTTTATAAAATCCACATATTTATATTTCTATTTTGTAGGAATAGTGGCTCTCATTAATGTTGGTTTCATATATGTCTTGTTATAGAGGTTCACATGTACAAATTCATCGACCGTAGTGGATATTTCTTCTTCAGATGCAAGAGAAGTGTATTCCAAATCCATTTCTTTATCCATAGTGATAGGATCAATGGTAGGAGGCAACTCTCTCGAGTTGATAGATCTTGATGGGACACTTGTCCCAGCCTCAGCGGCAACAGAAGCTTTTTCGGGAGACTCCTGTGCTACTGAAACTATAGTGATGAAATCTATCAACCAAATACCATCTGGAATTCGACCCAAGGGGCCATGTTTGATAATATTAAATAAATATTGGCTCATCAATTTGATCAAGTTTAACCCAGCCTGAAGAAACCAGCATGTATGACGTATTGTTGTTTCCATGGGGCGGACATCTTGATACCTCATAGGTGTAGGGGACTCTAAGATTACTTGATCCTATTTTGTATAAAAATACTATGTGATCTTACAGTATTGCTTATACATGGTATTGAAATTCCCCTTCATTATAGAGATAGAAAATCATTTCTCCATGTTTAGGGTCATGGCCTCCAATATTTGAATTGAAAGAATGTAGGTGTCAGTATGGTCTGCCCATGGATCGGTCACAACTATAGCATTCCCAACATTATTAGCCTATATCTGCAATTCCTTGCTCTTGTAATAGTTGGCATCCAAGTAGTGGGATTTAAAAGAGGCAAAGGAAGACATGTCACCTTGGAGTATTCCTACTCGACCATTAACAGAGTACTTAAGGAATTAGAGATATGAGGAAGTGACTACCACGTGATGGTGGAGCCATGGTCTACCTATAAATAAATTGTATGCGGTGTTTCTTGGGACAACCATGAACTCGGTGCTAGCTACTATTCCCCCAAACAGAGACTATAGAAGAATATTTCAAACTAGTGTATGCTTCATCCTGTCATAACATTTAATTTTAAATTCATAGGGACTCGGATCTATTTCAGACAACTCTATCTTGAAGAGCGTTCGGGTTAAAAAGGATGATCCTAGATACAATGTCGAAAAGATAGTGGTGAAACTCCATGTCCTTGAACTGGACAGTGATGTGCAGTTGGTGTATGTTCCCCTATATATGATAAACTTCATCATTTCCTGATAAAGTGATAATGACTTGACATTCCGCATGATCGATTGTCTTAGCATGGAAGGCATCTATAGGTGCTTACATCATCTCAAACCGGAGGGGTATTCTTAAATCTTCTCCATGGGCCTCGCACATATCTTCTGATAGGAGTAGAGCATCAGGGATGAATCGTTTCTTATGAATGAAAGAAATATTCTTGAGAATATCATACAAATATTCCAGGAATACTCTTCTGCTGATAGGAGGTTGCTCTATGGAATGAGGTATGATGGGTGTTTCTAGTTAAATTAGAGGATTCTGTATGGTGTTGGGAATGTCTTGTTTCTCACTAGTCATATATTGTGTAGTGAATACCGACTGTGGTCCAGATAATTGATTTCTATCCTTCATAGAATGCATATGACCATAGAACAGTCATGGTGGATCTTTCTGATCATGTAAGAAAATGGTGGGGGAGGCAGATGTGTTGAAACAAGATGAGAAGGATGTGCATACAGAGCTCTACACCGATCTTTCTACATGGCGTCAGCGGTGTGCACCTCTTGGATAGAAGAACATACCAATGAATTATGTTGACTCACATGCAAATCAATATATCGATGCTGGCTTCAACTTGTGATGTTTGGATGGTCTGTCAAATGTTTTTCTTCATCGGAAACCATATAGGGGTTTAGTAGCTCCACGGTATTTACTGAATGATACCCTTGATCATCACAAGAAGTATCCTCCATCACTAGGAATGTTCTATTGGAAATCACCATCAATGGGGGCATGAAATCACTGAAAGTACAGTATGAATATGATATTGGGGGGGGGGGACATTTTTTCCTTTGTGTCGTTGATGCTTTCCCTTCAGGGAAGAGGAAGACTAGGATGTGGACACATAAGTAGTGGCTATAGGTAACATGGTGACTTCTAAAGGCTCTAGTCGATTCCAAAGTACATGGATAAAACCATGGGTATGGGTGAATACCCTGTGATCCATCTAATGGTCATATTTTTTAGACCCACCGTTAGACACCTACGTCCATTCACCCCCATTATCGATGTCATGATTCATAAACATACATGCCACCCATGCTAGATCCAGACCTAACCTTACTATGTTTTTATCAAACTGGTCTTGGATCTAGTATTTAAACACATAGAACTAATTTAGGGTGTTCCCAAGGAAATGGTGATATTGGAAGTAGTTTGGATGATCGGTGAGATCTGCCTCCTCGGGCCTTTCTAATTCTTGAAAAACTAGATTTCCTAATCCAAGGAACTTTGGAAACATCCAGGGACCTGATCGTCATTAAATGAGTAAGTCCGGTTCCTTAAATCTAGTAAATGAGCTCTAGGATTATGGTCTTGATGAGGGGATGGTGGAGCTTGTGGAGTAGGTTAAACATGATTTTCCCTAATAGGTAGCGGTGGTGTGTTACACAAGGGGGCCTTTCGATTCGGATACGAGAGCTGTTGGGCCAGAGGCTGTCCCTGAGGTGGTGGTCCTTGAAGTATCTGTGGATGAGGCTCTACCGGTAACAATTCCAGCTATGTGGGAACTTCTATTTGAGCTACCATGGTAGGCTCATCCTTGGAGTCTCTTCTAATGGAAACTCTAGGGGAATCATATGTGCTTGTTTATCTTCCTATAAGTATTTATCTAGATACTAGGATTTTTTAACGAAATCCCAGAATTCCCCTGGGTAGTTATGGGTGATTATAGAAGGGACCAATTGAGTTTATACATTCCCCACACACACTATTAGTAGTTGTTCCTTGAGTCAGTTGTATATCATGGGAATATATAAGGCTCTCATACCGAGAAACAAAGTCTATGACTGTCATTCCAGGCCTCTACATTCATTTAATGAGGTCATTAATGCTTGTATTCTAGGTGGTGGAACTGAATTGGTAAATAAACTTCCTATTAAGATCCTCTAAACCATATATTGTCCCCATGGTAACTGGATATACCAAAAAAATGCAGGCCCTTCCAGCATCTATACGAAACACCAGAGCTTAGTGGCCTTATGTTGCACTAGAGTTCCAAGTATGGGTCCGCACCTTGAAATAAAGTGGGACAGTTGCTGTAGTGGATCACCTGTCCCATTAAAGGGGAAAAGATAGGATTCCCAAAACCCATGGGTGTTGGAACATATCTGGTGGGATCTCAACTTGTTGGGTTTCCAAAGCCTTGAGGTGGTCAATGATAATAGACATCAGGCCATCTTGGTGGGGATTCCTTTCTTGATGTGGATCTCTATCCAACAATGTGTTGTAATGTCCTTCAACATGGTAAGTAGGCACTGCATCTTGTGTAGAATTTAGTGAGATAATTATTGGTACTCTTATAGGGAATGACCTATAGAGAGGCTAGGGGAACCTATGTTGCACCCCAAGGAGGGTTATCATGCAACTCGGGTGGATTTGGGGATGCTAATTGCGCCCTCATTCCATAAACATTGGCCTCTACTCTATTGATATGGACAACAAGGACAAGGTCACTAGGAGGAAACTAATCGGGGGTATGTTGTACCTTCCCCTGCCACCTTGGTTGAGGATTACTGTAATCTAGCCACCCTTCCACAACACATTCAGTGAGAAGGTCGTCGACCATCTTATTATGTTTTGCGAGTTGTTGAAAAAACACAATCTTTTCAAGGTCATCATCTGTCTTCTGTACTGATCCAAACTGGTTAGAGGTTTTGATGCTTCTTACAAGTTCTTTACCCTTATTGGGGTCCCAACTGATGGATAATGATTCATAAGATGCATGAAGGCCCAATAGATTTCATTTCTGGCGAGTAACCCTACCCAAATGATCCAATAGGTGTGGCACCACCTTGTAGGGTATGTTATCTTCAATGACTGCTAGCTTATTTTCCCCCTATAATAGGTCATCCATATTATATGTGACTATACCTGGATTCATATCATCAATATCACTTGTAATGTTGAGTTGGATCTAGATAGAGCTGAAATGAGAGGGAAACATACTTCCCCATCCACAGATCAAGAAATGGGGGTATTCCTTCTCAATAATTCTATAGATCACTATTATTCTTTGGATACATTATTTTTGGAGGTTTTGATGATGTTTGGGCGACTTAGTGAACTAAGTCATAGGGAGAGTAGCCATGTCGACCATGTGGCATTTCTAGCCAAGGTCGTCAAAGTGTTTCTGGCTCTAGTGGTAAGCTACCAATCGATGATAGAGATGGAAGTGCATATCCCATAGTGTTTTGCAGAACCACAGGACCTCCTCTAGGGTGAGAGATTCTAGAATGCTAAATCCTATTGTTGTAATGGGATAGAACATCTCAGGGAGATGATCTGAGGCTAACAAGTTTCACAATCTTCTCGGCTCAGACTCAGGGTTTTACCCTTGGTTTCCCCATTCATCGACTGCAGATGGTTGAGGGACTAGTAAAAGCACTGAAGTAAGAATTTGTGATGATTGACTGGCTGGTGGGGAGTACGGTGTGTGAGCTGATAAGTTTCTGAATCTTGGGTCGTCTTTTGAAGAATGCACTAATTTCACCCCCACATATCTATAGGATGGAAAATTACCACTAATTCCAATACATAGATGGGTGTCATGGGTGGTGAGTCACACAATTTCTAATCCTCTACTGGTCCCCAGAACAAATCTACATGATCTCTTTTTGAGGTGGAAAATGATCATGTTCACGATATGAAAGATTCAATGGCTAGGCCCTGGAAAGATGCCAAATCTCTATCCTTTTGTATGTATCTTCATAAGTATTTAGGGATCTTGTAGACCTCACTTTCTGGAATGATTGGGCTTATACACCTTGTTTCTACCATATACCCCAACACATAAGATCGGGGTGAGGGTTCCATCACCAAATAGTACTCCGCATCAGAATCTGAAAAGAAGATGTGTTTGATTTTGTTTTGAAACTTCTTAGTATTTTTCCTTTGGTGGTGGTCACCCGCCCTCCAACCCTGGGATGGTTCTTCAAGATAGGGTGGGTTTTTGACCCAGGTAGGTCCTTTGTGCGTATTGGTGGTAGAATGAGGAGGACCTATCCCGCACTAGATGTTGTATGAGGAGTTCCTTCATAATGGTTGTTGCTGACATGAGGAGGACCACCACATTGGTGAGCTGGGGTGCGAGGGGAACCTGGAAGAATATTGAATGGAACACGGGTAGGACCTTCATGTTTTATAGTGCTGGAGCAAGGAGGACCCCCACTAGAGCTGGTAAAACCATGTGGAGGACTTCTAGGGTGGTCATCCATTGTTCAAGGAGATCCTTCAAATTAGCTGACCATGGTAGTATTGATATAGACGGGGCCTTCATACTAATTATACTAGACATGATAAGGACCTTATTATTCATAAATGCTGATTCATGGAGTAACTTCACTTTGGTGATTGTTATCATGAGGTGGAAATCCAGCTGAATCGATGAGCACATGGGGAGGGGCTCCATGTTTTTTGGTGATAGGGCAAGGAAAACCCATGCATTGAGAAATCAGTATGTGATAGAAATTCTCATAACTAATTCCAGGATCATGGTGAGGACCTTAGTGATGAATTTTGACAAAGAGGTGATGGCTTCAATTAGTGTTGATGATGGTGAAATGGGGAGGATCTCTATACTGAATGAAGAAGTGGGGTGGAACTCCACTTGGTCTGATACTGGTATGGGGAGGACCTCCCAAGTGGATCCCATCAACATGTGTCGGATTGAGATGGCTTCTTCTTTCCCTGGTAACCGAGAGAGCTAGTTCAACCTGCTAATAGGGTGATTGGTGCTTCAATTTTGGCCAATCTTGGAAGTTACCATGTTCTGTAATCGGGAGGTTCCCCTTCCCAATGATGAATGTGGGTTGATAGCTCATGGTGGTGGTGTCTTGTACCACTAAAGTCGTAGATGATGATGCCCCCTGGTGGACATACTCCTGAACTTGACCCAGCATTGACATCAGGTCAGCCGAACAAGAGCTGAATATGCAGGGGGATGGATCGCCTGCTCGTCGGTCTCTAGGAATGGCTGGCGATGCTGACATGGCCTGTTGGGATCCCTCCTCAGCATCTCCCTAGTTGATTTCATGGTCGAGTGGGCCTAAACATCCCTTACATCATCAGCATAAGGGAGTGATTCACAGGATAACTATAGAGATAGGATCCCAAAACTATTGGATATTGGAGTGGGGAGGAGTGGCTCCTCATGCAGCCCTTGGGGGTGGAAGCTTTGACTGGGAACTAAGGCCTCCATATCTTGACATGCCATGTCCCTCGTTATAATGACCCCTTCATATTCTTGTTATTGAAAAAAACTATCAATCACCCTTCTCTGAATAAATTTAGAGGGTGAGAGGCGGCGTAGGCACCCAGTAGTTTTGGTCGTGGGATCCATCACAGTGGAGATGAATCCATGGGAATTGCAATATTCATACTACTCATTCCCCTATATTCAGGGGATCGAGATGATTAGTTTCCTATATCATGAGCTTGGGTCCTAAAAAGAACTAAAATTCACTCATTATTAAAGACAATAGGAATATGATGCGTTGTGCCACAATATCATTCTATCTTCCATGGATGCATAGAAAGATCCATGCTGACAACATCAATGACCAGAATTCCCAATGAATAACTTCCCCAAATTTGGTTTGTTTCATGCCAGGACCACTATTTAATTGGAAAGACCTGGTGCCAGATATCTATATCTGGTGACATGATTATTTTATGATGCCTCAAATTCTACTAATCTTCATATTGAGGAGAATCTACATGTCAGGTTCACCATTTCTATTATTGACACATTCGTTGGGGCATGCATCCTCATTTTGTGACGCTCTAGATGTCTCCCCACATTCCCGCTTTTCAATGGTGGGTGACCTCCATCGCTTATTCAGGGACATTTTCTGCTTAATTGAAGCAAGAAGATGGGATGTTTGTTCGTACTGTGGATTCTTCCTCAAAATTCTTCACCTAGTCCCAATCTGCCTCCTCGATTTAAGAAATTGACTTTGAATCTCATTCCTAATGCCATATCATTGTGGAAGATGGTTAATTAAACTGATTCTGTTAGGATATTCTAAGGGGTCAAATCTGTGTTGCAACATACAGTTAGGGGAGTATTCACGTTGGGTGTAGCAGATGTGTTTTGATGCTGAAACAATGGTACACCTAGATCTCTTCCCCATATTATAGGGATTCTCATTGATGAGAAGGTATGAGGAATCACACGTCGAGTGAGAATAACTTTATTCCATAGGCATATCTACAATATTTTCCTTAGATTCCCTTGTTTAACATGAGGTATGCAATGAGTTTAACATCTAGCAGAAACAGTTATTTCAAGGCACAGTTTCTGTGGCTTTCCTCATACATCCCATGTTAATCATATGATAGGCTGAGATTTTAATGTCTTGCGGAGATAGTAAGAGAGTGTTAGAACACTCTATGGAGGTTAATCAGAGTGATACATCCCTATGATGGATCACCAGGAGGTTTTACAATATGGGTGGATCAACATGTCTGATGAGGACAAATTTGATGATGCTTGGGTCCCTACAAAGGGGGCCCCATGTTTTACCATTGGTTGGGATTGAACCTTAAGGAGGATTACTATGTACCTTGTGTAGAAGACAGGGATCAAAAACCACATAGTTCAAGAGGTATAATCATCATATTAAGGTATATATAATGGCCAAAAACCTGGAGACATGTTAGGGCCTATGCGTAGTTAGCGGCTCGTTGCATGAAGGGAACTCTTAATTGGATGGTTGGGGATGAGAGAAATGGGATAGAACCGATGTGAAGATGATAGTGATGTTGGGATGGAACCTCAGAGAGGCTTCCTATATATCTATGTGGTAGAGATTCAAAATCCATGTAGTTTAGGAATGGGTCATAGAATTGGGGTGTGCACGAAGGACAGTGACCCGAAAATATGATGGGCCTTACACGTGGTTAAAATCCCATTTCTAGAGGGACACTCTTAGTTGGAGGAATATGGATCAAATGTGGGGATTAAAAATGGTTATCTACCCTGGATCAGGTATGACACCACTAAGTGATGGACCAAGGATGTGGTCCCATAAAAAAGGATTCCCATGTTTACTAGTGTTTGGAGTTGAACCTTAGGGAGGATTCCTACATACCCTATCTATGGTACATGGATCAAAACCAATTTAGTTCAAATGAATATAGTTTAACATCATGCGAGATGAAAGGGCCATACTTTTTAATGTCATACGGGATGAGGGAAATCTGACGTGAAGTGGTCGGGACTAATGGGTGAGGTTCTTCGACTTCAGAGAGGCTTCCTTCTTACCTATCCTGGAATAGGAAAAGATCAAATCCCATGTAGTTCGGTAATGGTGAATGGGCCTTACACAGTAAGGAGGCCCATAGAGGGTTTCATGGTTGATGCTTACTCTAGGATCACATGATCAATGCTTGGTGTGAGAAAAAAGAGGCAACAATGACCTGATGATCGCATCCTGAATGGTGCACCTAAGAGGAATGGATCGGGGCTTATGTGTGGTTAGTGGCCCATAGAGATAAATATTGGGTCCTACTCTGAGAGGGAAGCCTAAGTAGGGGTCCGGATGTATGAGGATGATATGGTCGTCATACTGGAATCATCTAAGAAGAGGGTGTCAAGGATTACATGGAGATTTCCCGAGGGGAGCATGTGGACAAAGCTCAGAGGGAGAGAGAGAGAGATTTGGAGGGGAACATGTTCCCATCCCCTCTCTGATCATCTAGACCAACTGCACATCTGATTATCATAGTTTAACGTCGTGTGTCAGGTATTCTTGTTCTTGGAAGTTTAACATCCTATAGCTCGGTTAGTGAGGATTCACACTTCAACTCTAGTACTTACATAACTAGAGAACTCTAACCATTGGTGAAGTGAAGGAACAATTAATGTCGTGGCGAGGTGGGGTTGTGCAGTGATCCATTAAAGGGATAACATTAGTGTGTGGATGTGATGAAGAAATAGCCATTAGTGTGCCTATGAAATGAAGACTAAGTTAAATCAACGCAACATGAATCATCTCCCATGGGACATTGAAGTCACATCATACAAGCCTAAAGGGCTGTATGGAAAAGGGTTTTGCGATGTAAGAGGCCTCACAGAGAGGGGATTCACAAAGCTCAAGATGTCACAGAGCATAGGGATTCACATTTATTAGGTCTTCGTAGTGCTTAGGGGATCACAGAGTTCCTGGATTCACAGAGCTTAGGAGATCATAGAGAACATGGGATCACAGAGTGCCTGGCTTCATAGATCTCAGCGGAGCATAAAGGATCATAGAGTATATGACTTTGAAAAGAGGAGGACTTTGAAAAACATATCTGCTCAGCCTCAATGTGGGGTAAACATGTTTTTAGAGGGTTCTTTGAGAATCATGGGTGATTTGTGATGTCCCGAGTACCCAAAGGGGTCTCCTTCCGTGGGGATGGCCCATGAGCTCTATGAAGGACATCCCTCCACGAAGAGGGGGTAAACATGAGTAAAGGGAAAGAGATCTCCCAATTCTCTAGTACTATAGATGATTCATTATTCAAATTGTTTTTATAGAAAAGTGTGCTTTGTGATTTGGGATCTTGGAAGGAAAAAAGGATAGTGTGTTGATCCTTTTGGAGTGGGGGGAACCATGTATTTGTCGGTTTCAGGGGGTGTGAAGCTTTGATAGAATGTCATGAAGCCACTTGTGCATCTCCATCATAGGAGGATTGCATCAAGTTCATCATAACCACAATATTGGTCATCATCTCCTCCAAGGAATCGAGGATTACTTCATTCCCTCTATGTATGTCACAAAGGATTCTGTCAATTTACAAGGAATCGTATTGGTGACCATCTTCCCTCTGTGGAACGTGGACTTCCATCCAATTTTTCATAGCCATGGATTCAGACATAACTTTCATCTGTAATGGGTGTAGAGAAGGTCTTGGCTTTGTGCTGTCTGCAGTGCTGATGGGCTTCCTTGGCTTTGTTCTGACCACGGTGCTGATGGGATATGAAAATGTGCTTCACAAAGAACCCTCTATTGGAACTTTTTCATCATATTCATATATTTACCACACACATATTTTTGAACCAACAATGATTATGTAAATATATATATATATATATATATATATATATATATATATATATATTAAAACAACTCTAACCAGTCATCGAATGATGATGTATAACATGAACCTTCATCAATATATCCAGAAAAAGGGATGGTCCATTAAAAGAATGTTCACCAACCTCATACTAAAAAATATTTTATTTCAAAGGATGATCACACAAGGATTAAAATGGTTATATTTTATGGGTTGAATGAAAAATATTGTCATATGAAAACTAGACAATAACCAGATAGCTTTCCAAACAACCCCTATTTTATGTGATGAAATAATATATCATATCCTCCAAAATATAAATAACATGATTCATATATCCTTCAACACGAGGATTGTAATTCTTAATCATCATTAATTTAAAAACCATAAACTTTGGTAACCCTGTCCAAAATAGAGATTTGAAATGGGGGTTTCTGTCTGAGATAATAGTATATGGGACTCCATAAAACCTTGTATTCTCTTACATATAATGATTACCCAAATCCATGAGCATGGTGGTGTCTAGAATCAGAATGAAATGGGAGTACATATTCAAATAATCGATCACAACCGAAAATTATATTCATTTATTTGAGTTCCCTTGGAATCCTGAAAATTAATTCCACAGACACCTCATCATTCTTCCACACTAGCAAAGGAACATATTGGATAAACATCCAAATAGTTTTTAAATTTTCAGAAAACTGCTTTTAGGGGTAGAGTGGGAACCCTCAAAAATTCAAATTCACACATTCCAATGGGACAGAGGATTATAGGTTCAAAATTCAAAAAACAAAGTCCAAAACACACAATCTAGTGGGAATAAAGTTCATGTTTTCAAAATTCAAACATTAAAAATCAAATAACAAAATAAAAAACTTTTCACATAGAGGTCACATCAACAGTATCCCTTAAAATAATTTGAGCCACCCAAGAAATCATTATTGAATGTTCTGACAATGATACCACTCCATCAAAGACTAAAATTCCACCAAAATAATATCATTATCATCAATAGCACATTTCCATCATCCACTCCAAACCTCTTCATCATCACCATCACCTTGTTTCACATCCATCATAGGGTTATTGTTACGAAATTCAAGTAGCATCAGAGCCACCAAAAAATTGTTGTCACCACCATCGGTGAGAAATCACCATCAATAATTACTCTATGGAATCAAAATATAATCACAAAACTCTATCCAACTCTCTATTCACACAACAGCTTGCACAAATCTAAAAAAATAAATATGTCATCGATGGATGAAGCATTTGTCACAATACCTCACATCATAATCACCATTTCCAGCATGAATGATGTATCATCATCAACATCATCAGAAACCAAAATTGAAAAACATTCCATAGTAAAAAATAACAACTATACTAAAAAAATTCCAACTGAACAACACAAAAAAATGAAAAATAATACAAATAAAAACTGGATGACTTTGATAGAAGAAACACCTCGGCAACCGAATAATAAAGAAACAAAACATATGATAAATAAACCAACTCCATAGTAGAAAAAACAATGAGGCCACTTCCACCCCCCAATAACACTAACCCATGATTTCCAAAAACCCTCATCGAGCTCGACCTAAATGAGTTCCAGCATGATGTGTTGGAAAACAAAGGAATACGAGAAGAATAAAATTGAAATCCACCACCATCACTGACCCAAACTATCTAAATCACCCACACATAAACCCAAAATGGTGGTCTAATGCATATGATAATGTATAAAACGTTGTAGTGAAAGTTGAATGACCTTTCACCAGTAAACACCATTAGGCAAGAAAGGGAGGAGGACATGAGATAAGGAAGATAAAACAAGGTGGATCAATTTGAGGAGCACCTTGACCTCCAAATGGAACTGCAATAATCCAAGAATATGGAGAATAATAGAAGAATGCGAGGAGTATAAAGAGTTGGAGAAGGGGGGGATGAAGTTTCAAGTAGCATAGAGGCATCCCCTGTCCAGACTAAAGAAAAAGCGAATACTTTTTTTCTCATGTATGATATTTTTTATAGTATTGAAACGCGAAAAAAAATCAGTAATATCATGATTTATACATGTTCACTAGAATTTATGTTAAATTTCATGATACATCATTGTTTTACATGGATGTAATTACCCTAGTAAACTATGAAAATCATGCATCATATCCTTTCATCTAGATACTCGGATAACACCCCAACTCATAAAGAAGTGGAATCCATCCTAGGATAGTGAACATTCATATATGGTCTCTCAATAATATAAATAATTTTTTATTTCCCTACACTATTTATAATATTGTTTCTTCAAGAAACTCAAATAAAAAAAGAGATGGTTTCAAATTTTCATTGGAAAGAACAATATCAGTCTCCACATTCTACTCATTCTAGTGTATCTGAGAAAAAATACCCAATAGTACTCATTAATTCATTCAATCCTCCTCATATTGAGAAGTAAATTTCCAAATAATATAATTAAGAAAAAATTTCCATTTCCCGGGGTGTGAGATATTTCGATGTCCGAGGTCTGATGAGACTATACCCACCTTTTCACCCTATGTTTCAATTCCATTCAAGAAAATACATATGTGAAAGTATTATGATTATAATATAATGTGAATTTATCAGTGAAATGAAATTTTCCAAATATTTAATATTGTACATATTAGATTTATGATCATGTTCTTTATTTGGGTAATTAATATCATGAGGCCAATGTTTCAAAGAGTTATATACCACTAAATAATCTCCCATCATCAAAACACATCCCAATATCACCCCTGATTAATTACAATAAACAATATATTATTTTCATTATTCTAGAAATTTCAAAATAGGATCCAATGTAAAACATAATTTTAATTCATTATATGAATTTTAAAACTTAATATCAAAAAATAATTTCACTTCCCTATTGGTATCTGTAGTTAGAAACTATGAATGATTCCAGATATCATTTATAAACTACAACCAATGTCTTAACAAACTTAAAAATCTTTGAATATCAAAAACATTATATGGTTCTTCCTAAAATATATATTTAAACATCATTGTATCAATTTAGAGTCCTTGTTAAAAACCAAATACCTCCTAAACATGATAATCTGAATAAAAAATTGAATTATGAAAATTTTGATAAAAGGTAATGTTCCCCCATAATAAAAAAAATATGGTGAATTCTGTTCTCTTTCATATATTTTAACTAAAAAAAATACTATCCAGGAAGTCCAAAAACAAGTAATACGGGTACTTTAGGAAAATCTGATTCATCAAAGCTATTAGAACTATACAAGAATTAGTTAATCCAAATGGTATGAATAATTCATAAAAGTTAATATACCTATTCCCAAAATTGGTCTTTAGAATATCTACCTCACACTCTTTAGTATGGTGATATTTTTACCAAAGATAAATTTATGAAAACTTATTTCTTCCATTTAAATGGTCGAATAAATCATTGATATGGAGATGTGGGTGCACATTCTTGATTATTACCCATATATTATTTTGAAAATTTACTCAAAGATGATGATTCCTATCAGCCTTTATATAAAAGATAACAAGAGATTCCCAAGGTGACATACATGGGTGAATGAAACCATATACCATTAAATAATAAATTTTTTTTAAAATATTTTATTTGACTTATATTCTACTTATATAAATAAATAGATATTAGTTTTGTTCCTGAAACCAAATTTATTTAGAATCCCACTTCTCTTTCTAGAGGTAGGCTAGAAAATTCATGTAGAAACACCTAAGTAAATTCCATAACCACCCAAGGAAGATCAAAAAACGGGGGCTCATCATTGTGATCAATCAATAAAGAGGAAAACAATATCCCTTGTTCCAAAAAAAAGATATCTAACTCAACTAGGACTTGGATACCACAATATATAAAATATTACGGATCTCCTATTCATGGAAATAAATAACAACATACATTGATAATAATCAGTATTTTCCTTATAGATGATAATATAATCTATTTGGATAATTATATCAAATAGTTCGAAGTCATGAACCATGAAATCCGTAACAAATACAACATCATACATTGAGAAAGAACATGAGGAACAAATGAAAACACAATCCATCTTCTTTCCAAGAGTTTTGAAAAACTCCATCACATAATGCACGAGTTCTATTGGATGTTTTAAATGATTAGAAAATATAGATTATAGGATAGCACAAGAGTAACCAATATTGAGAAAATTATCCAATAAAAACAATAAATAAATATGATACCTCTCAATGTCACTAAACCAACATCAACCTCCACCATACACTCTTCCTATTTATGTAACATCTTTGTTCTAGAGGCCTATGGTCGGATCCCTATTCACATTGATGATTCAAAATGCGCCTAAGATACTTTATGATCTAACAAAAAAGAGATATAATGAGTAATATTAATATCCTAAAACAATCTACTGATAACCATGAAATCCACATGAGTTAAAAACATTCAGGGTTGCAGTGAATCAAATATTTTTTTCCCAAATCTTACCACACTAATAGAATTCATAATAATGCGTCATTGAAATTTAGTCAAAGTAGTGGAGTAATAAAAATTATAAGACACACTAACATACCCCTTTTAGGTTTCACTCAAATTTATCTGATTTCCATGTGAGAATTTATATCTAAAACTCGGTGGAAGTGGAATTCCAACCAATGCAAACATTCATTCCTACTCATTCTATACCACTAATGCTCTATCAACCACCTCAGTATAAGAAGTAAGCTTCAATAAGAAACACATAGTCTATATATCTTATCACAGACCTATCTAGACCCCTTAACCCTTCAATTTATCTTTTGGTACCACCTCAATAGAAGAACAAACAAACTTGGTAAGATATTTAGCATACTTAGTCATAATCTGATCATCCTATTAATAGTTGAGGAACTCAATGCATTTTTTCATTATCATTGATTCTGGAGAGAGATGTGGGTTAAATGTGGTATTAATCTATTTTTACTCGAATCATTACTGTTTTTTATCATGAACCACAACATTTCACCATCTCAAAAAATAGGTTTAAATATTTAAGGTATCAAACATTATCATAACTAATTATAAATTTTCCAAAAAAAAGTCAAAAAAGCCATTCTCTATCACTCAACCATTCTTATACATCCTTAGGAACCATTATCCCTTGGAAGGGTGGTGCTTTCTATAGGATAAACTATTAGGTTCGATCATTATCTCATCCTAGTACAGGTTGTACCTCACTATCCTAAGACGGGGAAGGAAAAACATTCTCTTCCATGGCATGAAAATCACCTACAAAAAAATCAATAATATTTTCATAAACTAGAGAGTTTCCTTATAGAAAAACATTTGAAACAACCTCTGAAGGAACTCTTGTAATTCTTCAGGGATTCATGTTACAACACCAATTGAAGTATTGAGACCATAAAACAAGGAAACAGTTTATTTTAAATCATGTTAACACAATAAAGGAATAATATAAAATCAAAAATAAACACAATAGACACACTAATAAACATCCCATGGAGAATTAAGGCTCATTATGGTGATATATGGCCAAGAATTCACTCCTAATATACCCCTTATGTCTTAATAATCTTATGTTCTATATAATAAAATATATCATGTAAATAATATTAAGAATTAAATCCTCCCTTTGATACCAATTTTTGACAGCCCTACCAAAATAATTCATGAATTATTATTCCAATTTGACCTATGGATAGACCAAAATGATGTTCCAGATCCCAAAGGGCTTGAAACAAATTATTGGTCATCATAAACTACAATTTGTAATGGTTTCCCAAACCAATACAACTTCAATGGAAACATAAATTCCATATATATATATATGAGTTTCAAGATTACATAAAATAATATACTATTGGAGAATTAATCAACTATAGAAAAAACACATGTCAAACTAAAACATAAAAACCCAAGTACTAAAAGTATTGGTAGTAAATATCATTATAAACCAAGTCACCGCCATACTCCCATATACATATATCCCTAATAATTTCCACCTCCACCAGGTCCATTTCCTTTACCTTCATTAGATAAAATTAGTTTTATACACACCTAAGGTTATAGAAGTGTGTAAAAAACAATTCTAGTTGAATCCCACCTAGATTTCCATAATGAGTCATTATTAGATAAAATATTTAAATAAATTTATAAAAAGAAATGGAATTAATTAGATTTTTATATTTTATATAAAAATATACAAAATAATCACTTTAAAAAAATCACAAATCCTTTCCAAATAAAATGACGTTCAATGAAACTTCTATGAAACCATTTTTCCTTTCCAAATAATTCAAATTTTACAATGAATTACAAAAACTTACAACAAAAAATAAATAATAAATAATCATTTATCATTAGTAGAAACATGGAAACTGAGTCATATGATACAATAGGTTTGGGTTAGAAATGATCATAACACAATGTCAATGGAATATCATGCCTAATGGACACCAAAATTCCTTAGTCTAATAAATTAATAGGGATAGATGAGAACCCTGATAATTGAACCCCCTTGTAGTGTTGTGAAATTAATAGTTTGGTTAGTGTAATAATCTTATATCCTTCAAAAAAAATTCATATCATTCTTAGAATTCTTTTCCCAACCCCATTCATCTCATAAGTACCCTAGGTTCCAATTTTCATTAACTATACAAAGGAAAATCATTTCAGAACAATCAACATACATCACCTGCACCTTGAAGAAATTAAATTTCTCAAATGATACGTGGAAAACCAATATTCATCAGGATATAAAATTCCATTAACTATGTTTTTATCAAAACACAACATTTCATGAAGTTACATTCCATCAAAATACCATATGATTTTAAAACACTTTTCATCTTAACGTCTCAAGACAAAAATCTATTTATTAATAATAAAAAAATCAACTGTATCTCATAAAATCATTCCTTTAAAACCATTTTAAAAAATATTAATGATAAATCCATAAATAATTATATTTAATGATTTTATAAATCCAATTTAGAATTATAGATCATGAATATTCTATAATGAAAATTATTATTATGAATCCACGAATGTCAAAATACTTGGAATTCTAACCCACACATTAAAACCACAATCCCAGAAGAAATATATGGCTATAGGAATTTAGTATCATCCATTAACCATGAATTCTAAATCAACAATTTATAAATATAATATTTCTATAAGAAATTAAATAAATGTACCTAATTGCAAAAATTATTCGTGATATGTCCTCCCAGATGGATGGGGGTTCATAAAACCACAAATCCATGATGAATCTATAGGAAACATAATTAGAAACTAGAATCCAAAAAATTATCATGGATCCATAACCCATGAAAAAATGAATATTATGAATAATATAATCCATGATTAAAAAATTATTACATATACCATTATAGATTCAGGGTTTGGTTCAGAACTTTAGTCATCAATGCATTCATGTTGAGAGAGTCAAAGCATCAAATAAATGATCCTTGGTTTTTAAAATTCATTTAGGGGTCAAGAGAGATTAAATAATTATTAAAGATAATATTTTAAGGAAAACATATAATTATCACCTTATTAATTATTGATACAAACGTTGCGACTTGTCAAATATTGGGTACCACCAACTAGTTAGTGGCTTCACTACCAAGATGATGTTGACCACTAGTGAACATATGGTTGGGGAAATAATTACAACATTACTCTATTTCCACAAGATAGGTAGTGGTTGTTCAACAGCAAGCCAATGGACCTTCAGTTACTTTTCTATATACAGGATGAATTACACACTCCATAAAAACTATCATTTCACCTTCTAACACCTTGATAAAAAGAATAAAACTATAATGTAATGAGAAATGAGTGAAAATTTAATCAAATAAAATCTCATACCTAAAATAAATTTCAATACATTAACCCTCTATTATTTAACTTTTTTCTCAGTGTCTCTTCCATCACATCACAATCATCACCATGGTTGTTTTGGATTTCCATGTGTTACACATGAAAACTCCTTAAACAACAATCCCGCCTCTATTTTTTGGATATTATATTTTTTTCATAGGTGAACCACAATCATACCTTGTTGATCTCTATGGCATAGAAAAATTCATGTTAAAATAAATGATACTTGACCAAATCTACTCATTCATTAATAGGCTAATTGTTTATAAAACCATGTTTCACATGTGATCTTTAATCTCACAATGGAGACACCCATGGAATAGTCTTGACCATTTTGTCCATTCTCACAAAAAAACACCTAATGTAATGGCATCAGTTTCTACATCCTTGATCAAGAATATTCTTCAATGTATTCTTCTTCTCATTTACACAAATATTGACGTCAGAGCATACTTATTTAATAGAAAAAAAATTCAATCAAATCCAATTGTCCCAACAATATTTCCCTTTAGATTTTTTCCCAATTCCACATGAAATCTCATCATTTCTATATATTAATTCCTTTCTTTTTATTTTTTTCATATACTACAACATTCTATTCATATCACCCTATTGAAAACAAAATGAAAAGGTAGATGAATGATGTATTCTCACTCATAATCACACATAAATCATATCCTCCCTTTATCACTTTAATGGGAGGGATGTTATCACATGATCTATTGAAAAGATAAATTGATTAATCCACTCCAAGTATATATATGATAAAATAGTGTATAAAACCAAAAATATATATCCATGGTTATCTAATGTTTCCATAAAATCACATCATGTGATATCATATTCACAAAAACAAAAAGTTCTCAACATCAATGTTTCTTAAAATATATTTATTATTAAATTTATATACACATCTCAACATACTATCTAAAAAATTCATATGAAACAAGATAAATCCACCTTTTTCTCACCCAAATATCAACCCACACACCCCGTTGACAAATATATTTAATATATTTATAATAATTAAGTGAAATTTTATTTACATCCCAAATTTACTTATTTCTTCAATTATTCATGAAATTCATGTTTTGGAAACACTTTTATTAATTGAGCTCCCCATCAAGGGTTCCACTTCAACATTATTCATTAAGTAAATGTACTCCGTATTTATAAGTAATTCTTCCTTGGTTATCCAGAAGCGATAGCCTCAAAAATCCCCTTTAATTCTCTACCTGTTAATAGAATATTTAAATGATATCAATATAATTATTAGTCTATGCTTGTGCCTTTATATGTATAACCCTTATTGACAGTGTTCTGCCTCCGAGGTGGCATGTTTCAGGTGATGGGGAAATGGTCTGATGAGGATCATCACTCGTCCCAATTTTTAGAGATTGTATCATATCAAATTCACCATTTATTTTGTTTCCACCCATTCTACGTCATTATCCTTTGGAATAAGGTTGGATTAACCTCATGAGGACTAAGAAATTCACTAATTTCACATTGAAATGGAGATTCATCATTCGGTCATAGAAGGCGATTGTGTGGGGTCATGTACTTGTTTAATAAGTCCTCCTCAGATATTACTTCCTCAGATGGTCTCCAATGGGTTTATTCATAGAACTAGAAACACCCAACAACCCTGGTATCCATGATTCATAGACCTCCATTCCAAAGGCAGGTGCTCATTGATTGATGATTTAGCTAACAACACTTGATGAATTCATTGGATGAGAGGATGGGAATTTAGTCTCACAGCACCATCTTGAGGAAGGATAATTTCCTATTCTATAACTCTCTTATAGATTTATGTAATGTTCAAATGTTCGTGAATCCTTGGATCACTCCTAAAGACTGTGTCCACGGGCAACCCTTAGTTTTAATGATCGTTGTAGGCATGCATATATTTGATGCTATGGAGGTTCTACTGACTTGGGCCTTAAAAATGATATATGGAGTTTATCGTCCTCTAGGGGGGAGGGAAGGTTATTTGATGTTGGGATCAGACCCATGAGATGAGTTTCTTACATATCCCCAAGAGAGGTATCAGAACCCAAGTAGTTCAGATTTGTTGGGGTGTATGCATAGAGGCTTCCCATTTAGGGAGATATGATTTGGTGGATCCTTTACAAAAGGTCACACTTTTGATCTCGGACCGTCAGGTAGGCATCCAACATATCCTGGTTTGATTAGGATTCATATATCTTATAGTTCTGATGATTGGATGTTATAATCATCACAAAACTTTAATCCCAAGTCAGTCATGTTCGGTGTGGTAAATAAGAGGTTGTGAAAGATTCAACAAAGCACATGATTTCTCTCCTACTGGTGTAAGAGGGTGAGCATAAGGAAGATAATGCCTGGGTGACCATGAGTGAGGGGCATGGAGTGATGAACCTTTAAATGTGAAATGACATTAATGTTCATGCGGCCCAGACTTGGATGATTGGGGACTTACCTCTATGGGAGAGCCCCAGAATATGTTCTGTGAAGGGGGTGGAGTTTCATCCTCATCAAAGGAGAAGAAAACATAACTACTTTGACTGATCTCCATTCCTCATTGAATGGAAAACCAAGTGATCACCCCTAATCCCTAGAATGGGGAGGTTCATGTCGGCATCCCAATGTTTGAATCTAGGTTACCATGGGAATGTGTACCCACAGGCATTCCCAAAGCCTAAACCATTGTGAGGAGTTACTTCATGACTCTACTTACCATGGGTATGTAGACTCAACAGGGCATGCTGTTGCACCCAATAGTCTGATCATACGGGTCTGGTGGCCTTGGAGTTGGATTTGGCCAAATATCGAAGGACTGGTTCATGGAGAGATTATTGAGGACTGGATAATAATGGAGGGGTGAGGTTGGAACTTGTGGAAATAATACCCAAAAATACCTCATTCCGAGTACTATTTTCCTATATGGGATAGGGGAAGCTCTACATATAATAATTGTATATGGGAATAGGGGTCATCCTCATACTGATGAAGTATGAGATCATGGTCATAGACCACCGTATACCATATTTGTATGTAGCACATCACACTAATTTGAATTCCATCCATGTACTGACGCAATATGCGGCGTCGGGTTGAGTCTGCATAGTGGTGCACTACATGGATGGCCATGTTGAAGGAGGATCCATGGGATTATTCATTGCGGGGATTTAATCTGTTAGAATTAGGTGGTTCTCAGTTGACCAATTCGGATTGCATTCCTCCTTTTATTATTAAGAATCCCTATTTTTTTTGTTTCTGGTCGGATGTACATGCAGATTGTGTGGTTTGCAATTCGGGCTTTATCGATGAATCGAGACTGAAGATGGAATCCTTTCGGAGTTCTTAGTTCCTACCACTGAGTCCCCTTTAATCTTTCATCATCCATCTCCTATTTTCCTTCCTCTTTCCCTCAATTCACTATATGATTCTTTTATAGAGAATCAGGAAAATCATATATATGGGTATATGGAACCATTTGCAGAGGCCCATGAGAATATATATTTACTTGCAGAACACTCTGTCAACCGGGGTTTACATAGGCTTTGGTTCAAGATAATGGTTTGCATAACCCTACCTTTGGATTTGTCTTCAAACTAATGAGTTAACGGGATGGTATGCCGATGGCCTTCATGCACACGATTCCTTCAGTGACGTAGTTTGTGGTCTATCATGCTCACTGTCCATCTATCCATGGGCCGGTGGTTCGTGGATCATTTCGTGTTCCTGGTGGTTCACCATACGAGTGGTCTGCAAAACTTTCTTGATGATGGAATGTGGGCCACGTGACGTTTTTAAAAAATGTGAATTCCTTAAAGTTTATCCGGAAATATGAAACTCAATTTGATTCCATTAAACTTTCTAGACTTGTAAGAGTACTTTTTTCCTTCAGCAAACTGATTGTGGGGGTATTTTAATCCATTGGTGGAATTTTCCGGTCTCTAAAAATTTCCCCAATCGGAATAGGGTTCGTTCGGAATAAAAAAGGGTATATTCTAATGTATAAGAATCCCTGAATTGAAATTGTTCTTGGTAGAACATATAGGCCCACTGGGATGGTACCACACCTATATATAGGGTCCCATGATTTTTTTTAGTTTCTAATAGAAAAAATTTCTCTTTAATCACTGAGATTCTTCTGCTTTTGTGTACCATGCTCCTTGCGAGAATCATGTTCAGAAACCTCTTTTTATGTACCATGAACCGATCTTATCTCAATTTCTCTGTCCGTATTCCATATTTTGGATTTTTCAAATGTTACTATAGAATTTTAAATTTAAAATCTAGATTCCATGTAGGAGAATGCTATGTTGCTTCTGTGTCCTCATACCGATCTTGGATTGTAGAACGTATCATTATGAAATAATAATCTGAACATTAAATTTAATTCAAAACTTCTAAACATGAACGTAATAAGTCCTAGATTTGCAGTATCCACCTCCTTCGAACATTTTTATTTTTCATCCAAAGATCCTCAGGTCAAAGCCTCATTGATGGTTCACGTACCATGGTTGTATGTGGTGAAACACATTTGTGTACTATAGCCATAGGTGGGGTCACATCCATGTATCATACAGTATTAAGAGTATGCCTTTCACGTACCGTTTCTAGAAACAGTACACTGAGCCTTATAAGGACATGTATTAAGTCCATTAACCGCTCCTTCCATAGCCTTTATCCAACAATTTTTATTAGATGGCCTTTTTATCAATTTCTGGATCATCTTATTCAAGTTGCAATGGATACATCATAGGATATGATAAAATCGACCAAGAAAAGGGAAACCATGGAGGGTAATAGTGAGGACCACCTTCTATCCCACATCATTACTCATGGAAACTTCTTAAAGAAGTTATTCACTCTAGATATCATATCTTCTCCACTATATGTACAGTTCCACTTTATGGATTTTATGTGCTTGAAGATATTCCACTACAGTTGGATGACCCTGATACCCCTTTCATCCACATAGAGGCATTGTAAGGACATGATTGCACAAAAATTTCCCGGGTAGGAGAATTCACCACCACTTTGATTTAGGAGAATGTATTCATACTAGGAGGCTCACTATGTACTCAATGAAACTTTGCGGGTCACAATGCTTTCCCAAAACTAAGAGCCCAAGAGTACCCATCCATTATCAACATCTCTGAATAAAATCTAAAAGTTGTGTGGAGCACCAAGTGGGATTTGCTGGCTGGAGGATGTTTCTATATTGAATGGGCTTGGGAATTCTTAGTTCATCAGTCCTGTTTTGAGTCCCCTTACCAGTTGGAGTCAGTGGGATTGAATCAGAAAGACTATGTTTCTTAGTATGTAGTCTTCTCCCCAGGTGAAGCCCTTCCTAAATTGATAAGACGCTGGTGTTCAAGCACCAAAACCTTCACCTTATTACATGGGGAGGTGGGATTCAGCATATGGGATATCAACCAACTTGGGGGACTCCCAATCCTTGCAGACACTATTATAGAAACTGTTATTTACATCAATTATTTTTCATTTTTTACATCGGTTTTTAGCCGACGTTAATATGAAAGACGTCATAAATAACATTTTTTACATCGGTTATTTAAAAATCGACGTACAAAACATAACATCGCGGTGTTTATCACATCGGTTAATTAATAATCGACTTGAAAAAACCAGGGGGTTTATAACGTTGGTTATTATATAACCACAATGATAACCCGGGGGGTTTATCACATTTGTTATATAATAACGGACGTTATAAACACATGCAAGGGATGTTTATCATGTCGGTTATATAATAATCGACGTGATAAACCTGTCCGGGAGGGGGGGATGTTTATCATGTCGGTTATTAAATAACCGACGTGATAAACCATTTCCTAGGACTTTTATCACTTACGGTATTAAATATCTGACGTGATAAACCATTCCAAAGGTGTTTATCACGTCAGTTATTAAAAAATCCGACGTGATAAACCCTTCTCGATTTCTTTATCACATTGGTTATAAAATAACCTACATGGAAGATAATTTTTTTAAAAAAAAATCGAATGCAGTCCTCTGCTCTCCCCCAGAATCAACCAGAAACCAAATCAAGAATTCGTACCACAAAAACAAAAGTATATCAACACAATAACTAAAACAAAAATAACAATTTCCATTGATGCCATATATAACATACCCCACTAGACAGCCCTCCCTCCACCCCCTGAACAACACCCCCTCAGCCCACATGATAGTCCCCACCACCACTGCTAGACTCCCCCAAACACCCAGGGACAACCCCCACCATCTTGAACAGCACCCCCTCACCCCATCACCCCAAATGACAGTCCCCACCACACCCCTGTGTAGCCCCTCGACCACCTGGACAGCCCCAAACACCCCGGGACAACCCCCCACCCTCATGTAAACCCCCCTCACCCTGGACAGCCCTCACCCACCTCACCGGACAGCCCCAACCACACCCCCGAACTGCCCCCCGACCCCCTGGACAGTCCCAAACACCCCTGGACAACACCCCAACCACATTTATACCGCCCACCCCCTGGAAAACACTTCCACACCCCTTAAAAGCCCTCCCACACCCCTGAAACTTAACAAAAAGTTACCGAAAACAAACAAGAACCCTCTCACCCCACTAGACTGCACCCACCACACCCTTAGACACTCCCCCACACCCCTAGACATCAAAACCACCAACTGGACATCCCCCACCCTTTTGTATACCCCCACCCCTTGGACAACACTCCCACATCCCTGGACAGCCCTCCCACACCCTTGAAATAGACCAAAATGTTACCAAAAATAGACTAGAACCCCCTCAACCAACTAGACAGCCCCCACCACACCCCAGGACTGCCTCCCCCCATCCCCATGGACACCATGGACCCCACCCCCAACCGGACACCCCCACCACTAGAAACCCCCCTCACCCCACAAGTCACCCCACACCCCTGGACACCCTGGAAATCCTCTCACTCCCCTGGACCACCCTTCCACCCTCCTAAAAATGCTCCAACCCCCCCTAGACTGACCCCACACTATCATGGACACCCAGGACCCCCCACCCCCATCAGACAGCCCTCCCAGACCCCTGGGCACCCCCCACACCCCACCGAACACCCTCCACACCCTTGGAACCCCTCCCCCATACCAGAATCCATACCAGAAAACCCATCATAAGTAGAACAAAACAAGAAGTAGAGAAAAATTAAATATTCACATATATAACATTAAAAACATACACTGTCAACTTTAAAAAAAACTAAATCCAACCTAAATTACTACCAAATACCCAATTACAATGAAAATATTCATAATTACATTTTACATTAAAAACAACTAAAATTCAATCAAACCTGTAAAATAACATGACCACTCCACTTGTAAGTGTTTGATGTCTTCAGCATTATAGGGTTGAGAGTCATCAAATAGCTGAAAATGAAAATGATAGTAGTTTACGTGCATAATGAATCGATCAAATTGATATAATATGTAAATGATTAAGAGGACATCTTACCAGGTCTAAATTCACAACTTTCCTTGTTATTATTTCATACATAAATCTTAACATATGATATCCTCATTCAATGACACCTTTTTGTTCATGAAAATTCTGTTTGAATTAGTATAAATTCAATATATTATTTTTATGTAATAAATCAAAAAGTAAAAATTATATATGGATATTTACCTTCACATTTACATATTTGATATTTGTACTCCTCATCTTTGTGTTTTTTCGAAAGTAGACCCATGCCCTATTATGAAATAATACAAATGGGGTAAATATAAAATTCATTTTAATATAAAAACTATTGAGAAATTGAAACTTACTTTTCCAATATATTCTAAAAAGATTCCCACACATCATCATGGATAGAGAATAACCAATAAATTACTTTCTCCCTTGAAAAAAACCCCCTAACATCCAATGATTACTGATAAAAGTAAATTTTAGGATAGTGGTTCATTATGTTAAAAGATAATGAACTCTTTGAGAGAGATGTGTTTCATACCTCTCACAAAAAGGCATCATCCAACATTGTCCGACTATATTCTTTCAAGTCTTTCAGCAATATAATGAATTCTTTGTTCCTCATCCAATGCACATACTTCAAGGGAATTCAATTGTGGGACCATGAATCCATATACATCTGTCAGCTCCTTCCTCTCACAAATTTTATAAAGATACCTAATACAAAATAGACATAAGTATACATTTTTAATAAATAAAACACAGGAAAAAGATGTTAAGACTGACATAGAAAAAAATTTCTCAACATTAATGCCCAACTTATCTCTAGTAACAAGATCCATGATATCATTTTTCATATTCCCCATAGTTATTTCACATCCACAAACATGATCTTCCATTGGAAACTCATAATGACCCGCCAACAATTTTGAATATCTTGAAAATATGTCAATACTACTAGAATATGTATATGATGTCATAGATATTTGTCTTTGTTGTTGTCTATACAATAATTATTTACCTTTAAAGTATTCCTATAAAAATAACTAGAAAAATATACTATATTTCAAATGATAAAAAAACATTAATAAAAAAATAAAATAAAAGATATAACATTCATACCTCTATGGTAATGATTCGAAGAATAATGGATGGGCAAAAATAATGGCTGATACTATGTCCAACTGTCATCAACTCATCTATAGGTAATGGTAATCGAGATGATCTATCTATAATATCATGTATAGTGACCCCCTAATTTTATACCTCTAATTGTTAATGATGAATTGTATCTCCTATACAATATACCAACCCATATGAAACTATACGATGCTGAGGATCATAATCATACAACTAGCAATAAGTAGGATGTTGCGGCGGAGGAGTAGCAATAAAAATGGGGTATGCAGGCTAAGGTGGGTGAGTGGGAGCTACTGACATAGGTGGAGGATAAATAATGGGGTCTGCAGGGGGAGGTGGAGGAGTGGGAGCTACAGTCTGAAATTGTATTTGCATGTCTCCAAACATAGACTGTACTGATGCTCTAATATTTTCCTCCATTGTCGCATTAATATTATGAACTTAATAATCCAAGGATTCTATTTTTTATAAACCCCCTCAACATTAGAAGTTGAAGAACATGGCAACAATTTTCTTACCGATACACCTGCCGACTATCCTCTTACATGACCTGGATGTTCGGGCTTTCCCAATGATACCGTTAAAATATCTTCCCTCCAAGTAGTGGTAAATTCCCCCTGTGAACTCTGCATCTCAAGAGAGTCCTCTACTATTTAATTGAACATTTTTATAAAGATTGAAATTATATGAAGAAAATAGTTTACATAAATAAATAAAATATATTTCTTACAATCCTCTCAGCTACAATTTTCAATTCATTAGAAATATATTTCCCTTTCTCCCATCCAAGCTCTATTCCATTTATCATTTCTAGATGGAGGGGATAGAGGGGCCACCTCTCCAGAGCTTGAAGACTCAGCTCATAGTTGTTTAAATTTTACTTCCATCATTTTTTCTTCTAAAAATGCATACCCTCCCTGAGATAAACTATGAGGGTATACATTTTTAGATTGGATATCCTGATGAGATTTCCTTGTTTGCTGTAAATTAAGAATAAGATATCATTAACAAAAGATTAATAAGATCATTTATATAAGAAATAATATAAAAGATTACATTTCCCTTACCAAAAATTACTCTTTTCTTCTACTATCAAAAAATAGTATCCATGTGTCTTCATCTATAAAAGGATATATATGACGTGGATTGTCATAAATCCTATAACTAGAAATAAAATTAGATGAGAGGGTTGATTTTATATCCCTCCATCTTCTGGCAGCCAACGATAATCATTTCTTCCTGATTCCTCCAGTGTTAGGAATATCAAATATCATCTGATAAAGAAGTTGTTAAACATATTATTTATGCTAGAAACATTTACAGAATAGTCAAAAAATTGAAAATGATCATATCAAAATTTTCTCCCAGAACTGATAGATTATCGCTTTATCCACACTTCTCCAGTCATCATATAGAATGCTTACTTTTCTCTTATACTGAGTTGATACAAAACTTTTAAAACCTTTTGTATTTGGACCTCTAGGAATGTCATCATCATCAAACTCAATGAGTATCCTCTGATCCTACGTACGAGAAAGTGCTAATTTTGGTAAATGTGTATACCCACATTTACCAACCTTTGAACTCTTTGTCGTAATAAGAGCACATGAGGAATATTGGAGAACATCAAGAGGAGCATGTGAATGTTCCTCCCCAGAGGCATGACCGATATTCTCATCTTCAGAATCATGTGGTTGATCAACTAAATGATATATCATTATCCTTCAAATCAAAAAAACAAACATTAGTTCAAAAATATATAAATTCAAATATTTTAATACTACTGTAATCATAAAATAGAAAATTTTACTATATTACATAACAATAAACATTGTTAATATGGTAAGCATGTTAAAAAATGGTAAAGATGGTCAACTTTGTTAAGATGGTAATCATGGTAAAGATGGTAAACATGGTAAACCTGGTAAAGTAATTGTCACTAAACAAAAATAATATATATATAATTCATGTAATGGTAAACATGATAATGTAAACTACAAAAACATAAAACAAACAAAAACTTATACTTATTTTTTTTAATACATGTTTTAATAAAGAAAAAACTTTCAATATCTAACATTTTATGAAAAAAATGTAAACAATAAATAAACATATGTTACCTGTAATTTTAGGAATGTACAAATGGATTTTTTCCCAAATTCCTTGGTTGTGATCATTCCTTATGGAACAAACCATGTCTTCAAAATTCTCATAATTATGTTCTATTAATCTTTCCATGGAAGTAGGGATATCACATAAATCAGAATCTTCATCAAGTTCATCCCCACCAACATATTGTTTTTTCCCTTGTAAAACAATATCCCATTGCATATCTGATTGATATACTACATAGATAATTTGTTTTTCATGTGATTCCATTATAAAAGAATCAGTTGTGTCTTCCAATATATTTAGATTTACAAGTTTCATTCCAAATTCATCATGTCTGACACTTTTTTTACCGATATACCATTTACAGTTAAAAACAGGAACATTAATTTTAAAGTAATCAACCTACCATATGTCTTCAATCACTCCATAATATGTACTTGATGCAGAAATTGGGTTTTTTGTCCCTAGCCCTCAAAAAATGCATTGCTCTTGCATACACTAATACACCACTATTCTGAACTGCACTTCTATTTTCCTATGCTTTCGTATGAAATGTATATCCATTAATGTCATAATCGGACCATGTTATCACATTGAAACATGGACCACCCCCTATCCATTTTAATGTCTCTAATACATATGGTCTACCATGTAAGGTCCTTTTAAAACATGACAAAAAAGTTTTGCTGTGCTAATTCAAAATCCACATTTCTTTCCTCTGTGGATGACATTGTTTCAACTCATTAATATGAAATGTGATATATGGTTGAAAATCAGCTATGTTATTCAAGATGAATGATTCTAACTTATTCATCTGTTTAGCTGAAAATGATTTGAATTTCAAGCCAAGAATCCCCATTCCCTCATTATTAACTCGTTCATGGAGAGATGGAGGCAAACCTATGTGTTACATCGCATCCAAGTAGCTCGTACAAAACTCTACTACCTCCTCAGAAATATGCTTTTCAATAATGGAGGCTTCAGATAGATATTGATTTTTAACATACCCCTTTAATATGATCATATACCATTCAAAAGGATACATCCAAAAGAGATATACAGGTCCACAATGATTTATTTCTCGAACCAGATGAATAATTAAATGCACCATTATATCAAAAAAAAGTTGGAGGAAAATACATTTCCAATTGACAAAGTATAAAAATTTCATCCTTTCCAACATTTTCAAAGTTTTCACATCAATAGCCTTGTTACAAATTGAATTGAAAAAATAACACAACTTCATTATAGTCTTTCTGACATGGGTGGGAAATATTCCACCCAATACAACTGGTAGAATCTGTTGCATCATGATATGACAATCATGTGATTTCATACCTATCAACTTCAAGTCCTTGAATGTGACAAAATTTTTAACATTTGAAGAATAACCTTGAGGCACTTTGATATCGTGAAGACACTGACAAAAGAAAAATTTATCCATCTTTGATAATGTATGACAACCCGGGGGAAGAAATGTTCGTCTTCGTTTAGGGGTGGGAGCTAACTCCAAAAGTATTCTCATTGATAGTAAGTCTAATCTTGCATTCAACCCATCTTTTGTCTTTCATTTAATATCTAACAATGTTCAATTCAAACAATCACAGATATTCTTCTCCACGTGCATGACATCAATATTATGTTTAACTTGATGATACTTCAAATATTATAGCTCAAAAAATATTATTCTTTTCTTCCAAATATGTCTATCATTACCAGACAACACCCCCACCCCTCCTGGATAGCCCCCACCCCTCTAGACAGCACCCCCACCACTCCTGGACACCACGCACACCCCCTACCCCCTTGGACAACCCTATCCCTCTGGACAGCCCCCACCCCCCAGAGAACCCCCCAGCCCTCTGGACAGGCCCCCACCCCCTTAGACAGCCCCACCCACCCACCCCCTTGGACACCCCCTAGACACCCCCAACCCTCTAGATAGCCCCCACCCCCCAGACAACCCCCAAACCCTCTGGACAGGCCCCCACCCCCTCTGGACAACCCCCACCCACCCACCCCCTTGGAAAACCCCTGGACACCCCCCAACACCATTGGAAACCACCACCCCCTAGACATCCCCCACCCCTCTAGATAGCACCCCCACCCCTCCTGGACACCACCCCCACCCTCTACCCCCTTGGACACCCCCCTGGACACCCTCCAACCCTCTTAACAGTCCCCACCCCCTGAACAACCCCCACCCATCTAGATAGCACATCGCACCCCTCTTGGACACCACACTCACCCCCTACACCTATAGACACTCCCTAGACATCCCCAACCCTCTAGACAACCCCCACCCCCCGGACACCCCCCAAAACCTCTAGACAGGCCCCCACCCCATTGGACAACCCCCACCCGCCCCCCTTGGACACCCCCAACCCTCTAGACAGCCCCCACCCCCCAGACAACCCCCAAACCCTCTGGATAGGCCCCACACCCATGGATAGCACCCCCCCCCCCCACCCACCCCCTTGGACGCCCCCTGGACGCCCCCAACCCCCTTGGACCCCCTGGACATCCCCCAACCCCTCTAGACATCACTCCCACACCTCCTGGACACCACCCCCACCCCCACCTCCTTGGACACCCCCTGGACACCCTCCAACCCTCTTGACATCCCCCCCCCACCACTCCTGGACACCACCCCCACCCCCACCCCCTTGGACACACCCCTAGACACCCCCAACCCTCTGGATAGCCCCCACCCCTGGACAACCTCCCAAACCCTCTGGACAAGCCCCCACCCCCTTGGACACTCTCCCCCTACCCACCCACTCCCTTGGACACCCCCTGGACATCCCCAACCCTTGGGATAGCCCCCTGAACAACCCCTAAACCCTCTGGACAGGCCCCCACCCCCTTGGACAGCCCCCCCACCCCCACCCACCCACCCCCATGGACACCCCCTGGACACACCCCAACCCTATGGACATCCCCCACCCCCGTACAACCTCCCAAACCCTATGGACAATCCCCACCCCCTTGGACAGCCGCCCCCACCCACCCCCTTGGACACGCCCTGGACACCCCCAACTCTCTGGACCCCCCACCCCCCGTGGATAGCCCCCACCCCTTTTGACAGCACCCCACCCCTCCTAGAGACCGCCTCTAATCCCCTACCCCTGGAAATCCCCCCACCTCTCTAGATAGCACCCCCACCCCTCCTGGACACCATCTCCACCCCTAACCCTTTGGACACCCCCTGGACACCCCCAATCCCTCTAGACAACCCCCACCCTCTGGACAGTGCCCCACCCTCTAGACAGCACACCCCACCCCTCATAGACACCACCCCACCCCTACCCCCTAGACACCCCCCTGGACACCCTCAACCCTCTGAACAACCCCCTCCAGACAACCCCCAAACCCTTTGGATAGGCCCCCATCCCATTGGACAGCCCACCCACCCCCTTCGACACCCCCACCCTCTTCGACACCCCACCCCCTTGGACCCCCCCCCCCACCTCTGGACATCCCCCACCCCCTGGACAACCACCAACCCTCTTGAAAACTCCCCATAACCATGGGATTTTAACCTTAAGCTACTAGTTTTGGCATATCTTTAGATTTTAACCTCAAGCTACTAGTTTTGGTATCATCCCATTATTCAAAATGAGAACCATGAAATGTATCTCCTACTAGTCTAAAATGCTCTATTGTGCAATGAATCGGATTTTAATATCATATGAATACTTATAATAGTCCACGAAAATAAGCGACGTAAATAGATTATGGAACAACAAAAAGTGATACCCAAAATAGAAACAACCAATGATCCAAAACAAAGATTCCACCATGAAAAAACATATATATACTTATAAAATAAATCACATTGGTACACAGAATGGGTGTATCACAATGGTTTACAAATAAATTGCAGTAATATAGGTGAATGAGATCATTAGTTGTCAATGAGAACAAAACTTACCATCAATGTCGGGAATTCGTGAAACAAAAACAAATGAAATAAAAGTAGGTGAGGCTTACGTGAATATTTCTAGTCGATCTAATAGATCTGGGGATAGTAAATAAGATGATAATGGAAAAAAAGGTAAAAGGGTCTGAAATCGAAGAATCTTAACTAGTTTAAATAAAAAAATCACAAATACGTAAATATAGACTATTCAGAAAAAAATGAACGAAATAAAGTCAGGGGAGGCTTACCTGAGTGTTGCGAGTTGAGATGATAGATCCGAGGAGAGTATAGATGATAAATGATGATAGAAAAAGTTGTTTAATGCAACAAGATTGACAAGTATATTAGGGTTTACAATGTGAGAGAGACGAGTCGCTGGACTGTCGATCAATAAATAGTAAATGACAGTCCACAGGGCGTGTTAATTTTTTAAATTTTTTATAACATCAGTTATTTAATAACAGACGTAAAAAATTATGTGGGTTGGTTTGTTACATCGGTTATAAAATAACCGATGTCAAAAAGGCCTCAAAAGCTACTTTTTAACATTGTTTATTTTATAACCGACGTAAAAAATCGTAGATACCTTGTTTTTAATTCGGTTGTTTGATAACTGACATATGAAACACCGCTCTTTGCTATTTTATGTTGGTTAATTTATAACAGACATAAAAAACCATGTTTCAATGATTATCACGTCATTTATATATAACCGACATAAAAATTGGTGATGTTAATAATGTTTTCTGCACTATTGAGAGATATATGATGGGTTTCTCCTAGTAGAAGCTACTTGAAATGACACTGACCACGTGTCCCCCTTGACAAGGATTTTATTGGTCATGGTAGAGGGATTACTTTATCATTCCATTATGGCTAGATTTCATATCCCATTCGAGTCAGGGATAGGGTTATTCTGGTAGGAAAACAAACCCAAGATGAGGGCTCACCATAGTCGAACTCATCCATCTTGTCAGTCCCATCAGACTCCATGGTCATATTTTTCTACCCTTGAAGCAGGATGATATACGACATGGTGATATGACCTTCAACCACACATATCACATACACATTGATTAACAGTTTTCTTTGCCATTTTTTTTGAGAAGACGGATTTTACCATCATTTTCATCTATACCAGGGTTCTAGCCTATAAATTGATGAAGGAGACCACGTTGGAAGAGGGTTGACCCATTAATTTTTCCCTTCCCACTCTCACTCGGCTTTATGAGTTGTAATGAAAAATATAGGAAGGTAGGACCCATATATCCTCAGTAGACCATTTCAATTTTTGTACGCATGGATTGAAGAACACTTCCACTATTATGAATACAAGCATACTGCAAAGGTTTCTCCTTATGACATTCAACCCACCCTTCTCAACATTTTCAATGTTAATCCTAAAACATTAAACATTATTGATATAGTCGAGTTATTGAATGCCACTTCTTTATTACCATTGGCACTGCATCCTACACCTCATGGTTCATTAAAAGGTGATAGGGATGGTTCATTCGAGGAATGTTCATATCTCATCATGCTTTGGGATGAGATGTGTATTGATCGTATAGATCGACTAGTCATTTGTGTTCCATACCTCCCCTACCATTTTTCCAGGAAATTTGAATGCCTACAACAAGATGCACTACATCCTTCTGCCCATTTAAGGGTAGAGTCACATACCATAACCATTTTCCAATTATTAATTATGATGATGCATGAAGGTACCGCAATAGATGTTACAATTCCTAACACATTGGGATCTACCTCCGTGTAGTTTGAATATGCCTGACTGTGGATGGATTGTTATCCCAATGGGATGCTGAAAGAACTAGTTCGGCAGGTGTAGAAACCATTAACCATTTACTGCCCCTTATTTTCCACAATGAAAATGCCAAAAATTCCTTCTACTATAAATAGTGTGACAACTACAACTTCTAATTTTTTCCCTACAGCAGCAATGATGAATACAAAACTTGTTCATACCCTTCTGGTAAGAAGATTCTCGATTCACAATTAGAAACATATGGAAGGGGCATCATTGGTACAACCTATTTTAGTGGGGAGTGATTCAGACTAGTCCCCTCCAATGGATACCACCCAAGATCATAATGAGGCTGGAACCATCAGAGTATCACAAATCACCTCGAAGGTTGCATCTAGTCCTCTTCATCCAGCTCCAGCGGTTGAACAATCTGAGGGAAATGAGATTCCACAATCGTGGGTGGCCTGTTTTAGTCCCTCCCCACTCCTATGATGATTATTTTTATATATAGGCACATGTCAGTGGGATGAGATCATGGTACTGGTGTTGTGGGAAGGCACCAGGCTGTGCGAAAGTAGGAATGGCACCAATTATATTCTCATTCCACGGAGACACCTATGACCAATTTTTATGACGAGACCAATAATTTTCAGTGTTTATTCACTGAGCTAGGTTCCAGAAGCTTTTATTATTAGCACTTACACATCCTCATCTACCAGATCCTTATATCTCGAGAATTACTTGCCTCCTGTGATGACATGCTGGCCATGTTCAATTTTTCCCATCCCTAAGTGGTGACCTTTTGAGATGTTTCAGAAGAATTTGATCATCTATTTTCCAAGGAGGTGAAGGCTCGTGATTTGGTGGACACCCAAAAGGAAGTTTTATGGGAGTGTGAGGCCCAGGGAACAAGGTTTAAGGATCAATTGGCCTCTTCATGTTCCAACTATGAAGCTATCCAGAAGAAAGGGTGGGACCTAAAAGTCGTTTTGGAGCAGGTGTATCTGCCGGTCAAGGCTGAAATAGAGGAGAGATATTATTTGGAGAAAACTATTGGCGGACCACATAAATCACATTAAATCATTATAGAAAGGGTGAAACAATATTTTTTTTAGTTCTGTCCCAAATCATGATATGTACTCTTCCCCTTTTTTTGATAGTTTGGACAGACACTGAACTAGGGATACTCCACCATTTTTATTGAACATAATGAAACTGATTTTATGTTAAATCCTTTTTATTTTCATTTTCCATTAATTTCATTTGATCAATTGTATAAACTTCATTACAATCATATATTAATTTTAATCCATGATTTGAAACTAGTAAACAGAAATAATCGACTCGGGCTCTAATTTTTGCCTGATCTGTAGGGCCTAACGAGAGTAGTTCGACTATTGCGGAGGTTTTATGAAAAAAACTCACAATCTTTTAGGACATTATTATTATTATAATGATTTATTACTAATTATACATGGCATAGGCTTAGCAGGAATAACATTGATTTTTCTTTTTCCTCCCATTGTGGGTTTTCGACCGAACAAGCTTTACACATTTTTTGATGGCTCAATATTTTTTTACCGAACCATTAAATTACATTTACGTAGAGGTTCCTTCTATGGATTTACCCATGCAAGTATGGAATATTTTTTTGCAGGAAGATCACAATCCTGCCAGTCAAACATATTACTAATGTTTTAGATCGAATAGCTTTGACCAAATTTAACGGGTTAGGCGGCCCAATTCGGGACCGTCATCCAAAAATGTTCTAATATCCTTTAAACATGGATTGTGGATTTTTCATAACCCTTAATTAGTGAATTCATGACATTCATGAGGTTCGATATCCATTTAAGGTGTAAGGAGGTAGTAAAGGACTCCACTGCAGATGAATTTTCCTTTGATTGATGGCCATTTTTGTGGTAAACATATGCAGAGACTCAGGGAAATGATGTGTATAGTCAATTTCAGGTGTCTGCAGGACACTGGACTTCCATCTCAGATGGCCTTGGATGTATTTTCAACACTTTGAATTTATTTTAATGTAAGGATCCACAATGGATGGCTAGCCTGAGTTGTGGTTTCTGAAAACATTTGGTACATTCATGTTTGCAATTAATGGGAAACTATTCCCACATGGTTCATTCTTGTGTTCAGGAGAAGTGGTGAATGGTCACTTTAGTTAGAATTCTGTTTTTACATCAGGGTCATTTGGAATGTGGAAGGTATGTAAGCTGATATCCAGAAGTTTTCCAAAGATGAGGGTGTGACCAGACATGAATGTCATTTCAACATACAAAAAATGGAGGGGACTATCCCGAGAATGAATTTTCCATTGATTGACGTCCATTTTGTTGGAAACATATGTAGAGGCTTCAGGGCATGATGTTCATAGTCAAACAAAGATGTCCATAGGACACTGGCCTTCCATATTTGATGGATATGGTAGATTATGGAGATTTGGAACATTTTTAATAAGTTATGTGACCTTCAAAAGAATGTGAACCTGAACATGAAAAGGGTCATTTTAATTAAAATTCTTTGGGGTAAACCTAGAAATGAGTGGGGGAACTCTTAATTTGTATGTGGGTCAACTTCATGCATATGGATTTGGTATCTTTAGAAACCGCAAAAGGGACCAGAGATGAAATAGTCCCATATGTTTTCAAATATCCAGGATGTGTGTAGGGAAGAAAGTTTAAACCATCACTCCAAGGACCCCTAAATCAGGATGGATTGAACAAGGCTTGGAAACCATTGTGCATACTGAGATAAGAGAAGACTCTTTTGGGGACAAAATTTCTTTTAATTGATGGCCATTTTTGTGGGAAACATATGTAGATCCACTATGACATGATGTGCATAGTCATGAAAAGGTGTCCACAGGACACTGGACTTCCGTCTTATAATGCCTTGAATGAATTTGGGGATTCAATATCACTCATAGCATGGACATTGAGGTATGGTAGGAGTGTATCCATACATATTAAGGAGATTTGGGTAGTGATTTACTCATGGAATTAGGTGTCCTTTGTGTATATCTGAGTCATAAGTAGGGTGAGCCATTCATCCCCTATTTGGTGAATCTTTTAATTTAGCTTCATGTGGCTAGGGGTTGGGGTTCCTCTTGTGTAAGGGAACCATGTCATGCCTTTGAGGATTTTGCTCCTAGGACCAAATCCTTGGACTTTTCTTCCATATTGTCATAGTGGATCTCTCACCAAGATCCCTATGATCACATGATCTATTCTCGGTTTGAGAAATAATGGATTACGAGTATTCTATCTCATTACCTAGATATAAAAAAATAAACATTGGAGGGAACTTTAGGCTTAAACCATTGCAATGTAGTTTAACGTCATACAACGAGGATGATTTTGGCCTTGCAATTTAATGTTGTGTAGTGATTATGTGATGCTGGGAAGTTTAGAGTCATATAGTGAGGATGATTATATTGTCATAATTATCTTTAACAGTTTTGAGCTAATCACAATCATGATGTTCTGATGCTACTTAGATGTGAGTGATGATAGAAGTTTTAAACCATAGTGCCAGGGGAAACTTGAATTAGGAGGAATGA
The DNA here is from genome assembly GCA_963277665.1 of Viscum album. Classification (NCBI taxonomy): domain Eukaryota; kingdom Viridiplantae; phylum Streptophyta; class Magnoliopsida; order Santalales; family Viscaceae; genus Viscum; species Viscum album. The sequence continues at coordinate 1,146,261,089 of OY728138.1, forward strand.
AAAGGGGCTTGAAAGCCATTGGGTGTACTGAGATGGTAGAGGACTCTCATTTGGATGAATTTGAATTTTATTGACGTCCATTTTGTGGGAAACAAATGAAGATGCTATAGGGAATGATGTGCATAAGCAATCAGAGGTTCTTGAAGGACATTAAACTTCCATCTCAGATGTACTTGAATGATTATGGGGATCCATGTTTTCTCAGGGTATAGAATTTGAAAAATGGGAAAGTTGTGCCTAGGGATGTTAAGAATACCTAGACCATGAATAACTATGAACTACTAGATCATCCACATCGGTTTGACTCATATGTATAAGGGGAAGCATGAACTTTTGAGTTATCAAGTGTGGGGGCATGTGAGGGATCTCATGGAACTCAGAACTGGGCCACACATAACTCTTGAAGAATTTCATATTTTATTTTCATGCGATTAGGACCATTGATGGACTCCTCGTACAACTCTAAACAATGAATGGGGAAAGGTGCATTTTTTGTGGTGGAAGGGTCGGGATTCCAAATTTGGGCGTCACTAAGTATCATGTGAGGGTATGAATCAAGCCGTGCATAGTTATGCACTTTCCGTATACTGATTTGGCTTGGTCCATGTTTAAGGAAATGTGAGGGTATTTATTTATAATGGCTTGGTTGGGATGCCAAATCGGGGAGTCACTATGTGTCCTTCACAGGTAGGAATCAAGCCATACGTAGTTCTGAACATTCCCTATACTGATTTTTCTTGGTCCATGTGAAGGGTAACTTTTGTTTCATGTGATATAGGTGTTGGGTCTACCATATCTCCCTATAATTTCTTTTCATAAATGAGTCTTTACCAATGATCCTAAGCACATATGAGTTATACTCGATGTGAGAATCTTGGAGTGGAAATCGAGTTTTCTTCTCACGATTGGAGAGGTATAAGATATGATGGAGGCATTTTTTTCTTTTATTGGTGGTTGGGCCAAGAAAGTAGATCGAGGCCTCACTACGTATCCTTCGAGGGAAGGAATCAATCCATACATTGTTCTGTGAGACATAATGCAGTTTATTATTATGCGGTTAGGATTCCTTGTGCCACTTTGATTAATGTCTTACAGCGAAGACATGAGTCAAAATTTAATTTCATGTTTCAGGATCCAAATCCATATAGTTTAATGTCATGTGGATAGTAAAATGACTCATATCTTAGGGTTTTAGATTTTGTACCATGTCATGGTATTAATACTCATATTTTAAGGGATAATAGTTTGTACCACGACATCATTGTTCAATGTCATGTTTCATGGACTAATATCGAACAATTTTACGTCATGTGGTATGGAAGATAACTCATAGTTTGAGGCCATATAGTTTAGAACATGAAATGGGGTATTATAACTCATAGTTTAGGGTCATAGATCATAGGCCATGGATTGGGGGTTTCCATTACACGAAGTACTTCTTCATGAACTTTGAATTTGTGGGAGCCGTGATGAGTTGTTCATCAATTGATATCAGATAGTATGATCCATTGGAATAGACCCTAGGTATAAAATATGGTCCTCCTCACATTGGTTCATTCTTTGGGATTTCTTTTGATGTATCATCAGGGTTCTAAGGACTAACACCATTTCTCCTTTGTGGATAGATCGAAGGCGAACCTTTTTGTTTAAAGATCATGCAATCCAGTTTTGGTAGATTTCCAAATAGTGGAAAATGTATATCATTTTTTCATTGAGCTACTTCAAATCATCAAACCATCTTTCGGATGTATCATCCATGGATAGTTGATCAGAAATAGAGACAATATGTGATGAAACATGGATTTTGATAGGAAAAACTGCATCTGCCTCATATACTTGTGAGTACGGGGTTTCCTAGGTGGCAGTGTAGGGCGTGGTCTACTAAGACCACAAAGCATGAAAGAGGTTATCTAGACACAATTTATTATCCTTATCAACCATATTTTGGAGAATGTTATATATGGTTTTGTTGAAAGCATCTATCTTCTTATTGGTTTCAACATGATAGAAAGACAACTGGTTGGATTTTATTCCATACTCCTGGTATAGCTTGTCTATCTTAGAAGAATAGAAGTTGGTGATTTTGTCCGTCAATATTTCATGAGGGACACAAAATCTAGTACTGATGACGGCCTTCAAAAAGAAAATTATTTTTTTCACACTTACATATTTAAGGGGTATGGATTTGGCCCATTTGGAAAAGAATTCGGTCTCTATGAGTATGAACATGAATTTTCTAGTTGTGGCAGGAGGATATAGTCCCAAAACATCCATCACCCAGGAGTTGGATGGCCAAGATTACTTCTCTATATAAAGTCACTCTAGGGGCAGTTTATGAAATTATCATGAACTTGGTTGCAATGGGTTGCTGATGGGTGCGCTCTAAAAGGCTCCGGCGTGCACTTCTTTTATGACAGCATCAGCCTCTTATCCATCAATTCAACTGATAAGGAATCTATCATGGCCTCATTTATAGATAATATTTTCTTAGTTTACCCCATTTTATAATTAAAAATTGGGTTCCCTTTTTGGGACCATCTCCCTTCCAGCCCTATCTGGCGGGAGTTCCCCCTTCCAAGGGTAATTTGAAATGGGAATAATCTAGCTAGTGGTGTGGCTATAAGGATAAAAAATGGGAGTAATTTCTTCAATTTCCTCCGTATTGATATGGATGAATGTAAAGACTATCCGGTAGGTGGCAATGATAATGACTATTTCATTCCATTCTGGATTAGGCGAGGCTATGGCTACATTTTCCAAAATGGTCGAGAAGGGAATTTTTTATGGGGGACATAATTCTACATTGGTTCTGATGGGAATTAGGTCATCAGTTCTCGAAAAAGTTTCATCATGGGAACCAATACTTACTTCATAATGGTATAGTCACCACTAACCTATTTTATTACTATCTCTGAATCACCCTTTATTTTTAGGTGTTTGGATTGCAAATGAAGTTTTAATTTCAGGCCTGTAATGAGGGCCTGATATTCATATTCATTATTAGTGCACCCTCTCAAAAATAGAAATGAGTATGGAAGGATGTCCTTTCAGGGGATACAAGTATAATTCTCAACCCACATTTTTACGATTGAGTTCCTCTATACTTTTCCCTTTCGGTCTTTAGGAGGCACCATTGAAGTACATTTTCTATGTCTGGGGGTACTCCTGGATAGATAACACTTCTTCATCTGGAAGACCATCATCTGGCGGCGTTGTTTCTTCTAAGGGATGCTCGTCTAGGAAGTCCAATAACTTCTGGCCTTTTATTTCCTTCTAGGACCGTGTGTTAAATTGTTTTAGGATGACCACCCATCATGATAGGCACCCATTAAGCATTGTACGGTTGAGGATAAATATGAGCAGGTTACAAAAGGAGACAAGATGGACCTCATGGTGCTACATGTAAAGCCAAAGCTTTTGAACTGCAAAGATTAGGTCTAGATAATTCTTTTAAATTTATAAATACTGAGTTTCCAAATCAGTCATTGTTCGGATGAGGTAATAGAGTTTTTTTCTCACTTTCGGCATTATTCTTCTATGTGAGGAAGGTGCCTAAGGACGTTTTCAAGGTGGTGATGTACAAAATGAGTGGTATATGATCAATTGGTGGCATCAGCACCAGCGGGATTAGGAGGTATCTATTGGTATTTTTAATGATTTTTTGAAATCATTATCCCAATCACACATTTCTCCATTCTTCATGAGCCTGGTGAATGGTAACCATTTACCTGCTAGTTTAGCTATAAAGCTTTGGATGTAGGCGAGGTTCCCCTGGAGACCTTCAACATGGAGAGGATGTGAGGTGGGGACATTCCAAGGATATATTTTGTCTTCTCAGTGTCTACTATGATGTCGTGATGGAATATAAAGAAGATGAAGAATTTTTCCGAGGTAACACCAAAAGATAATTTTAGGGAATTCATCATTAAACTATACTGCTAAAATTATTGAAGACAATTTTAATATCTGACAGGTGGTTTGAGCACTGTCTTGATTTAACCACCCAATCTTTTACATAACACTTAAATAATCATCCCAAAAAGGGATGGAAGATGTGTTGCATGGAGTTCTCGTATGTGGTGCCAACATTTTTTAGACCAAATGGAATCACCTAAAAATACAACACTCCCTAAGGGTCTCTAAAATCCATAGCTTCTTCATATCCTCGGGCCATACAGAACTGGTTGTTTCTAGAATATTCTTCCATGAAAAATAAGGCTTCATATATGGCAGTTTCATCGATCAAAAATTATGTGATCAGGACCGGTAAGTCGTCTTTTGGGAAATAAAGATTATGGTCCATAACATCAATGCATATTCTATTCTATATGTTCTTATTTTTGATAGGGACTATAATATCCATCCAAATAGTATATTGGACCTCCTGTATGAAGTTTTATTTTATAATATTGTCATCATCAGCTTCTATTTTTGAAGCATTCACCTAGTGGATCCTTCTAGTTTCCTACTTATATCCCCAATGATCATCAAGTAAGCCTAGACGATGAGTGACAACATAAGGATTGAGGCCTAGAATTTCTGTGTAGTTCCATGCGAACACATCTCGATTCTTATTTATGAAGGAGGTATATGTCTCCTTCTCCTTTCTAGGAATAACGACACTGATTAGAGTGGTTCTTGGGTCATCTTTGGTGCCCATTTTTATCTCCTTATGTTCATCAATTGTGGTGGATACACCTTCTTTGAATGCATGAGAGGCATCTCTGAGGCCTTCCACCTATTCTTCTTCATCATCAACTTCATATTCTTCATTATTTGATGGAGATAGGATTTTTTAGATGAACACTCTAATGTTTGGAGAGAAATCATATTTCTCTATGGTGAGTAAGGCATGGGTAGTTTGAGGCCCCATGGATGGGTCAAGAGCATCATTGATAGGGATTTTCCTAGCATCATGGGAGTCATCTGACTCTTCCATATCTTTTGACGTGATGGTCATGGTGGAGATCATGCATACAATTAAGTTTGCATCTAACATTTCACTTGTTCATTCAACTTGGTTGATGGGTAGTACATACACTTCCCCAAACTACTGAATGGGGTTGGAAGGATCCATTTTCAATCCATTCGGAACAATAATCTTATCAATTTCCTTGGCAGAATGATGCTTTTAATATGATTCATAGAACCCTGTATTGATAAAATGCGACTCACATGACTCAAGTAGGGATTTCTCAGGGTGCAGTGTCTTGTTTTTCCCATTAGAGAAATATTTAATGCACCGATTGTATGATGATGGAATTACAGCATTATTATGTAGCCAAGGCCTCTATAACATGCCGTGGAAGGATTTACTTTTCCATAATACTAGGAACTCAGAATCTGACACGAGGTCTCTGAGCTGAGTTTTAATCATGATTCATTCCAATGGTTTCTGATGGCTTTATTCATATCCCCGCAGAGTGGTAGTGGAGGGTGTTAAGTTGTCTTTATCATAGCCTAGCCGACGAAGCATTCACAGTGGAAGGAGGTTGAATCTAGATCCATTGTTGATACATATCCTCCATACATTGATTCCATTTATCTTACTGAACACATATAAGGGTGTGATGTTCCCTTGAATTGTTTCATCTTTATCCATGTCTGTGAAGGAGATTGTGGTGTTACAATCTTCGGGATTTGTCTCTATCTGATAGAAATCATCTGCTACTAATTCTAACTCAAAATCCTAAGGAATTAGTAAGGCTTCAAGGTGTGCCTCCCTAAGATATTTGGATAGGATTAACACATCGAATATTGACAGCTTTGATGGTGCTGCATCTAGTTTCTTTATAATTTCATACTTATTCTCTAAAGGTTGGTGCATTCCAGCGTAGGGTTGTGCTTTAATAGACACTTTAGGGGTTTGGGATTTGGACGCATATGGTTCAACCTCTATATTTGGGAATGGTGGCGCTTCATTCTATTCCGGGTTTGGTTGAACTGGTCTGCCTACATTCCCTGGGAGATTTGAAATTTGTTCTTCCCTTAATAAATATTCCAAGATAACTGGGATTCGATTTCTTCCAATGGAGGAGAAGGAGAATTCCAGTTTTGGATGTGGCTGTCGGAGGTTCCATCCATGAGTTTCCGTGATGTTAACAGTTTGACTTATAGCATGGTCGGGAATCTAACTTCTGCCATGATCATGCCTTTTCAGAAACCTCTAGACTTTGTATCCTCTCCCTATAGCTCTCTAGTTCGGTGCAAGGAATTCAGGTTCATTGCCATATTCACCATCCAAGAAGGGGTCCATAATGTGAATGGCATTAATGGAGTCTAAGATCAGTACTTGATCCAACACTATTTCTATCTGACTGTCTCCTTATGATAGTGTTGTTTGGCAGGGTGGTGCCCGTTGTGCCATTTTGTGGGGTGATCCCTATTGTACCAAGTCTGTTGAAATGAAGTTTGATAGTGTCAACACTGACATCAAATTATGTGTCATCCCATCTTCTTCCCCTTTCTTTATATTATTCTATCCTTTAGAGGACTATGAGGCCAAGGAGAATGGTTGTGTTGTATTTGGAACTTTTGGGGGCATAGTTGGTGGTGTTAATGGCACCTGGAAGAATGTGTGGACTCTGTTGAAAATATTTTGAGTCATTCGATTGTCAAAAATTTTCTCCTTATTACTGGGGACTATTTTCCATTCCTCTTCCTCTCTTGAGTGTGAGGTGGAAACATATGCCACTTCTTCCAGTGGTGTGCCCAACATGACTTGCCCGAAATCCACCATCATTTGTAGGAGATACTAGATAATGAATTATTCTTGGATGGTGTGTCCCAGTATTCTATGGTAGGGACAGTAATTTGGATGGTCATCGAGACCCACTTTATTGGATCACATTGACTCCAGTAGCAGGAGCAGATTATAATTCATAGCTGCTATGAAATAGCCATGGACCTGGTCATCTCAGAACAAGTAAAATTTATTTTTTTCCCTTATTCAAACTGATTTCTTTATGAAAATTGTCTCTCATCTTGGAAAGGTGGAGGTAGAAGTTGGCATCCATGGTGTCCTACACTGTTTGGTGGGGGCCTCGAAACTAGATCTGGTTTAGGGGTGGTTTAATCGTGATAGAAGCTGCTTTATCTTTTCAAATTCTTTTCCAAGGGGATGATGGGGCTAATTAAGACATAATATTGGAAATTTGGAAAAAAAATTCTATTCTATAGGAAATTTCGTAGAAATATCTAAACCCACACGTGTACTTCAATCGGATGAGCGGTGTTCACAAATCATCCCAAAGGTTATCGATGCAAATGGTGAGCATTTCATCCTGGGGGAGTGGTCGGTTAAAGGAATAAGTCAGGATTTTCACTCTGGTAATGAAGCGTGAGACTCTTTAATTCTCTCGTAGATTGCAGTTCATGAGATCACATAACATCGCCTTAGGTAGCATCGAACTAAATTGGAAGAAAAACTGTTGTTGGAGGTCCTCTAATCTTGTGATTAAATTGGTTGGCAGTCTAGTACACCATACGAGGGCCATATTTACCTGAATACATTCTGTCTTCATTCCCAATGGGGGGATGTCTTGATATCAATTTGTGGCTATGTTTAATTAGGTTTCCAAACCTGAAGCCAGATTTCATGGGTCTCAGAGCATGGATTCATTTACAAGAATGAGTTCTTGTGGAAAGGAACTTCTTCTGGGATCACCTGTTGACGTTTCACTGGGGGAACACATTTGGTGATGTAGCTCCCTCAATACAACTCATCATTCATTCACCTGATCTCTTTCATTTCATCCTCATTCTTTGAATAACATTCCTCTAGAGTGAAGGGTGCATTTTTAGGGGTAGGAGAAGGTTTTTCATAAACAACCTTGGATTTATTCTTCTCCATGTTGGGGTTTCACATGGGAGGTAATGTCATATAGACTAAGGGGGAACCCAGATTTAGGACCTCTCTCTGGTTCCTGGTATGTACACCATCCAGCTCAGTGTGGGATGCATCTGGGAGGGAACCATCTTCCTTCGTATCCACTCTCACTATGTCATTTCTTATGATATCTGTAGGGTTAAAACTTAATACGTTCACTAAGGCACACCAAATTCAGTGTGGTGTACCCAGTGAAAAATGTCTGGAAGGCCTTCTATGTCCTTTTAGGGACTTTCTCTTTCCATCTTGTGACTTTATTTAGGTTTCTTGGTAATTATTGACCCAAAGGGAGCCCTGGTCAGACCTTGTAACATGCATTTATCTCAGAGGGTGCGAACCATGAAAATGGGTGGAACGAGTGACTCATATTGCCATTGTTTGTACTATAAGGTAAAATATAGATGTCTGGTGTGCATGGAATTGAGTTAAAAATTCCACTATCCCTACAAGCTAGGGGTTTTCCCATTCTTTCATCGATGAAATATATCATGGATTTGTGGGTCTTACTTGGGAATTTTGATTTAAAAATTCACCCAACCCTAGGGGATGGGGTTGTTCCCGCATTACAGTAGAAACCGCCACTAATTATGACTTATCAATTTTATGTACTCTTGCTCTGATGAGAGATGAGTTTGTCATTTGGCCTACACAAAGTCTATAGTCTTTTAAAGATGTTATCACTGATTTCTAGTTGGATACCCTCTAGCGGGATGTCTGTTAGATATTCTTGGTTTCATGACTTAGAATCTTTTCGATGGCTTGATCTCTTCGGCCTTGACACTTTTGAGACTTACTCCAGGTTGATTTTTGTTGAGAATCCTATATTTCCTATGTAGGGGTTTCATTTGATTACTGCCTTTGGGTGATAACATTGCAGTATTTCATTTCCAATGAAATTTTCTAGACGTGATGTGGGGTGAAGTGTAGTGATCCATGTTCTACCCCATCTCCAAATGTGGACTCTAGATTGGCCATCACCCATGAGGGGATCCAACTTATGAATTGCATGGAGTATATCTAGATCATGGTATTTCTTTCACCTTTCTTATTGTGGTTTCTATGCGGATGGGAGGGCTTCCAAGTAGATTAGATTTCTAATCTTCAATAATGTGTTGACATGGTTTTCATACCCTTCGTTGGGTATAAATTTTTCTTCCAACTGACATAGAGTTTCCAATATATTATGGAGAAAGTCATGTGTTCATTCCTAAAAAAGATATATGGGTATTTCAAAGTGAAAAGTGTTCGTAGGCCAATACCTCACTCCTATATTATCCTTATACAGTTTTCTTCTCACAAGAAACATATCATACAGTTATTCTTTCAGAGGCTCCCCTACTTTATAGGACTAGATCAAAAACTTCTAAATAATTTTGTTCCATGCAACCGGGATTGTGGGATCCTCATCGATTTGAGGATGATGTAGGGGTGGCTCAAAAGAGGAGTGTGGCCACGTGACATCCTCTAGATGAGAAAGAATATCACAGGTTATAGACAAAGTTCTCGATATGTCTTACTCAATCATTCCGAGTTCCTAGGCATAGAAAGGTTGTCTCATTTTTTTCCAAAAATGGGAGGGCCTTCTTTCCAACAAGAATTTTGATTGCTGGGAGGGCCTTTGCAATGACCATCGTCATTGTGAGGACTACCATCTTGACATGATACTAGGATCCAAGGAGAATTTCTACAGTCTACATCCTATGGAGGGCCTTTAGGATGTAATGAAATGAGGGGAGGACCTTCACATTCTTGACATTAATATGGGGAGGTCCTTCACATAAACTACCATTGCAGGTAGGTCATTTGCAATGACTGTCATTATGGTGAGGATTACAATCGTTACATAATGTCAGACTATAGGGAGAAACATATCTATAGCATATACCCTGGGGAGGACCATCAGGGTGGATGATAGCATGGGGAGGCCCGTCTTTCCATCTGATCTTTAGTACATGGGGAGGGATACCTCGACGCACATTAGGAGATAGGCTCTCGTTATTAATCATTCCTAGGCCACGGTGTGAACCCTTGTTGGTGCTATGTGGAGGACCTTCAGAGATACTGGTAGCGCATTGCATGGAGGGCCTACGAAATTGTTACTACCACTTCCTTAATTTCGTAATGAACTAATAGATTCTTGAGCCTTTATAGATAAATGTTTGAGGGTGTCAAGAACCCCAGCTTCCATCAGAGCAGAGTCATGTATGTGCTCTCCATTCTCTAATTTCCTTTGGCACATTTCATATTTGAACGCACTCTTATGGGTAAACAGGGACATCTGCTATTTTTAATGGCCTTATTATACATGTCCATGTCTTTTTGGGTCCCGTGATATTGTTGGGATATGCCGACAGATATATTGAGTTTCGGAAATGATATATGCCTGCCCTCGAGCATCCACCATGTTGGATTAGCATCCCCTAGTTGGAACCTTTATTTGTTCCCTATCTGGTTATCTGTATATCATAGGATATTATCATCGACCATCTTGGACTCAAGAAGGGATGCATAACTACTCTGGAGTGACTATCTCATTTTGTGAGTGAGTCATTCCATTCGAGGAAATTGGGTCGTGGGCACGATTTCCAACCATTCCCGCCAATATAGTAATGACTTGGTATGTTCGGATGATATGGTCAGAGATCGACGTCTGATCTTCCATCATTTCCCAGATGTTTTGAGATACATCTTTGGATGGAATGGTTATGAAGGTCCATTCTGATGTCTGTAGCATGAATTTTTTCCTTCCCCAGTCCTCCATGAGTTTCTAGTAGATACTGACAGTTCTTATGTTCTGGGACAGAGGAATGATTTTTTCATCGGTTTTCTTCTCCAGTTTCCACTGTAATTAACTTGGGGTATTTATATCAAAGAGTTATGATTTTCATATTCTCACTTTCCCCTATATTTCTCTCACATGATTTGTATGAATCCGCATGAATTTGACATCACACATATTTTCTTGCCGCCCTATTTAGATAGTGGTCTTGATACAAATTATCATGTACTTGTGCATGCGTGTAGCCAATTGCTTCCCAATTTAGATGTAATTATTGAAATGCATTAGAGGGTGTTTGTGCTAGTGTATATATTGTTTCCTCCCTATTTAGTGGATGGGCTTGTTGTGCCTCGGCTGATATCAGCATCTACATATAGTTTTTCCCTCAGTATGCAAAGAGGGATTGACTAGCACCAGTAGTAATGAGCATGTGCTCGTATTGTGGCTTCCTATTTCTACGGTGGGGTTGAGTAGAGGGGGTAGAGTCATATGAATTCCCATTGAATTTCATTGTGGTAGTATGACAGATTTGATCCTCAAGAATTAGGGTGATAGTGTGTTTCTGATTATATATTAGCCTCCTTAGCGGGTAGACTGAGGGGCCTGGGTCTCTGGGACTTTATCAGGATCCCTCTGCATAAGGTCCTCTTTTACAGGGGGAGGTTATAACGACCATTACATTACAAACATTATTAATACATCAAAATTTATGTACACTTATTACAACATATAACAAAACCCTGAAAGGACCGTATAGGTATAGAGTCTTTAGAAACTGGGAAACATAAACAACTGGTTCATAAATCATTTATGTTGTCTCCCATTTATTTCATCATATCTAGAGTCCCTTTTGGGAATATCCTACTTAATAACATTCTTACTTACATGGGGAAAGAAAACATACAAAAAGGGTGAGTTCAAATGATCAGTAAGGGTAAACAAAAGAAATATCAATCACATCATATTCATAAGAACATAACATTTTTGAAATCTTAACCTGCAAAAGAGATCATAATTTCATAACATGGGATAAATCATAGTAGTGAAATGTAATCCCAATAATCATAACATAAAACATGAAACTTTGTGGCATACACACATAATAATAAAGAATCATTTCTTATTAGTGAAGAATCATTTCCAATACTATCTTAACGGATAAAGTCCATTTTTTAACCGAGTTCACTCTTCGTTTCAATCCTGTTTCACTGAACCTGTTTAACCTACCATTCCTGCCATGTCTATCTCATGAGATATAAATCTTTACCCAATGCATTGGAGGGAGATATAGGTCCCACCCATCTCATAATGATACCATTCTTATGTGTGCCACAAAATCATAAATCATACATCATTACATAACCCATGTAATAAAAATGGGATTCTTAAACATCATGTCATCATAACATAATCCATAAAAGGATATCGTAAAAATAATAACATCATAAAATAATCAAATCAATGTAAAAAAATAGGGATAGAATCATAACCCTATATTATCGTAGATGGAAAATAATTTTGATAAAACACTTGAACTCCATTCTTGAGGAAAATATCCTTTCTACTTCAGAAACATTTTTTCTTTATTATCATATCATACAATTTTAAAATAGAAGAAGTTGATTAAAAATAAACATGAAAACATGTAATGTAATATTCATGGAAATAATATTGTATGAAATCATAAAATCCATTCATGTCGTATAAGTTAAAAAATCTTTCTTCTCGTACTTTGGCCGGAAAAGTAAAAAAGTACCTCATATGAAAAACGACAAAAGATTACATTCATATCCATTATTAAAAACTCACCGAAGGGTAAAATTGGATTTAAAAAAATTTATATGGATTTAGATATTAATTATTGAGGAAACATGGATGTCGATGATAAATATTCCCCAGTAAATTCTGAAGTATAAACAATCTCAGATAAAAAAATGAGATTAGGAGATTTTCCATTACCTTAGGTCTGATTTGCTTCGTATGTTTCTGAACCTTCTGTATAATGATTTAAATAATTTCATTTACATATTCCAGAATCATATTAAATTTTATGATATCATATATGGTCATATTCTTAGCTTCTTATTAATAATATTTCATTGCTACTTGTTATTCGGGTGTTTATTACATTTTGTTCTTATGCGTGTTTTGTCGAATAAATTCTCAGTATTATTTTTAGGTTATAGATACCTCATTTAAAGAATGGTATTAGTGTAATATATATCATATTTCTTCATTAAATTCATTTATATAATCATTATGCAATGAAGATCATGTAGAACGAGTCACATCACATCATGGAGACGGTATTCTGTACGTACGCACGAGCAATGATATCATTCCCATGATCATGGAATTGTATTGGAGTGTATGTATACTATTTCAGAATCAATATAAATTTAAAATAATCATATATAGTCATTATTTACACCATTATACCAATCCATGTAAGGTGGAGGTGGAAAATAGATTACACCACGGCGTGGAGACGGTATTCCGTACGTACGCAGGCGCGGTGATTTCATTTTCCATAGGATGGATAGATGGTGAAATACGGTTGTTTCATACATATAATAACATATCAGTATATTAGTGATACTTATGTTATTACTTGATAATGAAACAACTAAAGAAGAAGAAGTGGAAGAAAAAATAAAGTTGAAATAATCGGTAACGGACATTACCTCTTCTTTGAAGCGCCTCTTTGAGACCTACTTTTAGGGAACTTAAATTGGTATTTGAAGAAGACCAGGACATCTAGGATGTTTCTAGGGAAGTGTCGAAGAGAATTTGGCTAGGGTTGGCCGAGCTTGAAGGCTCAATGTGGTGTGACGAAGAGAGGGAGGAGGTACCCTTTTATAAGGGAGGAGAGGGGTACCTTTGGAAAAACTAAATATACTATTTTATTATAAAGTCATATTTGGTTTTTAATAGCTCCAAATTGATTTATTTCTAATATAAGGAGGGTATGGGTCTAAATCCTCTCATCCAATATAATGTAGACATGTTTAGGTTTCTATTTTAACCTTACCATTTAGATTTAACTTTAAGTTAGATAATTTAACTTTTACCGTGTCTTCTTGTTTTCTTACACTCTATGGTTAATTAACATACTATAACAAGCCAAAAGAACACCAAGTTGTTTATTATTAATATATATAACCTTATCTAAGTCATTTTTCCAAACCTTATATTTTTAATAAAAAACATAACAATTAATAATATAATATTTTTTTTAGAAACTATTTTATGTCAATTTTGAAACTATTTGGTAATTGATTTTTGTGAAAATCATAACAAAATTATTAGATCACAAAAAGTAAATTAAATCAATACTGACATGTCCTATTAACCTAGAAAATTATTTTAATTCATAAAAAGTCTTAGATTACATTTATTTGGGTATTTATAACATCAATTATGTCAATATTTCATTAATAAGATAATTACTGTATCATCATTGTGTCAAAAATAATGTAAATAATATATAGTCTAAAAATTACAAATAAAATACCATTATGTTGGAATGATTTTTATCTTTTTAAGGAATTTTTATAGTCGAATTTATCTTATGTATAACCCATTTATTAAAAATGATTTACTTATTAAACTTTGATTTTAACTATTTTAACCCTTCTTTAAATAAATTAATATTAAATGTCCTAATCAAATCCAAGTAGGCCTAAATGGTCATATATTATTCCAACGGTTGTTTTGGGTCGAATTAAACTTATCCAATAGAATTAAGACATGTGTTGTGGTATTAATAATATCATTTTTACCCTTAATTACCCTATTTACTTTTAACCGTGGTAAATAAAAGTAAAAGTTACTATTCACCAAAAATTATTTTCATCTCCTTGAACCACATTTTACATACTGACATCAACCATGTCTCTTGAATTTTTAAAATTCCATTCGAAAAAGCGGTAAAATTATGTTTTATGTAAATTTTCAAATTCTCCTAGGAGGTGGGTAAAATACAGTCAAAAGTTCAATAAAATTTTTATATATCTAAAATTATTATAAAATGACTCCATTGAATTTCATTGAACTTATATAGGTATTATTTATCAATTTTGACCTAAAATAAATTTAAATAGAATAAATAATTATTTTAATAAAAATTCAATTTTTAAATAGTAACCCAGTGTTTTCAATATTCATCAAAAATTGAATGTTTTCAGAAAAATACAAAAATTTCACCCTAGGATAATTTTGATATTAAAAATCCAAAAATAAAGTCCATTTTGAAAAATAAAATTTACAAAATTTCAAAAAGTGGTTATTACTATTCATAACGGCTAGTTTTAATAATATTTTAATAGCATATCGTTGTTTAGTTAAACTCGGTATTATATACAACGCAAGCTATCGAGGAAGGCCGCAGTTGCATGTAAAGCAAGCCAAGATAGTGTTATGCATAGTGAAAGATTCATTTGATGATTTATATAACATAAAAAAAATATTTCTCATAAAATTCTCGGGTGTTACATTCTACCCCCCTTAAAAGGAATTTCTCCCTCGAAATTCGTCACTTTGTAACGAACAGATGAGGATACCTCTCCCTCATCATTTCCTCAAGCTCCCATGTAGTTTCTTCTAATTGGTGGTTCCTCCATAAAACGTTCACTAATCGAGTGGTCTTGCTTTGTAGGATTTTTTCGCTATGATCTAGAATCTCTATCGCCTGTTCTTCATAAGAAAGATCTTGCTCCAGCAGTACAACTTCTTAGCTAAGTACATGTGAAGGATCAGGTATGTACTTTCTCAGAAGAGATACATGTAAAACATCGTGAACATGGGAGAGATTTGGTGGAAGCGCCAATCGGTAAGCTACCTTCCCAACAAGATCCAGTATTTCGAATGGACCGATATATCTAGGGCTCAGCTTTCCCTTCTTTCCAAATATCATTACTCTATTCCAAGGAGATATTCGTAAGAACACTTTATCACCCACTTCAAACTCTAGGTCTTTTCTTCAGTTTTCGGCATAACTTTTTTGTCGACTCTGAGCTGCTCTTATGTGTTGTTGAGTAGATTGGACCTTTTCTTCCATCTCATCAACAAGATCAGGTCCTAATAGCTTTCTTTCCCCAACTTCATCCCAACAAGTTGGAGTCCTGCATTTCTTTCCATAGAGAGATTCATATGGATCCATCTGAATACTGTAGTGAAAGCTATTATTATATGAAAATTCCACCAAAGGTAGGTGTTGATCCCAACCACCTTTTAAATCCATAGAGCAAGCTCTCAACATATCTTATAGAGTTTGAATTGTCCTCTCAAACTGACCATCTGTCTAAGGATGATAAGTAGTGCTGAAACTCAACTCTGTATCCAGATTATGCTGAAGATTTTTCCAAAACATCGAGGTAAATCTCGGATCCCAATCAGATATAATGGAAAGTGGTACTCCATGCAATCTTACCTCATCCATTACATATATCCTGGAAAGCTGATTTAGAGAGAAATCATCTCTAATAGTAATGAAGTGTGCAGACATTGTAAGACGATCAACTATGACCCAGATAGCATTATTGCCTTTGGATGTTTTAGGAAGTCCATTGACAAAGTCCATAGTGATGTTCTCCCATTCCCATTTAGGTATGGGTAATGGTTGTAACATCCCCTTAAACTTCTGTCTCTCAGCTTTAATTTGTTGACAAACTAAGCATCGAGAGAAATATTCAGCAACATCTCTTTTCATTCCATCACACCAGAAGTACTCTTTCAGGTCCCTATACATCTTCGTGCTTCCAGGATGAATATAGAATGAAGAACTATGAGCCTCATCCAGCAGCTCCTTCATTAATTCAGGGATGGGAGGAACACAAACCCGATTCCTGAACCTTATTATTCAATCACAATCAAGGCTGAATTCAGGAACATTTCTCACCTTCTTTTATAACTCTACATCTTCTTTCTATGCCTCTTTAATCATCAAATGTATAGATGGTTGAACATTCATTTTAGAAAGATGCAATTTTTCCCCTTTAATTATAATTCAAAGATCCATCCTTTGTAAATACATAAATATTGGATCTTTTGTGATCCACATCATGGATAAGCTAGCATGGTCTTGTTAACTTAATGCATCTACCACCTTGTTTGCTTTCCCATGGTGTTAATGAATTGAGCAGTCGTAATCCTTAATCAACTTCAAACATCTTCTTTGGCGCATATTCAGTTCCTTTTGTGTGAAAATATACTTTAAACTTTTATGATCAGTATAAATATCACACATTTCTCCATAAAGATAATGCCTCCAAATATTTAATGAAAATATTACCGTAGCTAACTCCAAATCATGAGTTGGGTAATTTTTCTCATGGATTTTAAACTGTCGTGAGGCAGAAGCTATCACCATATCATTTTTCATAAGAACACACCCTAAACCCTTCTTAGATGCATCAATGTAGATCAAAAACCATTATCCACTACAAGGAAGTGTGAGTACAGGTGCATTGGATAACCTTCTTTTCAATTCCTTGAAATTCTCTTCACATTCCTATGTCCACACGACCATAACTCCTTTTCGAGTCAACCTGGTGAGTGGATTAGATAATCATGAAAAATCTTTCACAAAACATCGATAATATCAAGCCAAACCATGAAAACATCGAATCTTAGTTACTGTTGCTGGTCTCGACCATCTTTGGATAACCTAGGTTTTTGCTGGATCCATAGATATCCCCTATTTTGAGATTATGTGACCAAAAAATGCAACTTTTTGAAGCCAAAATTCCCAATTTGGAAATTTGGAATAAAGCTTCTCCCTTCTCAGGGTCTTCAATACAATTCACAAGTGATCTACATGTTCTTCCTTGCTTTTTGAATAGAATAATATATCGTCTATAAAGACTACCAAAAACTAATCAAGATAGTCTCTAAAGACTCTATTCATCAGATCCATGAAGATAGCAGGGCCATTAATAAGACCAAATGGCATCACTATAAATTCATAGTGTCCATACCTTGTACGGAAATCCATCTTTGGTATATCCTCCCTTTTTAACCTTAATTGATGATACACTGAATGAAGATCAATCTTGGAAAAGTATTGAGCTCCACGTAGTTGGTCAAATAATTCATCAATGCGCAGAAGATGATATTTGTTCTTGATAGTGATATTGTTAAGTTCTCGATAATAAATGCAGAGTCTCATTGATCCATCTTTCTTCTTAACAAACAGAACAGGTGCTCCCCAAGGTGATGCACTAGGGCGTATGAATCCTTTATCAATATTCTCATGGAGTTGCTTATTCAATTCTTGCAACTCAATTGGGTCCATTCTATAAGGTGTCCTTGAAATAGGCAAAGCACCCGGCACGAGTTCTATTGAAAACTCAACTTCACGATTTGGTAGAAGACCCAACAATTCCTCCGGAAAGACATCGTCAAACTCACATAAAATGGGCATATTTTTAATCATGAGTTTCTATCCAACCATTTCAGATAAATAACCTTCATTTAGTGTAATCAAGACCCATAAGATGGAAAAAATTTCCACTGGAAGGTAATATTCATCCTTGAATTGATAGACAACCATAGACTGATCTGGAATATGAAATGTGACTTCCCGTATTTGGAAATTGATATGAGCTCCATATAATGAAATCCAATTCATACAAAGAATCACATGAAATTCCACTATAGGAAGGATCACAAGATTTGCAGGAAGCACATTCCCGCAAACTTTAATCAGAGAACAATTATAAACATTAGATGCGACTGTTGTGCCATTAGGGGTTGTCATAGAAAACTCAACATCTAATTGTTGAGGTAATACGGTGATACCCTTAGAAAATTCTTTAGAAATAAAAGAGTGGGTGGATCAAGAATCAAATAAAACATTTTCTACTTTAGAGTGGATGGTAAGTGTACCTTTACCACTTCGTTATCATATTCCACATCGCTGATAGAAATTGCATGTGACATTCCTTTATCATTAGCCGTAAGATTTCGTTGGTGTCGATCATCATCAACAACCCTTTGATTAGGGCATTGATTAGCATAATGCCCCATTTCCTTACACTTGTAACATTGAAGTGTAGGAGGTGAACTATGTGTAGACTTTTCTTTTTTCACATCACTAGACATATTCTTCCCATCATTGCGGCATTCAAATGCTTGATGACCGTACTATCCACATTTGAAACATTTACTTGTCCCTTTAATACAACTCCCACCATGTTTTCTTCCACACATTGAGCATATGGGAAATTCATCTTCTTTTCTATGTGCTCTTTATATTTTCCTTTGAATTCCATTTTCCTCTTCTTATCAAACCCATATGACTGATGGGTTACTCCAATCACCATCTCAACTTTGAGAGAACATCGAAAGATTTCCTTGTAGCTATTGAAGTCCCTTATGGCTAACTCCCTTCAAAGACTTGGTTTTAAGCCACTAAAGAATCGATCGATCTTACTCTCAGGTTGGATAATAATACCAAAAGCATACCTTGCAAGTCTTGTAAAATTTGCTTCATAGGTACCAACAGATTCATCATTCTTTTTCTTTAGTTCAAGAAACTACTTCCCCATCTTTTTTCGAAGAATACGTGGGAAGTAATTATTGAAAAATAAGTTCTTGAACTCGTCCCATTCCATGGACTCAATTTCATCTCATGGACTCATATTCTTGATAAGATTCCACCATTGATCACAATCTCCTTCCAAACGATACACTGCTAAGATGACTTTATCATGTTCAGAACATTGAAGAACTGATAATATCTTTTCATTAGTAATAATCCATTATTCAACAACTAATGGATCAGTAGACCCGCTGAATGAAGGTGGACGCAGCCTCATGAAGGATTCAACATAATCTTCCTCCTTCCATTGCTCATTTGGAAGTCTTGCATGATTCATACCTTGAGAAAGTTGTGTGAGCATGGCTACCGTATTTTTCATTCCATCTCCCATAACGTTTGGTTGATTAGGGGGAAAATCATTGCATTTCCCATCACATTCCTCATTAACACGGTTCCTTCGAGTTCTAGCCATTGACTAAAACCAAGAAGAATAGTGTGAGAAACACTAATTATAATAGGAATAACACATAATCAAGAATAAAATTTCACACTTAAGTTCTTATCATAGGTTGTTCATGGCCATTTCTAAAGCACTAAGATTGTGTTCTATGCTTAGACTTATCCTTATGGTTCTTACTAAGGCTTTCACATCCTAGTTTCCAAAGGTTGACTATACCTTTCCTCTTATACCAACTATAATGACCCACACTTTACATACATTGTTAATACTTAAAAATTGATGTACACTTATTAAAACATATAACAAAACCATGAAAGGACCATATAGGTATAGTGTCTTTAGAAACTGGGAATCATAAACAACTGGTTCATAAATCACATACGTTGTCTCCCATTTATTTCATCATATCTAGAGTCCCTTTTTGGAATGTCCTACTTAATAACCTTATTCCTGACCTGGGGAAACAAAACATACAAAAAGGGTGAGCTCAAATGCTTAGTAAGGGTAATCAAAAGAAATATCAATCACATCATATTCATAAGAACATAACATATTGGAAATATTAACCTGCAAAAGAGATTATAATTTCATAACATGGGATAAATCATAGTAGGGAAATGTAATCCCAATAATCATAACATAAAACATGAAACTTTGTGGCATACACACATAATCATAATGAATCATTTCTTATTATTCAAGACTCATTTTCAAGACTATCTTAGTGAACAAAGTCCATTTCTGAACCGAGTTCACTCCTCGTTTGAGTCCTGTTTCACTGAACCGGTTTAACTTTCCGTTCCAGCCATGTCTATATCATGAGATATAAATCTTTAACCAATGAAATGTTGGTAGATATAGGTCCCAAACATCTCATAATGATACCATTTTTATGTGTTCCACACAGTCATAAATCATACATCATTGCATAACCCATGTAAAAAAAATGGGATTCTTAAACATCACGTCATCATAACATAATCCATAAAAGGATATCATAAAAATAATTCCATCATAACATAATCAAATCAATTTAAACAAAATAGGGATAGAAACAGAACACTATATTATCTTAGATGGAAAATAATTTTGATAAAACACTTGAACTCAATTCTTGAAGAAAATTTCCTTTCTACTTAAATTTTGTTCCTTTGTTAACATATCATACAATTTTAAACTAAAAGAAGTTGATTAAAAATAAACATGAAAACTTTTAATGGAAGATTCATGGAAATAATGTTTTATGAAATCATAAAATCCATTCACGCCGTATAAGTTAAAAAAACATTCTTCTCGTACTTTGGCCAGAAAAGTCAAAAAGTACCTCATATGAAAAATGAAAATAGATTCCTTTCATATATTTTACTAAAAACTCACCAAAGGGTAAAATTGGATTTAAAAAATTTTAGAAGGATATAAATATTACACATTGAGGAAAAATTGATGTGGATGATAAATATTCCCCAGTAAATTCTAATGTGTAAACAATCTCGGATAAAAAAATGGGATTGCGAGATTTTCCCTTACCTTAGGTCTGATTTGCTTCGTAAGTGTCCGAACCTCATGTATAATGATTTAAATAATGTCATTGACTGATTCCAGAATCATACTCATTGTTATGATATCATATGTGGTCATATTCTTAGCTTCTTATTAGTAATAATTCATTGTTACTTGTTATTCGGGTGTTTATTACTTTTTGTTCTTATGCGTGTTTTGTCGAATAAATTCACATTATTATTTTTAGGTTATAGATACCTCATTTAAAGAACGGTATTAGTGTAATATATATCATATTAATTCATTAAATTCATTTATATAATCATTATGCAATGAAGATCATGTAGAACGAGTCACATCACATCTTTGAGACGGTATTCCGTATGTACGCACGAGCGATGATATCGTTCCCATGATCGTGGAATTGTATTGGAGTGAATGTATACTATTTAATAATAAATATAAATTTCCAATAATCATATATAGTAATTATTTACACCATTACACTCATCCAATTACGGTGGTGGTGGAAAATAGATTACACCATGACGTGGAGACGGTATTCCGTACGTACACACGCGCGGTGATTTCTTTTTTCATAGGATGGATAGATTGTGAAATAGGGTTGTTTCATACTTATAATAACATTTCAGTATATGAGTGATACTTATGTTATTACTTCATAATGAAACAACTAAATAAGAAGAACTAGAGGAAGAAATAATGTTGAAAGAATCAGTAACAGACATTACCTCTTCTTTGAAGTGCTTCTTTGAGACCTCCTTTTTGGCCACTAAAATTGGTGTTTGAAGAAGACCAGGACCTCTAGGATGTTTCTAGTGAAGTTTCAAAGAGAATTTGGTAGGTTTTGGCCAAGATTGAAGGCTCAATGTGGTGTGAGGAAGAGAGGGAGGAGGTGCTTTTTTATAAGGGAGGAGAGGGGCTCCTTTGGAAAAACTAAAAATATTATTTTATTATAATGTCAAATTCGGTTTTTAATATCTCCAAATTGATTTATTTATAAGTTATGTTGGGAATGGGTCGAAATCCACTCATCCAATATAATTTAGGCAAGTTTAGGTTTCTATTTAAACCTTATCATTTAGATTTAACTTTAAGTTAGATAATTTAACTTTTACAGTGTTTTCTTGTTTTCTGACACTATAAGGTTAATAAACTTAATATAACAAGACAAACGAACCCCAAGATTTTTATTATTAATATATATAACATTATATATGTCATTTGGATGATCCTTATATTTTTAGGAATAAAATAACAATTAATAATATAATATTTTTTTAAAAAAATATTTTATGTAAATTTTGACCCTATTTGGTAATTAATTATTGTGAAAATCATAACAGAATTATTAGTTAGAAAAAAGTTAATTAAATCAATAATAACATGTCACATTAACCTATAAAATTATTTTAATTCTTAAAAAGTCTCATATTAAATTTATTTGGGTATTTATAACATTAATTATGTCAATATTTCATTAATTAGATAATTACAGCATCATCATTGTGTCATAAAAAAATAAAATTATTTAATGTCTAAAAATTATAAATAAAATACTATTATATATTAAATATTTTTATATTTATAATTAATGTTTATAGTCGAATTTATCTTATGTATAAACCTATATTAAAAATCATTTACTTATTAAACATTGATTTTAACTATTTTAACCCTTCTTTAAATAAATTAATATTAAATGTTATACTAAAATCCAAGTGGGCCTAAATGGTCATATTTTATTCCTATGGTTGTTTTGGTCCAATTATAATTATCCAATTGAATTAGGACGTGTGTTAGGGTAATAATAATATCATTTTTACCCTTAATTACCCTATTTACTTTTAACCCTGGTAAATAAAAGTAAAAAGATACTATTCACCAAAAATTATTTTCATCTCATTGAACAACATTTTACGTACTGACATAAACCGTGTCTCTCCGATTTTTGAAATTCCCTTCATAAAATTAGTAAAATTATGTTTTATGTAAATTTGCAAATTCTCCTAAGAGGTGGGTAAAAGACGGTCAAAAGTTCAACAAAATTTTTATATATCTAAAATTATTATGAAATGACTCCAATGAATTGAATTGAACTTATATAGGTATTATGTATCAATTTTGACCTAAAATAAATTTAAATAAATAAATAATTATTTAAATAAAAAGTCGATTTTTAAATAGTAACCAAGTGTTTTCACTATTCCTAAAAAATTTAAAGTTTTCAGAAAATTACAAAAATTTCACCCTAGGCTAATTTCGATATTACGAATCCAAAAATGAAGTCCATTTTGAAAAATAAAATTTAAAAAATTTCAAAGAGATGGTATTACTATTCATAACGGCTAGTTTTAATAATATTTTAATAGTATGTCGTTGTTTAGTGAAACTCGGTATTGCGTACAACGCAAGCTATCGAGGAAGGCATCAGTTTCTTGTAAAGAAAGCCAAGATAGTGTTGTGTGTAGTGAAATATTACTTTGATGATTTATATAACATAAAAACAAAATATTTCTCATAAAATTCTCGGGTGTTACAGAGGTCTGGTTGTCCGGTGTCAACAACAACATTCTCTCGCAGGGGCCCATGAGTAGGACCCCTGTGTAGTTTATATGAGTTTGTTTGCATAGAATTAAACTACCTCCATAAAATAAGGGAGGTAATCATTGTCACATTCATGGGACATGCTCCCGAAATGTTTTGAGACATCCATCCTAGTCACCCTGTGCTGGGGTTCCAACCACGGCTGAGGAGGCATCTTGAGGACTTTTGCAGACTTGAGGGCTTTCCTCGTAGCCTCCAGCATGGGGAGAGTACCATTAAAGTGGTACTCTTTGTTCAGCATGTTGGATACCCATCATTGAAGATGGTGGGTAGGCAAGAGGGTCTACATCTTCATTGAGGCCCCAGCCACCTGCGGGGTCACTGATGTGCCTGTCTATATTGGTTATCGTGATGTAATTTGGATCTAAGGTTTCTCTGTGAGAACCTACAACATATATATATATATATATGACCTGAAGTCAACAAAACCTTGTCAATGTATAATTCTTTTAAACATGTTCACATCTGATGTTCCAGCTTGACCCCCTTCCCCTTTTCTTCTGTCGTGGGGAGAAATGACAGGAGTGGGGTATGATGACCACCTTGGTTTAGAATTCTTGTTTGGTTTGCCATTTTTTCCTCCTCCGAGGTGGCACATTGGTCATGTTCCGGGGTGAACAAAATGGTCTGACACATAATATCCTTTTATTTCTATTATCATTGGGGTAGAACTGCCACATTTGTTAAGGATTCACATCGGGTTCACCATTTTTATTCTGCCTATAAGGTGGCACATTTCACACATACAGAGGTGAAAAAAGTGGTTCGATGTGCAGTACCCTTTTTTATGTTATCATTAGGGTAGAACCTCTACCTTGGTTATGGATACATGTCGAGTTCACCATTTTAGTTTTTCCTCTGAGGTGGCATGTTTTGCGCATACCGGGTGAAAAAACGGTTCAATGTTTAGTATTCTTTTGTGGATGTTATCATTATCATAAAACTGCAACCTTGGTTAAGGATTCACGTCAGGTACACAATTTTTGTTCTTCCTCCGAGGTTGCACGTTCGCGTGTACCAGGATGAAAAAAATGGTCTGACGTGAAATATCCATCTGTATCTATTCTCGTTAGGGTAAAACTACCACCTTGGTTAATTATTCACATAGTGTTCACAATTTGTGTTCCTCCTATGAGTTGGTGCATTTCGGGTGATGGTGAAATAGTCCAATGAGGATCATCACCCGTCCCACTTTCCAGATATAGTTTCATATCAAATTCAATATTTATTTTTTGTTGACAAATTCTATGTAAGTATCCTTTATAATAAGGTTGGATTAACCCCATGGGGACTGGGCAATTCCCCCCTTTTTCATTGTGATATAGAATCCATAGTCATTCAGTCCCAATGGACGATTGCATGGGGTCACGTACTTGTGCAATCAGTCCCCCTCGAATATAATTTCATCGGATAGACTCCAACAGATTTATTCATTGAGCTAGAAACACCCAATGTCTATAGTATCCACGATTCATGTATATTCTTTCCAAATGCATGCGCTCGTGGATTTCTGATTCATCCAACGACACTTGATGACTCTATTGGTCGAGAGGATGGGAACTCAGGCTCATTGCACCCTTCCGAGGGAGGATTATTTCCTATTTAATGACTATCATATAGATTTATTTCATATTAAAATGTTCATGAATCCTTGGTTCATTCCTAAAGAGTGTGTCCATGAGCTACCCTTTATTTGGAAGATCGTCATAGGCATGCATATATTTGATGCTATAGAGGTACTGCTGATTTTATCCATACAATAGGGCGGTCTGGAGTTTATCATTATCTAGGGGGGAAGAAAGGTGATTTGTTGTTGGGATCAGACCCATGAGATGGATTTCCTATGTATCCTTGAGAGAGAAATAAGAAACCCCATTGTTTGGATGTGCTTGGGCTTATGCGTGGAGGCTTCCCTTTAAAGGAGACATGATTTAGTGGATACTTAATCAGAGGGCACCCTTTTGAGATCGGTCCTTCAAGAAGGCGTCCTGTGTATCCCCGTTTGATCAGGAAATAGAGTACACGTATTTTTGATGAGTGGATTTTGTAATCTTCACAAACCTCTAATCCCACATGAGTAATACTCGGTGTGAGAAACAATATGATGTTAAAGATTCAAAAAATCACATGCTTCCTCTCCTTCTGGAGGGAGAGGGAGAGCCTATAGTGGATGAAGTCGGGGTGACCATGGGTGAGGGTGCAGAACAAAGATCATTTTTATGTGAAATGACATTAAAGTTCATACTGCCCTACCTAAAAATATTGGGGACATAACTCAGTGGTAGGGCCCCTAAATACGTTCTGTGAAAGGGGAGGAGTTTTGACTTTGTCAAAAGAGAAACAAACATAACTCTTTTGACTGATCTCTATTCTTAATTGAATGTAAAATAAAGTGAACACCATTAATCCCAAGAACAAGGAGGTTCATGTTGGCATCCCATGGTTGGACATTGGGTTACCATGGTATTGTATGCCCAAAATAATTCCCAAGCCTAAACTGTTGTGGGTAGAGCCGTCGAGACTCCACTTACCATGGGTATGTAGACACAACGGGGCATACTGATGCACCCGATGGCCTGATCATACGGGTCTGATGGCTTTGGAGGAGGATTTGTCCTGATGTTTGAGAACTGGTTCGTAGAGGGATTATGGAGGACTAGACGGTAATGGAGGGTTGAGGTTGGAATAAAAGGAAATAATTCCTGAAAATACCCCATTTCGTGTACCGTTTTCATAGGAAGGATAGGGTAAGCTCCGGATATCATAGTGGTATGCGGGCAGAGGTGTCATTTATGTACTGATGCAGTATGCAGGCATGGGTATAGATCACCATGTACCATAGTGGTACATGGCTGATCATGCAGCTTTGGGTTCCATCCGCGTACTGATGCACTACAGGGCACTATGTTTTGTCTGCGTAGCGGTACACTATGCAGAGCACCATATTGAAGGAGGGTCTAGGGTATTATTGTTCATGTTGAGTTCATATGTGAGAATTATGTGGTTCATTGTTCACCAATTAGGTTTTCTATTCTATTTTTATTATTATGTTTCCCCGTTTTGTGATTCACGACTAGTTGTACTTGTATAGAGCGTGGATTGTAATTCGGGTGTCGTAGATGAATCAAGACTGAAGCCATAATCTTTTATGAGTTCTTACATCCAACCTTTGAGTCCCCTTCTTTCTTTCTGTGTATCTATTCTATTTCCCTTCCTCTTTCCATAAATTCACTCTATACTCCATCTAAATAGCATCAGTAAAATTGTATTTATGTGCATACGGCACCACTTGTAGTGGCCCATGATAAGATATCTTAATCAATAGAAGACATAGTCAACCGAGGATTGCGTAGGCTTTGGTTCAGGATAGTGGTTTGTGGAACCCTGCCCATTCCCTTTGTCTGTGAACTCATTAGCCCAAGAGATGTTTTGCAGATGGCCTTCACATGCGTGACTCTTTTGGTGACGCAGTTCACGATCTAGCGAGCTCGCTGACCATTTCATTACTTGCTAGCGGTTCATGGATCATTCCATGTTCTTTGTGGTTCATGATCTAGGTGGTCCAAGAACCTTTTTCAGTGATGGTATGCAGGCTACTTGAAATTATTTAAAAAATGGATTCCTTGAAATTTCTCAAAAAATTTTCAACTCAATTTGAGTCCATTCACCTTTCAAGACTTGTAAGAGTACTTTCTTCCTTATGAAAACTGATTATGGGGTTATTTTCTCCATGTGGAGGAATTTTCAAGACCCTACAGAGAGCTTCCACTAAACATTCACCATTTGTTCCATCCAATCACAACATCATTTTTTTGTGAATAAATTTTCATTACCTAATGTTTTAGGAGACAATTAGTTTCCACTTATTTTGTAATAACTAATATTTACCATGATTTCATCCTCATTTACTCACCAAAACTCCAACATCATTATAACTTCTTTCTAATTAAACACATATTAAACCAAAATTAACATGATTGTTTTTATATGTTCCAAAAATGAAATATTAAAAATATAATTGTGATCTCATTGACTGATTCAAGAAATATCTAGAATAATATTTTTTTTGTATACATTATGAGTTATTTTTCATTAGTACTTTGGGCTTCCTTGAAACATTAATAGCTTCTTCCAGTATAAAGGTACTGTCCCCACCCTTTTTTCTAAGAGTATTGTTTTATTTTCTTTGAACCCCAATACTCTTAGAAATAATTGTTGTGATTTTAGGGTAAAAAGGTTTAGTCTTACCTAGTTTCCCTAATATTCTCTCTTTGTCAGTGTGATAACATTCTACTCTAATTTAAAATTTTGTATTGAAATATTTTATATCTAAATTCACATTAGTTTGAAATACTAACCAAAAATATTTTTTAAAAAATAAATTCCCATCTATTGATTTAGAATTCTATTCTATATCACATATCATCATTTCTTATTTCTAAATATTAGTCATGTGACTTTTTATTTAATCAATATATTATGACTACTAATTAATTTGTGATAACTTTTTATCACTAATTTTTTTTTCATATTATCAAATGTATTAATTTGAGTAATCATCATCATGATCTTTTTATCTGACTTTCATTGATATTTATTGACTTTTTAAAATCTATGATATATATCATTCCATCTAAATTTTATTTCCCATAAAATATTTTCACTCTTTTCTCTATCATCTCCGCATTGTGTTAAAATTAAACCTTTCTCTTAAATAGATACAACAGTG
Source organism: Viscum album (assembly GCA_963277665.1). Classification (NCBI taxonomy): domain Eukaryota; kingdom Viridiplantae; phylum Streptophyta; class Magnoliopsida; order Santalales; family Viscaceae; genus Viscum; species Viscum album. Next base: position 1,146,289,615 of record OY728138.1, read on the forward strand.
AATTATTTATCAAAATTTCTAGATAATCACTAAATTTTCCCAAGAATTTCCATTTGGTGTTAGACTAATTCTTCTTCTTTTTTATCTCCTTAATCACTTCGGGAATTTTTCCTTCCTCATCTAATTTAGATTCTTCAACCAATATATTTGAGAAAAAATTTCCAATATGAAAAACATCATTTCATTTAAAACATCTAATAAATTTCTTACCTTTTCCCATGTATATTAAATATTGGAATATCATTAACCATATAGAAGTGTTTTTAATGAGATACTCCTTATTCTCATCATCCAAATACATAAAATATTAAATCACTTTATCTTTCCACTTTATTATGGATTCAAATGAAATATATACCTTCTACTTCTTCTTGGAAGTCAGTTCCTTCCATATTTCATACATTATGATTTTATTTTGAGGTTCATCTAATGAATGGTTTTCTAAATTTAAAAATATTTTACCTTGGGGTTAAACTAATTTAAATATTCCATGATTAGTTTCCTCACAGTTATTGAGTCTTAAAAATTTTCACCAAATCCAAGAATAGTTATAAATATTTCATTTAACCACGTGAAATATCTTTCAATATAATTATAGTTAGTTATCATAACATCCTCAAATATACTCTTACAAAATTATAATTTGGTGCACTTCACTTTCATGTTTTATTTTTAGAAGCATCTCAATTCGAACCATATATATTTTATTGCCACAAGTCCCATTACCTTGTTATAAGAATTCATATAAAATGAAATTAAAAAAAATTGTGCCTTTTAATCCTTCTCTAAATTCATTTTGGAACATCAGTCATATGGTTATTTTTAGGAATGGCTGGATATCCCATTTTAGAATCAAATTTGGTATTATGGAAAATTTGATGGATTTAAGGAATCATAACATTTCCTACATTTTTGGGTAGTTTGAGCCACAAAATGTGGATTCTTCATGATTTTTCATAGAATTGAGATTATTTAGGATTCTGAGATCATAGAGGTATTCACCTTTGATACCATATGATAGTATTCTATTAGATCACTGAAACGGGGTGGGGTTATTTGGTGATCCTTTTTTCTTTTATTAAGTTGTTGCAATAAAATGTCAACCTCTTAAACCATTGAAGTTTCTTGATCCTCTATGTAAAACATGTCAACAATCCATCTTATTTAGATTTAATGATATATCAAATAACATGAACTTTATAAGGGTCATTTTTCCATGCATACTCCATAATATATTGGTTAAACCCTTGAACATTGATTCTCCACTATATCATCAATGTCTTATAAGATAGAGTCCACTATGTATACACCACTTATAAAGTCCACTAATAGATACAACGTCATAACAATGAACCTCCAAATAATTAAGGAATTTGGTGATGGCATCCATAATTAACATATGGATATATAGTTCTACATGTGCATAATTATTTTAATTCTTTAATAGTTACCAATAGAAATTATTTTAGCCTTGAAATATATTCCAGATTTAATGAGATTTGGATTATCATTATCCTCATATATTCCCATAGAATCAAGACTTCCCTACATTCTGAATGTCTCTTGGATTCACCTCACCCAGTTTATTCCGTAATTTAAGGTTCGTCAAAATCTATTAGATATTTTATGATCATATAAACTCCCACATGTTCTCTCCATTAAATTAGTTTTCGATTATTAAATAATCAATTATAGAAATTAAAAATTAAAATTGAACTTAGAAAATGTCTATGACCATTATGGGTATAAAAAAACTATCCAGAACTCCTTAAAACCCCCCATTATTTCTATCTAGACATTTAAATTGAAATTTATTCACGGAAAAATATTTTCCCCTTAAATAGGGTATTAAATTATCATTTAACTATCATAAATAAATACTATAAAACTCTAACTAAATATTCTAGAACCATGGATTAAAACCAATTCCCATCATAACTTAAACATTTAATGAGTATTCAAGTATCTTCATAATTGGTTATCCTGATTTTAATGCATCACCAGTGGATATTTCCTTCACCATAACATGGTGAAGAGACTTTAGTTTTTTTACCCCAAATTTTGTGAACTATGTCATGGTCATGTCTTATTTACTATTTCTCATATGAACTCCTCAATTGTGTCACATTCATCACCAAATCCATTTTTACCTTACCTATGTTACAAATGGAAACATTCGACCTCTATTCCCAGCTCTAATATGTGTATGTTTGGAAATTTTTTATAGGTTCACCATAATCGTACAAAACTAAACAATACATAATATTATTGGTCAAGTTAGCCATCCCAATACTTGACCATGACCACTAATTCATATTATTCTTGTTGTGGGTTAAATTGAATTGAAGAGACAAACTGTATTCTCACCTTGGTGACCACTAAGGTGTGGTATTGACTATTTTATCCATTCTCACAATAGTACACCTTATCTTATGTCATGGCGTGTTCCATTATTACTCAATAATCATCTTTAATGTATTTTTCATATCATATCTACACATATAGAAATCAAAATATAATTCTATAATTGAAACTATTATAATCAAACCTAATAGTACCAAAAAAATTAAAATTATTTCCACCATAATATTAACAATGTTATAAATACCCATAATGTTTTGAAATTTACATAATTATATTAAATTTAATTGAAATAAAATATGATTTTATTATCTTATTCTAGAAATTATCCCACAAATAATTTTTTTACCCTTGGACAAATATCATTAGAAAATTCCATAATAAAGATATCCCCATATCAAATTTAAATTCATTTATTATTAGTAAATGACTTTTTAAACTATCATAAACCAAATACATATCATTCCTAATTTATTAAATAATTAAATAATTTTTTTATATCTCATCAAAATTTATTACGACTTCTTATTTACACACATGCATATTTATACTTATCATCTTATAATAAATTAATTTTTTTAATCAATGTGGAATTTAAGAAAAAATATCTTCATCATGATAATTTATATATAAAAAATACTCTTCATGTTGCTCTTCCATATACTCATATTGAATAAAAAATTTATTTGAATCCTAATTATTTTCCACAGTTTCTATAATGGTGATGGTTGGTGAATTAAAATTTGACAAATAAGTGTTAAATTACAGTGATTGTATTTTTTTAGTCAAATAAAATATTTAAAATATAAATACCTCTATAGGTTTCCTCACATATACCCTATAAGTGAATCATTTGGAATAATATTTTTCTTCTTTTTCTTCGACAACTCGCATATAAATAATAAAAGTGATTGATCTTAATTATATATATTTTGTTCTTTTCAGCTATTTTATTTGTTATTATTTGTGTATTCGAATATAAATATAAATATATATAAATGATATACTGGGATACTATAATTTTCAATGGAATGTTTTTTTAACTCCAATACCCAAAAATTAGTGCAAATTCCCAATATATTTTCCAATATATGTAATACATTTTATGTTTACCATGAAATAACCCTTCCATATAATATTTTCCAATAATAAACATTAAAATTACTTAGGATAAGAGTATGTTGGGAAATATTCCTATAATAAGACTACATACCATTCTATTTATTGACATTGGGGGGAAAAAGGATAATATGTTAAATTAAACTTAATGAGATTAAAAAAGGTATTAAAAAGTAATTATATAGTTACATTGATATAAATCTCAATCTTATAAAGATTTGAAATAGAGTTATAGAATCCTATAGTATACCATTAATAACACACATAATTAATTGAAATAGGTAATTAAAATAATATAAAAAAGTATAAAATACCTATAATTTCCATAAATAGTAAAGGGGTTTGAGTGATAATCATGTGATCTTTGGATAAATAAATAGTCCCTAAACCTAAACTAATTTATCTTTAAAGAATTCAAAATTTATGTAAATGATGAACAATATTGTAACACCCAAGACTTTTATGTGAAATATTTTGTTTTTATGTTTTATAAATCATCAAAGGAATATTTCACTAACACTGGCTTGGCTTTCTTTACAAGCAACCGCGACCTTCCTCGATAGCTTGCGTCGTACGCAATACCGAGTTTCACTAAACAATGATATGGTTAAAACTAGCCGTTATGAATAGTAATAACAACTTTTTGAAATTTTATAAATTTTATTTTTCAAAATGGACTTCATTTTTGGATTCGGAATATCGAAATTAGCCTAGGGTAAAATTTTTGTGTTTTTCTGAAAACATTCAATTTCTGATGAATAGTGAAACCACTAAGTGGTAGTTAAAAAACTGAATTTTTCATAAAACATAATTTTACCGATTTTGTGAGTGGAATTTCTAAAATCCAAGAGGCACGGTTGATGTCAGTAAGTAAAATGTTGTTCAATGAGATGAAAGTATTTTTTTGGTGAATAGTAACTTTTTACTTTTTTACCACGGTTAAAAGTAATAGGGTAATTAAGTGTAAAAATGATATTATTATTACCCTAACACATGTCCTAATTCTATTAGACAAGTGTAATTCGACCAAGAACATCCTTAGGAATAAAATATGACCATTTAGGCCCAGTTGGATTAGATTAGGACATTTATTATTAATTTATTTAAAGAAAGGTTAAAATAGTTCAAATCAATGTTTAATAAGAAAATCATTTTTAATATGGGGTTATACATAAGATAAATTAGAATAGAAATATTAATTAGAAAGATAAAAATATTTCATAAATAATGGTATTTTATTTGTAATTTTTAGACATTAAATAATTTAATTTATTTATGACACAATGATGATGCAATAATTATCTTATTAATGAAATATTGACATAATTGATGTTATAAATACCCAAATAAATGTAATTTGAGACTTTTTATGAATTACCCTAATTTTATAGGTTAATATGACATGTTAGTATTGATTTAAGTAACATGGTTCGAACTAATCATTCTGTTATGATTTTCACAAAAAACAATTACTAAATAGTGTCAAAATTGACATAAAATAGTTTTTAAAACAAATATTATATTATTAACTGTTATTTTATTCCTAAAAATATACAGTTCGGAAAAATTACAAAGATAAGGTTATATATATTAATAATAATCATCTTGGGGTTCTTCTGGCTTGATATAGTATGTTTATTAACCATATAGTGTAAGAAAACAAGAAGACACGGTAAAAGTTAAATTATCTTACTTAAAGTTAAATCTAACTTATAAGGTTAAAATTGATACCTAAACTTGTCTAAATTCTATTGGTTGAGAGTATTTCGACCACTACCCACCTTATCTTGGAAATATATCAATTTGTAGCTATTAAAAACCGAATTTGACTTTATAATAAAATAATATTTTTAGTTATTCCAAAGGTTCCCCTCTTCTCCCTTATAAAAGGGCACCTCCTCCCCCTCTTCCTCACACCAAATTTAGCCTTCAAGATCTGCCAACCCCTGCCAATTTCTCCTTTCCACTTCCCTAGAAACATCCTAGAGGTTCTGGTCTTTTTCAAAGACCTATTTTAGTTCCCTAAAAGGAGGTCTCAAAGAAGAACCTCAAAGAAGAGGTAATGTCCGTTATCGATTCTCTCATCATTATTTCTTCTTCCACTTCTTCTTCTTTAGTTGTTTCATTATTATGTAATAACATCAGTATCACTAATATACTGATATGTTATTATTTGTATGAAACAACCCTATTTCACCATCTATCCATCCTACGGAAAATGAAATCACCGCGCGTGCGTACATACGGAATACTGTCTCCACACCGTAGTGTAATCTATTTTCCACCACCACCTTACATGGATGGGTATAATGGTGTAAATAATGACTATGTATGAATATTTTAAATTGATATTGATTCTGAAATAGTATAAATATAGTCCAATAAGATTCCATGATCATAGGAACGATATCATCACTCGTGCGTACGTATGAAATACCGTCTCCACGGTGTGACGCGACTCGTTCTACATGATCTTAATTTCATAATGATTATATAAATGATTTGAATGAATTAATATGATATATATTACACTAATACCATTCTGGAAATGAGGTATCTATAACCTAAAGATAATAATAAGAATTTATTCGACAAAACACACATAAGAACAAAAAGTAATAAACACCCGAATAACAAGTAGTAATGAAATATTACTAATAAGAAGCTAAGAATATGACCATATATGATATCATAACAATAAGTATGATTCTGGAATAACTCAATAAAATTATTTAAACAATTATACAGGAGGTTCGGTCACTTACGAAACAAAACGGACCTATGGTAAGGGAAATATCACAATCTCATTTTTATCCGAGATTGTTTATACTTTAGTATTTACTAGGGTGTATTTTATCATCCAAATCCATGTTTCCTCAATATGTAATATTAGTTCCATCCACCTACAATTGTTTAAATCTAATTTTACCCTTCGGTGAGTTTTTAGTAAAGGATATGAAAGGAATCTTTTGTCGTTTTTCGTAAGAGGTACTTTTTGTATTTTCTGACAAAAGTACGAATAATGTTTTTTTAAAATTATACAGAATGAATGGATTTTTAAAACATTATTTCCAAGAAGCTTCCTTTACACGTTTTCATGTTTATTTTTAATCAACTTCTTTAGTTTAAAATTGTATGACATGTTAAAAAAAGGAAAATGTTTTTTGAATTTGAAAGGATATTTTCTTCAAGAATGGAGTTCAAGTGTTTTATCAAAATTATTTTCCATCTAAGATAATATAGGGTTCTATTTATATCCCTATTATTACATTGATTTGATTATGTTGTGATGGAATTATTTTTATGAATTCCTTTATCTTATATGAATTGTTTGATGATGTAACGATGTTTAATATTCCCATTTTTAATACATGGGTTATGCAATGATGTATGATTTATGATTTTGTGGCACACATAAGAATGGTATCATTATGAGATGGGTGGGACCTATATCTCCCTCCAATTAATTGGGTAAAGATTTTATATCTCTTGAGATAGACATGGCTGAAATGGTAGGTTATACCGGTTCAGTGAAACAGGACTGAAATGAGGAATGAACTCGGTTCAGAAATGGAGTTTGTCCACTAAGATAGTCTTGGCAATGAGTCTTGACTAACAAGAAATGATTCTCTATGATTATGTTTGTATGCCACAAAGTTTCATGTTTTATGTTATGATTATTGGGATTATATTTCACTACTATGATTTATCCCATGTTATGAAATTATGATCTATTTTGCAGGTTATGATGTCCAAAAGTTATGTGCTTATGTATATGATGTGATTGATATATCTATTGTTTACCCTTACTGAGCATTTGAGCTCACCCTTTTGTATGTTTTATTTCCCCAGGCCAGGAAGAAGGTTATTAAGTAGAATATTACAAAAAGGGACTCTAGATATGATGAAATAAATGGGAGGCAAAGTAGATGCTTTATGAACCAGTTGTTTATGATTTCCAGTTTCTAAAGACACTATACCTATACGGTCCTTTCATGGTTTTGTTATAAGTTGTAATAATTGTTCTTGAATTTTGAAGTAATAACAATGTATGTAACGTACGGGTCGTTATAGTTAGTATCAGAGGAAAAGGAGGTAGGAATGTATCCGATCCTTGGGAACTCTCACATGTGAGTGTTGGACAAAGCATGGCTCTCCGCCCAAGGGCTTCAGGAGGAAATGGATGCCACTAGAGATGGTGGTCTGTCCTGCCCAGGGGGTGTAGCCGCCCATGGAGTGCCCTGATAGGTATCAATTATAGTCCACTGGAAGTAATTCCAGACCACTATAGTTGGTATCAGAGGAAAGGTATAGTCAACCATTAGAAATTAGGATGTGAAAGCCTTAGTAAGAACCCTAAGGATAAGTCTAAACATAGAACAGAATCTTAGTGTTTTAGAAATGTCCATGAATAACCTATTATAAGACCTTAAGTGTGAAATTTTATTCTTGATTATGTGGTTTTCCTATTATAATTAGTGTTTCTCACACTATTCTTCTTGCTTTTAGTCAATGGCTGGAACCTGAAGGAACCGTGTTAATGTGGAATGCGACGGGCAATGCAATGATTTTCCCCCTGAGCAACCAAACGTTATGGGAGCTGGAATATAAAATCTTGTAGCCATGCTCACACAACTTTCTCAAGGTATGAATCATGAAGGACTTCTAAACGAGCAAAAGAAAGAGCAACATTCTGTTGAATCTTTAAAGAGGCAGCGTCCACCTTCTTTCAGCGGGTCTACTGATCCATTAGTTATTGAACAATCTATTAGTACTACTGAAAAGAGATTTTCAGTTCTTCAATGTTCTGAGCATGATAAAGTCATCTTATCAGTGTATCGTTTGGAAGGTGATGTTGATCAATGGTGGAATCTTATTAAGAATACGAGGCAAAGGGATGAAATTGAGTCCATGGAATTGGATGAGTTCAAGAACTTATTTTTCAATAAGTACTTCCCTCGTATTCTCCGAACAAAGATGGAGAACGCGTTTCTTAAACTAAAGCAAAAGGATGATGAATCTGTTGGTACCTATGAAGCAAATTTTACAAGACTTGCAAGGTACGCTTCTAGTATTATTATCTATCCTGAGAGTAAGATCGATCGATTCGTTAGTGGCTTAAAACCATGTCTTCGAAGGGCCTTAGCCATAATGGACTTCAATAGCTATGAGGAAATCGTTCGATGTTCTCTCAAAGTTGAGAAGGAGATTGGAGTAACCCATCAGTCATATGGGTTTGATAAGAAGAGGAAAATGGAATTCAAAGGAAAATCTAAAGAGCACACTGAAAAGAAGATGAGCTTTCCCTTATGCTCAAAGTGTGGAAAGAAACATGGAGGGAGTTGTCTTAAAGGGACAAGTAAATGTATCAAATGTGGAAAGGAAGGTCATCGGGCATTTGAATGCCGTGATGATGGGAAGAAGATGTCTAATAATGAAAACAAAGGAAGGGAAACACAGAATGAACCTACTACAATTAAATGTTTCAAGTGCAAGGAGATGAGACATTATGCCAATAAATGCCCTAATACAAGGGTTGATGATGATGGTCAATGTCAACAAACTCTTAAGGCTAAAGACAAAGGAACATCACATGCAATTTCTATCAGCGATGTGGAGTATGATAACAATGTGGTGAAAGGTACACTTACCATACACTCTAAAGTAGCAAATGTTTTATTGGATTCTGGATCCACCCAATCTTTTATTTCTGAATAATTTTATAAGGGTATCACCTTATTACCTCATCTATTAGATGTTGAGTTAGCTGTGACAACACCTAATGGCACAACAGTCACATCAAAAGTTTATAATTCTTCTCCGATCGAAGTTTGTGGGAATGTGATTCCTGAAAATCTTGTGATCCTTACTATAGTGGAATTTGATGTGATTATTGGCATGGATTGGCTTTCTTTATATGGAGCTCATATCAATTGCCAAAGAAGGGAAGTCACATTTCATATTCGAGATCAATCTATGATCGTCTATCAATGCAAGGATGAACATAACCTTCAAGTGGAAATTCCTTCCATCTTATGGGTCTTGATTCCACTAAATGAAGGTTATTTATCTCAAATGGTTGGTGAGAAACTCACGATTAAGAATATTCCCATTATAAGGGAGTTTGATGATGTCTTTCCAGAGTAATTAACGGGTCTTCCACCAAATCGTGAAGTTGAGTTTTCAATAGAACTCGTACCGGGTGATTTGCCTATTTCAAAGACACCTTATAGAATGGCCCCAATTGATTTGCAGGAATTGAAGAAGAAACTCCAAGAGAATATTGATAAGGGATTCATACTCCCTAGTGAGTCACCTTGGGGAGTACCTGTTCTATTTGTTAAGAAGAAAGATGGATCAGTGAGACTCTGCATTGATTATCGAGAACTTAACAAGATCACTATCAAGAAAAAATATCATCTCCCACGCATTGATGACTTATTTGACCAACTACGCAGAGCTCAATACTTTTCCAAGATTGATCTTCATTCAGGGTATCATCAATTTAGGGTCAAAAGGGAGGATATACCAAAGATGACTTTCCATACAAGGTAAGGACACTATGAATTTATAGTGATTCCATTTGGTCTTACTAATGCCCCTGCTATCTTCATGGATCTGATGAATAGAGTCTTTAGAGACTATCTTGATCAATTTGTGGTAGTCTTTATAGAAGATATTCTTGTCTATTCAAAGTGCAAGGAAGAACATGAAGATCACTTGAGAATTATATTGAAGACCCTGAGAAAGGAGAAGCTTTATTCCAAATTTACCAAGTGTGAATTTTGGCATCAAAGAGTTTCATTTTTGGGTCACATAATCTCAAAAGAGGGGATATTTGTGGATCCAGCAAAAACAGAGGTTATCGAAAGATGGTCGAGACCAACAACAGTGACTGAGATCCGAAGTTTTCTTGGTTTGGCTGGATATTATCGACGTTTTGTCAAAGATTTTTCACGATTATCTAATCCACTCACCAAGTTGACTCGGACAGGAGTTAAGTTTGTTTGGATGGAAGAATGTGAAGAGAATTTCAAGGAGTTGAAAAGAAGGTTATCCAGTGCACCTGTGCTCACACTGCCTTGTAGTGGAGAATGGTTTTCGATCTATAGTGATGCATCCAAGAAGGGATTGGGGTGTGTTATTATGAAAAATGATATGCTTATAGCTTATGTCTCACGATAGTTGAAAATCCATCAGCAAAATTACCCAACTCATGATTTGGAGTTAGCTGTGGTAATCATTTCATTAAAGATTTGGAGGAATTATCTTTATGGAGAAAGGTGTGAAATTTATACTGATCATAAAAGTTTAAAGTATATTTTCACACAAACAGAGCTGAATATGCGTCAAAGAAGATGGATGGAGCTGATTAAGGATTATGATTGCTCAATCCATTACCACCCTGGGAAAGAAAACAAGGTGGAAGATGCATTAAGTCGACAAGACCATGCGAGTTTATCCATGACGAGGATCACAAAAGATCCAATATTTATGGATTTACAAAGGATGGATCTTGGAATTATAATGGAAGAGGAAACATCTTATCTTTATCTAATGAATGTTTGACCATATATACATGTGATGATTAAAGAGGCACAAAAAAAAGATGTTGAGTTACAAAAGTAGGTGAGAAATGTTCCTGAATTCAACCTTGATTGTGATGGGATAATAAAGTTCAGGAATCGGGTTTGTGATCCTCCCATCCTGGAATTAAAGAAGGAGATGCTGGATGAGGCTCATAGTTCTTCATTCTCTATTCATCCTGGAAGCACGAAGATGTATAGGGACATGAAAGAGTACTTCTAGTGGGATGGCATGAAATGAGATGTTGCTGAATATGTCTCTCGATGCTTGGTTTGTCAGCATGTTAAAGCTGAGAGACAGAAGTCTAAGGTGATGTTACAACCATTACCCATACCCGAATGGAAATGAGAAAACATCACTATGGACTTTGCCACAGGACTTCCTAAAACATCCAAAGGCAATAACGCTATCTGGGTCATAGTTGATCGTCTTACCAAGTCTGCACACTTCATTGCTATCAGAGAGGATTTCACTCTGGATCATCTTTCTAGGATATATGTAAAGGAAGTGGTAAGATTTCATGGGGTACCACATTTTATTATATATGACCGGGATCCGAGATTTACCTCGAAGTTCTGGCGAAGTCTTCAGCATACTATGGATACAAAGTTGAGTTTCAGCACTGCTTATCATCCTCAGACAGACGGTCAGTCTGAGGGAACAATTCAAACTCTAGAAGATACGTTGAGATCTTTCTCTATGGATTTCAAAGGTGTTTGGGATCAACACCTAACTTTGGTGGAATTTTCTTATAATAATAGCTTTCACTCCAGTATTCAGATGGCTCCTTATGAAGATCTCTATGGAAAGAAATGTAGGACTCCAACTTGCTGGGATGAAGTTGGTGAAAGAAAGCTATTAGGACCTGATCTCGTTGATAAAATGGCAGAAAAGGTCAGATCTATTCAACAACACATAAGAGCAGCTCAGAGTCGACAGAAAAGTTATGCCGACACCCGAAGATAATACCTAGAGTTTGAAGTGGGTGATAATGTGTTCTTACGAATATCTCCCTAGAAGAGGGTCATGAGATTTGGAAAGAAGGGGAAGTTGAGCCCTAGATATATCGGTCCTTTACAAATACTGTATCGTGTTGGGAAGGTATCTTACCAATTGGATCTTCCACCGAATCTCTCTCAAGTTCACGATGTGTTCCTTGTATCTCTTCTGAGAAAGTAAATACCTGATCCTTCACATGTACTTAGCTAAGAAGTTGTACCGCTAGAGCAAGATCTTTCTTATGAAGAACAGCCGATAGAGATTCTGGATCGTAGCAAAAAAGTCCTACAAAGCAAGACCACTCGATTAGTGAATGTTTTATGGAGGAACCACCAATTAGAGGAAGCTACATGGGAGCATGAGGAAATGATGAGGGAGATGTATCCTCATCTGTTCGTTACAAAGTGACGAATTTCGAGGGAGAAATTCCTTTTAAGGGGGGTAGAATGTAACAGCTGAGACTTTTATGCGAAATATTTTGTTTTTATGTTATATAAATAATCAAAGTAATCTTTCACTAACACTGGCTTGGCTTTCTTTACACGCAACCATGACCTTCCTCGATAGCTTGCGTCGTACGCAATACCGAGTTTCACTAAACAATGATATGCTTAAAACTAGCCGTTATGGATAGTAATAACCACTATTTGAAATTTTAGAAATTTTATTTTTCAAAATGGACTTCATTTTTGGATTCGGAATATTGAAATTAGCCTAGGATGAAATTTTGGTATTTTTCTGAAAACATTCAATTTTTGATGAATAGTGAAACCACTAAGTGGTAGTTAAAAAACTGAATTTTTCATAAAACATAATTTTACCACTTCTATGAGTGGAATTTTGAAAATCCGAGAGACACGGTTGATGTCAGTAAGTAAAATGTGGTTCAGTGAGATGAAAATAAGTTTTTGGTGAATAGTTACTTTTTACTTTTTTTACCACGGTTAAAAGTAAATAGGGTAATTAAGTGTAAAAATGATATTATTATTACCCTAACACATGTAATAATTCTATTGAACAAATTTAATTCTATCAAAAACAACCATAGGAATAAAATATCACCATTTAGGCCCACTTGGATTAGATTAGGACATTTATTATTAATTTATTAAATGAAGGGTTAAAATAGTTAAAATCAATGTTTAATAAGAAAATAATTTTTAATATGGGGTTATACATAAGATAAATTCTACTATAAATATTCATTAGAAAGATAATGAGATTTCCTACATAATGGTATTTTATTTGTAATTTTTAGACATTAAATAATTTATTTTATTTATGACACAATGATGATACAATAATTATCTTATTAATGAAATATTGAAATAATTGGTGTTATAAATACCCAAATAAATGTAATTTGAGACATTTTATGAATTACAATAATTTTCTAGGTTAATATGACATTTTATTATTGATATAAGTAACTTTTTTAGAACTAATCATTCTGTTATGATTTTCACAAAAATCAATTTCTAAATAGTGTCAAAATTGACAAAAAATAGTTTTTAAAACAAATATTATATTATTAAAAGTTATTTTATTCCTAAAAATCTAAGGTTCTTACAAATTTCTTAGATAAGGTTATATATATTTATAATAAACAACTTGGGGTTCGTTTGGCTTGATATAGTAAGTTTATTAACCTTATAGTGTAAGAAAACAAGAAGACACGGTAAAAGTTAAATTATCTAACTTAAAGATAAATCTAAATGAGAGGGTTAAAATTGATACCTAAACTTGTATAAATTTTATTTAATTACGTGATTTAGACCCCTACCAACCTTAGCTTCGAAATATATCAATTTGGAGCTATTAAAAACCGAATTTGACTTTATAATTAAATAATATTTTTTGTTATTCCAAAGGTTCCCCTCTCCTCCCTTATAAAAGGGCACCTCGTCCCCCTCATCCTCACACCCCATTGAGCCTTCAATATCGGCCAACCCCTGAGAATTTCTCCTCTACACTTCCCTAGAAACATCCTAGAGGTTCTGGTCTTCTTCAAAGACCTATTTTAGTGCCCTAAAAGGAGGTCTCAAAGAAACATCTCAAAGAAGAGGTAATGTCCGTTACCGATTCTTTCATATTTATTTCTTCTTCCACTTATTCTTCTTTAGTTGTTTCTTAATGAAGTAATAACATAGGTATCACTCATATACGGATATGTTATTATAAGTATGAAACAACCCTATTTCACCATCTATCCATCCTACGGAAAATGAAATCACCGCGCGTGCGTACGTACGGAATACCATCTCCACGCCATGGTGTAATCTATTTTCCACCACCACAATTACTTGGATGGGTATAATGGTGTAAATAATGACTATATATGATTATTTTAAAGTGATATGTATTCTAAAATAGTATACATACACTCCAATACAATTCCACGATCATAGGAACGATATCATCACTTGTGCGTACGTAGAGAATACTGTCTCCACGATGTGATGCGACTCATTCTACATGATCTTAATTTCACAATGATTATATAAATGAATTGATTGAATGAATATGATATATATTACACTAATATAATTATGGAAATGAGGTATATATAACCTAAAGAGATGAATAAGAATTTATTCGACAAAACACGCATAAGAACAAAAAGTAATAAACACCTGAATAACAAGTAGTAATGAAATATTACTAATAAAAAGCTAAGAATATGACCATATATGATATCATAACAATATTCATGATTATTTAATAAGTAAATAACATTATTTAAATCATTATACAGGAGGTTCGTACACTTATGAAGCAAAACAGACCTAAGGTAAGGGAAATATCACAATCTCATTTATATCCGAGATTGTTTATACTTTAGTATTTAATGGGGAGTATTTTATCATCCAAATCCATGTTTCCTCAATATGTAATATTATTTCTATCCACGTACAATTTTTTAAATCCAATTTTACCCTTCGGTGAGTTTTTAGTAAAGGATATGAAAGGAATCTTTTGTCGTTTTTCGTACGAGGTACTTTTTGACTTTTTCGACAAAAGTACGAAGAATGTTTTTTTAACTTATACGACATGAATGGATTTTTAAAACATTATTTCCAAGAAGCTTCCTTTACAAGTTTTCAAGGTTATTTTTAATCAACTTCTTTAGTTTAAAATTGTATGACATGTTAAAAAAAGGAAAATGTTTTTTGAATTTGAAAGGATATTTTTTTTAAGAATGGAGTTCAAGTGTTTTATCAAAATTATTTTTTATCTAAGATAATATAGGGTTATGTTTATAACCCTATTATTACATTGATTTTATTATGTTGTGATGGAATTATTTTTATTAATTCCTTTATCTTATATGAATTGTTTGATTATGTCACGATGTTTAAGATTCCCATTTCTATTACAGGGGTTATGAAATGATGTATGATTTGTGATTTTGTGGAACACATAAGAATGGTATCATTATGAGATGGGTGGGACCTATATCTCCCTACAATGAATTTGGTAAATATTTTATATCTCATGAGATAGACATGGCTGGAACGGTAGGTTATACCGGTTTAGTGAAACAGGACTGAAACGATGAATGAACAAGGTTCAGAAATGGACTTTGTCCACTAAGATAGTCTTGGAAATGAGTTTTGACTAACAAGAAATGATTCTCTATGATTATGTGTGTATGCCACAATTTTCTTGTTTTATGTTATGATTATTGGGATTACATTTCACTACTATGATTTATCCCATGTTATGAAATTATGATCTCTTTTGCAGGTTAATATTTCCAAAAGTTATGTGCTTATGTATATGATGTGATTGATATTTCTTTTGTTTACCCTTACTGAGCATTTGAGCTCACCCTTTTGTATGTTTTATTTCCCCAGGTCAGGAAGAAGTATATTAAGTAGAATATGCCAAAAAGGGACTCTAGATATGATGAAATAAATGGGAGGCAAATTAGATTCTTTATGAACCAGTTGTTTATTCTTTCAAGTTTATAAAGACACTATAACTGTACAGTCCTTTCATGGTTTTGTTATATGTTGTAATAAGTGTGCTTAAATTTTGAAGTAATAACAATGTATGTAAATTACGGGTCGTTATAAATATACCCATAATATTGAGATAGTGGCCTTCATATTATTCATTGATGAAGAATCATGGTGATAATCATGGAAGTACCAAGAAATTGGCTTCCATCCTTTATGGGAATACACCATCTATTGGTTCCCAGAATGCATCTAGAGGACAATTAATTATTTAATGTGTTCCAACATCTTCACTTAAGGAAAAGTAGTAATCAATGAAAAATAGATAGGTTTATCTAATCACACATGAAACCAGAAATAAAAAAAGAGGGATATTATCTCTTGAATATTCATCCTCAACACTCATTATTTAATTGAGTGTTAGACATCTCAAACTCCTCAGTTCACACAATTACTTTACTTCCTATTGGATAAATAAATAATTTATCTCAAAATTTATAACTGAAGAAGAACATGAATGAGTGGATATGGAACATGTATTCCTCTAGTTTTTTCATATCATATTTCCCATTATACTAAATGAAATAGGTGGTATACGATTCACGATCCACTCTTATGATTTATGCATATTGTATACTAAGATATACATCTCATGGATACCATATTTTTAATCGAGGTATATTATAATATATGACACACCATATTTATATACACATAAAGTAATATATATTTAGTCATAAAATATAATTTTCTTAAAACATTCAATTTGTTTTTATTTTTTGGTGAATTTTTATATAATTTTAATATTTTTTAAAAATTGTAACTACTATAAATTATAAAATACAACATTCAATGCCTAAACTAAACATGAAAAGTTTATATTTGTTTCTCATGTTTTAGAAAATAAATAATTTTTTTATTTATTTGTGTATTCAATTAAATTCTTCATGTTTATAATTGGTTTATTTAATGTGAATGATTTATATGATTAAAATAAATTTATTAATTGCTTCTCATTGAAATATCTCTAAACTACCTTCTATGTGTTATATCATAATATTTAGTTTTCATCTAACTTGACCATAATTGTTTTATTTATTATCTTAACAATGGTTTTTGATATATTTTATACTCATTACATATTAGAAATATCATGAATTAAATTCTAACTTGAGTAAAGTCTCCTCATGGAGTGTTATTTTGGGTAAAATTACACATTGACTTGGAGGCTTCTTCTTTTCTCTATAAAGATGAGGTTTCAATAACTATCACTCTAGGATTACTCATGTGGATATTATAAATCCTATATATTTCTAAAACACTAAACAATAACTTCATATATCATTTACATGAGATGCATTTTGATATGTGTATAGATTTTTAGCTACTATTTTTGGGTAAAACAAAACTTGTGGGATATGTAAATATTTACCCATTAATTTGGTTGGAATAAATTAATTTCATTTATGGAATTGGGATTCTAAAAACTATTCATTAAAATCATGAATACACAATAGAATAAGATATTAGATAATATATATTTCATGAGACGAAATTGGTTTAATATTAATCTTATTTACTTTAAACACGTGAGACTTTTAATCTAATACCATAAAAAATACAATGTGTTATATTCCTTATTAAGAAGAAAAGGTCAAAACCTTGATCATTTTACCCATTAATTTCTACTTAAGCATGGTTTCCATGGACTGTCTTGGGTATGGAATTGTTGAAATACATATTATTAAATTTATGGTAACAATATTCACTTGTGAAATTTGGGTGAATCTTATATAAAAGACTATAAAATGATGGATACCCAAGTAATATAGTTGAGTTTAAATCCATATGAAGGATTTTGATAAAGAATTTGTATTATTAACTATCCAGGAATCATAATTATTATGATTGGGATGATACCCTACCTAAATATCTATTTAATGATATGAACAATAATATAAAGTCAAAGCATAGTAAAATATGGTTCTCAACTCAGTTAATAGATATGATATTCAGGGCCATATTTTTTTATGTGATTACTTATAATAAATTTCATCGATGAAATAGTATAAAACAAGAGACCCTACCAAAGATATGTAATTTATTTTTATTATGAATTATATACTAATAATCATATTGTTATCACTTATATGTATGACCAATTAGACAATGAAAATATATATCTATGTTTGGGAAGTGTTCTCCAATGAAAGAATATTATGAAGCAAATTTATGGGAATATTTTGGAGGGAAAATTCCACAGACTCTAACTCATGGGTATGGGATTTCAGTTGTGTGTCACAGATTTTTTTTAATAAACAATGAAAAAGATATATAAATTAATTTAAAAATGGTGGCGTAGATCTTCATGTTGATAATAAAAAATATTTATTACAATTGATGTTGAAACTTATGATCTAACATTACATATTAGGTTTGGTATAAAATTGTAGAACTATTATTATATCATCTCCATAACAAAACAAATGAAAATTTTCAACTTGTTAGGACAATAATGGTTTTTTATTTACAATAGAACCATTTTTATTCAATATATATTAATGAAATGTTTTATTAAATTTGATATATGAAAAATGGTTTATAAATTTTGAAAAAATATATTCCTTTTTATAAAATTTAGATACATATGGTTTGGATTTATTCTAATACCACATACCTTTTAAATTTTCACAATAGATTTATAAATTAAAAACACATCAAATGACTCCTGATATATGGTATATTCAAACCTTTCAATTATTACATATATGAGGATTTTAAATATTTTATATTAGTAAAGATAACTAATGAATATTTTCATGAAAATGTAAAAGATATTGTTGGATCCCAGAAACCATACATAGTGTTGTATGTTAATAAATGAATACTCAATTTATTGGTTGTATTTTGTATTTTTTTACATTAACCAATAATATTACACAATATGGATTTTTTTTGATGAGACAAAAGTATGAAATTTTTTAATTTTATAAAGATTTCCAAAAACGTTTTGAATTAATTAATAAAAACATTTAACATACTTTTATTAGACTAGGCTAGATAAAACATGACACTAGAATTAATTGATCATTTGATGGAGTGTGGAATTTTTTTAATACTCATTCCTCCTAGAATATCATATTGGAATCATGAGTTGAATAGGAGTAATCACACATTTTTTGACATGGTTTTATCAATAAAGAGTCAGTATGGCCTCCTTATTTTATTTTTAGATTTTTCATATAATGACTACTTCATTATCTTCATGAATATTTCCCACATAATGTAATCATAAATAAATCATATAAGATGTGGTATGGAATGAATCAGTATTTATTTTTATGGGGTTTTAGGGTTTTAATGAACATATACAATGATTTTACACTTATAAATTAGTCCTTATTTCATATAAAGGATTATTTCTTCAATATCCGAGTGAAACATTGGGGTCTTATTTTGATAGCCCAAATAACTAAGAAGTATTTGTTGAAAAACATATGTTTTTATTCAAAATTAACATATAATGTGATGTGTTTGTGAGATTAAATATAATCATGAAAAATTTCAAGGAAAACAAGAATATTCTCTTCTTATGTTTAATGTTGAGCCTATTCTATAAATATTTTTTTGAATAAGAACAGACTCAATCTATACAAGATCTGGGAAGGTCGGGTAGGATTTATAATAAATTTTTGAGATATGGATTTATAATAGATAATTATGATTAGGTAATGTTTATAGAAAATGAATCTCAGTCATACAAGAAGGACATTTATATTTTTTATTCTAATAAATTATTAAAATCCATAGAACTAGAAATGGATTTTATGCATACAAAACGTATTAGAAAAATATTATATGCTCTTAAATGGGTAATACATATAAGGTGAAAGTGGAATTTCCATATAAAAATTAAAAAACATGTTAGAGTGTCTAACTGTAAATAATTATGGTTACCAAAGGTTATAATAAAACTCATGTTATTCACTATAATGAAACATTTTCTCATATATAAATGATTATGTCCATTCAGATATTATAATCCATCTCAATGCAATTTTATTATGAGATATATCAAATGTATTTAAATATAATTTTTCTTAAATGTATTTTAGTCAAGGATGTGTATGTGAAACAACTCAAAGGTATTGAAGTTCCAAATGAGACTATCAAGGTTGGAAATATAAAGTGGTATATCTATAGATTTAGGTATTCTTCTCTGAATTAGAATATCTTTTTTGGTTATATAATTAATTATTTCTATTTCATCAAAAACATGGATTATTATTTTTTATAAAAGAGAATAAATGGGTGTATATTATAATTTTTGAAATTATATATATATGAAATAATTATTATAAAAATGATTTCATGAAAATCCACTCTATGAATATATGGCTTAATAAATGATTTGAAATTAAAAAAATTGGTGAAGAAGAATATATACATGGTATGATGATATATAGAGATAAATTTATGATGTTTATTCAACTCAATCAAGAAATTTACATTGGTAAAGTGATAAAGAGGTTTGGCATGGAGAACTCAAAAACAAGTCATTTACTAATGTTACATGGAAAAAATTATAGGAATATTTTTTCCTTCTATATAGTTCAACAGGAAGTATATAATTTCACATGCATATACCATAGGTAATGTTATATATTCTACACTGTGTAGAAAATATGATACATCATATTTCCTTATAATTATGATTAAAGAACTATCATATCCTGGTGAATGTTAATGTATTATTTGGAGTAACAATATAAATAATTTGAGAATGATTAAGGGATTGTTCTTAATCATCAGAGGATAGAATGATCTCTATATAAAGGGTAACAGAGATTATTTTTTCCAATTTTACATATATCATATAAAATATCATTATAGTTCATGAGTTTCTAAATTAAATAGTCATAAGTTGGATAATATCTAAATAATAAACCATAAAATACTTAATAATTGAACTAAAGTGAATCACTCTATCAGATGTATCAAATGAAGCTGTTAAAATAAGAAACCTCATATTTAAACTATTATTGGTTCTAATCGTCAATGTAGGGATCAAAATTTTCAATGATAATAAGTTATATAAGGCACCGACCTTAAACCTTACATAATCTTGAGTTATTACAAGATTACACATTGAGGATCTTTTCGGGTTTAGAGTTTTAGAGAATTAGATCATAAAACTTGCATTACATTCCACATATAAACAAAGTGGTTACATAAAGATAGTATTCTTCATTCCCATCAATGGAAACACATTTGAAATAAAACATGGATTATTTCTTGACACTTCTTTGACACTATCATCATATCATGTACCTTTCCCTTGACCTGTGAAAAACATTTCAAAAAAACTTGGGATGAGCATAAAAAGCTCAGTATGGGTTATAAAAACATGGAAAGGAAACATGGGTACATATATACATAAGAATGAAATCATACTTTACCCATAAAACATAATCACTTTAACATACCTCATTAAATCATGAATAAATCATAGAAATCATAAGACATAAAGGTAACATGAGGCATTCATAACATTCTTATGTAGGGAGTAACCCTCTTGGTTACGTTTGGAATACCTATCACAGTATATTCCCTAAAATCTCTTCGGAGAAACCTTAACGTTTCACTCCTGCATGTTACCCAATGCATTGGAGATCTATATCGGGCTCACCCGCCCTTAGTTTATCACGAAACCACCCGTCTTCATAATAATGCCCAAGAACCATAACATAATCATATCACAAAAAACATGCATAAAGGAAACATAACATTTCCACATTTCAATCACAAGATATCAATACAACACAAAAAAACATTGTGAAAACCATTTTCAATACCAAAATAAAAGAAAAGTAAAATATGGTATTTATTTTTCTTTTAAAAAGAAGGTATGGCTTATAGAGGAAGCCGAAACTCAAATAACGGTCACGATGGCGGATAAGTCGTTGTCGCTGCATACGTACGACAAAAACATTCACTTTTGTCGTTTAGTAAATGCTTCGTATTAAAAAGATTCCTTTTTAATAAACATAATAGTCAAAGGGGTTTATACACTGTATAAAAGAATGTTGTGTATAAAATAAAATATGCCTCAATGAAAGGAGACTGGGACGAAGTCCCATACCTCGTATCCGACTTGACCCGACCGTTCATTAATCTCCTGAATAATAAACTTGAGTTAATCTCTTCTTGATTATGAACCTTTTTCAAGTTCATTATTCCTTTTATACCATGTTATGAAAATCATTTAATCATTTAAGTTAATAGTGTTCATTTTGTCGGTATTTGGTTCATAAGTCAAAAATAGACTTCTTACACTTACATGTTGTTAATTTGGTCAAAGGTTCATTATATCCAGAATGATATTAATGATTTGGATAACATATATATCATATATATTCATCATATACATGTATTTATAATATTACATCACATTTAGAGGTAAGAAATGAAATGCACCGTTCATGGAGACGGTAAGCCGTACGTACGCATGAACGCTACTTCCATTTCTATTTCGTATTTTCTGGAATGGAATCATAATGATATAAGAGTATATTATAATTCCAGTATAATAACATATATAATATCATTAACTTTATCCTTTACACATCCCACATATGGTATTAACGAATCAAATCACTTTCAGGGGGCGGTAGTCCGCACTTCCTAAAATGAAGATATTGTGTTTACCCATAATGGAAACCATAAAGGTATGCTCAAAATGAAAAAAGAAGAAGCTTAATGAAAACATAAACATATTATATATCATATATAAAAATAGTGACATCATAATGGCCACCTTTGATGGTGTTAAATGAGTATTGAACAATCATCGTTTCGGGAGGGAGAATTTCGCCATCCACGGAAACCGTATGTTCTTTAACCATTTGATGTAGTTGTGTGAGAGTGTAGCTTAAATAAATCTTATAACAACATCCTAATATATTGAAGATACTTGTGTTGTTACAAAAGAAGTAAATAAAAAGAGTTTAGGGGGTTGGATAAGCAAAATAAAACAAATGAACATGAGAGAATGAATTACCTTTAAAAGTGTAACTCCTTTTTATTTGAGCCTAAAGGCTTCCTTTGAAAGGATTCTGCCCAATGGGAATCCTCTAGGATGAGGAGAGGGATGTGGAGAGAGTAAATGGGCAGGGGTTGGCCGAGCCAAAGGCTTGAGGAGTGTGTGAAATGAGGTAGAGGTGGGGGTCTTTTATAAGAGGAGAGGAGGGGCCTTTTCGAAATCCACTCATCCAATTGGTTTTGGACATGTGTAGTTCATAGATTTTACATTATCTTTCCATTTTATTTAAATCGTCAAATAATGATGTCATCGCTGCATCATTATTATGTCGTAAATAATATAATTTATTGAATGTCTAAAAATTATAAAAAAAATACTATGATGTAGGAAATCGTTTTAGCATTCCAATGACTATTTATAATAAAAAATCTGATCTTTATAACCCCATGTAATAATTGTTTTCGTAAAACATATTATGATTGTGTCATTTTTACTTTTACATTAAATAAAAAGTTGTTTATGTCATTTCCCAACCAAAGTGGATCCATGGGGTCCCCAAGTTGACCCATGGCTTTTCTTGGCCGGTAATGACACATCCAATGAGGGTAGGACATGTTTCAAGATCATTTCATATTATTAAAGCATTATTTATACCTTAAACTACCCTAATTACCACTAATCGCGATTAAAAACATAATAAGTTACTATTCACCAAAAAATTATTTTAATCTCATTGAACCACATTTTACTTCTTAATGACAACCATGAATGTCGGATTTTTGAAATTCAAAACACAATGATGGAAAAATTTCATTTAAACGGAAAATCAGTCTTTATAAGTACCACTTAGTGGTTTCACTATTCATCAAAAATTGAAGTTTTTCAGAAAATTACCAAAAATTCACCCAAAGCTATATTTGATATTACGAATTCAAAAATGATGTCTATTTTATAAAATTCAAAACTTATAAGTCACATTAATTAATTTAATAATTAATTCCCGCTGTCAGAGCAAATATCGTGTTTTTATGAAACAATAAGTATCAAAAGATTGACACTAGTTTAAGTCCAATTTCAAAGTGAAATTGATTCCAATGACCACCATTGGATTAAATGGTAAAAATATATTCATATTAAACATTAATAAAAATTCAAAAGATAATCTAATCATATAAATAAATTAGATTAAAAAGCTATTTTGATGTAAAATGCAGTATTTTTCACTATTCATTAAAAAATGAACATTGTCAGAAAAATACCAAAAATTCACACAAAGTAAATTTTGATGTCCCAATCATAAAGAATAAGTCTATTTTGACAATCATAGTTTAAAAATTGTCAAAAGATAGATTTAAAAAGGGTTTTCCATCATAAGGCAGTAAAACAATCTTTTAAGAATATTAGTGTATTCCATGCTTAAGATTGGATTTATTTTCATTTTAAGCCTCTAAAACACTATCTTAATCATTAATAGACATAGATAAAAATATCTATTATTCATTATTTACTTGGGATGTTACAAGTTATCACTCAAGAACGGGATCCTTGGTCTTAATAAAGGATCAAACACATCCTTTAAAATGAAAATTGTATATGAGGGGTCATTGAGAGGTGAAATGTGGGGATGTGTTGGGGGATAATGGGTGGTAGGAACTTCATCCCTCGTATTTTAAAAAATTTCTTGGTAAAAACATTAACTAGGATAGAACACTTTTATTCTAGTATCCTATTAAAAATATGTTATACAGTATTATAAATTATAAACCTTGTTTATATACTTAATCATTTAACTTATTTCAAAACAACATCTTTTTAATGAAAACCATATTTTACTATAGAAAATAAAACATATAAACATATATTAACTTTATTATTTTTCATTTAGGATTTATAAAGTTTTTTACAATCTAATATTTCATGAAAAAACTCTTTCCATCAGCATTTTAATTTAAAATACTATTTTAATAAATTCTTGCATTAATTTTGAAACATTTTATATTTAAATCATATTAATAATTGAAGTTTGTTATCTAGTACATTTCAAAACTAAAGAATTTATTTCTATAAGACTAAAACCTGATATATATTTTCTTGTTGTTTCTGAAGAATCATTTAAGTATCACAAACAAACTCATCCTATGGAATCATCACTCATGATTCTTTAATAAACCATATAAGATTCAATAACTTTGGATATCTTTGTAAAGAAAAATTATTGGACTCTCTGAAAAACATTTATTATTCTGATTATAACATTTATCCAATAATACTATATGCACCATATAAATACCTATAAATAGTATATCATTTTAATCTATTATAAACACTTTTAGAATATTAATTAATGTTTCTAGAGATCATTCATGTTTGTGGGACATTCCCATAGATAGAAAATATAATGATTCCCTTAACATGATAAAATATTAAGGAAACATATACCCTCAAAATGTTATTAGCATATTCAATAATATTTAGTATCATTGTCATACTCATTCATATTGAGTATCATTGCCCCACTCATTCATATTGAGTATATGAGACTAAAAACTCCATAAATGTATTTTTTTCATCATATTCCTTCTAAAACCCTTAATTAATTATACTCTGATTCATATTCAACTACATTCACCGATTAAACTAATTCAAAACATCGATAAATAAGAATATTTTTATTTAAATAATAAACAATCCCCTTATAATGAAGAAAATTTGTGAATCTTCCTTTCAAATGAATTTCTTATAGAAGGATTCCCATTTCAAAAAAATAATATCAATGACTATTTTGATGATTATGATGATTTTATTTTTTTAAAAATAATTTTTTATTATATGATTATCATGTTTTATTACCATAATATAATGGAGAATTTTTAAATGGGATCATACTAAAATGATAACCACTATTGAATTCAACATACACATTAGCTGGAAAAAATTCATTTTTTACTAATATTTGAGTATACATTAGTGTATATATAATTACATAAAAATTTATTTTGGGAACCATACCAATCATGTTATATATAACTCTTTTATATTCTACTATAAAATTGCTTATAAAGTCCACCAAGTTGAGAAAACGAACACCATTCCTCTGGTATCCTGATTTTTATTGTCTTCCATCTATGTTTCACCGAAAGATCACTATAGGATTTTCTTAGATATACTTTAAACATATCCATTTACACAATTCCATATGATATATAATTCATTTTAAATATGATTTATAAACAATAATTGGTTAAATGATTCATTTAATTATATATGTTTGATCCTGAATGAATAAAAAATGCTCTATTTTCAAGAGGATTTAAGAGATAATCCAATTCAACATAACTCTAATACATTATTTTTATAAACTATGTTTAATAATGTAATACAAGCTTATAACTTTGACTAAAAACTAAGATCAAGGTAGATAAACGATAATTCTTATATAGACATACATAACATGTAATTAATGGCTTAATAATTTTATACAAATCATTTAAAAAACATAAAACTATAGTAACAACTTATTAGTAAAATAGAAATTTTTAACTATGAATGATAAAGGTAATGACCGTTTAATGAAATGAATATTTATATTATTTAAACAAGAGATAAAAATTTATAATAAATTCAAAAAAATTGATAATTAAAAACATGTTATAAATTTATATAATTAATTTTGGATATTTATGGAGACCGAATAAAAACATACATAAATAGAACAATAATTCCACAGTTTAATTAATATATATCACAAATAGTTTCCAACCCCAAGATCCCAAGGTGTTAGTTTCTTGGAAAATAGATACACAAACAGCTTATTTTACAATAATTTTGAACAATTCCCTATAAATTTATGCATTTATACCCTCTTCTAGATAAATCATATGATATAATCATATACATAACCTAGGTAATGGAAACATAAGAGATTGGTGAGCTCAAATGATATATAAGGGAATAAAATCAATAAATCATAGTTGTTAGACCATCATAACGAATGTAAAAATGAGAAATAAAGAAATTGTAGATAAAAATACCATCTAATAATAATTTATAATCATACAACTTGATTAAACACTAAGGATGATATTATAAAAAAATAAAACCAAAGATTATTAATCAGATCATAACTTCTAATTGCATAAAAAAAATTAAACAATACATGAAACGATAACATAAGAATGAAGAATGTCTTTAGAGAATCGAATAATATAAAAAATTGTCATATCATGGAAATAAAGTACATTTTAAAGAATCTATAAAAACACGATTATAGGAAAAATTGTGAATAAATACAACTATGATTACATTTTAATGTTCAAAAAAATACTTGTCTATCTTCCCTTTAGTTTATGGAATGATTTAACTATTTCAACCCATTAGTTTGTGAGAAATTCTAACAATGTCAATGATTCATTATCTAATGAAATATGAAACTATAACCAATATATTCTAAGGAAATATAATACCCCTCACATAATCATTAATACAATTGAGTGTTATTTAAAATCAAATCATTCATTTTAGAATAAATTTCCAATGAGAAACAAATGTTCATAACTATTCCAAATGGTGTCACATAAAATAATATCATTTGATACCAGCAACATATTATAAAAAAGAGTATTTAATAATATTAAATAAATAGTGATTTATCAAACTCTAATAAATTATAGATTAATCCTATCAAAAATTTATGATAAATAACCAAAAATATTTTTCTCAAAAAAATTCATTATATAATCTTATAAATGTGTTATTTTCAAGACACATTGAAAACAAAATTATTTTGTAAGATGAAGAAAAAAAATATTGAAATTTTACATAAAAAAATTCCATAATATATTCATTTATATGAAATAATACATATTTTAAAATTTTACATAGAGGGTAAAATATAATATCAAGGTATGTGAAATCCTTTTAAATATTTGAAAACCCAATTATTCAAAATACACATCATTAAAAATATAAAAGAAAATTAAATTAAATAAACAGAAATAAAATGATCAATTGTGATAAAAAATACGTTCAATTATTTAAATGAGAACATGGATGGATGAAAAAAATTTGGATAGGGAAGAAAACCCCATTAAATCAAATGGGAGTTACCTTAATAAAGTTTCATTTAAACTAAACAATAAAATGATGAAGGAGGAATATTTTGGTGTGAAACATAATTTCCCCCAAAAAATAAGGTGAAAATATATTATATATTCATTATTATTTATAATATATTAATCCTTAATTTTAATTGAAAAAGAGGAGTGATTATGACCGAATGGAAAGGATTTAGCCATGAAATATCCTTTCTTTTATTATTTCTTATTAAAATTTGCTCTAAAATATTTTTAGAAAACCTAAATAATTTAATAATATATTTAAAACCCATATTAATACCTAATTATATTTATATTTTTTTATTTTTAATCGTTATATGTGTATATATTTATTAGTGTTTTCCTATTTTCCCGCATCAGGTGTTTATAGTTTTCACTGATTATAAAAATTTCATAGGAGTGGTGTTGGTATTCATTCCTTATTAAAAGTTCATCATTATCAAATTCATTAAATTTAATATGATTTATGAAATATAATTATTTATTAACTTTTAATGCCCCTCCATGAGTGTTTCACTCTTTATCCTTAAAGATGAATATACAAAAAAGCTCACTTTAGTTATTTCCATAACCAATGAAAGATTTCTTATTAATTATTTATTTAAAGAGTCATATAACATTTAAAAAAAATTATATTTATAAATATAATTATATCATATAATATCATTAATTGTGTTTTAGTACAAATTAATGATATAATTTCAAAACATTATTTAAGTTGTTGGTCAAACTGACCCAAACATGGACTAAACATTATTGTGAATGAATATGATGTCATTTAGTTTAAATATAATTACAAAAAATTTATAATGATAAAATTAATGTTTATGATTGTGATATATTATAATTATAAATTTTCTAGATGAATAAGTAATGGATATGAAAATATTACATAATATAAATAAAACATATCTATTGTAGAATGCATGTTTTAAATGGTTGAATTTAAAATGATCATGTTTTGATATTATCATTAGTACGTTAAAATATTTTTCATAAATAACCTTTATGATATCATAAGAATCATATTTTTCTATTAAACTTATTCTCATGACCATCCATGTAAGGTGGTGATAAAAATAAATATTAATCTAATCATTTTATAAAGGTGGTAGTCCAAATGTATGCACAGTTGATGATTTAATTTTCCATAGACTGAGAAAAAATTAAAACATTTTTTATCATATTATATAGTAAAATAGGTTATAAAAAACACAAATATTTATTAAATTTGATATTATAACCATATTTTTATGTTTAAGAAAATAACATGATGCCTAGTGGAGGAGGTAGACCGCACAAACACACACCAATATTGTTTTCACTTTTGTTTGCAAAAAAGGGAAAGGTGGTTAATGATTTTATGATAATTATAAAATAATATCATTATATTAGTGGAAAATATATTCTCAAGTTATGATGGGGTATTTGTATTTTGATGAATAATAACTACATTGAAACAAAAATAAAACGGAAAGGACAGTTTGGAATTTACACCTCACTTCTTGGATTATCTCCTTTTAGAAGGGGGTTAATCCCTTAAAGAATTGTCTTTTGGGAATATTGTATCAAATGTATGGTAACTATAAGTGTCAAATAGTTTTTTTGGTAGTCCTTGGGCCAAACTTATGTGGTTTATGTGTGATGGGATGTGAGGAATGGAGATCCCTTTTATAAGAGAAAATGGATGTCACTTTTAATAATAAACACAAATTTTCAATAATGGTAAGTGACCCTAATGGTAATTAGATATATAATTTTATAAATATTGGGTTGGGTAATAAATAAGGTCAATATATCATCAACCATGTTTTTTAACACATTTTTTAAAAGTGTTTCAACCCATTTACCCCTTGAATTTTTACGTTTTCCAATTTATATTTTATCATCATAACTAGTGTTTATATATGGTAACACAATATTAATTGTGAAAAATAATGAGATAATTCATAAAAAAATTACCTATGAATTATAAATTGAAATTAACTCTTTTAAATTAATTAAATTGTTAAAAATAACTTTTTATATAATAAATCTATAATTTATAAAAACAATTTTGGGGAAAAATATTTCCTGGGATAAAAAATTTAGATTTTTAGTATGTAAACAATAATAAATAATAATAAATATATAATTTTAATTAATAATTTTTTTCAACATTTGTTTTATAATTTTGTAATTAGTACTTATATATTAATAATGTCATCAAAAGTCACAGTTTTATTAAAAAGGGTATATTGTACTATTCACCTATAATTCAATTTTTTATAAAAAATTAAAAATATAATACTAATATAATATTACTATTATAATACAAAAAATTGAATTTCAATTTTCAAAATTTAAATTCTATGATTTATAAAATTAGGATTCAAATGAATATATATATATATATATATATATTTATAATGAAAACATTATTTTATTAATATGATGTTGTAAATGTTAAGTTTTACAAATATTATTTTGTATAAATTTATAATTTAAATAATGATAATATATTATTTTTTATACTAAAATACTTTATATTATTATTTTCATTAACTATCTTGAATACCCCAGAAGACTAATTCATTGTCCTGTCCTAAAATATCCCAAAGGGTACTCCAAACCAGATCTTCCTCAAGGAAACAACATATACCATGAATAAAGCTTTGAAATACCATGTGATATGTTAATCACATATCCACTGGTCACATAAATCACTCTAGGCCCCAGGACTCAAGAACTAACACCACCTCTAATTGGTGCTTTCTCTTTGTGGGGACCTGGAAAATAAAAATCTACAAATTCCCAAAGTAAAAGGTAGGGTTTGAGGAACATATCCTAGTATAATACCACTAAATATTTCATGACAAATTATATAGAAATAATTTAGTTTATATTTAAATTTAAATAAAATAAGGCATGTAATTACATTTAAATAGTTTTAATAAATCAATCTTTCAAAAAAATATTTTAGATACATCAAAATATAATTAAATAAACATTTTATATAACTATTTATATAATAAACATAGAATCAATAAATTTTTTCTTAATAAATGGGTTATAATAATAAAATAAAAATATATTATAGCACCATGTAATTAACCCTAAGGTATATTAGATTCTAGAACTATGATCCTCACACATCTCAATCATCCTTACATCTCAATATAAGTGTGTGAACGGGAATCAACACCCCATTAGGTGATCATATTATAGAAAGTCAAGCCAAATTTAGTTTAGTTATCATTTTAATTATTAATATAGTTCTATAGAGTAATATTCGTAGTGATATTATTTAAATTACAACTAACTACCTAGGATCGCATTGGCCTCAATCAATCAATAAATCATCCAACCATTAGAAAATCAATCATTTTAGAACATTTCATTATTCACATTTCAATTTCCAAATTTCTCTTTCATTTCTAAACAAAATCATATGTTGTAATCAAATTCATTCCATTTAAAGTCATATTTAAATATAAGAAAAATTTATCAAGAATTAGTGTTCAATCAATTTATCAAACAATGATTCAAATTAAGCCATATTTTTCTAAAAATCATTCAATTGATTTAATTCTATTGAAATTGTGGGGTTTTCACAAATTTGATTCCTTTTTTAAAATCAAACATCAAATCATCTCAAATATGAGTTTTTAAAATCATTCAAAAACTCATTTTGAATTAGTCTTGAAATATTGGGTATCAATTTTAGTGTAATTCCTTATGGGGAAACCTATCTTAAATCATAAGATCAAATTAAATAAACACATATAATGTGATCAAAAATGTAGAATGAAGTTATAAGAGATTATTAATTCAAACCAATAATCATAATCAACAAAAATAGATATTTGATCCATACATAACATGATGATATATCAATATCTAAAAATTATATAAGAAGATATTAGGAGAAACCAAACATGATGAGACCCACGTATGAGAATGTGACCAGATCTTCCACTGATACCCCGATTCTCAAGAGAAGTGGTTTAGAGAGTAAAGGAATCCTCTAGGGAGCCTAGAAAATAAGAGGAAACTCATTTGGGTGGAAAGGGGGTTATTATGAATAAAATAGTGGGGACCTAGTATTTTTAATTAAATTTTTGTGGGATATAAAAATCACACACATGGTTTTCATGGTTGAGTTACATGGTTAGTTGTCACTATACACCCTAACTATTTACCCATAATAAACTTTTGGATGGGTTGTACAACTTGGATGCATGTTTAGTTTAATTATTTTCATGTAATAAAGACCCTAAAATCCAAGTGTTCATGTTTAAAATAGGTGGCCTTATTATTTGGAAACATTTTATTCCAACCACGATCCACCCTATAAAACAACTCAACAGGGTGCATGGTTTGCTGAGACAATCCTTATGGTTTTTCCAAACCATGTTCCAACTGTGCACTAAATCATGGGATTTCAAAATTTATAAAACATCACCTAAAAACATGATACAATCCAAAAACCAATTATTATTATAAAATTTCCATGAAGTACCTGAAATTAGGTTACATTATGTTACAACCTCCCCACGATAAACAATTTATGTCCCCAAATAGCATGTCAAGAAGATTCCATATTAATGTGATTAGGCCATTAATCCATTATTAGTGCCTTATTATACCATAACTCATATTAATTATAAAAATTATTTCATAACATATGATCTAATGGTATCATGTTCCCAGGAATAACCTTTGTCTCAGAATCAATAATCTTGACTAGATGGTAAATCTGAGACAAAAGGGTTAAAGATCAAGATAATCCAAGATCATTACATGAGAAGGGTCAAAAAGATACTTCCCTAGTCATAATACATGATACAAATTTTGTATCAACATTAACTATGGTTGAAGTTCCAAATGTTCGGATACCATCTCCATCCTCCTAATAATCTCAAAAGTACTCGCAAGCCACGACATAAGATTTCCCTATTTTCCAATATATCGATAACCCAACTGAGGTGACACTCTCAAGAATTACTAGTCACCCATTTATAACTATAAATATCATAAAAAATGACCATAATAATATTTATATTGGCTCTATATTATCAAAAATATTTGAGGAATAAATTGAGTCTTCAAAATCATATCTTGGACCAAAATTAGTATAACCAATGGATATTCACCAATATCTAATGAACATAACAGAGAATTAAAATGCCTACTGAATAAGGACTCAAAAAAGATCTAGTATAATAACATAATAGTAACTATTTTTATATGAAAAATCAACTATCCCTAAATGATCATTAAAATATATACCAAATTCAATAATTCATTCAAATATAATGTCTTCAATATTATATATATCTCATTATGTCTACAAATCCATAAACATATTATATATCATACTCAAATGTACATGGGATATCATTACCTCTTAGAGGCCTCTCCAAAAGCGAGTAGTAAAAATGGGTTATTTATCATAAAATATAATGTGTGGAACTCCTTGAAATCAAAAAATCTCTATCACATAGAGTCTTATAATGTCCTAAAATTAGTTTATAACTCAAATGGGTATAAAGTTAGTCAATTTTGTAAACCTATTAATCAAACCCAAATCATATTATTCTTATAATTTCTACACAGAAACCAAACCATGAAATTCATAGAAATATCATATCACTTCCAATTCATCACTAGAAGTGGATAGAGAAACCCAAAGGTCTTTGGTTCTCGACCTTGACCTATTGTAAAATATAACACTGAGAAACAAGGTAAGTTATGTCTCCTCTCATACACATTAAAAAGAGTCAACACTGATTTTCATAGAACAACTTCATGGATCATGGGTGAATTTCCCCTACGAATTATGAAAATCTCCAATAACATCTGTTCTCACAAGAAAATGAGAAACATACATTTTTTGTTAAAATAGCAGACCCTTAGAGGAGAACAGACTGTCACCAATGGTCTCCCCAATATAAAGAGAGTCACTAAATCCATGGTATTCACTATCAAGTTTTTGATATTGAAAAATCATATAAAAAAGAGAGGAGTTCAACTACATGTTTTTCAAGACAGCCACAGTCACATCCTCCTAGACTCTGAAATGAAACAAAACAATAGAGAGATTATATTCAACTATTATACTAATTATTTTAGGGATTGGTTCAAAATTTTCCTAATAAATACATCAATGATTGAACTTCCCATACTAGGGTATTAAGAAATAATTCAATCAAAATACTATAGTTACACTTCCTAATGACTCTTTCATATGTTCAAATATTTTTAGAGAATATATTACTTAATATATTATGTTCATAATAAATTATATACTTTTTAAAAAAAGTATATTTTACAAAATATTAAGAGTATTAATAATAGATATGTGTTCAATATCATTAATAGGGTATTTTTTTTGATGTGTCTGATGATATCTAGAATTTTAGGCTATAATATGATCACCTTTCAAAAGAATATTTCCCAAAACTAAACTTGATGTGTCAAAAAAGACTACATAGACCTGAACAGCCTCTGTAATAGTCAACATTTTCATAAAAATAAAAATACCATTCATCTCAACAAAATAAATATGATAATACTCATCCCATAATAATTTCACTATTTTCCAACAGATCGTGTTCATCAGAGAAAATAGCATCACTAAATATTTAACGAACCTAGAGTAGTACCCCTCCATGCCCAAGAATATATAAATCTCAATAACAATATGTGGTTGATCTCATTTCAACAAAAATATCAAAATATTAGGATAAAATAAAATACCATGTTGTGAGATAATATTTCCCAATAATTTTACCTCTCGAGACCAAAAATTACACATTTAATACTATATATAAAGTCTTTGATTTCTTGAGATTTCCATAATGTCACTCAAGTGTAACACAAGATATTACCTGGAATAAGATTAAACCATGAAATCATCCATTATGTCTATAACAATATAATTGAGGTACTCAGGTAATATCATATTAAATAATTACATAAAAATATCATGATCATTGGTTATACCAAATGGAAAATCAAGATACTTATAATGGATATACCACCTCTTGAATGGGGTCTTTGGTATGCATGAATCTTTAATTCCCAAATGGGGGTAACCCGATCAAATATCAATATTTAAGAACCTTTCTACTCAATTAAACTAGTCAAAAATATCATCTATCGAAGGATATGTATACTTTTTATTCATGAAAACATTATTGTGTTTTTGGTATCAATACATAGGCCAAGTCTTCAATCATCCTTCTTCCTAAAAATAATAAGAATCAATAATTCTGACACACATAGGAATATAAATTATTTATCTATCATATCATCCAAATGATAATTCATCTCATTCAAATATGAATGTTCCATATGGTATGAAGGAATATTGACCTTCTATGTATCATTTACTAAATCAATAGAGAACTCCTCCTCTCATATTAGTATAAAAATAGAAACATTATATGGACTCACACCAGGAAACTCCATGAAAACCGGAGTGGTATCATCTCTTAATGGTTCTCTCTCCATGTCTAAATTAAGCACTATATTCCATTTCCCAACTCTAGAAAATAATTCTTGTATCTACTCAACATTGGGTATCATTATCCCTTAAAAACAAAGCATGTTCCCCCTGTTGTAGTAAGGGAGACCTGTATAAGATAGCAGTAAATTCGGTAATCATGTGAACATAGCCAATATATCATAAGAAATTATTTTATGTGGCTTCATGTTAAGAACCAAACAACTCCAGGTAATCTCAATCATTGAATGAGAAAAAACATAAGAATGAAAATGGAGACCATGATACTACTTCATTCCAAGGGGTATAGTAACATCCATCCCATAATAAAAAGATTCATATGGATATTTAGTATGATCCCAATAAGAGTTGATGTAAATGAGAGAACTAAAACCTTATAAAATAAGGTGATCACTAATGATGAATCTATAGTAATGGTACCTCTAAAAATCAATAAACCCACATTATCTTTCTCTTGATACTCTTCCAATGCATAAAGATGATTGATTCTGGATGAATATGTCTATAATCCTTTAGTTATTAAAGAATCTTATATCACTAAAACAATTTTTGGTGATGATGAACCCATTAAAATATGTAGGGAATAAATGATATGGAAAAACATCTTTAAGTGATCTGATCATCTACATAAATTATTTATGTTGGGTGCCTAATCATAAATATGTGTCAAATGTATAAACTTTTCACACTAGAAGTAAGATAAAAGGCCTCTTATAGGCACTATAGGGGTTATAGATGAAACCTTATATTGAGGTCCCCCATGAGGCTCATAACACTTTCTTACATTTAATGGAACTCATAGAACTACCACTGGTATAAAATGGAACTTCTCTAAACCCTAACATAACATCTATGTCATGCTCATCAATCAATTCTCTATCCAAGACACCAACATAAGAAATAACCTTCCACATGAAAACCTAGGATAAAATATTGGATCAAATATCCATCTCAAACCTTGAGTCTTTGGTTTCTAATTCATCTCTAACTCAAAATAAAACATAACAATATCATAAAAATTGTTCACATATTTTTCATGGACTTGTCTCCCTATTTGATGTTAAGAAACTCCATTGATTTACCCAAGACCATCAACACTGGATAGAATGGGAAATGAAAAAAACTATAATTTCTTTCCACTATAAGACCTCATGCTTTATTTTTTTCCATTGAATCCCACCATCACATTCAAGGTCCCTCAATCTTGAAGGTAACATAGATACCATTGATATATTCTCCAACTAACATGAGCTAAAAAATAAGTTATATATTTCTTGACGAAGAATCAGTATCATGAGGTTCATTTGAGCCTTAGAAGGCTTACGGATTCTAGAGATACAGTTGTAGAAAATAATATCTTAACTCATCCCTATGAGGTTCCACAACTGGAGCATGCACATGAACTAGTGAAAGTACATGTCCTAATTCTTGGATAACATGCACCAATATATAAATATGATTCTAGTCCAATGGAGTATTCTCCATGTATGGTTCACCATAATTTTTACCTATACCCTATCCAAATAAAACCTCATAGTAATTTTTTTAAAAAAAATGGCAACACTGAAAATTTATTATTGATACATAGATCAGAAAAAAAATAACGTGTTAAAAGGATACAAAATCAATTAGATAAAATGGGAAAATACCATACTCAAATAAAATATTCCTCAATGTCACATTTCTAAAACACAAATGATGACTTAAGGAATGTTATAATGAAAGATGGATAGGAACTCACTCATAAATGACTCATACATCATGATAATCCTACCCAATGTCTACCAAGACAAACTAAATATATACCAACTATAATGTAAGATGAAATTTTTTTACCTTAGATACCACCTTTCCTATAACCATCCTAAATACATCGGTACACTAATACCTGATTTGGTCCTAATATACCCTGATGTGTATTCCTTATCCCCATGGTTTGATGAATGGAACATATAATTATAAGATAACAATGGGTGAATGTTTATTCCCAAAAAATAGTGGAAGATAGAAAATACGAATTTCTATGTAAATATCCCTCAATGTGAAAGAACTTGCTGAACCAAAGAGGTAAAACAATAACCAACAATAACTTCATCCAAGACACTACATATTCCAATAATAAGCTTAGATATCCCATTTCATATGGGAATAAGATATCCACTGGTCACCTCCATAACTCCAAGAAAAAATGATCAAGAACAACCACCATATCAATGTGGCTCCTTCCCTCTATTAGGACCTATAATAAAAATCTTCAGAAATCAAAATGAAAAGGTACGGTGAGATAAATAAACACCAATAGAATACCACCAATGATTCCATAAGTAATTCCATAAAAATAGTACATTTATGAATTCAATTAAAATAAAAAAAATAATGACATGGAATTTAAATATTTTCAATAAAAAAATCTTTCAAATAAAATAGATGGAAGATACATCACAACAAGATTAAATGAACATTTTATATAAAAAATTATATAAAATAGTAGGAATGAATATAATATTTAATAATTAGTGGAATGTAATAATAAATCAAATAATATCGTAGTACCATGTAATAAGTTGTATGGTAGGTTAGTTTCTTACTAAAGGATCCTCACACACCTTAATTAACATCATAAGTGATGATAAGATTTCCTACTGAAATTAACACCCCATTAGGGGAACCCATTATGAGAAATATTTCCAATCTTGGTTTAGTTAAAGTTTTCATTTTCCACACATTTTTAAGGATTCAATTTCCTATAGTGATTTTCCCTATTAACTCTGACTAACTATGTTAAAAAGTTCATCAATCAATCACAAATAAATTTAAAACCAATCATTATAAAATATTTCATCATTCACTGTTCAATTTCCCAAATTTTTGGATTTAAAATGAATTTCAATTTCAAGAAAATCATATGTTTTCATCAAATTCATTACATTTAAAATCAATTTTAATATTATGAATTTTTTTCAATAATCAGTATTTACTCATTTATTCAGACCAATTTTTAAATCAATCCATCATTTTCTCAAAATCATCCAACAATCACAATTCCATTAAAATTGGGGGTTTTCACAATTATCATTACCTTTGTAAATAAAATATAAAATCACCTCAAATACTAGTTTTAATTTTTTTAAAAAACTCATCTTAAATCATTCCGGAAATATAGGGATTCAATTATATAGTAAATTCTTATAGAACCACATGCCATAAATCTCAATATCAAATAAACACAACACCTTCCGCCAGATCCATAAATGAAGAAAAAAAGTTTAGGTTATCCATAAATCAAACCTTGAATGAAAATACATGAAAACAAATATTATATCAATAAATAATAATATGTTCTATCACTCTATTAGAAAGAGAGAATAAGGTATTAAGAGATAGAAAATGAGAGGAGATCCACTAACCAAAAAATGATCAAATCTTCCACCAGCACACTAGTGGAAAAAGGTATTTCTACATTGCTTATTTTTAATTGTTCACATAATTTATCAATTGATTCTTATAATATAGACATTAAAAATACTTTTTTCTATATTAATTTTTATAAGACAAATGTATTAAAAATAACTAAAAGGATACTTTAACTACATTTTTAGAATCAGTTTATAGACATTATGATGTGAAAATAAAATTTATCATCATTGTTTTTTATTGAAAATTACTCTAGAATATGATCTATATCCTTTCCATCATTTATTCTTATAAAAACTGACACCAAAAATCATTTTTGATAGCTTTTTAGTGTTAGTTTCAGTAAAAATAAATGATTAAAAGAGACCTTTGGAATCGTTTCAGCATCAGTTTCTCCAAAAAACAATTTTTAATATTGGGCTTAAACACTGGTTTTTATAGAAACATATGTCAAAATCATTCATAAGGTCTCTTTTTAGTGTCATTTTTCACAAAAACATTTGTCGAAAAAAAAAAATTGTTCGGTTTTGGGTGCCAGTTTCTATAAAATCGATGTCGAAAAAGTCTTTTAGCATTGATTCAATGTTAGATAAAAAATCCCGACTTTGAAAATTTTATATTTTAAAAAATATAATTAATTATATATATAAATTCCCTATAATTAGAAATCATGTAAATAGAGTTCACTCAATATATACATTATAAAAAATAAAATGAAAATGAAAACACCAATACATCATCATAAAATATATCTTGCATGAATTATCGTCATGTTATCCTCTCTCACACCATAAACTAAAGTAACCTTACCAAAAACACAAACTCCGAAATAATCATCTACCATCTAAAAAATTCAACTATAATTCAATTCACACATATAGATATAAATAAATAAATAAACAACAATAATATTTTCTCATGGCTCAATATCTTTAATTTTTTACACCACTTTGTTTTAGAAATTCTATAAACCTACAATAATAGTATACCTAAAACCATGATCATTAATTAAAGATTATTTTAAGTGAAATAATATATTGAATAAATTTTTATTTATCTTATATATACAGGGTATCCAATATAATATATGTTTACTCTAACTAAAGTGTCAACCAAAATTGTCAAAAATGGTTGATTAAAATGATAGAAAATATAATGAATATTTATTATTAATTTAATCTCGAAAAATTATGAGAGAAGTAGTTGGATGATGGATATATACAAAACCACCATGTGTAAGTTTTTAAAACCACATATTAGATAAAAACCCTCATGTTTTTAATCAATATAAATTTTTTAGGTTTTGAAGAGGTTAAATGACATAGGTAAGTCAACACAAAGTATCTTTCATTTAGTTTAAGAGAATGTTTTGGATAATATACCTTGGTAATAAACCAAAAATTTTAGATATCATGATAGAGTAAAAATATACTATGTAATGGTCAAAACTATTAGTTATTTGAGTTAAAAATGTTATTTTATATGATGTATCTTCTAAATATTGAATTTATTACCATGATTTTAATAAAAAAACAATGTTTAAAAGATACATACCTAAAAATTAAATTTATAAAAAAAATTAATATACAAACTTTATAAAAAAAGAGTGTTTAATTATTCATTTTATAAAATTTAACTATAATACACATACATAATAATTTAAATGCTTGTGTAGTGTGGATATTTTTTTAATAAATTGGTAAACCATTATACATTAAATAAACCTATAAAAATATGGTGAATATACCCACATAAAAAATAATTTTCCAAATACTCGTTTATTAACATTAATTAAAAGAGACATACCTAATAATTTAAATCACAATCTTATATAATAAATAGTTTTTAAAAAATGCAAAGCTGTGTAAATTTGTCATTTGTATACAAATAGTTATCTTTGAAAAGAAAAAATAATAATGAATGTTATATATTAAAAAATAGAATATTTTCACATAAAACATAAAATAATTAATATAACAAACCTTATCAAATTCAGTGGTCACCCTGGTTTTTATTATCTAATACGTGAATCTAAATACATAATAAAAAACTAAACAATTCATTTTTTATGATGAAACTAGGGTTATAAAACATTAAATTTAAAATGGAAACAAATATATATATATATTTGTGTGTGTATAAAAATCCAAATATTAACTAATATAAAAAATATACCTTCACTTTCATGTAATTTATGGGATATTATTACTTTATAGACAACTAATTATTGTTTAACTTTTTCAATGACGTATATTTTTATATGTATATATATAAACTTAGAAAAACATATAAAATTATGAATTGAAAATAAATAACTTATAAAAAAGAATAAAATTAACATTTCTTATAATATGGTTACTTTTTTATAAATCAGACCTAATTGTGAGTAAAACCGATATAATGTATGTTTCCCTTTAAAAAATATGTATAATATCCAGTGACCTCTAAAATACAAAGAATTCAAAATTAATGACATTATAATGAATATTGTTTCATAATTATATCAGTGTTCTTACCCATCAAAGAGGTGGAAAAATATGCACCCAATATCCGTATTTGATAATATCCCACATATATATATGTCACTCTAGTAGTAGTATTGACATATTTCTCAGTCGTTGAAATGAATTGTTGATCTATAAGACCATAAACAATAGTGGTGTAATTTTGAATTAGAATAATGTACAGATAAAAAATTAAATATGTAATATATAATGTCTCATATAATATTATTTATTTAAATAAAGAAAGAATATCTAAAACATAATTTTAATTACATGAAAAACAACTGCGACACATGCATGATAATCTCAAAAAAAATATGATCCATTTTTTTTTGAATATTCATAATGTATATTCTCTTCTACATATATCAAATTTCATCTGAAACTCAGAAATATTATCCAATGAAGAATAAAACTATGTTAATATTTTATCGCATCAAAAACTTCAAAAATATCTGAATTTTAGGATTCCTAATCTACTTTTTATATTTTTATCAGTTCTTTTGATTTAAGATATTCATGTATAAAATAAATTTCATAAAATATTATAAAATATTTTCAAAAATTTCTAACTCATTTTTACAAAAAAACACATATCTCGTATGTCTGGTAACACATTAGTCTATCCAGACAATGTAAAAAATTTCCCATACAATCTTCAATTGTTGTAACCTCCCTAGTAGGAAATGAAAATATACTATTTGGTTCAATAATATCATTTATTGATATTTCGATATAACCCAAAAAATAGAGGCTACATTTGTATATAATCCCCAAATATATTTATGACTTTGTATGCTATAATATATACATGATTATCTATAGAATAAAACACACATTATATGGTCAGGACCAAACAATAAGGTGGAGAATCTCTATTGGAAGGCTTGGTAGGCTATGAAAACAGGGTTTGCTGGGAAGGTTGGGTTGGATATGTAGGCTACACGAGCATTGACTATCTCATTAATTTATCAATCAAATATTGTGCCTCTAGTTGAATTTGATCACATATTGACTATTTCAGGTATTTTAGATCACCTATTAACGAATCTATTTATATGTATCTTTTTTGTACTTTTATGAAAACAAAATCTTAATACTAACACCAACCTTATATCCTTTAATGTGGTCGGGATGGTCTGAGTTGCCTATATTAATAGCTAGAATGTCCATCCAACCCTCAAGGATAAAAGTATCATGCATCGCTTTCTCATTATGTTCATCCAAAAATGAAAAACTAAAATTTTATATTACTGTTGTAGATTTAAAAAATACTAACATTAATGGAACAAAAAAATTAATTTCTTAAAATTCTCTCAACTACTTAGATTACTCTACAAGATACTATTTATTTTAATTTTTCCTCACTCCTTTCAATTTTTCATGTCATGTGGGAGAGATGGAGGACTTAACAAGACCAATTTTGAACCACTACTATATTAATCTCTTATGTTATCATAATTTTTAGTAATAATTTTTTCCTAAAATAAATAATACCTTCCATGTGGTAGAGTATGATGGTATATGATCTACAACTGGATCTCTTGATGAGATCTCTTGGAGGAATGTTACATAAAAATAAACTAATAAGTAATATAATAACATTGATGATATTTTTTAATATAAAATAAATAGATTACCATAAAGGCTTCATCATGTTAGAAGGTGATATATTTCTTCCATGTTTCTATATATATAAAAAATACTTGAGTCATGGGTTTTCATTCAGTAACCTACCAAAAATAAAAAAATTTGTCAATTATTTTTAAATCTCTCCATATAACCGTGGACAAGCATATAAATATTTTCATAAAATTATTTTTTTTCTTCAAAAAAATTAATCTACAATTAAATAAATTAAATATTAGACATGTTAAATTTATATTATTTGAAAAATGGAATAATAATAAACTAATTTAGATATTTTACCATTACATACATCAATATATTCCCCTTTTCTATCTTTTAAATGCACTTCCAATCTTGATATAAAATTATAATCCTGTAATGGCTTTTCATGGAAATATAATAGGTAAAAAATGTTACATTTTGACCGGTTAGGTTATTATTTTCATCAAATATAATATGTAATATCTTATCACCATGAAAAAGATACAATTTTGGAAAACATGTAATCCCAAATTTAATAACTCTAGAAATCTATTTCTTGGTAGAAGAAGGAAAACAGAGCTCTATAGAACAGACATCAGCAGTCTTGTAATTAATTTTGTAAATTATAAATTTAATTTCATTAAATAAATATTTTAATAAATATTTAATTATTTTTAAAAAACATATACCGCATTAAATATTCCTATTTCTATATGTCTTTCATTAATATAGTCAAATGTAATGGTATTTTTTGAAACTACATATTATTATAAAAATGAATATTTAAAAATGATGGGAAAAAATATAATAAAAAAATAGTGTCACATAAATTTATGTTTAAAATAATAATAATGGTGTAATGATTCCGAGACCAAAAAATATGTAATCTAAACTATTATATATTTATTAATTCTAAAATTATAGAAACATTTATAAATTTAAATATCAAATTTAAAAAATGTTTTTATATATGTATAAATTTATCCATGATA
The DNA here is from genome assembly GCA_963277665.1 of Viscum album. Lineage (NCBI taxonomy): Eukaryota > Viridiplantae > Streptophyta > Magnoliopsida > Santalales > Viscaceae > Viscum > Viscum album. The sequence continues at coordinate 1,146,333,830 of OY728138.1, forward strand.
GAGTAATGTACATCAGGTTTTTCAATAAAAAATATTTAACCATAACCATTGAACAAAAAATTTAACCCAAAAAACTTATAATTAATAATAATAATATATATATATAATTATAATTCCAATTATCAATAAAATAGTAGTTCCTAAAAAGGTAAATTTTAAAAGTAAAAAAAATATAAGTATATAACTGTATATTTATGATTTTATTTTAGTGTGTTCCCATATATCCATAACATTATCATTTCCTATAGAAAAGAACATTCCTTCATTATAGTCACTGTTATAATTTAAAAATGGTGAAATTGGAGAATAAAACTCATACAAATCCATAACATCATCATCATTTTCATGTAAAAAAATTAATTCATTTCCCTTGTAAAAAGACGAACCACTGATAATTTGATGGATCAATGGAATATAGTATTTTCTCTATATGTGCCTCCATGATAAATGGTTTTTCTTTTCTACTAAATCCATTCAAATAATTCTGTCTAGACCCATGATAATCTAGTTCTTCTAACTATTACTATCAAACTATTTATGATTAAGAATTATGATTCGAAATTTATTATTATAAATTTTCAATATATCCTCCTGAACTAAAAAAATATGTCATTGATTTATAAATTTGGTTATTATCTTTTGATCTTAAAAAATTCACTACTTCAAAGATGAACACTACCCCCCTATTTTTAACAGTACTCTTTTCATCCAGATTTTGGGTTTGTAAAATGTGTAACCATTAATATTCAAAATAGAACATGTTATTGAATTTATATAAGGCCCCCCTTCCAACCATTTAAATGTTTCTAATGAAGATATATATATATTTTGACTATCTATTTAAAGCAAGAAACCTAAGTATTTTTATGCTCAATCCTCAAACAATTTTCAATTATTTCCTTATATCATACCTTTAATTAAATAATATGTGATGATATATTGGGTTTAACCTCATCAGTGTTGTTAAAAATGTGTAAATATACATAATTAACTTCATAAAGTGAAATGAACATTACCTTTTATCCTTAAATCCCTATAACATCACTATTAACTATTATATGTTGATATATAGGGAGACCAACATGCTCCACATCATAAAAATAGTCAGTACAGATCTAAATTCACATTTCTGATTGATATTGTTGAATAATAAAGGCCTCCAGTCGATGAGGTTTTTTAGAATATCCCTTCAAAATTTTCAAATATCTTTCAAAAGGATACATCTGACATAAACAAAAAGGACCATATATTCTTATCTCATGAACCATATTAATCACCCCGTGAACCATTAAATAAAAAAAATTAGGTTGGAAGATAAATTTCTATTTAACTAATAATACGAGTTGATACATTCACCAACATATCTAAGCAATTTGGATCAAAAACTTTTATACAAATGGATTTGAAAAAATCCCATAACCCGATGATAGTCTTTTTAAAAGGTGTAAGAAATATTACATGTAGCGAGATTAGTAATAGGTGTTACATAAGAACATGAAACTCATGAGATTTAATACCAATTTATGTAAAATAATCTTATGACACCAAATTATTCACATGTGACGAGTTTCCACTGGGAACTTTAATAACATTAATACACTGAAAAAAATTCATCCAACAACTCTTTCTTAACATGTGATAATCCAGAGGTAAATATTATTTGTTTCCTTTCATTGTGGGAGCAAACTCATATCATATTCCCATTGATATCAAGTCAAATATAGAATTCAAACCATATTTTTCCTTTATTTTTATATCAAAAAAAAGTTCCAATCAAACTATCAAATATTTTTTTTCATAACATGTATATTATCAATGTTACTTTTTATCTCTAAAAACTCTAATAATGTTGTTTGAAAAAGATAGATCATTTCTTTTGGTTATTTTTTGATTAAAAAAACATCCTTTATTACTAATTGTGAAATGAATATTTTATACCTCATTATAGTATTCATAAACAGAAAATGGTTTTGGGGGAATATTATATTCTAGTAAACCATTAAATTATTATTTTAATCCATGACAAGGAAGATCAACTCACAAACAATTGACAATATTTATGTCACTAAACATTGTATTGAAATAATTTTCCCTAATAATGAAATTAATTTATTTTTAACATCATCATATCATAGAAAATAAAATACGATTTCAATTATTCATCAAAAACTGTAACATATATCTTCCATAGAATTTGTAAATCATTAATCAGTGGTGAAAGATACAAAATATTATCTTTTCCCATTTTTTTGGTCCATAAATCATCATGATAATCATGATGTATATTTTATTCATATATATATCTTTGGGGATTAGATATAAACAACCATAAAAATAGGCCATGAAGTATTTTTTAGAATTAGAGGCTGATACATTTTCAATCAAACTGGGCATAACCCCGTTATCATATTTATATATTCACTACCAAATTCCAGAATGTTTTTATCAAATCTCCTCATATATTTTAAATAATCTGGTTCAAATAAGTTACCATCATAGATTCACTCTTTGGTATGTCATCATACCCATTGGGATCAATAAAATTTGTAAATATATACATTAAATGCATAATTTCTAGATGGTACCAAATTGCATTAGTTGGAGGTTTGATTCTGGAACCATAGAATGAATCAGATTTGAATTATTTGAAGTAATTATCTAATGTTAACAAATTTATTTTTGGATGAGGTAAGATGTCAGTACCTGATAATGAACCAGGGTTAAATTTTCTATCCATCTTATAGTGTGATGTCCCACATTGAGGACTTTTTGTTAAATTTTTATATTACATACTATATAAAAAACAATCATTTGGGTAAAAATTTTATCTTTTCAAACCTAATCCCATTGTGACTAATATTTTCTTGTCATTATAATTATAATCTAGAAGCCTTTTCTTTCTATAAGTATATCTTTTAAATGTTCAAGCATGTTATAGAAACTTGTATCATTCTACAAATTTTCTTTATTTCAAGATAAAAAGTATCATAAGTACTAATAACACTGTAAAATTAGTGTAACCAGAGAATAATGGTTTCTTAGAATCTCTCTAAAATCATCATATATTTACATTTTTTTTCATTTCTACACCTATGACATGAATTAATTCTTCAAAATGATCCTCACTCATATTTTGAATATTTTCATCACCATTAGATGTTAAATTTCACATTCCTTCACTATGAAAAACCCAATTTGAATAATTATTTATAAGTACCTAGAAAATGAAATCATACATTATTTCTTTACAATTTAACATTCTCAGAATCAAACACTTCACACATGGATATAAAATAAAATATTTGTTTTAATTTTTTTTTGAAAATTCCAAGAAATCATCAATTCCTTTTTCATATTCCTCAGTTGTTATATGTAAATTTATCAAATTTCTATCCATTTAATAACTTAGATAACAATATCTAATATGAATATATTAAAACATATAAAAATTTAAATATATATATATAATAGGAAAATTTTAAACATAATAACATATAATCAAATTGATTGGTGATCAAGTGGGAAATATAAACGATTATTAAGAATAAAATAAAAAATAAATTAAACGTGGTATATATTTTATATAAATAATTAATTATAAACTATTATTTATGATCTTAGTAATGGAATAATGATACTTTTCTCATGGTTTGATAGATTTTATTTAAAATTACTATAAAAAACACTTTCACTCTTCCAAGATCATTATAGTTTGACATAAATATTCCTCATTAGTTAACCTAGAATAAATAAAATTAAAAAAAATTCCACATATATATATATAGATTAATGAATGTGTCGGGTAATGTATGACATATTTTGACCTTTTTTTGTGTTTTTCACATAACATATTTCACATAACAGAGTTTGTCAAGAATTTTTTATGTGTTTGTGGCATTAATTATTATGGATAACATTGATATTTTCAATCCTTATTACTATTTTAAACACCAAAACAAATCAAAATATCATAAAATATTGTTATAATTATTCAGTAATAATTTTTCAAGTCATTTTTGATCAATGTCGAAATAAATGGTGACAATTTTTAAAACATAAAGATGATTATAAGTATAGGTACCCAATTTATTGGATATTTAATATTATAAGGGGAATAATTCATTGTAGTGATTGGATGATGATATAAATCATAAATTGGTATTTTTTAATTATTAAATTCTCTATTAAACATTTTAAACATTCTAATCATATTAAAAAACTTGTGAATTATAAAATTTTAATTATGGTAAAGAACATTTTAGTGTTTATAAGTTATTGGTAAAGTTATTGAATTGATAAATAGAGAATGGATATATATATATTTTGCAAACAAAGAATGATTTTGAAAACCAATTTGATAATTCCATCAAATAAAATATTTATAAAATAAAACAAACATTTACAAAAAAAATCATAATTATTAATCAAATTCAAAGAAATAGATGAAGTAATGAGTGATATTTATAACTAAAATATACAGAATTTATCTTCAATATTGAATAAAACATACAAAATTTAGAGTTAGATAATGAAAAATTAATCCTAAATATGGATTTACTCCATTGAATTCATTGGTAAGGTGAATACTATAACAATAAATCAAAATTGTTTCAAAAAATAAATAAGAAAAATAGAGAAAAAAATATAATTGTAGTGTTTCTCGACCGTAATAAGGTGGAAATATTATCTTGTATTGTGAAATAAGGATGCATGATAAAATATTTATTGTTAATGATCTTGAAAATATGATTAAAATTGACCTAAAATTACTATAATATCCATTGAATGTTGTTGGGTAGCCTTTGTTCTTTTGTAGGTTGAAAACAAAAGGAGGATTCGAAAACAAGAAATGAGGTTTTTGGGTTTCGGGGTGGAAGTTTAAAAAAAAATACTTTTAACTGTGATTTTTTACAAAACATACACTAAAAGTATGTGAAAATATATTTTTGCTATCAGTTTTTGAGAAAACAAATTCTAAAACAGTTTTTGAATAGTTCTTGGCATAATTGTTGAGAAAAATCAACTCTAAAACAATTAAATAATATGTTTTTACTTTATTTTTGTTTAAAATTGAATAAAAATCACTTCATTCATAAATTTTTAGCATTGGTATTTTGAAAAAATAATTATAGAAAAGATCATTCACATATTTTGATATCATTCTTTAAGAAAACAAATGTTGAAAATGATTGAATAAAATTTTGTGGATCAGATATAATAAAAGGAGATGCTACATTTTTTTGGTTTAAACTATATCATTGGTTCTATATAAACTATCATTATGAATTCAATGTTAAAGCCACTATTCCATCTATTATCACTTTGATTCACAAATAAATGGTTTTAGAGATCCATGGAGTCCTCTAGAGAGATACTAAAAGTAATGGACACCAATTAAGGTCGAAATACAGGTGTTATGAATCTTAATCGGGGATCGAAGGTATTTTACTTATATATATAGGGGTTAAAATGATAATTCATGGTTTTTTATGTTAGGATGGATGATTAGTAGAAAATGTACACCCTAATCATGTTCTCCTGCTCGATTTTTGGAAATAGTGTATAGTTATTCAACACATATATTTTAAATATGCACCAATAATATAAATCCTTATTGTACAAGGGTGCATGGTTTGGGGGGATGGCTACACTACATGGAAAAACTATGTGATAATCTTCCACCACCCTCCAAACCCTCTCAACTAGGCCCATGGTTTTCTTGGCCAAACAATATAGGTATCCCTAACCATGTCTTAAACATGCATAACCCCATGGGCTTACAATTTTTTTTAAACATAACCCAAACCAAACCGAGAATATATACAAAACAAGTAGGATAAATATAAGGATCAAAAAGTACCTAAAATATGGTAATGATATGTTATAACTATTTGATATTAGTCAAAATAATTATTTGGGTAAAATATATAATACCAATAGAAGTTATATGAGATAAATCAATTCATTATAATATTTAATATAATTTATTCTTTATCATAAATATGTAGAAAATGATGTATGGTTATTTTTATTTTATTTATTAATTGTCATCACTATTCATGTCCATTTCATTATAATATTAATATAATATATCTTGGTTAATTTTATTTTGGTGGTCTGTGTGAAATGATCTATCGAAGATAAAATTTATTTATAAAAAACTATATTTAAATATATTAGTTAATTACATTATACCCCCATTAAAATAATTTAATCCTCAAAATTTTTATTCATTTTAAATAAGTAAGTGATGGTAATTTTATAGAATTGCATCCAAAGTTAATATTTCACATCTTCAAAATTATGATTCCTCCATTAAAAAATGACCATATAAGTGGTCTATTTATGAAAAAAATTATCTCCTCAATATATAATTTTAATTGGTTTTACCTCATATCAGAGATTAGGTTCTAGTTGAATTACATTTGAGTTTAGTACATGTTAAGGGTCTCATACGTACTTCCCAAAATGTGATACCTGGAATACATAATTTACATTGGAATGATTAGGAGGGAGAGTTAAGAAATAGGATACTTCATCGAAGTGGCCAATGATCTTGAAGGTAGTGGAGTTCCTAAGTCTCGTCTTCCCTTTCATTCAAAATATCTTTAACCACTTCTATTGAAATATCTAGATAAATACCTTGTCAGTAAATTCAAAATCTAGATAGTATTAATGAATATCTACATAGCACTTTTTTATACTTTTTCCGCTTTTATATATTGCTAAATAGTTTCAAACATTTCTATCATTTTTTGGAAAATATTTAGACCAACCAATTTATTCTATCCAAACTCATCACAACATGTTAGATTCCTCTATCTCTTCCCACACATAGAATCATATAGTGCCACCAGAGTGATTTTATGGAAAATTTTGTTTCCCGAGAACTCATCCAATAGGAAGTGGTACAACACATTTCATTTCATCTTTTCTTATTTATATAATGGAGAGTTAGAGAAGATAGAACTTTCTTTAAAAGATATAAAATGTGATAACTTTATAAGGTTATTGACTATAAAATAAACTGAATTATTGCATTTAGATCTCCTGAGGAGTCCTAAACAATCTATGTAAATGTTTTCTCATTTATTTAAAAGTATAGGTGGTGGCTTCAACATACCCTTATAATTCAATCATTTATTGTTAACTTGTTTTCATACCGAGCCCCAACATATCTCTTCCATGATTTCCCTCTTCATGTTATCCTACCATAAGTTTTTCTTTAGATATTTATACATATTTTTGATATATGGATTAATATAGAAGGATTAGTTATAAGAATAATCCAAAATATCGACTTCAGTTTTTATTTTTAAGGGGAACATATCTAGGTACCCAACCTTATAACACAATATTCATCAAATATTAACCTTGGTATCCTCACTACCTTTTTCTATAGTTTCACGTCCACATTATAGGTAGCATTGATCTTCACATAAATTAATACTTAAGAAATCATTTTTGGAAGAAGAAATTTCTCTCATTTTCATTTTATTAAAAGATTCATCCATTGAATATCAATTATTATTTACTATTTTTGTATCCACATCATGGATAATACTGAAATATCCTTCTTACTTAGGTTATCGACAATAATTTGTTTCCAAAGGTGGTACTTTATTGAGAAATCGTAGTCCACGATTAGCTATGGCCATGTAATTAGTTACAGGATAATCTCTTTTTATGTGAATATATACATTAATATATTATGTTCTATATAGAAAATCAAACATCTCATTATAGATATTGTGACACCAAATTTTCAACACAATAATTACTTCTTCCCATTCTAGATTATGTGTTGGTTATTTCAACTCATGAATCTTTAATTAAAATTATGAATAATAAATTATCATCTCATTATACAAAGGGAAACATCCCAAACATTTTAATAAATCATAAATATACATCACAAACACTTCTCTGTTGTAGGGTAGACTAAGTGCATTCATAGTAACAAATTTCTTCTTAATCTCCAAAAATCCTTCATAACATTCATTTGTACAAAGGAACTTTACTCCTTTATGTGTTAAAAAGTTAGTGGATTAGATGATCATATTCCAAAAAAATCATGTTTTATCAAAATAATATAATTAAACTCCACTTCTATATCATAGAGGTTGGCCTCAACCATTTTTCAATCATGTATGTATTGGATGTATCAATCAATATACTCTCATTGTTGATAACATAAACTATGAAAGATTCTTTTTGTTACCCAAATTCAAAATTATTGTACATTGAAAATAAATATTCCTTTTGTATATTCCATTTCAAAATTTTCAAATTCTCTACATGTTCATTCTTGATCTTAGATAATATTTGAATTCCATTAAAAATTATTACCATGATTTTTTCTATGTAATTTACAAAGACTCTATTCATGAAATCCAAAAATATAGCATGAGAATTTGTAATCCAAAGAGGAATCAGAAAATATTTATAGTTCCTATGTCTTATAAAATATATTTTCATGGGTATATATTATCTCTATGCCCTTAATTTATATCACCCAAATTGAATTTCAATTTTCGATAAATATTTAGCTACTTGTAGTTTATTAAACGAGTCATTAATAGGTGGTAGATGATACTTTTTGTAGTTGACGATATTTTTAATTTCATGATAGTCAACATAGAAGTACATTGATCCAAACCTATTCTTAAAAAAGTATTTATGCATCATAGGGGAAAGAAAACAAGCATACAAACCCCTTATTTGTATTATCTTTAATTTGCTTCTATAAATATTCCAATACAATGACGGGTATTTTATATGGAATCTTGACATAGCCATAGACCTAGATATAAGATTGATTGAAAACCCAACCTCACTATATAAGTTAATTCTATGATGTTCTTCCAAAAATTCATTGTTAAACTCCCATAAAATATTCATTTTATTTAATTCAACTTGAACCTTAATAATTTGAGCCAAGAGTCCCTCATTCCTAGTTATCATAACCCATATTATATAATTTACTTCTAATAGGATCACAAAATAATTCTTTAAAAGTTATTTGATCACATGATAACTGGGTATATAAATATATACCCCCTTATCTTGACAATTTATATGTTTTTTGTATAAGGATTTACAATCCATAGAAAAAATGACATCAAATTAAATCATGGGTGAAAAAAAAGATTTTTTTAAGTACCTTCCCATAAATCATGACTGGAGAAATGTTATATATCTTATATGATATCATCACGTTGCTAGGAGTTTTCAATGAAATTTTATTATCTATGGATTGAGGTGGTGAATCAGTATTCTAAACAAACATTTTCATTGTAGAATAATGTAAAGATCCAAAATAAAATAAGACATTTATTGGTCTATAGTGTAGAGTGTGTGTACTTTGAAGCACTTCATTATCATGAACCACCTCAATAGTAATGATATAATACGCTATCTCATTATACCTTGGTTTATATGGTTTTTGTGGCCTATTATATTAAACAACACTAGTCTTAGGAAATCTATTATTATAGTACTGAAAATCCTTGTAATTAATGTATTAAAGTAAAGGTGGAACATAGGTCGAGGCTATATTTTCTAATAATGTTTTAATCATCTTATTGAAGCTACGTTGATTATTTTTTACATTATCACATTCTGTGTGAAATATAAAATACCACCCAAATACATTGATTCAATTTTTCAGGTGCTTCCTCTAACATCATTAAGACATAGGTAGTTGGTAAATATTTCCCCTATTCGGATTATCATTAGAGATCTCATGATACACCCTCTTTATTTTTCTTATCCTTCAAATAAATACAATCCCTGATCTACATCACAAGATTTTTCACACATTAAACTATTTCATCAAAGATTCAAAATTCCCTTATAGATAATTCCCCTTTAACAATTGGTTTTAAGAAATTGAAGAAACAATTGATCATTATTTTATAATAGGGGATATAGATAGAGGCATACCACACTAGACTCGTGACGCTTTCATTATATGTTTCAGGAGACTCATCCCCACATTTTTTCAACACTATAAATTATACATTCATCAACATGTGAAGATTTTTAAGAAACTGATCGACGGATAATTCTTTAATGAACTACACCCATTAAAGATTGTCTAGTTCCTACCTTTTCATTGTAATCGTAATAGGATACATAAATTGGTTAGAATCTCCTTCTTGATTATAGATATCCAAAATCTCAATATCATTCTCCAATCATTAAAAAATAAAAAATATATTTTTTTCCATTGAATTGTTCTATTGTTTAGCAAGATGTTTATTAGAAGTGCCAATGAAGATGGTTTGGAATTTTCACATGAATGAATCAATAGAAATATTCTCTTTCCTTGGTGGATTTTCAATCCTAATGTCCTTCATGTTATTTTTAAAATATTTTGATAGTTGGGTAAGAATATATATGAGTATTTGTACACTGGATACCATACCATTTAGTAATTCATTTAGGCTACCACTTCATTATCTATCACAGGAATTTTTATCTCACTTTCTCCATTTTCTAGAAATTATTTAATATAAAATAATTTTTACTAACATAAATTATTAAATATAATAATAGAAAACTATGATCCTTGAATAATTAACTAATAAATAATGTGAATTACATAACTTGTAAACTGTGATTCTTCTAAATATATTATCTACGGTAATATGTTAAGTAGGATATCATACCTAATAATTTAACATCATAGTAAAATTATTAATTATTTTTTTGGAAAGATAATGTGAATAACTAAATCATATTTATAAATAGTTTCAAACTAGTTTTTCAGTTATGCCTCTCTATCATGAACATGTGATGGTATTGTTAATGCACAATTCCACAACCCCCCCCCCCCCTTCAGGGTTATTACCCCAGGGTACATCTATGTCATATCTTGTATCAACATAAAAAATATATATAGGGGTTTATTTTCATGGAGAACTATACAATCTCAAATTTACAAAAAAATTGGTATGTTATCAGACAATTAGACTTATTTTGAGGGTTCTTTCTTATGTTCTCCAAACTAAACTCCAAAAAATAACTAGTCCTTTAAATAATAAGAATAATGATAACACAAGATAAACATATAAAAATAACACATTTATAGTATTACTTAATTAATACATAAGACAAATAGTTAAAAAAACAAAGATCCTACAGTTTTATTTTCTTTCAAACTGGGTACATAAACATCTTACTTTAGAGAAGCAATGAAATATTATCCAAAATTTTTCTCCTATAGACCCTTTTCTAGACATCTCATATTATATAATCATATTCATAATCTAGGTAATGTAAATATAAGAAATGGGGGATCTCGAATACTCACTAAGGTGAACATATCAAATAGTCGTAGTTGTTAGATCGTATACATGATGGAAAACCTAGTAAAAGGTAAAATATCAGATAAAAAGGTCATGTGATCATAATTGAAAATTATAAAGCATTATTGATTATTGATGATCCTATAATGGCGGCATAGAAAAAATAATGGTCATCATAAAAATCAATAAAAATGACTAAAATAAAACAGAACATCGAATCATAATAGAATAATGTGGAACATCTTTAAAACATATAATATCATATACATTTGTCGTGTCCCATAAATAAATAAAATATTATATAATTGTAACAAAAAAATAATCAAAAAACATTTTGAACCAATATAAGAATCTCTATGCTTCAATTTTATGGATGAAAATATATTTATACACACAACTTAATTTATGACCAAATTTGTGTTTTCTAGCAATTCAGTTTGTGAAAAACATGTATTCAAATGACTCCTTATATCATATGATGTAAAACCATAACTAAATTTTTTTAAGAGAATATAGGACCCCAAACATTATCATACTAATATATGAGATCCACATAAAATCAAATCATTTATCTTATTGAAAATGAATCACTATAAATAAATGGGTTTAATAAATTTTCCAGATTGTTTCACTAAAAAACGTCATCATTTGATACTAAAGAACATAATCTTCAAAATTATTTATTTAACAATATAACATATAATTTTATTTAAAAATAATTTCTCCATTAGAGAAAAATCCTTTAAAAATGTATGAGAAATCACAAAAATTGATAATTTATAAATCATTTATTAATACCTTCCTAAAAAAGACATGATTTTCATGTCACATTCAACGAACCATTTTTTTAAAGATGAAGAGAAAAATTATTAAAACATTACCTAAATATTAAAATTATAGATAACTTGGTAATATGTAAAACTATTTTCATAATGCTGGGTATAAAATATTAATATAATATCATTGTAAGGAAAATCCTTTTATTTATTGAATTTTTTTTTGAAAACCAACATCATTAAATTTATAAAAATAACATTATTTTAAAATTAATAAAATATAATAAAATGATCATTAAGATAAAAAAAATTTTACATTACACTAGGTAACAAAGACCTTTTTTAATTTAAAAACCATATATATAGAAAAAATCCATTATAATAAATAAAAGTTACTTTTAATGAAAAAAGCATTTTCATTAAATAATAGAATCATTAAAGAGTTTGAATTCAGTGGGAAACACTATTTAAATAGAGAACAAATTTTAAATATATATATATATATATATCATCCTAATATGTTATAATAGATGAATATTGAAATAGATTACTCAATGATGTGTAATTATGACCCATGGAAAGGATTTAATCATGAAAACCCCTATCCTCTAATCATGCAATGTAAAATGATTTCTAACCTCCTATAAAAAAACATAACTATCTTAATATATTATTTCTAGTAAATATTAATAACTAAAAACACTCTTAATTTTTATTTATAATCATTATACTCATGTATATTAGTTTTTTTTTATTTTTTCTCACATCAGGTGTCTTTAGTTTTAACCATTTGTACTAGTTTCATAAGAGAAGTTTCAGTATTCATTATTAATCCCAATTTAATCATACAAAGTTAATTAAATTTATAATATTTGTTTTATTATAATTATTAATTATGTTTAAATTTCCCTTAATTATTTTTTCACTATTTATCATTGAAGAAAAAATCAATAAAAGGAAACCATTAGTGATTTCATAACCAACAAAACTTACTTCCTTAATTATAGAGTTAAGAAATGATGTGTCCATTGTAGAACCAAAACCATATAATTATTTATATATTTATATCATATTATATATTTAATTACGTTTTCATATTCATTCATGATATAATTTTATAGAATTGTTCAAGTAGGTGGTCAAACCAACTATAACATAAATAAACCGTGATTATTGATGATTATGTAGAGATTTAATTCCAAAATCATTACAATAGTATCGTAATGATATATTTTAGTGGAAATTACCATGATATACTATAATTATAATTTATATATAAGAAAAAATAATGGATATGAAAATATTAAATAATTTTAATAAAAGATTTTTCTCTTACTAACCTAGTTTTAAAGGATTAAATTAATGATAATCATATGGTGATCATATAATTAATAATTTATCCATTTTTTAATTCATGAAAATTAGGATGTCGTAGATATCATATTCATAAATTAAAAAAAATCTCATTATCACACATCCAATTCTGTAATGAAAATAAAAATGTGAATCAATCATTCTATAGGGGCAGTAGTCCACACGTATTCATGGTTGACGATTTCGTATTATATAGAACAAGTGAAATGTAAAATTTGGTTTATCAATAAAGAATATAAAATATTTTATATTTGTTTTAATTATTTATTAAATTAGATATCTGTGATAGCATTGTTACATGGTTATGGAAATAGAAGCATGATTCTTGGTGGAGGTAGTAGTTCTTACATACACGTGAATGTAGTTTTCCTTTTTCTTGTAGTAAAAATGGATAGGTTTTTAATTCTTGTACCATAATTATAATAACATATATTAATAATAGTGATATTGATGTACCATTTTAATACGTTTAAATGGAATTTTTAGGGGAATAAGTGTACCCAAATAAATTGAAAATAGAGTGAGAGGTTTTGAACACATACATTGATTCTTTGATTATATCCATTACAAAAGAGTAAATCCATTGACTTATAGTATTTAGAGAAGAAGAGAAAATAATTAATGTGTTACATATTTTTTTTGATTGTATTGGATAGAATTTGGGCCCACCTTAGGGGGTTTTGGTCTTAGGGAAAGTGACGAGAGGATATCCCATTTTAAAAGAGAAAAGGGGTGCCATTTTTATTAATATTAACAAATTTTCAAAAATTATAAGACAATCTCAAGTAATGTGGCTCCAAAATTTGAGAAATAATAATTTAGGGAATAAAATATGTTGATATATCACCAAACTGGTTTTTTCACTAATTATTTAAATGTGATTTATCTTTATAACCAAATGAAATATTATTTTTCCTATAATATATTTTATCATATTAACTAGTTTTTACATAAGTTAACTTAATAATTATTCATTAAAATAATATGGAACTACTTTAGATAATTTTTAACCTTGTATTATAAATTTATATTCCATTTTGGTTGTAATTTCTGAAATTATTACTACATAATTTTAACTTAATAAATTTTTAATTATTAAAAAGATTATTGAGAAAAATGTTACATGAGTTCTAAAATTTCAATCACAGTTTTTTTTCTATAATAATGATTTTAAAATGTATAATTTAAATTTTAAATTATATTTTTTCAATAAAATTTCCCATAAATTTATATTCCATAATTATATAAAAAAATGGAATTAAAATCACAGTAGTACTAATAACTATATATTGGACGGTTCACCTAAAAATCTATTTTTAGAAAAAATAATAAATTAATAATAAATTAATATTATTATTATATGCCCAATAATTATTTTCATTCCTTGAAATTCAATTTCTAAAATTTATAAATTTATCTCTTAATTTAAAATAGAAAATACCAAGAGGAACACCTTTTACTGGAAAAAAATTTTAAACATTATTGTTGGTCGGAGTAGATGATTCAAGAAGGGGTTGAATTGAGTATCTATAAAAATTTCTTGTTAAAATTGGTTCTTTAAAATAACACCCCCTTTTTAAAATAAAATCAATATTAGTATTTAGTTAATTTATAAAAGTCCTAAATGTTCAATTAGTATCTCAGATGATTGATTAGTTCTTGGGTTTACCAATCAAAAGATCAGTCAAACTTTTGAAACTAATCTACTTATTCCAAATAGATATAAACACTTGGTAAAAAAATATCAATTTTCAGTTTATCTTAATGTGAAATATACAAATCAGATTAAAACACATGTCAAATAGCACAGAAGGTAAAATAAGAGGTTCAGTCTCAAGCTGAGAGTTAGTCATCTCCACTTGGTGATAACCTACCACCAAGCAGTTTATATTAAGAAACTTTTGTTTACACCCTAGATCGGGGTTCACAAAAGCACACAAGGCTGTCCAGGTTACACTTGACCTCTACCATAGTTTTTTATGGGAAAGCTATCGAACAGATCACAAAAAATATCTTCCACATTTATACTTGGGATACATGAGTATAAGGGATTGATTGTGAGGATATTTTAGTATCATATAGTTATGCTCAGGAGATAGTGTGTGTGAAAAAAATATATTCACACACTGATCTAAAAGTGAACACAAGAACACATGAGAGTTATAAAAGTAAAAATAGAGTTTAGAAATCTCTATGTGTTTTGGAGTAAATCTCTAGAATCATTGGATGTAGATAAAATGATATTTTAGTCCTATTCTAAAAGTTGGCTTCAGAACAGTGTATCGTAGTCTATGTAATCTACTTTCCATGTTTGTAAAGGTTCACCTCTTCTTTTTGAGGTGGTTCAGCAAGCTTCAACATATTATTGCTTTTAAAGATTCTTTTCAGCTCAAGCTTCAAGTTCCTCTCTTTTTAAAATCTTGTATATTCACACAATCTGTCATTTTTGTTTTAGAAGTGTTTATTCTAAACGAGAGAGAGAACACATTATGGTTGATATTTTAATACTTTTATACTTCATATCCCACTAAGCATGAAGTTCTCCACATGTGAATATACCTCGTACTGTCTATGGATAGTCCTACAGACAACATTAAATAATGTAGGAAACATTAACTTTTAAAATATGACTGTTAGAAATAAATTTGAATTAACAAATTCAAAACAATTATGTTTTACTTTTGGTGATTTATTTGAACAAGTCATTCATTTTCGGTTTGTTAATATCGATATGTTATCTTCAATCTGTTATCTTTGGTCTATCATCTTCAGTCTGACATCTTTGGTCTCTCATCTTCGGTCTGTCATCATCATTCTATCAACTTCGGTTTGTCAACATTGGTTCGTCATCTTCAGTCTGTCATTCCTGGTTTTTCAACTTCAGTCTTCCATCTTTAGTATGTCATCTTCGGTGTGTCAAACATCGGTGTGTGGAACATCAGTGTGTCAAAAATCAGTGTTAGAACATCTATGTGACAAACATCGCGGTATTAAACATAAATGTGTCTAACATCGGTATGTCGAACATTGGTTTGTCTAACATCGGTGTGTGAACATCGGTGTGCCAAATATCGGTGTTCTCAACATCGGTGTGTCAAACATCTGTGTGTCGAACTTATTGTTGCTGCTAGGAACTCTAAAAGAATATGAAGAGTATATATTATACATATCTGTTGATCCCTCTGGATGATTGTTGAATGCTTCCTATGATTGCTGTTTTAATAATCACAAATCATCAATTACTTAATACGGTTGAATTTCTCATATACATAATCACAATCTATTAGTGAATCTGTGTATGTTGGTTGGATCTTGTTTTTATCACTTTTTATTGATTTACAAGTATTCTGGAAGTCCCCTGGATCAAATGGACAACAATCGCACTGATCCATGTCAAAGGACAATGGTCTCACCGATCCATGTCAAAGGACAACGGTCTCACCGATCCATGTCAAAGGACAACGGTCTCACTGATCCATGTCAAAGGAAAACGGTCTCACCGGTCCATGTCAAAGGACAACGGTCTCACCGATCCATGTCAAAGGACAATGGTATCACCGATCCATGTCAAAGAACAATGGTCTCACCGATCCATGTCAAAGGACAACGGTCGCACCGATCCATATCAAAGGACAACGGTCTCACCGATCATGACACACCGATGCTGATCAAATGAGTCACCGATCATGACACAACTATGCTGATCAAATGAGTCACCAATCATGGCACACCGATGCTGATCAAATGAGTCACCGATCATGACACACCGATGCTGATCATCTGAGTCACTGAAGATGTCTCAATGATGCAGATCAAACGAGTCACCGAAGATGTCTCACCGATGTTGATGCTGATGAACTACCAATCACTTGACTCACCGATAGTCATAAATAGCTGTTTGAATTTCTTTATCTTTATTTAATCTAACCAACGAGCATATTAGGAATATTTTAATGCTCTGTCATTTATTTAATGTGTGTTTTTGGTTATCAGGAAACCGTACCTCTTACCTGCAAAAAGAAATCATATCTTTTTCCAGTGCTCGTGCGTTAAATAAGAGCTTCTTTCGAGCTGAAGAGGGGCGCGCGTGGGCTGTGAGAAAAAGTGTTGAACATAAGAATGAATACACAGAGTGCTAAACCGAGCTGGTGTACACGCAAAGAGATGACTAAGCTTACAAGAAGAACTCGTACCCTTATGCATAATAGAGAAGAGCTGAGAACAAAAATAAGAACATCACTCAACAGATTCTTCAACTATCTCTACACCTAGAAGTCAAGGAAACAGGCGATACTTTGTTTTCCAGACAAAAAATCAGAAGAGGACTCAGAATGAATTCAGATCAATCAAAGGAGTCCAGAGCTGCACGAAAATCACTAGATCCACTTCTAAACTCTAAATCTTTGCCTCTGTGATTTACTTTTTACATTTCGAACAGTGTGTGTCATCTACTATATTTTACACACACACTGTCTCCTGTACTTTAACTGGAGGATCTGTAAATCCTCACTGAAACTCTTTACATCTTTTTTTCCCACTAGGATAGTGGTAGAGGTCACATGTGACCTGGAAAGCTTGTGCTGTTGTTTTTATTTCCCATAAAAAACAGTGTTAGAGGTCCTGGACCTGGACAGTTGTATACTGTTGTAATCCCTGATCCAGGGTGTGGATCACTTTTATATAATGTTTTGAGAGGAATAAGTCTCGGATTGAACTGAACCTCTTGGTTATATCTGCTGTGCTATATTTTCCAAAGTTATTCTTTTATTCTGCTGCTAAGTTATTTAAAACCAAAACTGTTTTAAAGTAAATTTGATAATTAAACTCGCAAGTGTTTATATTAGTTGTAAATCAGTAAGTTAGTTTCAAAAGTTAATCAACTCTTCTGTTTTGATTAACTGGGAAATAATCAATCCTTTGAGAACCTAATAGAACCTTTATTTTGATATAAATTCACTACAGTTTAATTCTATGTTTCATTTGGGAGTTTTTAAGACAATGTTTTTAAATAGAAATTTTAATTGGAACTCAATTCACCCCCCTCTTGAGTATCCACTCCGACAAACAATTGGTATCAAAGGTTTTAGGTGATTTTAAATATCTTCTAAAAGTACTCTGTTTTTCAACTGTTATTTTAGTTGTATTTTAAAGTTCTTAAAATTTCTGTTATTTCTAAATTTTTATCTCTTTAAAATATTTTCTTTTAAGTATGCTATCATGGATAATAGACTTGAAGGTGTTGTTAATAATAGAACACCATTATTCAATGGCACTAACTGTGCTCAGTGGAAAATCAAGATGAAAATTCATTTAGAAAGCATGGGTTTTGATATTTGGACTGCTAGAGAATCAGAATATTAAATTCCAACTACTTTTAGAAATACTTCGAATGAAGCTACTAAGGCTACCTACAATAATAACTACAAAGATATGAATGCCTTGCACTGTGCTTTAGGATATGAGGAATTTAATAGAATATCTACTTGTAAAAATTTATATGAAATTTTGGATACCTTAGCAGTTTCTCATGAAGGAACAACTAATGTTAAAGAAATGAGATTGAAAACATATACTATTAAGTATGATAATTTTATGATAAAACCCGATGAATCCATTTTTGACATGTATCTCAGGTTTAATGAAATTGTCAACACAATGACTTCTCTGGGAAAGGATGTTTCATCAAAGGAACAAATAATGAGAATTCTGAGATGTCTACCTGAAAGATGGAGGGGAACTTCTATCTCAATTAGAGAATCATGTGATATTGGTGAACTACCAGTCAAGGAACTAATTGGCAAGTTGATGATGTATGAAGAAGAACTCAAGGTTAACAAAGAAGAAGAAGATGAACCTAGAAGGAAGTCAGTTGCTTTCAAGACTTCAACTTCAAAGAACAATAATAAGGAGAAGCTTCATGCTATAACTGAGAGTTCAAGCTGTGAAGAGAGTGAAAGTGCTTCTGATAGTGATGCCGAGATGGCTCACATTGCCAGAAGATTTAAAAAGTTTTATAAGAAGAAGATGTTTTTCAGAAAATCAAATTATAATGGTAAGTATGATAGAAAGGGACATTGGAGAATGAATTGGAAGAAATCTGACAAATCAGATGAAGTTTTCTGCTATGAGTGCAAAAGAAAGGGACACATAAAAGTAGACAGTCCAAAGTTGAAATAAAAGAAGAGGTATGATTACAAAGATAGTAAGTACAAAAAGGCTATGAAGACTACTTGGAGTGCTTCTGAGGATAGCTCCACTAAATCTGATGTTTCTGAAACTGAACACAAAAATAAGGCAAACATGTTTTTTATGACAAACGCCTCTGAGGTAACATATGAAACTCCTGTTGTAAATTCATATTATTCTGAAGGTGATTCTGACTCAGAAAACATGTCAAAATATGAACTATTTGAATATTGTGATATGTTAGAAGAAACCTGTAATGAGCTGAATGACAAATACAAAGGGTTAAAGAAATAGTATGCTTTAACTGTTAAACATTTATCTGATCTTGATATTGAAATGGAAAAGAATGCTCAGTTGATTAAAGAAAACACTGAACTGAAATTATCTAATGAGAAACTCAAGAAAGACTTAGAGAAATTTACAAATGGTCAAGATATTCTTACATAGATTCTAGGTAAGAAAATAGAACCTATATACACTACTGGTATAGGATACCAACCTGGAAAAAGGAAGATTACCAATACTAAATTCATTCCTGAATCTGGACAAAATGTAGCTAGTTCTGAAACTTCATATGCTTCAACTAGATATATTCATAGATATGGATCTAATAAGGGTTACCTTTCAAAATCTTTTGATTCTGAAAAATTTATGAGACCCATTAGACAAATATGGGTACCTAAAGTGTTATTGGCTAAACTGTCTAGACCCAAGAAAATCTGGGTACCAAAATCATTTCCTTTCTAAATCTATTTTGTAGGAAACCTGCTTAAAGAGCTCATATGTAAAGACTTGGTATTTGGACAGTGGATGTTCAAGACATATGTTAGGAGACTTCTCATTCTTTAAATGCATAGTCAGAGTTGATGGAGGTTTTTTCACTTTTGGTGATAATTCCAAAGGGAAAATCATCGGCTTAGGCCAGATTGGTAACACTGACTCATTATTAATTTCTAATGTTTTATTTGTTGATGGACTTAAATACAAATTGTTAAGTATTTCTCAGTTATGTGATGATGGTTTTTATGTTAAATTTGAAAATTATTCTTGCAATTTTTTAATTCTAAACATGTTTTAGTATTTGCGGCCTTGAGAAATGAAAATGTTTATGCTGTTGATTTAATTTATTTAGATAAGCAAATTATTACTTGTTTAAATTCTTTTCATAATGAGTCTTGGATTTGGCATAGAAGAATAGGACACTACAATGTGCATTCACTTAGAAAACTTGCTAGGAAGAACTTAGTTAGAGACCTACCCAAACTTGAATTTCCAGCAGACAAAGTTTTCAATCCCTGTTAAAAGGGAAAGAAACATAAATATTCTTTTAAATCAAAGAAATAAGTTTCATCTTCTCAACCTCTCGAGTTGGTTCACATGGATTTATTTGGACCTTCTAGAGTTTCTAGTTTAATGGGAAGCATTATGTCTATGTTCTTATAGATGACTTTTCTAGACATACTTGGGTATATTTTCAAGGTCACAAAAGTGAAGCCTGTTCTTGCTTTATAAAATACTCCAAGTCTGTAGAAAACCTTAGTGGAATTAAGATTAGAACCCTGATAAGTGATCATGGCCGTGAGTTTGAAAATCATGAGTTTGAATGTTACTGCTCACATAATGGCTATAGTCAAAATTTCTCAGCCCCTAGGACACCTCAACAGAATGGTGTAGTAGAAAGGAGGGATAGAACCCTGCAAGAAATTTCTAGAACTATGCTTAATGATTATGATCTACATGTTTGTTTTTGGGCTAAAGCTATAAATACAGATTGTTATGTAATCAATAGAGTCTTGATCATACCTATTCTTAAGAGGACCCCTTATGAGCTGTGGAACCATAGGAAACCTAAGGTTAACTACTTCAATGTTTTTGGATGCAAAGTCTTTATTCTTAATAATAAAGACAATCTCGACAAATTTTCATCCAATAGTGATGAAGGAATTTTTCTAGGTTACTCAACTTCCAGTAAAGCCTATAGAGTTTTCAATAAAAGAACCAAATGTGTGGAAGAATCTCTTCACATCAAATTTTATGAAACTGATCCACATGAACCTAAGACCTCTATTGAAAATCTTGAAGTTGATCTCTCTGGTTTGGACATTAATGATAAAGACAGTGGACCTGTAGTTAAAACATCCAGTTTTGGAGATTTTCCAGACCCTACTTCTGTTGAACCTCAACCTGTAGATGAACCTGAAATCTCAATCCCTACCTTTTCTAGATCAACTAGAATTATGAAGAATAATCCTTTAGATGTTGTTGTAGGAAATCTTGATAGAGGTTCATAGACTAGAGCTTCTCTTAGAAATCAGGTTTAACATCAAGCCTTCCTGTCTCAGCTAGAACCTAAAAATATCAATGATTCTATCAATGATGAAATTTGGGTAATGGCTATCCAAGAGGAATTAAATCAATTTGAAAGAAACAAAGTCTGGAAATTAGTAGAAATACCTAAGGAAACTATAACTATAGGCATGAAAATGGGTGTTTTGAAACCAAGTTGATGAATCTAGAATCATCATTAGAAACAAATAAAGGCTAGTTGCACAAGGTTACAATCAAGAAGAATGAATTGACTATGAGGAAACCTTTTCACCTATAGAAAGATTAGAGGCTATTAGGATCTTAATTTCCTATGCATCACATCTGAATTTCAAATTATATCAAATAGATGTGAAAAGTTCTTTTTTATATGGTTTTATTGTTGAAGATGTTTTTGTAGAACAACCACCTGGTTTCACAAATCCTCATTTTTAAAATCATGTCTTTAATCTTTCTAAAGCTTTATATGGTTTAAAACAAGCTCCAAGAGCTTGGTATGAAAGACATTCAAACATTATTATTTCAAAAGGATTTACAAAAGGAATAGCTGATCCCGCTATTTTTATAAAAAGGATTATAAAAGATGTGTTAATAGTACAAATCTATGTTGATGATATTATTTTTGGATCTTCTAAAAATTCTTTATGTACTGAATTTTCAAAGGTTATGTAAAATGAGTTTGAAATGAGCCTAATGGGAGAGCATAAGTATTTTCTTGGTTTTCAAATCATTCAAACTAAAGATGGTATTATTCTAAATCAAAGAAAATATACTAAGTATTTATTAAAACGTTTTGGTTTAGATAGTATTAAGGAAAGTGATATACCTATGAGTACTACTTGTAAGTTGGATGTTGATGAAACTAGGAAACCAGTTGATCAAACCTATTATAGAGGCATGATTGGGAGTTTACTTTATCTTACTGCTAGTTGACCGGATATTTTGTTTAGTGTGTGTATGTGTGCTAGATTTCAAGCTAATCCTAAAGAATCACACTTGCTAGCTGTTAAAAGGATTTTTAAATATCTTAAGTATATTGTGAATTTAAGTTTGTTTTATCCAAAAGGACAATCATTTGACCTAACCAGTTATTCAGATGCTGACTTTCCTGGATTTAAGTTAGATAGGAAAAGCACATCTGGAACATGTCATTTACTTGGAATGTCCCTAGTATCATGGTGTAGTAAGAAACAGAACTCAGTTGCATTGTCTACTACTGAAGTAGAATATATTGCTTGTGGTAGTTGTTGTGCAAAGATTCTGTGGATGAAACACACTTTATTGGAATATGGATTTGATTGTAAACAGGTTTCAATTAACAGTGACAATACTAGTGCGATCAACATATCCAAGAATCCTGTGTCTCACTCTAGGACTAAGCACATTGATATCAGACATCACTTTCTAAGAGATCATTATCAGAAAGGTGATATTTCTCTAGAATTTATTAGTTCTGAACATCAATTAGCTGATATATTTACAAAGGCTTTATGTTATGAAAGAATGAATTTTATTAAACAAGAATTGTGTATGATAGATCTGTGAAACCGATCTGTGAAACTGATCTGTGGAACTGACCTGTGGAACTGATCTGTGAAAATGATCTGTGAAACTGATCTACGAAACTGATCTATGGAACTGATCTGTGAAACTGATATGTGAAACTGATCTGTGAAACTGATCTGTGGAACTAATCTGTGAAACTGATCTGTGGAACTGATCTGTGAAACTGATCTGTCCAACTGATATGTGAAACTGATCTGTGAAACTGATCTGTGAAACTGATCTGTGAAACCAATCTTTCTTTATATTTTTTTATTTATTAAATATTTTTTTCCTTTATTATGGGAACCCTAAATGATGAAATAAATGATATGCGACTATTTCTATTCCCCAAACCGCCGACCTTTCATTTCTTTCCCGCCAAACCTTAGTTCCTCTCTTTTCCTCTACATCGAACCTTTGAACTCCTGCTTTCCCCCAGAATCGTCAAATGTCTAAGTAGAAGAGACTGATCAAAGGATCAGAAAGTCCTATACCTTCAAAGCGTGCTCGAGGTGAGTCGAGTAGTACCACTCAAAGATCAGTAAATCCGAACCTGGAAACTCGGAATGTTGCTATAGAAAATGAAGTCTGCTTCACCTGGCTTTTGACAAGTAAGTCGCTGTTGTTACAAGTTTTACATACGCAAGGATGGAAAACCTGGTTCTCAGATAACACTCGTATATACTACCCAAAGCTAGTGCATGAGTTTTATATAAATCTGCAAGTTACCTTAGACGGTGTCGAGGCTGCCAGAATTACTTCTGTAGTGAAAGGAAAGAAAATATCTTTTTCGTCTAAACAATGGGTTGAATGTTTGAATGTACCCCATGAGGGTCGGTATGAGGATTATGCTGGAAACATTCCTCCAACCACTGAATGTTTCTCTTATGAGTTAGCATTGGAGCTTTTGACTGGAAACAGAGAGTCAAGGAGAATCATATCCTCAGAGTTGGATGGTGAATGTACACTTCTCTTTACATTTATTTAGCACCAAATTTTCTCCAAGAAAGAAGATTTTTCTGCTGTAAGATACCAGGATGTTTTTATATTGTTTTTACTAATGACCCATGAGAATATCAATTTGTGTAGATATCTAATAGTGCACGTAGATGGAATGGTGAGACCTTCTATGAAAGCCACTGCCCTGTTCTATTCCAAAATGATCTCTACTATGTTAAAAAATCTAGAATGTGTTGATGAAGCTGATGAGATAGCTGAATCTAATAGTTCTTATTGTGTTAATAAATAAATTAGTAAACGGATGAAAATAAACTGGAACCCATGGAAGAAATGCTGGGTTGCTGATGAGGACAAGATGTATGAATCTTACAATCCCACTGATCATGGAAAGAGGCCGAAGGGTTTGAGAGAACCTGGTTTGAAATCAGATGAGGAGCCAATTTATTCTGATGATGAGGAAGAAATATATGTTGAAAGGAATAAAGACACTGAAGAGTCTGGTAAAAAAGGGATGGAAGACGCTGAAATAGAAGAAGAAAGAATGTCACATCCTGATGATAAGAGTAATCCTGATACTGTGAGCCCTAAAAGAAGAATAGACTTTGGATCTGCCAGTCCACCTTTACCCCTACCTGAATCAGAACCAGTTCTTGATGATGAAGAAGATATTGACACTGAAGTATCTGAAAATGACGTTTTTGTGAAGAATGGAAATAAGAATGGAAATGATAATGGAGATGATGATGATGATGATGAAAATGATGATGATGATGATAAACGACCAGTGGATGGTCTTGCTGTACCTCCAACAGAAACACATCAAACTGTAACAGAAACAGATGCCAATGTCAAGAGAGAATCTCTTGAAATCAGTGGAAAAGCAAGTTATGATAAACCGAAATATACTATGTGTGCTGCTGTCGGGGATGATTAATCTGGTTTTTCTATTTTGGGTTTAGAGTATTCTGAAGAAGAAGAAGAAGAAGAATCCTAATCTACTGTGGTTATGATGGAAAGCCAACCAGTTGAGGCAAGGGCTGCTCATGCTGTTGATGTTGTAGGTGCTCATCTATCTTGTTCTACTGTCTCTCAGTCTGATTTTGATAAGTTCAAAAGTGAGTTGCTTACTGCTGTGAGAGATACAGTCAGAGAAGAGATTTCAAATGCTATTAAACCAGACCAGGCCAATACTGGTGAGTTTATTGGCAGGCACATAGCCTCTCTAAATCAGATTCTGAAGGATCTACAATCTGTCTTAGTTTCTTTATCCAACAAATTTAGATCCACCATCTCTGGTATGATGGAAGTGTTGAGAAATCTGATTGAACATCTTAAGAAGTCTGATCTGAGAAAGTTGAAAGCTGAGATAACTCAGATAGTTGCTCAAGCCAGTATATCCAAAGTAACCAAGATCACTACTCGTGAGCTAGAGGCTCTAAGGTAGATTGTGCATGATGAATTGGCCACCATTAGGAATGTTATTGATTTGGACTTGTTGAGGAAGATGAAGGAGCACAGTGATCACATTCATAAGATGGTAATAGTATATTCAGCAGATTCCACTAAAGCTCAGAGAGAGATCAAGGAAAAGTTTGATCACTACTTTTCAAAAATCTATACCAAGCATGAGATGACTGCGAATTTCAAAGTGTTGGCTGACAATCTGAGACTACCTCCAGTCACTCAAGCTTTCAAGACTCAAGTTCGACAGTTAAAAGATTTTACTCCAACCTTGGGACGGTTCATGGAGAATAAGGATGATTTTGAGAAGGCTATGCAGTATGGTGCCGAAGTTATTCATAATTTCATAAATCTTTTGAAGCCTTATCTGAATGCACCAGCCACCACCATTGTGCTTCCTACTGCTGACCCTCTCAGTGCCTCTGCTGTTTCTCCAAATCAGATCTCTGTTGCTCAAGCTCTATCTCAACTCCGACCTGTTCCTCAGCACTCTTATCAACTAGCTCCTACAGCTCCATAGCAAATCCCAGTGGCATCCTCTCCTCCAACCTCCCGAGACATCTTACCACCATTTCAAATTCGCCCAGTTCAACCTGCCTCCATGCCTTCCAACTTACCAACCATTGATCCTTCTGACAAAGGCAAATCCCCATTACATCCCAAGAAATAGTTGTGCGTTGTTGTTGATAGGGTGAACCATGTTTTGATTGTACTGTGATGTCTTATAAACTTTATTCTCTTTTCTTTTTATTCTCACTGATGTCTTATTTTCGTCTCTTCTTTATCTGTTTTCCCTACTTTTTGATTATCCCAAAGGGGGAGAAAATCTGTATATCTATGGATCTATGGGGATATGGGGGGGATGCAGCTCTCAAGGGGGAGATTTATATCTTTTTATGGCAATGCTTTCATAAGTATTTAAAGGCATAACTTCAGGGGGATATTTATATCTCATTATGTTTATATTCTTATTATGCCTTATTATTGATGATATATTATATTTGTTTATGGCTAAGCCTTGTGATTGGCTAGGATTTGTGATTATCAAAAAGGGGGAGATTTTTGATCCCTCTGGAAGATTGTTGAATTCTTCCTATGATTGTTGTTTTAATAATCACAAATCATCAATTACATAATCCGGTTGAATTTCTCATATACATAATCACAATATCTTAGTGAATCTATTTATATTGGTTGGATCATGTTTTTATTTCTTTGTTATTGATTTACAAGTATTCTGGAAGTCCTCTGGATCAAATGGACAATGGTCGCACCGATCCATGTCAAAGGACAACGATCTCACGGATCCCTGTCAAAGGACAACGGTCTCACCGATCCATGTCAAAGGACAACAGTCTCACCTATCCATGTCAAAGAACAACAGTCTCACTGAACCCTGTCAAAGGAAAACAGTCTCACCGATCCATGTCAAAGGACAAGGGTCTCACCGATCCATGACAAAGGACAACAGTCTCACTGATCCATGTCAAAGGACAACAGTTGCGCCGATCCATCTCAAAGTACAACGGTCTCACCGATCATGACACACCCATGCTGATCAAATGAGTCACCGATCATGACACACCGATGCTGATCAAATGAGTCACGGATCATGACACACCGATGCTGATCAAATGAGTCACCGATCAGGACACACCAATGCTGATCATCTGAGTCACCAAAGATGTCTCACCGATGCTGATCAAATGAGTCACCGAAGATGTCTCACCGATGCTGATGCTGATGACCTACCAATCACTTGACTCACCGATAGTAATAAACAGCTGATTGAATTTCATTATCTTTATTTAATCTAACCAACAGTCATATTAGGAATTTTTTAATGATCTGTCATTTATTTAATGTGTGTTGTTGGCTGTCAAGAAACCATACCTCGTACCTGAAAAAAGAAATCATATCTTTTTACGGAGATCGTGCGTTAAATAAGAGCTTCTTTCGAGCTGAAGAGGGGCGCACATGTGCTGCGAGAAAAAGTTTTGAACACAAGAACGAATACGCAGAGTGCTAAACCGAGCTGGTGTACATACAAAGAGACGACTGGGCTTACAAGAAGAACTCGTACACTTTTTCATACTAGAGAAGAGATGAGAACAAAAACAAGAACATCACTCAACAACTTCTTAAACTATCTCTACACCTGGAAGTAAAGGAAACAGACGATACTCTGTTTTCCAGAAAAAAAATCAGAAGAGGACTCTGAACGAATTTTGATCAAGGAAAGGAGTCCAGAGCTGCACGAAAATCACTAGATCCACTTCTAAACTCTAAATCTTTGACTATGTGATTTACTTTTTACATTTCGAATAGTGTGGGTTATCTGCTGTATTTTACACACACTCTGTCTCCTGTACTTTAACTAGAGGATATGTAAATCCTCACTGAAACTCTTTATATCTTTTATTTCCCACTGGGATAGTGGTAGAGGTCACATGTGACCTGGATAGCTGGTGATGTTGTTTTTATTTCCCATGGAAAACAATGGTAGTGGT
Organism: Viscum album; assembly: GCA_963277665.1. NCBI lineage: Eukaryota > Viridiplantae > Streptophyta > Magnoliopsida > Santalales > Viscaceae > Viscum > Viscum album. The sequence goes on from OY728138.1 coordinate 1,146,362,279, forward strand.
CTTGGACCTAGACAGTTTTATACTGTTGTAATCCCCGATCGAGGGTGTGGATCACTCTTATATAAAGTTTTGAGAGGACTAAGTCTCAGCTTGAGACTGAACCTCTTGGTTTTATCTGCTGTGCTATATCTGTCAAAGTTATTATTTTATTTCGCTGTTATGTTCTTTAAAACCAAAACTATTTTAAAGTCACTTTGATAATTGAACTCGCAAGTGTTTATATTAGCTGTAAAAAAGTACGTTAGTTTCAGAAGTTAATCAACTCTTCTGTTTTGATTAACTAGGAAATAATCAATCCTTTGAGAACCTAACAGAACCTTTATTGTGATATAAATTCACTACAGTTTAATTCTGTGTTTCATTTGGGGGTTTTTAAGACAAAGTATTTAAACATAAATTTTAATTGAAACTCAATTCACCCCCTATTGAGTATCCACTCCGACCAAAAATATCATTACTAGACTTAGAGACATCCAAAAATACAAGTAAAAAATAATCTTGTAAACATATTGATTCATAAATATATGTTATTGACTTATTTAAGTATAATTTTCTGTATGAAAAAATTTATTTACTTAGAGAAATTAAACGGAATGAATGAGTAGAATATGGATATTGAAATTATTTTTGTTTATGAAAACTACTATATCATAGACGGTCTAACAATCTCCCCATTTTGATAATCACAAATTTTGGCATACATTTAAATATATGAAATCTCTCCCACAAATCTCCCCCACAATAAATGGAATATGATGAGTATATGCCATGTGTCATATAACATAAATTCTCTAACTTAGATTAATAATTTATTCCTCTTCTTTCATCTCCCCCTTTTTGATAATCACAAATTTTGACATACATCTAAATATATGAAAGCTCCCCTAAAAAGATACCCCATAATAAATGGATTTTGATTAGTATATGCCATGTGTCCTATACCAGAAATTCTCCCCCTTAGATTAATAATGTAGGACTCTTCTTTCTCCCCCTTTTGGGATTAGAAAAAAAAGTAGAATGTAATAGGAGAAATATTATAAAAATACATACACCATAATAATTTCTATTAAGAAGCAGAAGAGTAAAGGCAAAACAAAAGAAAAAAACCCTATCACAGATACAATTCATCCCTAAGTTTTTGTATTATGGGGAGCTTTTCCTTTATCTGAAGGATCTGGAGTAGGATGAGAAGGTTTGAGAGTGGAAAAAGGACGATGCGGTCTAAAGACAACACTATGAAGGGAATCACATATGGGGACATTGGTTGTAAGACTATGTCTTCTCTTTGACAACACACAACAAGGAGATTGATCTGTAAAGACCAGTCGAATATGGTAACGTTCTTGAGAGACATACATTGGAGCAGGAGGCCGAGATGGAGTACCAATGGAAAAAGTAGGATGAACCACAATTTCTTCAACTTGAACATGCAGATATGACATAAAGAGATTTATGATATCATTAATGATTTCACCACCATATTTCATAGCATTCTAGAATTCATCCTTATTCTGCATGAATTTATTCAGCATAGGGGTAAACTCTTTCAATTTAGTAACTTGTTTCTTTAATGCTTCTGTTACTGTAGGTATCAAAGATTTTATGCTAGAAAATTGATGTTATTTATCAAATAATCCTTTGTATAAATCTTAGAAAAATACATATCTAGATTCTCTCAATTATTTTTTTAAGTTGCAGAGGATTAATTTGTGCACTACATTACCATATTGTACATTAGGTCTGTATTTCGATAATCCTTTTCACGATTTTCTTTATATGAATCACTCTGAAGAGTTTTGAGTTCCTATCTCATTACAGCCTTAAGAGACTCAAAATAAGAAACAATACATTTCACACTCCTAGAAATAGATGGTCCAGGAATCATTTTACTAAGATCCCCTTTCAATTTCATCATATCTACACTTAGTAGACGAGTCACCATGTTTATAAGAATTTCCAGTACACCACTAAATGGGGTATTGAAATATGAGGATAGAAAATTTAACCCATTTATCATCTTCCATAATTATTCTATCAGTAAGGTATTATGCCAAATAATGGTTTCTGCTCTAGTAATGAGATTTGGATGAATCTCTTGGATCACCATCCTCTCAAACTTTGATGCATCTTCATCTAAAATATCAATTGAAGTAGAGGCTTCCCTTCTGGATCCAGCTGAGTCTTTCACTGACTCACATTTATAATTTTTTGATTGCTCCAAATCAACCTTAGTGATATAGTCACTAGGCACTGTCTGTGCTACTGGCTCTACTACTAGAGATAAAATTGCTGAAACAAGTTCTACTCCAGCTTGAGCTTGTGGAGTTGGAGGAGGAGGCACCCACTCTTCATCTGAGTCATATTTCAACACAAAAAGAATGTATCTTGGAACATTATTATAATTTATATTACATGTCCAGTCTCTTGGCTCAATAGTATCAATCCTAATTCTTCTTCCTTGAGTCCTAGGAACAACTCCATCTTCATCAGCTTCTTTATCCTGTGGTCTAGACATAATAACATTTCTGGGAACAAGGTTCATGTTCGGTATGTTCTCCAGCCACTTCATCTTCACAAGGAACTTCCTCAATTTGTCACACATGATCCTCAACTTCTTTCTCATGGTCTCCAGCTATAAGTTCATTAAATTGTTGAATGATGTATTAATTTTCACCATTAGGAGTGGGTGAACTGTCCTAATGACCAGCATATCTATGATCCACATCGTCAAGTTAAATATGCCCAAAACCATTACCAGCACAATGTACAGACTCCTCATTGGATCTGTCATCTACTTTGTTGTCCCACATTCAAATAATCCCTTACATGTTCATCATTTCCTCCTCCTTAATCATCATCATCATCATCATCATAAGACTCCTCATCTGATTTACTTACATAACCTTCATCTCTAGTAATCGTTGTTTTTCCTCATCCTCATCACCTAATAATGATTCTCTTGAGGGTAAGTCCAACGGAGGACTAGAAGGTCCATAAGACATATCATCTGGGCTTTTAGATATATCATGATCACTCTTGTCATCAAAATAAGATCCTTCTTCCCTTGTAACTTCAGTCTCAACTTTATCATTAGAATAAATAAGTTCTTCTCTAGGATTGAGACCAAGATCAACTTGATCCTTTGGTCTGGTAGGACGATCAATTGGATTGAAATCCTCAAACAGCCTTTCCTCATAACCTACCCAACATTTCATCCATGGGTTCAAGAATATATTCATCCTTTTATAAATATATTTTTTAACACATAAACGTCTACATGCACTTACCACTTCATCTCCATCTTCCATACAACCTAACTCTTTTAACATGGAATATATCATCCTTGGATAGTACAAACTAGTTTCATTCTTGGATGTCTTTATCAAATCAGAGACATTCACCATTAGATACGTACACAGGTTCACTTATATCCCACGTTTCAATTGATAGGTCTGGAATACATCCTAATACATCATTGTAGAGAAATATCCCTTCCTTGGGATGATTTGATGTTGTATGAACTCAAAAATCAATCTTACCTCTCCTTAAAACTCACTTGAAATAGTCCTCCATGATTCTCCATTTTCCATCATCTCCTTTAGAGAATCATCATAAGAGAATAAATCAGAGGAAGGTGTAATATTACCCGAATAATCAGTATAGACACCTTAATGAGGAATCTCCAATCACACATCCCATTCCATGGTTGAAAATGCTATTTCCTTTCCCTTTACCATTGACATCATCCGTTCTGCCATAATTCCATCCAGAGATATCTTCAAATGTTGATAAAATTCATTTAATAGCTGGGGATAGTAAGGCCTTTCATTATTATAGAATCGGATAATCCATCCTTGAGATTCCAACACTCTTAATAAAAATAACTTACTTGATAGAATCCACTCTGCAGATACTTCCTTCTTAGCAGTAACCACTCAGCTTTCGAAGCTCAGTTTTGCAGTCCAACTGGACTCAAATTTATAACGCTTAGCAGACAGATATTTTATTGGCTATTACATAGTGCGCTTGGTCCTTTCCATTTCGAGGTTTTGGATTCCAACAGAGTCTAGAGGTCGAGGATCGAGAGATAGAGTTACAATGGTTGGAAGTATTTACTCTAGTGGGAAGGGGAATGTTCGGGATGGATCGAACATAAAATATCATTTAGGGATTGTAAATTTTAATGAATAAAATTAAACACAAAAAAAGAATACCAAAACAGTATTGTTATATTTAAAACAGATATACATACAAATTTGTCTTGAAATACATCAGTGTTATTGAATTTTTTTTAGACAATAGGTTCTAGATACCGGTTTCACAAGATCTGTTTCACAAGATTGGTTTCACAAGATCAATTTCAATGATCGGTTTCACAAGATCGGTTTTAGAAGATAAATTTCAAAGATCAGTTTCAATGCTCAGTTTCAAAGATCAGTTCAGAAGAAAGGTTTGACAAGATCGGTTTCAAATATTAGTTTCAAAGATTGGTTTTAGAAGATTTGTTTCATAGATTGGTTACAAAGATCAGTTTCAGAAGATCAATTTCAATGATTGGTTTCAGAAGATCAGTTTCAATGATCAATTTCAAAGATACGTTTTAAAAAATCAGTTTCAATGATTGGTTTGACAAGACATTAGGGATTTATCATTCCTATTTCATGTATGATGTAGTTCACTCTCTTAGAGTTTAAGGTATTAGGGAATTATCAGCAAGCTGATGCTCAGTCCCAATAAACTCAAGAGTTCTATCACCTTTTTTATAATGATCCCTCCAAAAGTGATGTCTTACATCAATATGTTTTGTTCTAGAATGAGAAATTGGATTCTTAGAAATTTTAATATCACATGTGTTGTCATAGTTTATGGGGATATGTCATAATTAAAATCCATAGTCTAATAAAGTCTCTTTCATCTACAAAATTTGCGCACAACAACTTCCAATAGCAATTTATTCTACTTCATCAGTTGATAATGAAACTGATTTTTTCTTTTTAATACCCCATGATATTAGAGAATTTCCAAAAACGTGACATGTTCTCGAGGTACTCTTTCTATCAAACTTACATCCACTAAAGTCAGCATCTAAATAGCTAACTAAATCAAATGGTTGTCCATTAGGATAGGACAATCCTAAATTAATTTTATACTTGAGGTATTTGAAAATTAATTTAACACCATTTAAATGTGACCCTTTTGGGTTTTCTTGAAATATCACACACATACACACACTGAACATAATATCGTGCCTAAAAGAAGTTAATTACAACAAACTCCCAATCATTCCCTTATAATCAGTTTGATCAACTGATTTTCCATTATCATCAAGATCCAACTTACATGTAGAACTCATAGGGGTTTCACTGCTCTTAATGACACCTAATCCATATCTTTTTCAAAAGATCTTTTGTGTACTTACTTTGATTTCAAATAATAGATTCTTTATTATGAAATATTAGATATCCAAGAAAATACTTTAGTTCACCCATTAATCTTATATCAAAATCACTTTGCATTATTTTTGAAAAATCATTACATAATGAATTTTTAGAAGATCGAAAGACTATATAATAAACATATGTTTGAGCTATTAAAACATCGTATGAAATTATTTTTATAAATAAATTCAGATATGCATGTTCTTTTATAAAACATTTAGAAATAATAATGTTACTCAACCTTTCATACTAAGATCTTGGAGCTTGTTTCAAACCATATAAATCTTTCGATAATTTGAACTCATGATTTGAAAAATATGGATTTGTAAAACCTGGGGGTTGTTCAAAAAAACATATTCAACTATATAACAATTTAAGAATACACTTTTGAAATCCATTTTATAATGTTTAAAATTCATGTGTGCTGCATAGGAAAGTAAGATCCTAATTTCTTCAAATATAGCTACTGGTGAAAAGGTCTCTATATAATCAATTCCTTATTATTTATTATATCCTTATGCAACTAGTCTAGATTTATTTCTAACTATATTTCTAACTTCATATACTATATTTATATATAACAATTTGTTTCTTATGGTCAATGTATCCTTCAGTCCATCTACATGTTTGAAAACTTTATTTCTTTCAAACTGATTATGTTTTTCTTTCAATGAAATTACCCAAAATTCATCTATAATCGCATCACTGCTATTTTTAGGTTAAAGTTTCTAAAAGAAATATTGATTTTCAACCTAGTTTCTCAAGGAAGATCATGTTTTTGTTCCTCTATCTAAATCTCCAACAACAAAATCTAGGGGATGATTGTTATGGGTCATCATTTTTCTAGAAAAGTTTGGACGTCATATTTTAGGTTGGTCAGGTTGATCTAGTTCAGTACGGTAAGGATCTGGAAAATCTTTAGAACTGGAAGATTTCTCAGATTTCATCACATGACAATTTGAGGTTTTATCTTTAATTTCCAGATTAGACACATCCTCTTCAATGTTTTCTAGTGAGGTCTTGGGATCTGTGGATCTGCTTCATCAAACATTATATGTAAAGATTCGTCCACACATTTGGTTTTCTTATTAAAGACTCTATAAGCTTTACATGATGCAGAATATCCAAGAAATATTCCTTTATCCCTTTTGGAGGAAAATTTATCTTAATTATCTTTAGTGTTCAGAATATAAACAATAAATATAAACACATTAAAATAACCTACGTTGGGTTTCCTATTATTCCACAACTCATAAAGGGTTATCATAAGGATGGGTTTGATTAAGAAATTGTTTATTATGTAACAAGCTATATTAACATATTCTTCCCTGAAGTAAATTGGTAGGTCATATTCATTGAGCATAGTTCAGGTAATTTCCTGTAAAGTTCTATTTCTTATTTCTACCAAACCATTATGTTGAGGTGTCCTAGGAGCATAGAAATTATGATTACAACCATTTAGTGGGAAAAAGATTCAAAATCATGATTCTAAAAGTCACGAACATAATCACTTCTTTTGGATTAAATCTTAAATCAACTAATATTTTCTATAGTCCTATCATACATGGTAATGTTTGAACAATATTCACTTTTGTGAGCTAGGAAAAATCTCGAGTATAACTAGAAAAATCATCTACAAGAACATAAACATAGTGCTACCCATTGAGACACAAAACTCTATATGGTCCAAACATGTCTATGTGAACCAACTCAAGATTTGGAGATGTAGTTACTTATTTATCTTGTTTGAAATAGATATTATGTTGCTTTCCTTTTTGACATTGATTACATAAATTATTGTCTATAAAATCTAATTTTGGTAAGTCTCTAACTAATACTTTTCTAGTTAACTACCTAAGAGAGTGTATGTTGTAATGTTCTAGTCTTCTATGCCAGAGCCAAGAATCTTTTTGAAACTCATTTAGATAATAGATGTTTTGTGAGACTAGTGTGTCTAGATTTATAGAATATACATTATCATTTCTAAATACAGTAAATACTAAGTTATTAATGGCATAATAAATCATGGAATGAATCATTTTCAAATTTAACATTAAATCCATAATCATACAATTGAGATTTTCTTATCATGTTATACTTTAATCCATCAACATACTTTACTTTAGAAATTGAAATAGGGTTAGGGTTACCAATCTAGCCTAGGGAAATGATTTCTCCTTTACCATTGACACCAAATGTGACATATCCTCCATCAATCTTGATAAGACTTTTAAAAATTGAATATTCCCCTGCCATATTTCATGAACAGTTGTTCTCCAAGTACCATAACATTTTACAGGAGCTCTTTAGGTAGTTTACATACAAAGTAGTTCATTCAATAAATGACTTTGGTACCCATATTTTTCTGGGTCTACATACATTAGTGATATAAACATTAGGAACCCACAACCGTCTTATGGGTTTCCTACATGTAGAATATAATGTCTTTGAAATGTAATCATTGTTTGGTCCTGAAGAATTAGATGCAGTAAAAGAATTCTTGGAACTCAAACTTGTTGTAAAATTATGGTTTTTGAAAAGAGTATATGATTTTACACATCTGGTTACAAATTGAAATTTGGATAAATTCCTTTAACCTAGTTGATATCCTATTTCAGAAGTATAATTAAGAGCTATTTGTTTACCAAGAATTTCAGTAAAAGTATTTTCCCCAGTAGTGAACTTTTGTAAGACATACCTCAATTTCTCATTAGACATTTTTAACTCACTATTTTCCTTGAACAATTGAGAATTTTTCTCTTTTTATGTTGTAAGTTCAGAGTTAAGAGTCACAGTAAGAGCATGTTGATTCTTCAAAGATTTACCCTTGTCTTTCAACTCATTACATGTTTCTTCTAGCATTTTTCAATACTTGAAGAACTCATCATTTTTCATTTTCATATATGCTCTTTCAGAATATAGAGAATTATTTATAGGAGAGTCCAAGGATACCTCAGTTGTGTTTCTCATAAAACACATATTGGCCATATCATCTTTCCCATTTTGAGAAGAGACAGATTCACATGAGATATCCTTAGAGGCAGTCTAGGTGGATTTCATTTCTTTCTTATACCTCTTATCCATATTTTTATACTTTTTCTTGTTTTTCTTCTTTGGATATAAATCCTTCACATCTCCTTTCCTTTTACATTCGTAGAAAATTATCTCCTCTGATTTATCATTTCTCTTCCAATCCTTTTTTCCAATTTCCCTTGTTATCTTATTTTCTTTGGTAATTGGGATTTCTGAAAAATATATTTTTCCTATAAAATTTCTTGAATCTTCTAGCCAACTGGTCCATTTCATCATCACTATCCATAGCTACTTCATCTCTTATTGAGCATTCAATAGAACCTTGAACATTCTCTTTGTCTTTACTTTTAGAAGTTGTTTTCTTAAAAGATATATACTTTAATTTTGGTTCATCCCCTTCATGATTTAACTTAAATTCCTCTTCACACATCATTAATTTGGCAATAAATTCCTTCACTGTCATCTTATCAATATTTTACGACTCTCTAATAGACATAGACGTTCCACACCATCTTTTTGGTAAGCATAGCAGAATCCACATAATCTTCTCTTTGGCTGTTACTTCCATTTCTAAAGAAATAATGGTATTCGCAATTTCATTGAACCTAAAATACATATCAGAAGTATACTCATCAGGATTCTTTATGAAGTTGTCATATTTAATATTATAAGTATTTATTCTCATTTCATTAACATTTGATGTTCCCTCATGAGAAACATACAGAGTGTCCGAAATCTCATGTTTAGTTTTACATGTAGAGTTATGGTTAAACTCTTCACCTCCTAATGAACACTATAGAACATTCATTTCGTTATAATTATTGTTATAGGCGGTCTTGGTAGGTTCATCCCAAGTGTTTTTAACTATTTTATGAATTGTATATTTACTTTTAAAAGCAGTCCAGATTTCAAATCCTATGATTTCTAGATGTTATTTCATCTTCAGCTTTCACTGAGCATAATTAGTTCCATCAAAGAACGGTGGTCTATTAGTAGCAGCCCATTATAATCTATTTTACATGATACAAACTGTAAAAGAATTTCAAAGCAAATAATATTAATAAATAACAGAAATTTTGAGATATTTGAAAAACAACTATACTCACAATTGACAAGAGTTGAAAACTGGCAATAACTTTTAAATACTCCGTTACCAAATGTTGTTTGGAGTAGATGACTCAAGAGGGGGTGAATTGAGTATCTATAAAAATTTATGTTAAAATTTGTTTATTAAAATAACATCCCCTTATTAAAATAAAATCAGTGTTAGTTTTTAGTGAATTTATAGATGTCTTGAATGTACAATTATTTTCATAGAAGGTTGATTAGTTCTCAATTTTACCAATCAAAAGATTAGTCAAACTTTTGAAACTAATCTATTGATTCAAAACAGATATAAAAATTTTCTATACTAACTATCAAGGTTTAGTTAATCATAATGTGAAAAATACAAATTAGATTAAAATTCAAGACAAACTGTGCCTCGGGTAAAAAAATATGTTCACTCTCATGCTGAGACTTAGTCCTCTACATTTGGTGATCATCTACCACTAAGAAGTTTATATTAACAAATTATTCAACCATACCCTAGATCAGGGTTCACAACATCACACAGGGTTGTCCAAGTTACACTTGACCTCTACCACATTTATTCATTGGAAATCTATCAAACAGATCACAAAGGATATATTCCACATTTCTAAATGGGATACAAGAGTAGAAAGGGATTGAGTGTCAGGATATTTTAGTATCCTTCAGTTAAGCACATGAGACAGAGTGTGTGAAAAAAACAGATGAACCCAATGCTTGAAAACTAAACAGAAGAACACAATAAATTTATAAAAGGAAAAACAGAGTTTAGAAATATTTTTATGTTTTTCAGTAAAACTATGGACTCATGGGATGTAGAGAAAATGATATTTAGGTCTTTTTTTGGAAGTTAGATTTAGAATAGAGTATTATAGTCTCTGTAATATAGTTTCCAGTTGTGTAAATGTCTATCTCTACTTTTTGAGGAGGTTCAGCAAGATTCAGTATGATTTTGCATAAAAAGATTCTTGTGAGCTCAAGCATTGAGTTACTCCCTTTTTAAAATCTCTCATATTCACACAGTCTATCCTTTTTTTTAGCAGTGTGTTTTCGATGTGAGAGAGAAAACACTTTATGTTTGATCTTGTAATCATTTCATACTTTATGGTCTACTAGGCAATATGATCTCCCCACATGCATGGACATCATACTATCTACTGATAATCCTACAGAAAACATTAAATAATGTCAGAAACATTAATTTTTCTAAATATGATCATTAGAAATAAATTTCAATTAATAAATTCAAAACAGTTATTTATGACTATCGTTGAGTCATTTTCATCGGTCTGTCATCTTCAATTTGTTAATATCAGTCTCTTGTATTTGTTCTTTCATCCTTGGTCTGTTATTTTTGAATAGTCATCTTCGGTATGTTATCTTCAGTCTATCAACATTGGTTTTTCAACTTCGGTATGTCATATTTGGTCTATCATCTTCGGTTTTTCAACTTTGGTCTGTCGTCATTGGCCTGTCATCTTCAGTGTGTCAAACATCAGTGTGTCGAACATCTGTGTGTTGAACATAGGTGTGTCGAACATTGCTGTGTCGAACATCGGTGTGTTAACATCGGTGTGTCTAACATTGGTGTGTCGAACATCAGTGTGTCAAATATCAGTCTGTCATCTTCATCTTCACCTTTTCAACTTTGGTTTTTTATTTTGGTCTATCATCTTTGGTGTGTCGAACATCGGTGTATTGAATATTTATGTGTCAAACATCAGTGTGTCAAACATCGGTGTGTCAAACATCCATGTGTCGAACAACGGTGTGTCAAACATCAGGGTGTCGAACATCCGTGTGTCGAACATCGTTGTGTAGAACATCACTGTGTCGAACATCAATCTGTCGAACATACCATCAGTGCTAGGGACTCTAAAAATCTTATGAGGAGTCTGTCTTATATGTCACATTACAAGACTAAGAGACATCCAAAAATAAATGTAAAAAATACACTTGTGCACATATTGATTCATAAATATAGGTAATTGAATTTTTTAAGTACATTGTTCCATAATAAATAATTGATTTACTTTTAGATATTTAATGGCATGAAAAAGTAGAATATCTATATTGACATTATTTGTGATTATAAAAATTACTTTATCATAGAGGTTACAATAATTATGTGTTCGAAATAATATTTCATAAAAATTTCTAAGATAAATAATTAAAATATATTAGATCATATACTGAAATGTTATAAATTAAAATTTAATATCATTTTATTTATTTATTTTTTTAAAATATATAAAATTTTAGATGTTATATGAGAAAGAAAATTCCACTTTAATATAAAATATCATTTATTCTTTATCCTCTAAATTTTAAAAATATTTGATAATAGATATAAAAATATTTAAAAGAGTCCCTCATTATTCTTGTATATTAATTAACTATATTCATCTTATATGTCTCAGATTATTTTTGTTCTTTTTTCATGTGAAATAAGAAATCAAAGAGAAAACTAATTTAGTGAAACAAATTCCAATATTTTGGGTTTTTAAAACATTCTATACTTCTAAATATAAATATTTTATATTAACCTTATAACATAAACCCCATTATAACATTTATTTATAAGAAATATTATCTAATATAAGATATTTAATTAAATATATTAATTTCATATTTTAATTTAAAAATATTTCATCATTTTGATAGAAATTAAATATCACAAATGATTTTTTTAAAAACTTTTATCTTATAAATTTATCATATATTTTTTTACAAAGTTCAAATAATTTCCAAATAAACTCTTTTTATTTTGAATATTTTAAATTAGTACTTATAAAAAATTTAACCATTTTTATTTTAAAATATTTTATATTAATAATTAATTTTTTATTACTAAAATATTCGTAAATTAATACTTCTAATTATAAAGTAAACACTTTATTTCTAATCCACATAGTATGCAACATAATTGTATAAAAGGTATTATAATATTTTATTTTAATATTTATGAAATAATTTATAATAAATGTTTCATACACATTTATTATATGATTTTAATTATTTTATAATTAACTAATTTATCAAAAATTCATTAATTAATAAATATTCTCAAAATACCCTTTCGTAATTATTTATAATCAATTTAAAAAAGATTTTATTCAATTCATTATTGAATTTTAAAAAAACAATTTCTTCAATAATATTTTACAATATATTTTATAACATAATCTTGGATACACAAAATTATTTTCCATTGATTTCAATAGATAGTAGACAACTATGATATAGCCTCTCTGCTCTTATTAATTTTATCTAACGATATTCATCATAGCATCCTAATGATACAAGGCACTTTTGGAACTCAGTGTAGAGAAATTATATCTTATGATATATTTCTATCATATGAAATTTTCTAAAAAATCATGGGTACATTCTAAACTTTTTCTTATGATATCCCAATATCATAAATCATGATTATCTCTAGAATAAAAAACCATGACTCATATTCTACCATTGTCTAGTGATATTAAATATGAAATGGATTTCGTTGTTCCCTTGTATGATTTCATTAATATAAAGAAATGGGTGGATTTGATAATTGGTTTTGGATATTAAGGGGTATATTAAAACAATATATAAATATATTAATATAACAAATCTCAAACAAAATATTACCCATTTATATAATTATGATAACATGCAACATTAGATATATAGATCTTCTATAAAGGAACATGTTTCATTATAGAAGTCAATGTAACAACTTTGGTCAAACATTCATATGCAATATAATGATCAATGAAGTATAAAACATAATACTCAAACTTCTAAATGAAACCATTGAATGATTGTATTACACATCGTATGTATATTATTTTTGTTCAATTATAATATTCTAGTTCCACAAACAACAAAAAGGATAAATATGAGCTCATATTATTAGGGAGTCCAAGTCAATGATCTATGTATTCATATTACCCACTGCCATAAAATTTTAGTGGCCTATATCAATGACTATGTATTCTCCATGGTGATTCATGAATTACATTGTGTGTTACAATACTGAGTTAATTCCACGACACATACATCCATTATATATATATATATATATATCTCCCTTATGTTACAAATATTTCATCAATAAAGTGATATCTATAGCTAAAGGATTTCATCCAAACATTAACATGTCAAAAATTGGTTTTTTATTTTATATAATAGTCTTTCATAATGAATTGTAATATTTGATTCATTAGATTAAATAACAAAATGTTTCATGGGTAGTGGAATATGGCATTTTTCTTTTTGATAAATCTTAATAATATTATATAACTAATCCATGAAATAAGATGAAATAAAATTTGATACTCCGTTTATGATATATAAAATAAAATATTACTATTGAGCAAAGAAATAAAGATAAATGAAAATTCATGTCTAAACATATCACTCCTTCATAACCTATGATGGGCCTGAATGCATCACTTGGAAAATGGTTTTAAAATTTATGGAATATATATCTATTTAAATAACTATTTAAATCTTAAAGTGTTTATTAAAAGTTTATATAACTATTGGATGCAATAATATCTCAGGTAAAAGATCAGACATCTATTTAAATACAATAAAATAAAATATGATAAATTAACAAATTCTATACAATCATAACATCCACTATAATAGTTATTATAGTATAATTGAACATAGTATAATATTAATGATCCCAAACATTGAATTATTGGATAAAATCCTACATCATATGAAGGTATCCATGGGATGATTATATTAAGAATCATATGTGTGCATATCCTCTTCCTTTATATCATTCTAGTTCCTTTGTTTTAAATTTAGAAGGATATTAAATTATAGGTTTAGGGAATTTCATCCTAGTGCCTATGAATGTATGTCACCCATTTCTAATGAATAGATTTAGTATATATAAATGTCCAAGGATTTTTCTTGATGATAAACATATTACCTCATACATTAAAATGACTGTGTTAATGTGTCAACTTATACATGTATTGTATAAATTCATTTAACTTCCTTATGATAAAACACTTTCAAAGGTTCAATGACAGGTATAAGTAGAAGGTTTTTTCAAATAATTTTATTTATAATCTGAGTTTTTCAACTATATGTTATAGGATTTCCCATTAAATCATAATATATGATTCATGGTATGGAATTGAATAATATTTAAATGAAATTTTCATATAAAAATATATCATATGATATGTATTATGAAAAATGTATGATTAAACTCTCCGATTTCCTGAAATCATTGTTTATTCTTCCTTTATGACATTCAAAATCGTACATTATGATTGAGTAAGATAATGAAGCAACATGAAAATTCATTCCTTATGATATCACCACATTATATCTTAGGATTATCCTAAGTGCATCATGTGAATATAGGTTTTCTCATTTAAGGCATATTCGTCTCTATAAATCCCCCACATACACTTAATCTAGAATACACTAATCCATTTAGCCTTTATATTATTTTAAATACAAAAAAATGTGAAGATATATCTTAAACTCTTTTTGGATATCTTGCCAAACACTTTTCAAAATTTGTCATCAAACTTCACGCTGTATCATATAATATGTATTACCTTATGAACACCCATACAAAAAATGTATTAACAATAAAATAAATTTAAAGGAAGTCTATGAGTCAAAATCAATCCCCATTCATTAAACCAAAAAATGTGCCCTTGTAAAACTATATAGTGTGGACAGAATAATGAATCACTAAATCAAAAAAAATATATTTAAATATTATTCTATATAATTGAATAAATCCATATTTATATATTAAGTGGTCTAGATTGATTTCCAATAAACAAAATTATCATAATACTATGTCTACTAGCCGCATCTCAATAAACCATGAACTCTCATACATTCCCTTTATCTAAGAAATCGAGTGATTATTGTAAATGGAGTTTCTCTATAACCCCCAAGCATTTATGATACATTTTTCTATAAAATAATTTCATTTATTTGATAATTTTTTTATATGAAAATAATAGTCTAATCCAACAGTGTTATACTATTGCAATATAATCATATAAATTTGTGGTTATCAACTATTAATTTTATTGTAGGGTATGAATATGTATAAATAAATTAGGATAAAATATTTTTTACATATTTATGAAAATAACTTACTTGTTATCAATTTGTTAAATAATAAAAAAAATTATACTAAAAGAGTTGTTTTCTCCAAAAAATAATTTTTAAGTGTGTAATGTGTTTACATTTTAATAAATTAAATTAATCAATATTAGTGAATTATTTTTATAAAATGTAAATATTATATATCAAATAAAAAATATTAGATTTCGTATAATTTTTTTATAGACACGGGATAACAATAAATCTTGTTTTATTCTTAAAAAACATTTTTATAAAAAATATTTTTCATCATGTTTTTTCACTTATTTTATAATTAATTGAACCCAATATTAGAAATCAAATAATGAATAATTTATTATACAATTAGAATTAAGTGAATAAAATTTAATAAATATATCTATTTTATTTTTTGTCACCATGAATATTATACTTGGTAAATATTTGTCAACTTAGTAAGGATAAAACATGTAAAAAAGGGTTAAAAAATTAAAATAGGGTAATAAAATTTATCTAAAACATGAATTTATACTAATTAATTAATCTAGATTCTCCATATACATATATTTTTCAATTATATAGAATTTTTGTTCCATTTTCCTATTATAGTAAAAATTATATTATTTTAAGTAATGAGAATTATTAAATATCACAATATAGATTTTAGTATCACTAAATTGTTATCATAAGAATAAAATAAAGATAGCTTATTTCTAAATGAATACTTGAAATATGAATTATTTTTTAATCATTGTAATTTTTTAGTGTTTGGATAATTTCCTCAAATATTTATGCAACACCATTATGGTATTTATTCAATTAATAGAAAAATAAAATAAATGATTTTAAAAATATTAAAACAAACACAATTTGGATGAATTATTGTTTTTTTAAATTATATAAATTAATATGAATTATTTGGGATGTATTAAAGATTTATATTTTAATTCATTTTATTCATGTTGTATTTAAAGTCAAATTAAATAAGTAGTTCAAAAAATGACATTAGTGATATTTAATAATAAATAAAATTTTAATAAATGACTAAAAAATCATAAAAATATTATAATAAGAAAAAGTAATTGGATATAGTTTAATATATCAACCATGTACATTTTATAGTTTAATTTAAATTTTATTTTATCATTTTATACCCATAAATATTTGAAAACATTAGTATCAAATTAATTGTCAAAAGGTTTAATGGATGTCAAAACTATAATATAAAGGTGTAACAATAACCAAAACATGTTAAAATTTAATTTAATGAGATTATTTAGGCTCATTACCATCTTATATTCTATTTATATCCATTTTTATCCATTTTTTCTTGACAACTAATTTATATTAATTTAATACATTATATATTGTCAAGAGTGTCCCTCCTCTTACTTATAAAAGGACACCTACACTCATTAATTTTCTAAAATGATTGAGACTTCTAGGTCATCCAATACCTACTATAATGCATTTAAATATTCTTTTCCGAGATCCTATAGCTTCTTGTATTTCCAAAATACTCTCCATTTAGTGCATAATGTTTCATCCAAAAGTGGCTTCACAACAAGGTGGTATAATTCTTAACCGATCATTTTCAAATTTTTTATTATTATCCCTACATTAAATATATTGTATCCATATTAAAATTAGGAATTTATATTCATAAATATACTTATTTTTTATATTTATTATATAAAAACAGTATATGTCTCCTTTTAATCTTTTGGATAACTATAATGTCACTCATGTTCGTGTTGACTATCACCTCTATGGAGCGATGTGATTCATTTTTCATTTTTGATTTATATGAATTGTAATAAAAATATATTTATTTAGTATATATGAAATATATGATATAATAAGGTTTTTAAAAGGATAATTATTATATACCATTCTATCATTCCATCCATCAATAAATGGAAACATCATCCATGTATAAGTTTGGTCTACCAACTTCATGAATGCTGTAATTAATTTTTATATATCTAAATTTTAGGGATAAGAATATCTATATATATATATATATATGGTATCTATATCAGGTTTAATATTCATGATTTAATGGAACCATGATCAAATTTCAAGGAGAAAACCTACTGAATCAAAACAACAATTGAAAATGAAATAGCTAACTCATATAAACGATGATTTTAATAAGGAAATATTAATAAATTGGTGTTAATATATTATAATTGGATAAAATAAGATATTTTATGAATGTACAAGGTTCTGATATGTAATATTAATTTATTTTAATTAATTATATAAGAGTTTGGAGTGATTTTGAATCAATTCGAACTTAAGGTAACCGATTCATGTTACAATCTAATTATTTATCGGTATTTTCCATGAGCAAGTTTATGATGATTTAATATTATGAATTATCTAAAAATAATTTCATGAAATTTATTCTCCACTAGTAATTTAAAATTATTTACGTTTTTTCTTCATTATCCTCTTTTATATACTCAATATATCAAAATAATATTTTTATGGAAAATCAATTTTATCATTGTCTCCGGCCGGAAATCCTTGTTCTTCCATGACTATATTTTATCACAATTTCTTTGTGAATTTTTTTAATATTATTCTATGATTGTTTAAAAAATTACCCATTTTTTACTTTTTATAAAGGAATTTATGATTAATATTATTTTAATTATGTGAATGAGGTACTATCGATTTTTTGATGAAAATATGAAAGGAATCCTTTTTTATACATTCATAGAATGAATGGAATTTTCCTATATCCATGAAAACTCAATTATTTGAATATTATTTTAAATGTTAACATGGTGATTTTTTTAAAAAAAATTAATTAAAACTTTTAGAATTTTGATATTTTAAATACTTCATTTTAAATTGAATATTGTGTTTTCCTCAAGAAAGGTTCCTGAGATTTTTAAAGTATCTTTTCATCTATGATAACATTCTTTGATGTTATTGATTATTTGCCAAGGTTATAATCTATGTTTTCCATTCTGATTCTTTCTTTGGGTGTTTTAATCTTATGATCATGATATTTTTATGTAACTCCTTTATTTTCCCTAGTTTGAGCGATAATGAAATGTTAAAATGTTTTTAAAAAAACTGATTTCAATTTTTTATGATATATGATGAATTTTTATGATATTATAGACCATATATATATGTTTTATGATTATGTGTTGGGTAGTTCAATAATTATATATCCATTTAAAACATTTGATAAATATGGATAGATCATGATATAATAAAGAATAGAATGGGTATTAAACTGTGTTCAGTAAAGGACTTTGTCTTCTGTTATAGTATTGGGAGTAAACCTTTACTATAAATTTGAAGTAATGTGGAGTGAACCCATTCCACGATGATAGTATTGAATGGGGGATTTACTAAGGAATGTATTTTCTATCTTAATTGTACTTATAAAATCTTATTTTTTATTCCAATGTTGTAATCTCATAGCTCAGGTATAATGACCCGTACATTACATACATTATTATTACTTCAAAATTGAAGCAAACTTATTACAACATATAACAAAACCATGAAAGGACCATATAGGTATAGTGTCTTTAGAAACTGGAAAGCATAAACAACTGGTTCATAAAGAATTTACATTGCCTCCCATTTATTTCATCAAATCTTGAGTACCTTTTTGGCATATTCTACTTAATAACCTTCTTCCTAACTTGGGGAAATAAAACATACAAAAGGGTGAGCTCAAATGCTCAGTAAGTGTAAACAAAAGAAATATCAATCACATCATATACATAAGCACAAAACTTTTGGAAATCTTAACCTGCAAAAGAGATCATAATTTCATAACATGAGATAAATTATAGTAGTGAAATGTAATCCTAATAATCATAACATAAAACATGAAACTTTGTGGCATACATACATAATCATAGAGAATCATTTTTTGTTAGTCAAGAATCATTTCCAAGACTATCTTGGTGGACAAAGTCCATTTCTAAACCGGGTTCATTCCACGTTTCAGTCCTGTTTCACTGAACAGATATAATCTACCATTCCAGCCATGTCTATCTCATGAGATATAAAATATTTACCCAATGAATTGGATGGAGATATAGGTCCCATCCATCTCATAATGATACCATTATTATGTGTTCCACAAAATCATAAATCATACATCATTGCATAACCCATGTAATAAAAATGGGAATCTTAAACATCGTGACATCATCAAACAATTCATATAAGAAAATAGAATTCATAAAAATAATTCCATCATAACATAATCAATTCAATTTAATAATAGGGATATAAACAGAACCCTATATTATCTTAGATGGAAAATAATTTTGATAAAACACTTGAACTCCATTCTTGAGGAAAATATCCTTTCAAATCCAAAAAACATTTTCCTTTTTTTAACATGTCATAAAATTTTAAACTAAAGAAGTTGATTAAAAATAAACTTGAAAACTTGTAAATGAAGATTCTTGGAAATAATGTTTTAAAAATCCATTTATGCTGTATAAGTTAAAAAAACATTCTTCGTACTTTTGTCGGAAAAGTCAAAAAGTAACTCGTACGAAAAATGACAAAAGATTACTTTAATATCCTTTACTAAAAACTCACCGAAGGGTAAAATTTGATTTAAAAAATTGTAGGTGGATGGAAATAATATTACATATTGAGGAAACATGGATTTGGAAGATAAAATACACCCCAGTAAATACTAAAGTATAAACAATCTCGGATAAAAATGAGATTGTGATATTTCCCTTACCTTAGGTCCGTTTTGCTTCATAAGTGTCCGAAACTCCTATATAATGATTTAAATAATGTTATTTACTTATTCCAGAATCATACTTATTGTTATGATATCATATATTGTCATATTATTAGCTTCTTAACAGTAATATTTCATTACTACTTGTTATTCGGGTGTTTATTACTTTTTGTTCTTATGCGTGTTTTGTCGAATAAATTCTTATTCTTCTATTTAGGTTATAGATACCTCATTTCCATAATGGTATTAGTGTAATATATATCATATTAATTCATTAAATCATTTATATAATCATTATGAAATGAAGATCATGTAGAACGAGTCACATCACATCATGGAGACGGTATTCCGTAAGTACGCACGAGTGATGATATCATTCCTATGATCGTGGAATTGTATTGGAGTGTGTGTATAATATTTAAGAATCAATATCATTTAAAATAATAATATATAGTCATTCTTTTCACCATTATACCCATCCAAGTAAGGTGGTGGTGGAAAATAGATTACACCATAGCGTGGAGACGGTATTCCGTATGTACGCACGCGCGGTGATTTCATTTTCCGTAGGATGGATAGATGGTGAAATATGGTTGTTTCATAATTATAATAATATATCAGTATATTAGTGATACTGATGTTATTAATTCATAATGAAACAACTAAAGAAGAAGAAGTGGAAGAAGAAATAAAGATAAATGAATCGGTAACGAACATTACCTCTTCTTTGAGGTGCTTCTTTGAGACCTCCTTTTAGGGCACTAAAATAGGTCTTTGAAGAAGACCAGAACCTCTAGGATGTTTCTAGGGAAGTGTAGAGGAGAACTTGTCAGGGTTTGGCCGAACATGAAGGCTCAAAGTGGTGTTAGGAAGAGGGGGAGGAGGTTCCCTTTTATATGGGAGGAGAGGGGCACCTTTGAAATAATGAAAAATAATATTTTATTATAAAGTCAAATTCGGTTTTTAATAGCTCCAAATTGATATATTTCGAAGATAAGGTAGGTAGGGGTCGAAATCCTCTCATCCAATAGAATTTAGACAAGTTTAGGTATCAATTTTGACCTTATCATTTAGATTTAACTTTAAGTTAGATAATTTAACTTTACCGTGTCTTCTTGTTTTCTTACACTATAAGCTTAGTAAACATACTATATCAAGCCAAAAGAACCCCAAGTTGTTTATTATTAATATATATAACCTTATCTTTGTCATTTGGCCGAACCTTATATTTTTAAGAATAAAATAACAATTAATAATATAATATTTGTTTTAGAAACTACTTTATGTCAATTTTGACACTATTTAGTAATTGATTTTTGTGAAACTTATAACAGAATGATTAGTTCGAACCAAGTTACATAAATCAATAAAAACATGTCATATTAACCTAGAAAATTAGTTTAATTCATAAAAAGTCTCAAATTACATTTATTTAGGTATTTATAACATCAATTATGTCAATATTTCATTAATAAGATAATTACTACATCATCATTCTGTCATAAAGAAATTAAATTATATAATGTCTAAAAATTACAAATAAACTACCATTATGTAGGAAATCGTTTTATCTTTCTAATTAATATTTATAGTTGAATTTTTATTATGTATAACCCCATATTAAAAATGATTATCTTATTAAACATTGATTTTAACTATTTTAACCCTTCTTTAAATAAATTAATAATAAATGTCCTAATCTAATCCAAGTGGGCCTAAATGGTCATATGTTATTCATAAGGTTGTTTTTTGTCGAATTACAGTTGTCCAATAGAATTAGGACATGTTTTAGGGTAATAATAATTTCATTTTTACCCTTAATTACCCTATTTACTTTTAACCATGGTAAAAAAAGTAAAAAGTTACTATTCACCAAAAAAAATTATTTTTATCTCATTGAACGACATTTTACTTACTGACGTCAACTGTTTCTCTCAGATTTTCGAAATACAACTCACAGAAGCGGTAAAATTATGTTTTATGAAAAATTCATTTTTTTAACTACAACTTAGTGGTTTCACTCTTCATCAAAAATTGAAAGTTTTCAGAAAAATACCAAAATTTCACCCGAGGGTAGTTTCGATATTTTGAATAAAAAAATGAAGTCCATTTTGAAAAATAAAAATTATAAAATTTCAAAAAGTGGTTATTACTATTCATAACGGCTAGTTTTAAGTATATCATTGTTTAGTGAAACTCGGTATTGCGTAAGGCGCAAGCTATCGAGGAAGGCCACGGTTGCATGTAAAGCAAGCCAAGCCAGTGTTAGTGAAAGATTCCATTGATGATTTATATAACATTAAAACAAAAATTTTCACATAAAAGTCTCAGGTGTTACATTCTACCCCCCTTAAAATGAATTTTTCCCTCGAAATTCATCACTTTGTAACAAACCAATGAGGATACCTCTCCCTCATCATATCCTCCAGATCTCATGTAGCTTCTTCTAATTGGTGGTTCCTCCATAAAACTTTCACTAATCGAGTGGTCTTGCTTCATAGGACTTTTTCGCTACGATCCAGAATCTCTATCGGATGTTCTTCATAAGAAAGATCTTGCTCTAGTGGTACAACATCTGAGCTAAGTACATGTGAAGGATCAGGTATGTACTTTCTCTGGAGAGATACATGGAACACATCGTGAACTTGAGAGAGATTCGGTGGAAGCGCCAATCGGTAAGCTACCTTCCCAACACAATCCAGTATTTCAAATGAACCGATATATCTAGGGCTCAACTTCCCCTTCTTTCCAAATCTCATGACCCTCTTCCAGGGAGATATTTGTAAGAACACTTTATCACCCACTTCAAACTCTAGGTCTTTTCTTCGGTTTTCGGCATAACTTTTCTGTCGACTCTGAGTTTCTCTTATGTGTTGTTGAATAGATCTGACCTTTTCTGCCATTTCATCAATGAGATTAGGTCCTAATAGCTTTCTTTCCCTAACTTCATCCCAGAAAGATGGAGTCCAGCATTTCTTTCCATAGAGAGCTTCATAAGGAGCCATCTGAATACTGGAGTGAAAGCAATTATTATAAGAAAATTTCACCAAAGGTATGTGTTGATCCCAACCACCGCTGAAATCCATAGAGCAAGCTCTCAACATATCATCTAGATTTTGAATTGTTCTCTCAGACTGAACGTCTATCTGAGCATGATAAGCAGTGCTGAAACTCAACTCTGTATCCAGAGTATGCTGAAGACTTCGCTCAAAATTCAAGGTAAATCTCGGATCCCGATCAGATATAATAGAAAGTGGTACTCCATGCAATCTTACCACTTACTTTACATATATCCTGGCAAGCTGATCCAGAGAGAAATCCTCTCTAATATCAATGAAGTGTGAAGACTTGGTAATACAATCAACTATGACCCAGATAGCGTTATTTTCTTTGGATGTTTTAGGAAGTCCTGTGACAAAGTCTATAGTGATGTTTTCTCATTTCCATTCGGGTATGGGTAATGGTTGTAACATCCCCTTAGACTTCTGTCTCTCAGCTTTAACTTGTTGACAAACCAATCATCGATAGACTTATTCAGCAACATCTCTTTTCATTCCATCCCACCAGAAGTACCCTTTCAGGTCCCTATACATCTTCATGCTTCCATGATAAATAGAGAATGAAGAACTATGAGCCTCATCCAGTAGCTCCTTCTTTAATTCCGGAATGGGAGGAATACAAACCCGATTCCTGAACTTTATTATCCCATCACAATCAAGGTTGAATTCAGGAACTTTTCTCACCTTCTTCTGTAACTCAACATCTTCTTTTTGTGCCTCTTTAATCTTCACATGTATAGATGGTCAAACATTCATTTGAGAAATATAATATTTTTCCCCTTCCATTATAATTCAAAGATCCATCCTTTGTAAATCCAATAATATTGGATCTTTTGTGATCCTCATCATGGATAAACTTGCATGGTCTTGTCGACTTAATGCATCTGCCACCTTGTTTTCTTTCCCAGGGTGGTAATGGATTGAGTAGTCATAATCCTTAATCAGCTCCAACCATCTTCTTTGACGCATATTCAGCTCCTTTTGTGTGAAAATATACTTTCAACATTAATGATCAGTATAAATGTGACACCTTTCTCCATAAAGATAATACCTCCAAATCTTTAATGCAAAGATTACCGCAGCTAACTCCAAATCATGAGATGTGTAATTTTGCTCATGGATTTTCAACTGTCATGAGGCATAAGCTATCACCATATCATTTTTCATAAGAACACACCCCAATCCCTTCTTGGATACATCACGATAGATCACAAACCTTTCTCCACTACAAGTCAGTGTGAGCACAAGTGCACTGGATAACCTTCTTTTCAACTCCTTGAAATTCTCTTCACATTCTTTCGTCTAAACAAACTTAACTCCTTTCCCAGTCAACTTGGTGAGTGGATTAGAAAATCGTGAAAAATATCTCACAAAACGTCGATAATATCCATCCAAACCAAGAAAACTTTGGATCTAAGTCACTGTTGTTGGTCTTGACCATCATTCGATAACCTCTGTTTTTGATGGATCCACAGATATCCCTTATTTTGAGATTATGTGACCCAAAAATGAATCTTTTTGAAGCCAAAATTCACACTTGGTAAATTTGGCATAAAGCTTCTCCTTTCTCAGGGTCTTCAATATAATTCTCAAGTGATATTCATGTTCTTCCTTTCTCCTTGAATAGACAAGAATATCGTCTATAAAGATGACCACAAATTTATCAAGATAGTCTCTAAAGACTCTATTCATCAGATACATGAAGATATCAGGGGCATTAGTAAGAACAAATGGCATCAGTATAAATTCATAGTGTCCATACCTTGTACGGAAAGCCGTCTTTGGTATATTCTCCCTTTTGACCCTTAATTTATGATACCCTGAATGAAGATCAATCTTGGAAAAGTATTGAGCTTTGCATAGTTGGTAAAATAAGTCATCAATGCATGGGGGAGGATATTTGTCCTTGATAGTGATCTTGTTAAGTTCTCGATAATCAATGCA
Source organism: Viscum album (assembly GCA_963277665.1). NCBI lineage: Eukaryota > Viridiplantae > Streptophyta > Magnoliopsida > Santalales > Viscaceae > Viscum > Viscum album. The sequence goes on from OY728138.1 coordinate 1,146,387,685, forward strand.
GAGTCTCATTGATCCATCTTTCTTCTTAACAAATAGAAAATGTGCTCCCCAAGGTGACGCACTAGGGCGTATGAATCCCTTATCAAGATTCTCTTGGAGTTGCTTCTTCAATTCCTGCACCTCAATTGGGACCATTCTATAAGGTGTCTTCGAAATAGAAAAATCACCTGGTACGAGTTTTATTGAAAACTCAACTTCACGATTTGGTGGAAGACCCGGTAATTCCTCTGGAAAGACATCATCAAACTCCCGTACAATGGTCATATTCTTAATCGTGAGTTTCTCACCAACCATTTGAGATAAATAAACTTCATTTAGTGGAATCATGACCCATAAGATGGAAGGAATTTCCACTAGAAGGTTATGTTCATCCTTGCATTGATAGACGATCATAGATTGAACTGGAATATGAAATGTGACTTCCCTTCTTTTGATATTGATATGATCTCCATATAAATAAAGTCATTCCATGCCAAGAATCACATAAAATTCCACTATAGGAAGGATCACAAGATTTGTAGGAAGCACATTCCCACAAACTTCGATCGGAGAAGAATTATAAACTTTTGATGTGACTGTTGTGCCATTAGGTGTTGTCACAGCTAACTCAACATCTAATTGTTGAGGTAATATGGTGATACCCTTAGAAAATTCTTCAGAAATAAAAGAGTGGGTGGATCCAGAATCAACTAAAACATTTCCTACTTTAGAGTGTATGGTAAGTGTACCTTTCACCACATCGTTATCACACTCCACATCGCTGATAGAAATTTCATGTGACTTTCTTTTGTCTTTAGCCTTAAGAGTTTGTTGACGTCGACCATCATCATCAACCCTTGGATTAGGGCCTTTATTGGCATAATGTATCATCTCCTTGCACTTGAAACATTGAAGTGTAGTAGGATCATTCTGTGTATCCCTTCCTTTGTTTTCATCATTAGACATCTTCTTCCCATCATCGCGGAATTCAAATGCCCGATGACCTTCCTTTCCACATTTGAAACATTTACTTGTCCTTTTAAGACAACTCCCTCCATGTTTCTTTCCACACTTTGAGCATAAGGTAAAGATCATCTTCTTTTCATTGTGCTCTTTATATTTTCCTTTGAATTCCATTTTCCTCTTCTTATCAAACCCATATGACTGATGGGTTACTCCAATCTCCATCTCAACTTTGAGAGCACATTGAACGATTTCCTCATAGCTATTGAAGTCCATTATGGCTAAGGCCCTTCGAATACTTGGTTTTAAGCCACTAATGAATCGATCGATCTTACTCTCAGGTTGGATAATAATACCAGAAGCGTACCTTACAAGTCTTGTAAAATTTTCTTCATAGGTACCAACAGATTCATCATTCTTTTTCATTAGTTCAAGAAACTCTTTCTCCATCTTTGTTCGGAGAATACGAGGGAAGTACTTATTGAAAAATTAGTTCTTGAACTCGTCCCATTCCTGTGACTCAATTTCATCCTTTTGCCTCATATTCTTAATAAGATTCCACCATTGATCAGCATCACCTTCCAAACGATACACTACTAAGATGACTTTATCATGCTCAGAACATTGAAGAACTGAAATATATATTTTCAGTAGTACTAATCCATTGTTCAGAAACTAATGGATCAGTAGACCCACTGAAAGAAGATGGACGCTGCCTCATGAGGGATTCAACAGAATGTTGCTCCTTCCTTCACTCGTTTGGAAGACCTGCAAGATTTATAGTTTGAGAAAGTTTTGTGTGCATGGCTACAAGATTTTGCATTCCAGCTCCCATAACGTTTCGTTGCTCAGGGGGACAATCATTGCATTGCCCGTCGCATTCCACATTAACACGGTTCCTTCGGGTTCCAGCCATTGACTAAAACCAAGAAGAATAGTGTGAGAAACACTAATTATAATAGGAAAACCACATAATCAAGACTAAAATTTCACACTTAAGGTCTTATCCTAGGTTATTCATGGCCATTTCTAAAACACTAAGATTGTGTTCTATGCTTAGACTTATCCTCATGGTTCTTACTAAGGCTTTCACATCCTAATTTCTAAAGGTTGACTATACCTTTCCTCTGATACCACCTATAACGACCCGTAATTTATATACATTGTTATTACTTCAAAATTGAAGCAAACTTATTACAACATATAACAAAACCATGAAAGGACCGTATAGGTATAGTGTCTTTAGAAAATGTAAAGAATAAATAACTAGTTCATAAAGCATCTACATTGCCTCCCATTTATTTCATCATATCTAGAGTCCCTTTTTGGCATATTCTACTTAATAACATTCTTCCTGACCTGGGGAAACAAAACATACAAAAGGGTGAGCTCAAATGCTCAGTAAGGGTAAACAAAAGAAATATCAATCACGTCATATACATAAGCACATAACTTTTGCAAATCTTAACCTGGAAAAGAGATCATAATTTCATAACATCGGATAAATCATAGTAGTGAAATGTAATCCCAATAATCATTAATTAAACCATGAAACTTTGTGGAATACACACATAATCATATAGAATCATTTCTTGTTAGTCAAGACTCATTGCCAAGACTATCTTAGTGTACAAAGTCCATTTCTGAACCGAGTTCATTCCTAATTTCAGTCCTATTTCACTGAACCGGTATAACCTACCGTTCCAGCCATGTCTATCTCATGAGATATAAAATCTATACCCAATGAATTGGAGGGAGATATAGGTCCCACCCATCTCATAATGATACCATTCTTAGGTGTTCAACAAAATCATAAATCATACATCATTGCATAACCCATGTAATAAAAATGGGAATCTTAAACAACATGACATCATCAAACAATTCACATAAGATAAAGGAATTCATAACAATAATTCCATGACAACATAATCAAATCAATGTAATAATAGGGATATAAACATAATCCTATATTATTATAGATGGAAAATAATTTTGATAAAACACTTGAACTCCATTCTTGAGGAAAATATCCTTTCAAATTCAAAAAACATTTTCCTTTTTTAACATGTCATACAATCTTAAACTAAAGAAGTTGAATAAAAATAAACTTTAAAACTTGTAAAGTAAGCTTATTGGAAATAATTTTTTAAAAATCCATTCATGCCGTATAAGTTAAAAAAACATTCTTCGTACTTTTGTGGAAAAAGTCAAAAAGTACCTTGTACGAAAAACGAAAAAATATTCCTTTCATATCCTTTTCTAAAAACTCACCGAAGGGTAAAATTGGATTTAAAAAATTGTAGGTGGATGGGAATAATATTACATATTGAGGAAACATGGATTTGTATGATAAAATACACCCCAGTAAATAATAAAGTATAAACAACCTCGGATAAAAATGAGATTGTGATATTTCCCTTACCTTAGGTCCGTTTTGCTTCGTAAGTTTCTGAACCTCCTGTATAATGATCTAAATATTGTTATTGACTTATTCAAGAATCATACTTATTATTATGATATCATATATGGTCATATTCATAGCTTCTTATTAGTAATATTTCATTACTACTTGTTATTCGGGTGTTTATTACTTTTTGTTCTTATGCGTGTTTTGTCGAATAAATTCTTATTCTTCTCTTTATCTTATAGATACTTCATTTCCAGAATGGTATTAGTGTAACATATATCATATTCATTCATTAAATTCATTTATATAATCATTATTAAATGAATATCATGTAGAACGAGTCGTATCACATCATGGAGATGGTATTCTGTACGTACGCATGAGTGATGATATCGTTCCTATGATCGTGGAATTGTATTGGAGTGTATGTATACTATTTCATAATCAATATCACATTACAATAATCATATATAGTCATTATTTACACCATTATACCCATCCAAGTAAGGTGGTAGTGGAAAATAGATTACACCATGGCGTGGAGACGGTATTCCGTATGTACGCACGCGCGGTGATTTTATTTTCCACAGGATGGATAGATGGTGAAATATGGTTGTTTCGTACTTATAATAACAATTAAGTATATTAGTGATACTGATGTTATTACTTCAAAATGAAACAACTAAATAAGAAGAAGTGGAAGAAGAAATAAAGATGAAAGAATCGGTAACAGACATTACCTCTTCTTTGAGGTACTTCTTTGAGACCTCCTTTTAGGGCACTAAAATAGGTCTTTGAAGAAGACCATGACCTCTAGGATGTTTCTAGGGAAGTGGAGAGGAGAAATTTTCAGGGTTTGGCCGATCTTGAAGGATCAATGCGGTGTGAGGAAGAGGGGGAGGAGGTGCCCTTTTATAAGGGAGGAGAGGGGCACCTTTGAAATAACTAAAAATATTATTTTATTATAAAGTCAAATTAGGTTTTCAATAGCTCAAAATTGATATATTTAAAAGATAAGGTGGGTAGGGGTCGAAATACTCTCATCCAATAGAATTTATACAAGTTTATATATCAATTTTAACCTTATCATTTAGATTTAACTTTAAGTTAGATAATTTAACTTTTACTGTGTCTTCTTGTTTTCTTACACTATAAGGTCAATAAACATACTATATCAATCCAAAAGAACCCCAAGTTGTTTATTATTAATATATATAACCTTATCTAAGTCATTTGGCCGAACCATTGATTTTTAGGAATAAAATAAAAATTATTAATATAATATTTGTTTTAAAAACTATTTTATGTCAATTTTCACACTGTTTAGTAATTGATTTTTGTGAAAATCATAACAGAATTATTAGTTCGAAAAAAGTTACTTAAATCAATACTAACAGGTCATATTAACCTATAAAATTAGTTTAATTCATAAAAAAGTCTCCAATTACATTTATTTGGGTATTTATAACATCAATTATGTCAATATTTCATTAATAAGATAATTACTGCATCATCATTGGGTCATAAATAAATTAAATTATTTAATGTCTAAAAATTAAAAATAAAATACAATTATATAGGAAATCTTTTTATATTTCTAATTAATATTTATAGTCAAATTTATCTTATGTATAACCCCATATTAAAAATGATTTTCTTATTAAACACTGATTTTAACTATTTTAACCCTTCTTTAAATAAATTAATAATAAATGTCCTAATCTAATCCAAGTGGGCCTAAATGGTCATATTTTATTCCTAAGGTTGTTTTTGGTCGAATTACACTTGTCCAACAGAATTAGGACATGTGTTAGGGTAATAAAAATATCATTTTTACCCTTAATTACCCAATTTACTTTCAACCGTGGTAAAAAAAGTAAAAAGTTAATATTCACCAAAAAATTATTTTCCTCTCATTGAACCACATTTTACTTACTGACATCAACCGTGTCTCTTGGATTTTCAAAATTCCACTCACAGAAGCGGTAAAATTAAGTTTTATGAAAAATTCAGTTTTTTAACTACCACTTAGTGGTTTCACTATTCATCAAAAATTGAAAGTTTTTAGAAAAATACCAAAATTTCACCCTAGGCTAATTTCGATATTCTGAATCCAAAAATGAAGTCCATTTTGAAAAATAAAATTTATAAAATTTCAAAAAGTGGTTATTACTATTCAAAACGGCTAGTTTTAAGCATATCATTGTTTAGTGAAACTCGGTATTGCGTACGATGCAAGCTATCGAGGAAGGCCACAATTGCGTATAAAGTAAGCCAAGCCAGTGTTAGTGAAAGATTCCATTGATGATTTATATAACATAAAAACAAAAAATTTCACATAAAAGTCTCGGGTGTTACATCATGCTTTTTTTATTTCCATATGATTCTTGTCTTATATTCTACAATGATTTATTTGACGACTCGATATTGTAATAATTCACAATAAATATATGCTTTTTAAGTGTTAATATCTAATTCTTTCACCCATATACTTATTTTCTATTTTAGTGATAATTGATTTATAACTTTTTACCCTTACTAAGCATCTTTGCTCACCCATTTGTATGTTTCCGTTCCCCATGTTATGAATAAAATATTTATATAATATATTTCTAATAAGTTTTAGTGTTATGAAGAACATAGTGGGAGATATTGTAGAAATATTATGAACCAGAAATTTATATATATATATATATATATATATATATATATTTTCATATATCTAGAGACACTAAACCTATATGATTTCAGAATCGATCATAATGTTCTGTAATGAATATTTATATATTTATAATTAATATCTACGTATGAAAAGTATGAATCTTTATAGATGGTTTTAGAGAAATATTTTGTCACCATTGGACACTAGGATAAAAAAACATTAGTTTAAAACTTTTTGATAAGTCTATCTATTGGGTAACATCCTAATGTTTTTTAATGGTCAAAGTTGATGTATTTTGAACCTATGAATTCATAGATTGAAAATATGTTGTCTTGATTTATAAGATTTATTAATATATATATATATTATGATTATTGATCACACTTTTTTTGGTATTAGTCCACAGTTGGAACACTATGTAATTGTGTTCATTCTAAATGTGGCAGATAGTACAATAAATTTCATTCAAAGAATCTAAATGAAATGGTAGATGCAATGAAAATTATTATTTATATATTTATGAAACATTCCGAAGAAAAAAATCAAGTAGATTTTAGAAATTTGATAAATATATAACATTTTTTTATTAATTCATTCATGAGGAAATATCTACCTTCTTTTAGTGGGTCCATTAGACAACTTGTTGGTGTGAAATGGATCAGTACCATTGAAAAGATGTTTTCTATCCTCTAGTGTTCAAATAAGGAAAATATATTTTATCTATTTATCTTTTTAAAGGAAATGTAGGTAAATTATATTCACTTATCAATAACATGAAGAAATGGGAATAATTTAACTCAATATTGTGGGATGTGTTTAAACCACTATAAGTAGGGGTTATCCCCACTTCCATATTCCAACGGTTTTTCATAACCGTTGGGATATGGAAATATATTGTTGGTTATCCCAAAGGTTGTATAAAACATTTTGTGATAGACCAACCTAAATCTCGAAAACAACCACTCCTCCTTGCACTCCCCTTCTCCCATACCTACTCTCCCTCATGCTTACCTTCACCCATCCAGACAGCCCTTCTCCCCTCCTCCCATCCCAGGCACCAGCAGTGCCGCTCACTATTGCTTGTCGCTACCACCTCCTATCCCAATCCCCATCATTGACACTAACCACCTCTCATCTTGAGCCCAAGAAGCCACCACTCACCCCTCCCCAACAAAATCCACTCTCCACTTCACAACCACTAAAGCCTTAGTGGTTTGGATCATCCATCACGGTTATCCCACTCAAGGATGAAACCCAAAATCGACACTCCTCTTATATATGATTCTACCATTATATATTAGGCTTCATTACTCTTAGTTAATGGTCAATGTATTAATTGATAGACTTAGCATTGTTTGGACTCAAATTCCTTCTCCATGTTTCCTTATGGGTTTCTCTTTCTCTATTGTAATTTTTTCTTTGGTAAAACCCTTTTTCATGGGGAAGACCAGATTTTTGTGGGTTTTTGGTGTTTAGGGTTCATGGTTGTTTCTTATTAATTTTTTTGGCTATCCACCATCAGATGTAATGCATTCTGGTCATGTGTCATTGATTTGTGGTAGGTTTTCTCATTCTTTCACTCTAAACGTCAATTTTTTATGATGAAATACAAGTTTTTTAAAATATTTATTTTAAAAACAATTCTTATTGAGAAATAAATATTTATAGTTGTTGAAATAGATCATTATTATGAAATTAATGAATTTTATATATTGAAATATTATGTTAAACATATTTTTTATGTAACTAAGCCATTAAATCCTTGTTTTAGTATAATTTCTGATACGATATATTGATTTATTTTTTAGGAAGTAAATATGATATTTCCTTGTAAAATATCTATATAGGAGATCACTCTAGTAATGAATATGATGTTCAAAACAATTAAACTATTAGAGATGATTTCAAACCAATGTACTGTAGAAAATATAAGATTATTTAACTTATAATACTAAATTTTTTTATTTATCTTATTAAAAATTTAAAAATTATTTTAGCAATTAATCATCTCTATTTTCATTTATTTAAATTACTAAATATTATTTTCACAAATCATGTATGATTGTGAATAATTTAGAAAAAAAAATATTTCTCATGATGAGCAGCACATATGAGAATATGGGATGATACCCTTGATCAGTATTGTACGTATATATTTTTAATATTAATACCAAACATTGAGTACAAACATATTTTTATTCCATTTTTATTGGTTTTATAGGGATCTATGTCTCATAGGATTTACCCATCAGATGAGTTTATCTTTAATATGTCTTTAACTATACATGGGGTACCATTGAAATTTTTCCCAATTAGCTTGCAACTTTTATTACATACATTGCGAGATATATAATCCTTTTGAAACAATAGAGGTTTTGAGATAAATTTTAATTTCCAATTTTTATGGATAATTACGTTTTTAATGGATTTTAATGTGTTTTTAAATGGTTGGTTTTTAAGAGATGTTTGAAATAAGATTTTAATTTATTTAATGATGTGGGTAAATATGCTCAAAATCATGACTATTAAATTTTTAGTGTAATGTTTTTCACTTTAATTGATTTTAGGAAGTGTACGAAATCTGCATTAAACACAAATGGCTATTTTACCCTTTCCCTGTTTTTCAATGATAGTTATACACATGTTGAGATAACGATGGTTTTTATCTTTTATTATCTAATTGGTGTCACTAATTGCAAGTAGTTTTTAAGTTTTTACTATTTCTCTTTGTTGAAATTATAATTTCAACCCTTATAAATATTTATAATTTCAACTATTTTTATTTTATACTAATTTATATACATTTTCTTATTTTCTTTACTCTGTGGTGTTTTTTTTCATCATAGATTCCACAACAATCGACATCTTCATTCTTTAAAGATACTCACTGTTAGCATCCTCAAGGGACTATTTTAATGAAAATAAAATATGAAAATATATTTTTCATAACAACTCTACACTATTAAAGGTTTTTTTATTCAATGAATGCATTCTTTATTTATATAGTTATACACTTGAATTTAATAATGTATATTATTTTACACTATTTTTTTAATGTCTAATGTTAAAAAATTTCATTTAATATTGTCTATTGTTATACACTAACATTTTTTTAATTTATAATGTTATACACAATCAATTAGTAATACCTATGGTTATACACTATCATTTAATAATCATTATTATTATAAAATTAAAATGTAATGTCAGGTATACTATTATACATAATAATTTATTTAAATTCATGGGTATTTTGATATTTATTAACTTCCATAGAGGACCTGATCATTTATTTTTCTAGATGTGATAGATAATAAATCATAGAAAATCATTTCTATTTAATATTTCATTGATATATTATTTATCCCATCTACATAAATGTATAAGAATAAATTGTCATGTCCTTCAATTGTTATTAATCTCGTATACTATTTTATCTCAACGAAATGTATATTAAAATTCCAAAATAATTAATAATTATAATTCTCACAAACCTTTTTAACACTTCAAGTTTTGATAAACAATCCTATATGTGTTAAACCATTATTTTTCATTAATATGGTCACATCACATCATTGCACTATACCTCACAAGGGTTTTCATAGTTAACCTCATTCCCACCACCTAATTTTTCCATTAAAAGATATTTCATGGTCTATATAATTTTTCCACTCGTTTACTGAAAAAACCCAAAATGTAAACCTATGATTAAATAAAAAATCACATGGTTTTAAATCACTAGAACCTTCAAACTATCCCACAAGTGATTACCCAATATATCTTATGCTTTATATCACACCTGAATATCCATTTAGAGTTCATTAAATGTATGTAACAAAATATATACAATGTAAAATGGATGTACATTAATAATAAAATTAACCAACAATGTATGGAATGCCTATTTAATTTCTCATTGTGTCTACCTAATCTCTCACTCTAATTATAATCCTTGTGGTATCTGTTCAAGTCCTTTATCCCTATCATACACGTAATAAAATAAACTACACACAAAAAATAATGAATTTCAAAATATGTTATTAACCACCTACAATATAACATTATAAATTAAATAATCCATTTTCATCAACCATTTTATCCTCATTTACGAGTTTTCAATGATTCATTCAATAATTACAAAATTTAAAAATTTATCTATAACACAATCTAAATTATTAAAATAATGGTAAATATATTAGGGATAATCTTTGACAAGTTTCATATATATTATACCTGTAGAAATTTCATCAATTTACTGATGGAAGCGAAGTTTAGAGGGAGTCCAAGATGTAGAGGGAAGTGGGGAAATAGAGGGGGATTAGCAACTCTTTGTGTAAATATATGGAAACAACAAAGGACACAAATGTTTTCTAAAAACCTATCCATATTTGACTATAATTCCCCCAAATTAATCAAGGATTTGGAATCTCCACTATATTCCTAGTGGTCCAGTTGAAATATATTGATTATTTCTCATCGATCCCCTAATATCAAGGTCATTCAAACACTTCTACAAAAAACCAAACAGTTACGAAATGTAATCCTATTATGATTTCAGTGTGTATTTTTGTAACCCACCTAATGGATTTTAACTCCATAATACCCAAATGAACTTTTAAACATCCCACTATACCTTCTACCCATGAAATCATGATAGTCTTAAATACTATAGAATTATAAATTTCCTTAATCCTCTTGAAATGATGTCTTAAATGAGGTGAAATCCATATAATTACCTGATCAATGACATAAATCATTAAGAGATGACATCTGCGGTCTCTGAAAATCCTCCATTCACTGAAACCCACACCCAAGAATCTATTCATTATCCAATCTCTACTCATAGTCTCTTAATATGGACTTGATGTGTTGTAGAAAATATAATTCAATAAAAATGTTATCTCACTCCATTCATGGCATTAAAAATTCTTTAAATTTTGGGGTTTACATGGATTTTTCACTGAAACTACTTTCATCGATTACCCTAAGAAATGACTTTTTCAAAATGTATTTGGCCAAACTAACCTGTATCGAACAAAAAAAGATGAAACTTGATCCATGCAGATATTATGCCATTAATAGGAATAGTAATTATTAATTAATTGAATTTTACTATTTGATATTATCATTTTGATACATGGATCTATTTCCCGCTTTCTTGCAAGAACACTATTTGACCCATGGGGAGTTATGGTTTTTATATATTAGGGGGTGACTTGTATGATCATAGTAGATAAGTATGCTTTACCATAGTTTTAATTTAATTTTATTTATCACAAAATACACTTAGGATTTTTACTACTTTCTATAGATGGATTGCTTTTATATTCTGCGAAGGGGGCTAGAAGGGAACTCGAGGCGGCTACGTAGTATTCTTTGCTGTGGTGGGGACTGGGGTAGCGATGGGATTAATTGGTGTGTTCCATTTTTTTATAACTTTATACTGTTTTTGTTTTGTTTATTTTATTTTCTATTGGAGTGGACATCAGATGTACAGATGGTTCATCTAGAAAATTTATTTATTTTTCAATTCTGTTTTAATTAATTGTTTGTTGGAGAAATTATTCCCAAGTGGTGATTCCTTAATGCCCAAACACATGTTCTAGCCCATGGGCATATCTCGTCCACCTTAATCCATCCTGGTCATTCCTATATTATATTCTAAATAGGTCATTACTATATCTGAACCACAAAAGGGACAATGAAAAATAGAATAACCAGGGAGGGACTAGTAACTTCTTTATATTTATAAACATTATTTGGTTCTATTTAAATATACTATCTAGGAAATAAAACAAAAAACACAATCATATGATCATATAATCATGACCTAAAACTAGTTAATTTTTTTTCTCCTATTTTTTATTCAATTATTCATAAGCTATGTATTCCCATTTAGGAGGCGTCAACAATGGATTTTCTCAAGAAAATTTTTTCCCCTCGAATATTTTCACAATTCTTTATTTGGAATTTATATACTATACATGTTAAAAAAAATTCTTATAACTAACCTCAAATACCCTGAAATGATCCTAACTCCAAAAAATAACATAACTAATTGACAAAAAAATCACATCTGGAATTTCATGCAAGAAAACTCACAATGTTCAACTTTAATATGCTAAGGGAAAAGTGTTGATGTATCATCTTAAATAATGGGAGACATTGAATCAATACATAAAATTTCACATGTTATCATTCAACATCCTATAATAAAATATAAATGAATAATCATCCATTCAATATAGAATATTCATTTACAAATATGGATCAATAATTTTTCTACTAATTTTTTTTATTAATCAATATCAATCACTTTTATTTATTTAATATCAATCGTACAAACTGAAAAGAATAACTAGGAAGACAATATACATGTAAAATTATCCAAAAAAGCAGCAAACTAGGAAAAAATCATTCTACATCACTAAAAATTATACTTTTAATATTCATTCAATAACACGGAATTGGTAAGAAAAATATTAAGAGGACCCCTGAAAAGGTTAAATACCATTAGCTACACTGATGATTGGAGGACCCTCGAATTATGGAGGAATATTTTAATGAAATTTATTAGAAAATCCTAAAAACTTTTGAATGGTCATGAAGGTACACTCTGGATCCCATCCCAATATTTTCCCTTCAGAGAGAAATAGAATAAACACAACCTCACCACATCTGCTTTTACATCATTAAAATGGAAGGTTTCACATAATTATAAGAAAATATCAATATGAGAATAAGATTCTAAATGATGTATCCTAGATAATGTGATAGAATGATTAATAATTTTTATCATTGTAAGATTCATATCTAATTTCGTAGAAACAATGATAGGGATGAGGATACATGTATTGGCCCCCCATATTTGAGCATTATCTATAGTTAATGAGATCTTGAATCTTTGGTATCATTACTTGGTGATATTGGTCTTCTACTTATCCTAATACCTATTTTTTGTATGTCCTATTTATATTCTATCCATGATGTCCTCTTATTGTATGTTATTATTTAGCCTTCCTGTATTTCATTCAATCACATGATAAAAATGTATGGTCTACTTATTTTCCCCCTTTTTCAATACTTGTGTGCTAAAGTGCATTATCAAAATAAAATTAGGTAAGAATAATATTAAAAAGGTTAAAAGTAAACAAATATATAAATGGATAATTCCTAAATGTTATATATATTTCATTTTAGCACTCCCCATTAATGATACAAATTTTTTTCATGCTAAAAGTCATCACTAAATATCTCTAAGAAACCAGAGTAAAAATTTATAAACTCTAAAAAATACAGACAAATTTTTAATAATTTTAAGTGTAAGTCTAGGTTTATGAACTTGTAATAGTATAGAAATGAAATAAATTGTATATAACCATAATGAATGAAAAAGATTTAATTTTAGTTAGTTTTAAAAAAAATGTGATGAGAATACCATGATTTTTTACATTTAGGTTTAAGCACTTAGTGATGGATAGGTGTTCTGATTTTAATTTAAATGATGACTATACCAAAATAAGGTGAGAATTATCTCATAGTGATCACCCTATAATTTATAAACCTTATTTACCCCTATCAGTACAAAATATAGTTTATAGATAGGATTTTAGAACCATGTTTAAATAATACTACCCAAAATGATGTATTTTTAGTGACATAAGGGTGTATAGTTGACTCACATTGTAGGAAAAACATTATCTCTCAGAAATGTTCAACATGATAGAGAAGGGAATTAATTAATAGGAAAGGATAATATATAATAACCTATTTAAATTTAAATCTAACATAGTTACCTACACTGCACGCACTTTCCTAAAAGTATATATCATGGTACAACTTGGATTTCCCCTATAATTCTAGTCATTATGGGATATGAAAATAAATATGACTTAAAGATGCATCACTATAGAATCAAAAGTTCATTTAGTCTTAGGATGTATTATTTATGTCTTCTTTGGGGGGTGAGGTCCCAACCCCCTGTACAAAAACCTACAATTATAATTTATAAGTGATATTTCCTCAAGTGAAATCTCTTAAATTTAAATTATTTAAAAAATTTAATTTTCTTAATTAATTTTTACACATTTTATATAATAAATAAATCCATGGTGATTATCATTAGATAATTCAAAATTTGTAGGGTCTTCCTTGTTTTGTAGTAACTTATAACTTCATATGTATTGGAAATGAACATGCACGTGCTTCTCCTTCAAATTTACCAATACATGAATATGTTCTATGGATATCATAAAGATATTAGAGATTTTATTATTTAAAATTACTAATAAATACGGTCTCAATAGGATTCTATAGTGAAAATTCCATTATTTCGACGGATTTCATGTTTAAATTTGGTTTCATTTTTACAGGTTCTGGGTGGACGGTTCTGGATGGAAGATGTACCTGATGGTCCTACTGTTTTATTGGGAGAAGATGATATAAAAATGGTTTATAGAGACGTGGGTAAGAAGTTTGTGAGGAGAGTGTATACCAAAATTTCTATAAACCACTGGTACATAGTGTATACCATGGTTCTTGAACTATTAGTGTATATATATCCCAACAGTTTTATTGAAACCATTGGAATAGAGACAGTGGTATGTAGGAATTATGGATAGTATGTATAAAATTGTTCCTGAACTGTTGGTATACATATATCCTAACAGTTTCTCTGAAACTGTTGTAATAGGGTAGTTTGATATAGCCATATACCAATTAATTCTGTAAAATCATTGGAATATGGCTATTTTGACCCTCAACATGCCAATAGTTTCAGAGATTTTGTTGGGAAGGAAAATCCTAGAGGTTTTAGGGGGTATCTTAATGGTTTTAAACTATTGCGAGAGGTAAAATTTTCAATAGTGTTAAGAGATTATTTTTAAATTAGTATATTCCTTTTATTTATTGTATGAAAATTTTTAAGGAATTCATTTAGATAAAGGATAAGGATTTTGAATACATTGGAAAATATAAGGAAAATATTACAATCCTTGCATGGTATGATTCATGTATTATCATTCAACCTTAAAGTATGATTGGTTGATTCTTCAATGGATTAAAATTATGTCTCTAAATAGAATTAGAAATAAGATACTTCAGTGGATATGTAGAAATATTTTGATATTCTATCAAGGTGGAGATGTATATTGGATTTACCCATCAATAACATAGTTTTTATAATAAAATAAATATGGGATTCAATGAAAATTTTAAAAACTGTGAATTGAAGAATATTATCTTTTATAATCTCAAAGTGTGGAAGGAAACATAGGGGAATTTTCCTTTAGGGAACTGGTAACATTTTTAAGTGTCGAATTTATGGTCATAAAGAATTCAACTACAGATGTTATGGAAAGAATAATTAATCTATTGAACGATTAAAATCACTACAAAATTCGCCACCCACACTCTACTGTTTCAAATGAAAGGAGTATATGAATTTTGATAAACCATTTCCCAAATAAGAAGTGTAATTAAGATAATCATCATTAGAAACAACTTATGCCAAGAGACAAAGGGAAATATCATGAAAATATTATTCTTTATATGGTTAAAGAAGTGGAAAATGGTACACATAACATAAAATCTAGAACGTCAAATTTCTTATATGATTTTGGATTTACCAACTATTTTACAATTGATCAATTTTCAAAGGGGATCACAATACCACATCAATGATTAGATAATGAATTAAAAGTAAACACTCATAATAATATAATGATCATATATTAAGTATATGATTATTCAATTTTTAATGTTTATGATAATGTGCTTCCAATAAATCTCTTTTTTTTCTCTATTTCAGTTTGATGTTATGTTAGGAATGTATTAGTTTTATTTATAGAAATCCCATATAAATTACTAGGTAGAGGAATTGTTGTTTTACCTTCTGAACCAACCTATGTTCATATTTTAATGTGATGATAACTAAAAAATTCCAATATAAACTATATCCATTATATGGGATAGGATTCTCATTCAAAATGGTTGTTTATATCAGATAGTTAAAAAAAACTCAAAATCAAATATATTCCTATTATATGATAATTTTTTAATGTTTTTCAAAAATAACTTATGTGTCTTCCTTTTAATTATATTGATTATTTTTAAATAAAATTTATATGTTGTGGTATAACAATTTCAATGCCTCTATATAGAATTTCTCCTATTATGTTGTAGGAATTGAATAAATAACAACAATAGAATCATGAAAAGTGATTAATTTGGCCATGTGAAACACCTTGGGGTGCACCAATTGTTTTTTATAAGAATAGTTATGGATCAATGTTACTATGATTTGATTGTTAGTAATAAAATATCATCAAAATAAAAAACAATTAATCACTACCCCAGATTGATGATTTTTTAATCAATTATAAAGAGCTCAATATTATTCAAAGATTGATCTACGTTTTTAATATTATCAGTTGAGGGAAAAAAGTGAAGACATTCCCAAGAAAACCTTCCATGTGAGGAATATACTATATGAATTTATTGTTATACCATTTGGTCTTACTAATTCATCCTCTATCATTATGGATTTAATTAATATAGTCTTTATAGAACTCAGTGAACAATTTTTAATGGTCTTTATAAATGATTCTATTATATATTCTAAAAAAAGGGTTAATATAAAGATCACATGAGGTTTATAATGAATACCATAATGAAAGATTATTTTCATAAAAAATTTCAAAGTGTGGGTTTTTGATATAGAAAGTATCATTTTTTGGTTATATAATCTAAATAGAGGGAATATCAGTGGATCCATCATAGATGAAATTTATTGATTATCATCCCAGAACAACAACTATGGTTGGTATCCATAGTTATCTTTGTATCCTTAAATGTTATTAGTGATTTATATATAATTTATTAGGGACGTTTTATATACTTAAAAAAGTTAACTTGGAAGGGATCCAGGTTATATTGGACAAATGAATGTGATGAAGATTTTTGTAAACTGAATATTTGGTAATTCAGGGAACCAATTCACAGAATATAGTATAAGTGAGAATATTTTTTTATCAATATTTATGATTTTATATATTTATTGGGATTATTTCACTTGTATAATTACATGGTGATATATTATGCCTCATGAAAATTTTAGGTTAATTATAAAAATTACCATAACTTGTTATTTAGATTAACTATGGTAATTTTTTATTTAATGACATGGATACATTATCTTTATTGATAAAGGTGTGCTATATATATTGATAATAAATTTTTAAAGTGTAAATTCATAGAGATAGAGTTTAATAATCACAAAATAAGAAATTTGGAGTAGGTTAAAGATAATGATTTATCAATACATTACCACTATTGGATGGTAAAGAAGATGGGAGATGCCCTATGTTGAAAGCATCATGTTAGATTATAAATGATATGGATTACAAAATATTAAATAATTATATATTTTCAAAATATGGAACAATATATCTTGAAGGAAGATGATAAATATTATCTTTCTCAATTGGAAATTCAAAATATGGAACTGTATTTTAATTATTATAATTTTGATTAAGCTCATTGTTCACAATTCTCTATTCATCCCTGAATTGTGAACATATTTATAGATCTGGAATAGTATTGTTGGAGGGACATCATGGATATAGATATTTTAGAATATGTATATTGGTGTTTGGTATATAAAATATTTAAGTATGATAGATAGTGGTAAATAGGGAGGTTACAAAAAATACTTATACCAGAGTACATTTGGGAAAACCCCACCATTGGTTTTTTCATCAGACTTTGAAAAAACATATAATGGAAATAATGTTATTTTTATTATAGTCGGTCACCATAAAATTGTAGCATAATTCATTACAATAAAATATTTTCTATCTCTTCCTAAAAATTCTAGAATCTATATTAAATAAGTATTAAGGATTCATGGATTACCAAATTTGGTTGTATCTAATCTGTATGTGAGGTTTACCTCAATGTTCTAAAAAAGTCTTCTGTGGGCTATGTGAAACAAATTAGGTTTTGGTACTTAATATCATGCTTAGAAAAAAAATTAATTCTGATACAACCATTCAAACACAATATGATCTGTTGAGATATCATTATATGGATTTTAAAGGTTGTTGGTATTAACACCTTCCTTTATTCATGTTTTCACACAGTAATAGATTTCTATTAATCATTCAGATGGATATGTATAATTTCAAATTTTGTAAGATGTTTAAAACACCAATGTTACTGGATGTATTCTAATAAAGAAATATATTGGGACCTAATTTGGATGATGAAATGACAGAGAAGGTTATATCTATTCAGCAACTCGTAAGTGCATCTCAGAGTGGACAATAAATTTAGGTAGGAAATTTTCGATGATATCAATATTTCTATGTTCATGAAATGGTATTCTAGTGAATATATAAAAGGAAAAAGAATATGATATTTTAAAATAAGGGAAATTTAACCCTAGTTAGATCATACCCTTTAATATTAATAATCTATTAGGGTTGTTATCTTAATGTGTGTTGGTTTAATCAAAACATTGTCGAAATAACAATTTCTTTCATGTATCTCTCTTAAGAAACTACATAACTGATCCAAAACTTATACTAAACTCAAAGATTATACAACTAGAATAGGATCTATATTATTATGAAAAACCAATAGAAATCACTGATCATGTAGATAAATTGTTTCAGAATAAGGATACTCTCCTTGTTAAAGATCTCTAGATGAATAAAAAATTCAAAGAAGCTACATGGAGACTCAAGGATACGATGAAATAAAGATATCCTCAATTGTTTCTACTGGAGTGATAAACCTTTATGGGAAATATATATTTTAATGGGGGTATAATTTGACCCCCAATTAAGTTTTTATATAGTTTAATATGAATAAATGTTATTTTTTATAGCTTCTTTTATACACAAGCTGATGTTTATACTAACCACATTATACTATTGAAAAATTATTATTTAATGTCCTAGATATTCCTTATCCATTAGATTTTTGGCTATGAATAAGGCTAAATAATTTAGGAACTAATATTTTTTGACATATGTATTAAATGAATTATTTGGTGATAAATTGGTTAGAAATGATAATAAAAAACATATGAATGTAAAAGAGTTGTTTTTCTAAAAAATTTTTTTTTATGAATGTGATGTGTTTTATCTCAATAAATTTAATTAATCCATATTGTTAAATGATTTTAATTTTATTTTTATATTATATATTCAACAAAATAATTGATATTCATCTTTTTTTCCCTATGATGACATAAGAATAAATATTCGTTTATTCATATAATATATTTTTCTAAACATGGATTTTATCGCATTTTGCAGAATTATTTTAAGATTAATTTATAACATTGATATAAATTAAATCATGAAACTTTTATTCCATATATTGAATTTAAAGGATAAAATTTAGTAAATATGTATCTTATTTTTTTCATTGTGAATATTAACATTGGTAAAAATTCATCACATTTATAAGGATAATATATATTGAATTAGGTATAAAACATTAGGATAAGGCTTCCAAATTTCACTAAAACTTAACATTAATCGATTTTATTTGTGGAGTTTGGCCATTTATGATAATATTTTTGACTATATGGAATTGTTTCAAATTTTTTTCGATAAGGATCGTTATATTATTTTAATTTAAAAAACACTAAAATATCTCTCTCTTGATTTTAATATCTCAAAAAATTTTATGTATGGATAGAAAGAGGATAATTTTTTTCTAAATATTTATTTGAAATATGAATTTTTTTGTAATAGTAACATATTTTACTTTTTTAGTGATTATGATATTTCTTTAAATGAATATGAAAACTGAAATGGTATTTATTAAAATAATAGTAAAATAGAATTAATTATTTAAAAAAAAGGTAAAAGTAATAAAATATCAGTGAATTATTGTGTTCCATGAATTTTATAAACAAATATATCAAATTAAATATGTGTTAAATATTTATATTCATCTTCATTTTATAAGATGCTATTATCAATGTCAAACTACATGAATACATCCTAAAATGAAATTAACGATATTTTATAATAAAAAATAATTTATTAAATGATTTAAATTTCCTAAAAATCATATATTTGGACTAGTAAATGGGATAAATTTTAAAATATCAACAATGGTATATTTTTGGGTTATTTGACATTTTATGGTAAAATTAATTACCATTAAATACAAAATAACTTTTTTATTGTAAAAATTTTCAAAATGGGTTAACATAGGTTAAAACTAAGAGGGATGGGAGAAAACATAACAAAGATTTGTCCAAATTTCATTGAACATGATTATTTTGAATCAACTTCATGTTGTATTATAAATATATAATTTATGCTCCATTTTTAAGTGATATTTAATTTATATTAAATTTTTTACAATAAGAATTTCTAGGAGTGCCCCTCCATCACTTATAAACGGGCACCACGTATCCTTTATTATTAAAAATATTTGATCCTTATATCATAATTCATACTAACTATAATACATTAAGAATCTTCTTAACCCACATACTTGATCTTCTATTCTTTCCAAAAGACTATTTTTCAAGGATTAAGGTTCAATCTAAAATAGGATTCTCAAAAATTATATATAACACTAAACCTAGAATATTAAATAATATTTCTTCTTATACCTCTTATAAATATATGGTATAAATTATAAAATAATGACATCATTGTAACGACCCAAAGTTTTTAAATAGAAATACTCTTCCTATAATTATGTCATAAAATCACATAAAAACACAACATAATGAACTAGTAATTGCTAAGTGACATTTTAACATAAGTTCTTCACTTTTGTGTTTGGAATTTCGAAAATTTGACATACACGGTTGTGTTAAAGATGATTTTTGGGGTCCAATAAAAAAACATAATTTGTGGTGAATAATAACCTACCCATATGAATAGTAACCTACCCTTATGTATAGTATTATGACCTTTATGAATATTAAATCGTCCAAATAAGAGTAACCTAATCCATGAATAATTAAATAAAATTTAGTCATCTTAGAAAGTGACAATTTGACTATAGTAAATGATTTAGAATTTTTGTAAGTCAGAAATAATTAATTATAATTAAATAATTAATTTAAAATAAAATATATTCTCTTATAATGTGTTCATAAATTTAAAAATCTATGTATCTTAGTTTTTTGAAAATTTAATAAGACCCTATATATTTTTTGAAAGCATTATAAAATCAGTTTTAATTTTGAAAATTGTATTTCCCAAGTAAATTATGATATTAATTAAATATTAAATTAATAATATTTAGAACATTATTTTTTAAAAATGGACTTCATTTTTCATTCTACACATAGAAAAATGTTTTGGGTGAATTTTTGGAATTTTTCTGAAATACATCAATTTTTAGGTGAATAGTAAAAATACAGTTTTTCACATAACCAGTGTATCCAAAATTGCCTCATTAATGATGTAATGATGAAATAAACTATATAGAAATTTAGATTCGTCCAAATTATATTTAATTTAATAAATGGTTCCTTAAAATACAATAATCTCAATTTCCAAACTGAAAAAGAACTTTCCAAAGCCTAAAGTCAACATGTGATTTCTTGAAGTGTCCTTTTCTCATTCTATCACTTTTCTTTTAATAAATTAATGAATTTGAATTATAAAAATGATTTAAAGTCTAAAAATAATTATATTATGTTAATATATTATTTATTATGTCAAAAAACTACTATTAATAGTCTAACTGTTGATATATTATTTTATTTAAAATTTTATTATAAAAACACATCTCTCCTCATGTATAAATAACCCCCCTACCCTTGCAAAACCACACCTCTCAAGCTTCAATAACTATTAAAAATCATCCCAAAAATCATCCCTATCCCCTACCCCACGTCCAAGTACTTCTGGTCTCATCAGAAGTCCAAGACAGGGTCTCTTAAGGAGGATCTCAAAAAGAGGATTCAAGAGGTAATTTCTTTTCCTCTTTCCTTTAATTCCCTTTCAATTCCAAGTTCTTTTCTTATTCTCTCCCAACCTATATTTTTCCTAATGTTATGGTAACTCCATTATCATACATATAGTGTAATTTTATTATAATAATGTGATATTATACCATCCAACCCCCTTATCCTCTTCCTTTTTTATAAATGAAAATGTTGTTTGTGAGGTGTTAATCTATCACCTTCAAGAACGACGTATTTTATTTTTTCATTTATACCTTCAGATATGGTCATGAAAAAATTTTTAAGGATTAACCAGAATATTTTATATATATTAAGTCATATTTAGTGTTCTGGAACTAACTTATGTACATATTAATAAATAATTAATCAAAACAAGTTTGTTGTGGTTGAAAGACTGTCCAAATTACCTCAAACAATAATCATTTAATTCTTATCTAATGATTCATCCACATGGTATACAATGTAATTCATTATAATATCACTTTAACTTATTTAATATCATTAATAAAATATAATATATGTTCATTTTTTTACCCATGTTCAACACAAACATCAATTCCTGACTACATGCGAAACGCTCCAGAAAACCATAAAAACGAACATTTCCAAAAAATGTTTTTAAACCCTATAAATCCTCAAAAAGCCCATAAAATAACATAATGAAACAAAAATGACCCCTATTAATGTATTAAAGGGTATTTAATTTTTAATTAATGAATATAATGTCATTATATAGGACATTAATGTGATGGAAGTGTTCGGATAAAGGGTCTGGAGAAAATCTCGAACCCAATTTTCTTTCTTCGGGTTCTCCCTATTTCACTCCAAATTGGGTAGGTTCACTCCTCAAAAATCATTTTTTCAACATTATATTACCTTTTATGGGATATACATGTTTTCTAATAAAGTTTATTTCAAGCAAAATATTTTACAAAATAACTCTTCTTCTAAGAACTCACCTTTTACCTCTCATTCAAGGTTGATGGTTCCTGTATAAAGTATGTTGTTCCCTCTTTATTTAGGGAACCCAATGTTTATGAATGTGTCTTTATGAGATGAAACCCCTTAATTTAAATTGGTTACTTATGTCCATTTTTGATATATGTTCTATGTGTAATGAATGATAAAGTTAATGTTATGAAGTCACAGGTGTACCCTGAATTATATAGCGCAATATGAATGTTTGAATGTGATGGGTGCGCCCAAAATTATACAGCACTCCAATGAATTGGGTAAAGTGATGAATCTTATGATTAAATGTGAAATGATTGTTTGAAAAATATTCTACCTTAGTTCTCAAGTATGTGTGGTATTTAACTACTAAGACATGATGTTTAATTTTTATGCATTTCCACATTTCAAGTCTCTTTTTAATGCTTCCTCTCCTGTTCATGATTCGTTGCCTACGTTATGAATATGCTCACCCGGTGATATATTGTTCTTATCTATCCTATTACTGGGCTTCTAGTTCACCCCAGTGTATATATATCCTCAGGTGAATACATATTCTAAAGAGAAGTCAAGTGCCAGTAAGAAGCTAGAGAACAAGAAATTGAAAAAATGTTTTTGCTCGATGTTGTAATTGTTATGTATGGTCCTAGTTTGCCCAAGACACTAAACCATTGGATCCTTTATGTTTTAAAATATTATGTTATTTAAATTTAAAATGATGTAATAGTTATGTATGAAAATCCTGGTTTGCTATAATAATTATCATTAATATTTTAAATTTTTATTATTATTATCAAACAACCATTTTCCATCTCATTCAAATCTATTGGAAAATGACGATGTCGCTTATGCATATGTTTAGACTACCACCTCCAAGGAGAAATGTCATTAATTTATCATTTATACTTATATTAATGGTTATAATGATAACATTAATATGTATATATATACATTATATTTTAATGATTGTATAATTTTTAATTATTATTTACCATTATTTCATTCCATCCATCGAAAAATGGAAATAATTTTTAGGTGTACGTACAGTATACCATCTCTATGAATTATGTAATAAAATTTTCTATCTATAACATATATGGATAACTATATATATATAATTATTATAGAGAATATATATATCATGTTTATAGTTATATATATAATGGGACCATGATCAATGTAAAAGGACTGGAACTTCAAGACCAAATCATTGATGAAAAACTGTTCATAGCTAGAGATAACGTTATTAATAAAACAAATTATTAATAAATTTGTGTTTAAATGTACTAAATGGATTAATATGACTTTATAAATACCCAAATTATTATAGTATATAATTATAATATATATTTTGTTTATACATGAGTTAAGACTGATTTCATTGCAATTTGAACTTCAAAAGAGGGGTTTATGTTATAATCTCATTGATTATCGAACTTCTCTATGAAGATGTTTATAATGATAGAATTTTATGATTATCTGTCAATTATACGGTTATTTTTAATATCTTATGGTTTTTCTAGAGATTACATGTTTTAGTTTAATTTTAAACTCTTTATATACTCAATAGTCTGAAATATTGTTTTTAAGGAATGTTGGAATTTTCTCTCTCTCTGGTCGAATATCCTTTTTTGACCATGTTCATGTTTTCTAAAAAATTTCAAATATTTTTATTGTTATCCTATGATAATTTAAATTAAATTTTACCCATGTTTTATTTTGGGAAAATGGTCTTAAATGTATCTTATTTTCATTTTCCAAACTAGTTACATGATAATTTATACTGAAAATGTACATGGAATCATGGTTTTTGTGTATATGGCATGAACAGAATTTTCTGACATTCAAAATTTCCCAATTATTCTGTGAATCCTTTATAATATTCAAGGTTTATTTTTAAATAAATTTATTACTTAATATTTGGTAAATTTTTGAAATTTTAAATAAGTGATTTTAATGTCGAGAGGGTATTATCGTTAAAAAATATTTGAAGGATATTATAGAGGATTTTTTCATCTATGATAACATCCTTTAATTTTAGAAATTATTTACAATTTTTATGATTAAACGACACCAAAATTATTCTTTATTAATATGGTTTATGATTATGATGATGATATATTTTTAAAACGAGTTTATTTCCCAAGGTTTATACTATTATGTAATGTGAAAATTATTATGGAAACTATTTCTTTTCCATGGGTTATGATAAATGATGAATGTTTTTTGATCTTATTGAAAAAATAAAAATTTATTATGATTAAGTGATGAGTGTGATTTGAATTATATAGCCCACAAATTAATTTGGGTAAATATAAATATATCATGAGATAATAAGGATTATAATGTGGAGTGAATAAGATTTAGTATGGTACTTTGTCTAATATGAAAGTATTGGGAGTGTACCGTAACTTTGAATATAATGGAATTGGGGTCAACCCAATCCACTATGATAGTATTATAAATGCTCCTTGATTAGGGACATGATTTTCCTAACATATTTTTATTTTAATAATATATGCCTTATGCCAAGGCTGTTATATCATGACTCATGATGTTTGGTTTAATATAGATTTATGTTTAATGAACTACCAAGATTTATGACATGACTCAATATTATAATATTTAATATCTAGGGCATGTTTTTCAAATTATAATCCAATGCTATGTAGTGATCATTGATATAGCCCATGTTTACAATTACTAAGCATCCAATATCACCCATTCGTATGTTTTTACCCACGTAAAAAAGAAAGGTTTAAAGTAATATTTGTCTAAGAAGAGTATTAGTTATAAATAACTTAGTGTGTGATGATATAGAACTATTATTAACTCGTCTTTTATGTATCAGTGTTTTCGTGGATAATAAACCTATATGATTTGGGTGTGGATCATAATGTTATGTTTTTAATATTTTTATATTAAGATGTAATAAATATATATATGAATATTATGTGTTTTTATAATGTCAATACCATATAGTATACTCATTCTCAGGGTATAGACTATATATATATAATCATATCACATGTCATTTATCTTTAATGATGAGAAATTCATATTTATTTAATCTAAATAGATATTCATATCATATATTACTATCTTGGTGTGGAAAAAAAACTCTACATCCTATCTTGATCAAGAGATCAAATGATATAATTTGTATATAGTAAGAAAAATATAATATGGGTTGTTCTCCAATCGATGACATGATCAACAACATACCAAACCAACACCGGATTATATTAGCAACAATGGATTGTTAATGAAAGGAATCAACGAATATAGGTTCACATGCTACTTATGTTGTCTACCTTAGTAAATGTGGACTCATACATTATCTATTCACCCATATTATGCCAAATAAATATATTATAAAACATCATGTCATATAATTAGTGGGTTATCTATATAAAAAAACACTTTTTGAGCCAAAAAATCAAATTATGTATCCCTTCAAAGAATCATTATCACACTAAACATAACATTTCATCTTATTATATAATCTTTTAGAAGAATTATTTAATGATTCATGTCATTTAATTATATACATCAATAAATAACATCCAATATTATGTAACCCACAAATGGGAATTTATGTGTTCAAGATGGTCAACACTCTTTATTGAATATAGAGAATCAAGGATGCCTTTATAAAGGATAAGATCCATCATGTTTCGGTTAATAGTTTCATGTGAAATAGGCCACGCCAGTATCTTCTTACTTGATCACTATATTTCATTGAGTGATGGTACTATCACTCCTTAAATTGTCAATATTACTAAAGAAGCATTCTAGGATCCATGAACCAATATATTATAGTAGATGTAGGAAACTGAATTTGTTCACTCTTGTGATCATCATTAAGGTAGTCCATAAGTGAACAATATAGCAACCATTATTTAGAATCAAAAGTATTTTCTATTCATTAAACATAAATTTTTAATTCATTTAATATATATTAGTCTATTTTATTAGTTTTTTTCATTACAAGATACCATAGGATGATCCTAAAAAAACATCAAATATAACAGTAGACTAGAATTTTAAAAATTATTTGAATTTAGGTGAATGTAATGGAAATTCAATTTGAGGATTTATAAATACATTATAATTCATCTAAATATTCAATATTCAAATTAAATAAACATGTCTCTATTTACTCTTGGATAAAATAGTCTTTTGATATTCAGTTAATCTTAATTTATATAATTGTTTTTTTAAAACATAAAAAAATTAAAAAAAAACACATTTTACCCTCTCCCCCACAATTATTTGATGTTAATAATCATTATAATTCAGTAATTATATTCATTATAATATAAAAATATAA
This sequence comes from Viscum album, assembly GCA_963277665.1. Lineage (NCBI taxonomy): Eukaryota > Viridiplantae > Streptophyta > Magnoliopsida > Santalales > Viscaceae > Viscum > Viscum album. The sequence goes on from OY728138.1 coordinate 1,146,414,935, forward strand.
ATATAGGATATAAATAAATCAAATAGATATGATAGATACAACCTTGGGTAATTTCATCCTACGGACAACATTAAAAATATATCATTGCCATCTAATGTACTATTAGACTACATTAAAACTAATAATTTAAAAATAATATTTTTTAAAATAGATATAATTTCAAATTAAAATTAAATTAAATAGAAAAAATTAATGAATTTTTTTAACCCCACAACATGTTCTCTATTTTAATCGTCAATGGATAGAAAGTTTGTAGTTCATCCAAAATTTAATGGAGGATATGGTCTTAAGGATTCTAACAACTATATACATGTATATACACAAAATCTATTACACATTTAGTTTTTATTTTGGTCCACTAATATACATAATAGTATACCAACCTCCCTTATATTAATATTCTTATAGTCTATTTGGGGTTAAAATATGGATGGTTTTCTATCCTAAACTTCAAAATAATGAAATGGGTTTTCCACTTAGTATTATGCTTTAATTATGGGGAATGAATAATTAACTTTCTTATGATAAATGAGTCCATATGAATTCTCAAACATAGTATAATATCTATGATTTAACCCACTAGGACGTTTTCACTACCCGGCATGGAAAACCATTGAACTAAGATTCAAACCAGACTGTAAATAGACCCAAAGGAAATTCCCAACCCCCAAGGGCTAGTGAATAGAAAACAATAATCCAACAATAACCATAGGTAATGGTTTATCAAACTTGAATAATTAAATTTTCATATAATTTGATCATAATAAAAGAAAGAATGTATTACATGATGATGATCCAATAACAATAGTAATACAATAAATGAAAAAATAGAAAACCATGGTACTTATCCAAGAAAAAAAATCAAAAGCAACCCAAATGACTGACAGATACCCCCTGTGATTTGTAGGAAACATATTCCCATATAACCACTATCTACCTATTCCAAGATAACATGAAATACCAACACCTCAATAAGTCACCATTCCCTTTCCTATATTTGAAAAAACATGGTCTACACACCCCCAATATAGAGTGTAGTGTGTGAAAAAAAACCAAATAGGATTACACCCAAGTGTTTCACAAAAATTCTCTATAAAAAAATATCAGCATATGAAATATATAAATAATATTTCATGATAAAATATTTTTGAATTTTATATTAAATTCATTTTAAAACATTCCCCTTTTCATAGTTCCAAAATAAATGCCATGTAACATTGTCAAAAGCATGTTTTTAAATAATCTATTTATTAAATCAGACATTATTTATCTATATAAAAAACAATGAATAATAATAATAATAATAATTTATATATCCCCAAGGAAAACATATTTCTAAGTTATCTTGGTATCAAGTGCCTCAAAAATCAAATCAACAAAAATTAAAAAAAATGTTCCCCATAAGAATAGTGCTAGAGAACAAAAACTCACTATGGAAGAACACATCACTATGTTAATAATTCAAGTCCCTAGAATAACAGGGCCTATGAAATAGAGGGACATATAATGATTGAACTCCCATTTTATATAAGTGTAATTACAGATACAAAAAAAAATCCTCATAGTTAACTAAGACTACTATATGATTCATAAGTCAAAACATTTCAAAGGGATCTAAGAATTTCATCAAATAATCAAACCATTTTTCATCAAAAAAACAAGCTTTGAAAATCAATTCAATAAGTTGTTACATATGGATTTGAAAACATATTTCTATTACAACATCAAGGGTGAAATCATATTTTATTAAAAATAATTTATACATGGATATCAGGAATATCAAGGATCACGCTAATAATATTTTATAAAACAAGTTATAAAAATGGATCATATGCGGTTCACCAAATATAGACTAAATATGGAACCAATAACCACACACTTGGGTGGCTATGAAAATATTTATGGGATCCAAAACCAACAATAATAAGTGGTCCAATAGTAGTAATAGGAAGTGCTAAACCAAGGAGTTTTCATCATCAAATTAAAAATAAACATCTTTGAGAGTAAAATAGAAAAGGGAAATAAATACCACACCGGTTCTTGAAAAACAATCATGTAAAGTCAACCATGATACACAATACTCTAATTTCATGGAAGTTAAGAAAAATAAAAGGGCTATATAAACCAAATTTACTATTATAGTAGCTATAATAAATTTATCAACAAATTATACCCTCCATAATCAACTAGAATGGAAACCCTAACAAAAATAACAATTAGAGGAATATATGATGGAAAACTGAGCCATGATTGCATTAAAACACCCCGAATAATGATCCTTCAAGATTCCCTTAATCAATATAACACATTCCCCAATAATAGTAGTACAAATCTAAATATTAAAATTACACACCAAATGACACCATGATGTTGTAAGGCTTCCCCGTGCCAATGTTAATCTCAGTCAAAACACTCCCATTGACCCAGAAGGCCCAACAAACATTCCCCTTCCCTGAATCCCTAGATTATTTAGGTGTCTACAGCCTCCACCATGGTTTTTGTGAGGCCTTGTTGATTGGGGATCATATGGTGACAAACAAAAATCCACACTCAACACCACACCGTCCACTGGGTGTGATGAATCTTCCAATAGATCGTAGATTATTCCAAAAAGAATAATGGAATGGACCTCAGTGTGGTGTATCTAGATTTATATACATAAAAGTTAAAACCCATTAAAAATACACAAAAAATGACTAACCATTCCCAAACCCAGAAAGAAATATCTCAAAGCTCAAGAAAGAACATTCCTAAATATGAGATGTGAGAGAAGCATAACAACATCCTCCGCCTACTCTATAAAACCTTCTACCTTCTATATATAATCTTCCAATCAATATTATATTGTAAAAGAAAAGGTTTATAACGGTGATTTATTTCAAATTATGGAATATTTAATGGAAATTCAGTTCAATGAAAATTTAGGTAAAATAAGTTCATTATTATTTTTTCCCCTATAATTACTTAATTATATCCCTTCTTCAATATTAAATAGTTACAAGAAAAAACTAGTGGATTGATCAAATAGTGTATTATAAAAATTTTATTCAAAATTAATCAATTATAATGGGGTATCTTAATATTTAAAAGGTGGTTCACAACATCCAATGGTAGTATACACTCTATAATGAAACCATAAAATTAAGCAACATGGGGACTCGACCATGTGACCGGTGCCCCGAACACCTTCCCCCTACTACCCAAGCCACTAAAGAGTATCTTCATATTTATCCATATAAAGAGTGGTATTTATCCTTATAAATTTAATTATTTAGGTTTTATGGGCTTGATAATTTATAATAACAAATATAAAAATACATCTAATATATTAAATAGTCAAACCAATATTAATTAGTAGGTTTTTATCTCCTTTAGAATAAAATATAACATTATTATCCACGTGTACTTAGATTTTTGAAAAAAAAATTATCATCGGTAATGTATGATTTCATTTTTGGTTTTACACCCCCTAATATATTCTTTTGATAAAAATTGGAATTATTTTTCTTCCTTTTTTGTCCCTTCTATATCATTTTCTTTAGTAGCACTTGGATAGACGACATTATTTGACCAATATTCTCATCCACTATTTGTATATTATCTTATAATTTCTAACCCCACATATCATGAGTATCTAGTTTAGTGTATTCATACTATAATTTGGGACATTAGTTAAATTTATTGTATGGGAATTATTATTATCCATATTCTAGTGGTTTTAGAGGAACCTTTCATCCCAAAATTGCACTATTTATTTTGGTATGTCAGGTACAATGGGTATTTAACCAAATAATGACTCCTCTTTTAAGTTCAATGATCTAAAATATAAGATATAAAATGTATATTTTTTTATTGATTAAATTATATTTTTTACTACAAAAATGTTTTTATAAAATTGAGCATGCAGTATTAGTTTTAAAAAATTCCTATTGTACTAAATAGTTTACGGTCATTATGAAAAAAAATAAAAAAAATTAAAAAAATTAAACATAAAAAATAAAAATTATTTATTAAAAAATGAATAACAAGGGAAATGAAATTCACAACATTTATGTAGATATAAATTGTTAAACTAAATTCTCCTAGATTTTTATCAATAATATTTTAATATAACTAAATAATATATTTAACTGTAAACTATGGGTTGTCACTTAAGAAGCCTACTAATAACTCACAATTATTTTTAGCCCTTATTTTTTAAGTCTTCATAAATATGGAAAGATATATAGAAATGTGTTTTTTATTTTATGTAATAAAATAAAATGTAAATTAAAATTAAATGAAATGTAATTTTCAGTTATCCGATAGTGATCTCTTAGTTTTTTAACACTTCATTCCATCACTTTTTGGAAATTAGAATGCCACATTTGTTACTTATAGAATGTGATAAAATATTTGATGTTAGATTACCCAAATTTTATTGAATAAAAAATAAATATCTATAACACTATAATCATATTGTATAATATAATATATTTTTTTTTCAAAAATAGGGAAACAACCTAGTGTTGTCACTATGATTCAATAATTCCATAGAACATATTAAAAAGATAACATAAAATTTAAAATTAATAAAAAATGAACCCTAAAAAATCTTTTACCATCAAAGTGATCATGTTTATATAATAATTATATACCTAATTCACCCTATTAAAAATTATATTGAATGATTTCGGAATAATTATATAGGATAAAATAATAGTAGAGGAAGAATATATAGAATCATTTATAAGATTGTAAACCCACTCTCACCCATTTAACTTGTTACAAATCCAATACTAGATGGTTGAATAAAAATTAAAAAATAAAGAAAATAATCAATAATTGAATTGTATCTCTACCATTTAGACTAAATAATATGTGTTGTTATTTCTCAATTAAGTTAAAAAATTGAAAAATAATATCACTAAGACTACATAGAAATATTTTAATTTGATTTAATAATATATAAATTTATAATCCTAGAATATTTATTCCCCTAGAAACATATATAAATTATATGTAAATAATAGTGTCTTAGTTTTTTATTGGATGAGACTCAATACTCTTTTTATTTTTTAGTGTGATGAGACCTCTCTAGATGAAAAACAATCAAATTACACTAGATGAAACACTCAAAAAATTATGATGGTTATATTGGTTACATATAATGTGGTAAACCCTTTTGAAGAGTCAGTGTGAAAATTAATTAAAGTAGTGCCTTGAAAATAATATAACAAATATATTATTTTATTTTGAGTCCATGCATGAGTGTTTTTGATGAAATATTGGTATCTCTTTAACATGACCTCAAATGGGGAAAATTTCACATAGTTTAATATAAAATGTTGATCTAAACCACATATTATAAAATTTCTGTACAAATCTAGAACATTATGTTTTTATAGTAGTGGAAATATTGTTTAATTAATTTAGTTAATAAAAAAATTGATGTATTGTTGGTCATGCACTTATTGATCCCCAATATTAATCATTTTATGTACTATCTGTAGTTTTTTTTTCAAATTTGACATAACCAAAGAGATAGAGAGAGAATGAAAATGTATCTTGGTAGTTGAATCATTGAATAAAGGAATGAAATCGGATCATGTAGACAAATGAAACTATGGATTGATTGCCAGATGTTAGTGTTCTTTACGAATGTTCTAACCATGATTTTCATAAGTTTTTTTTCAATGGTTTATCCTTTATTAATCATGAAATAATCATTCAAATATTTTATAAAATGAATTATTTATCCATTCAGGAGTTTTGTCTGATAATTGATGTATCAAACAACTCTATTTTTCATAGATAGTTTGTGTGATTATTCATTTAATTTCGGTGAATAACAGGAAAATATACTGTTGACAAAAATGAATTAAAAAAAATAAATATATTTATGGACTAATTTATCATTTCTCGAATAAAAATAATTTAAAATAAATATCTTAGTTGATTTTTAATGAACTAAGTCATAGTTATAAAGAATTATGTGTCCTCATACATTGTTTCTCATGGAATTTAATGTTTTGAGGTGATTTGAAGATGAAATAGGTTCCTTTTTACTCTCTTTCATAATATAAATCTCTCTATCCCCTCTTCTAATTTTCATATCTTCCATATGGTGGTGATTAACCATCAGGCGTATAGGCGTTCTATGGTGGTGAGGTATAATTTTGTGGTGGTGATGCATAGATGGAACACAAGCATTATGGTAAGTGTGGAAAAACATAACATGAAATATTATGAATTCTGGGAGGATTAATTTATAGTCTAAGTAATTAAATAATATTCTATAAATCATTTAGAAATTAATTAATAATAAAACTAATGATATTAGAATTGATTTTTCATTTATTGGATAGAGGAGGTTGTTGAGCATTATGTGGTCTATTGTGTTGAGGGTGTGTGAGTCATCCAAAAACCATTCCCCTTGTATGTTTTTCATTAAGAATAGAAATTATAATAATTATTAGTAGAAGTATTAGTATTATTTATATGGTTATAAATCATTATCTATGTCATCACTAATTTATACGATTATGGATTGATGATCCATATATTGTATTAAAACCCAATTTTTGACATGGTGAATTCAAGTCCAATATTGGGTACCTCATTCTAACTCGAGTAATGATCCTAGAGTCTTGTCAAATAGTACATGTCATTTTATATGAATAAATGTGCATTCTTCACATATTATCCTTTAGGGAATGTAAATAACCTATCATGATTAATTTTCATGTAGATCATGATAGTGCATCTATATATCCATATGAAATGATTTTTTCATACAAGATACGTAGATTTTTTATTTTTCTTCCTATAACCAATTATTGGGGTCTAGTGTAATTATAAATGTTTCAATTGGGAAATTAACTGTCCCTAGGGGTGTGATTATTTCAGGGTATGGGTTTTCCACGCTATAATTAGGATAGTTTCGTTATTCCTTTAAAATATTTAGGTGTTGTTCTAGGGTGTGGGGTCCTCTAAATATGGATTAAATATGGTCAGTATCACCCCCCATATACTCATAGAGTTGGGTTCTCTATCTTTGGAATTAGTATTCCCCCTCACTTAAGAAAGAATAAGGGGCATTGAATCTTCCACTTGATTTTGTATTAATCTCACCTACTTGGTGTGTGGGGTACTACACTAATTTCCTTATGATGATACGCGGGTTGATAGGCTTTGGTAATTTGAATAAATTAACATAGAGGGTGAGGTATGCCCTCATCTTACAAGTGCGAATCTATAATGAGCATTAGTCCCCATTATGGATTTTTATAGTAGTTTCATTGTTTATTTCTACAATGTATAGGCATGTATCAGAATTATGATTCCTAAAAACCTCTATGGGTTTCCATTAAGATGTGGTATATATCTAGTGATTGACTTCATTATTTCTGGTCTCTTTATTATTAAGAAATATGTTATTTAATAATGATTTATGAATACCATGTGATGGAGAAGTGATGATTAGAACCTTTCGTGAATCCTTATAATTCATATTATAAATAATATCTAGATTATTTACCCATAATGTTAATCTATATACACCTATGTACCAATATATTGAGTTAGATTACTTTATTATGATTCCATTATGGTTTTTGGAATTTCCTAATATAAATATTTATACTCACCCCATGTATGGGTCATATACACATGTGTATTCTGTCTGTGCGGACAACAAACTAGTTTAGAGAAAAACTATGTGGACAAGGAGATTGCATGGTTCATTTATAGTTTACCTATAGTGATTCATGGTGGTGAATAAACGTGTGTTATGACTTATGATAGTTTTGGTGATCATCATTGATGTTTAATGGTCCAAGTGTTCTTGCATGTGAGAGGAGCATCAAGTTTGTTGTGTTTAGAGTCTTGTTAGATTAATTATTTTCACATTACTTACCTATGGGATGTATTTTCAATAATTATCTCATATATAAATTATATATTTTTTATTTTATTGTATATATCTAATTTTATTTAGGGATTACCATGTTTATTAAAAATTTGTTTGTTGTTGGTTGATATTAGATAAGGCATCCCATATCATGAGATAAGCCTAATTAGTGCTAGTCACGTGCCCATGTAATATTAGAGGTGGCCTTGGGGTATCACTCTTGACATATATCCAACCTATGTGGGCCTAGATGTATTGATTTAAGTTAGAAATTTCCATAAATGGGGTTATGGGATCAATCTGCATGGATAAATTTTACATTGATTGATCCTCATCGATGATGAATATTTGAGACCATCTTCTTGCAGATCATCTTTAGGTATATGGAATTTAGGTTCCATGATATCAACTTCTTTTAGTTTCTATGATTGAGTGCCACATGTTAATTTCATTTGATCCATTCAAGATTTAGATACATATATATTATATGGAGTCTTCTCTTCCCTTGAGTTCATGCATGTCCTCGGTGTGGATTGTGGATGTTATCAATCTCTCAAGTTTATTTTTATTATTTATCATATTAAAAAGTTATCATGGTAAGTTGACACACCCTTTACAACCATATCCAATTTCAGTTCGTGGGATCTCATGGAAGGACAGACTCCCTCATGGTCAGTTTATGTCATATCATTACAAGATTTCTACAAAATAATGGGCAGTTAACCATTCCATGATAGTAAATCATATTCAATTGGTTTCTTGATCTTGACAGGTTCAACAATCTATGACTATCAATTCATGTTCTCTGGTACTATTTTAAATGAAAATTTTAAATTATTTTCAATGAATATTCATGGAGAACTATAAAAAAATCAATATCAATAGTTAATATATACAATAATAAAAATAATTAACTAGTTAACTGAATTTCTATTTAAGCATATTTTTAAAATAAATTAAAAAATTCAGTACAGTATTAAATATGATACCATTTCATTTAAATTAAAAAATTTATGAGTTTATATTATATTGAATTTTAAAATAAAAATATGTAATTATATTACATACATGTTCCCATTAATTATTTAGGGGACTGTTTTATTTATATATGATGACATAGATTTTGGGTCAATGTGCTTGATAGTAGAGACAAGAAATTGTTTGAATTATTTATATATTATAATTTTGGTTAAAATCCTATATTTGTTCTTGAGATGTTGTTTATTACAAAATTTATATTCTATTACTTAATATTTATTTTTTATGACATAGATTTATTTAAAAATTGTTTAGTTGTATTAATTTTTAGAATATTATTAGTTATCATCATCATCATCATTATTATAAATATTAAGTATATTTTATTTTTATTTTTATTTTTGTTTTATTTATTCCAAGGTAAAAATTATTTTCTTATATTTATATTTTTTGTCATACTTCGTTCCATGTTTTTATTAAAATTGGAAATCATGATGAAATACTTGTTTAAGGAATAATTTCTCACTTGTAATTATAAATTAACCCTTATAACTTATTTAAGACCTCGGACAATCCAGAAAATTTACTTGAGTCCAAGTGAAAACCAAACATGGGAGACGCAATAAATTCCCCAGGTGGGTTGTTACATGAACCCATTTTTCTCATGTAATACTATTAATAATTGATATTAATGTGTGTCTTGTTCTTACTAAGTCAAATTATAGTAACATTAAGGTGTGAAAATATTATTCATAAAAAATTCAAGTCTTCCTTTGGCGTGTTGTGTGAGTTTTCTTCCACTAAAAACCATTTATAAATAACATTAGAATACACCAAAGTATATTTACATCAAATAATATATAAAAATATTATTATGAATACAATTATTTCTGAATAAAATATTTTTATATCAATTAATGGATTTCAATTAATTTTATATATTTTCTCAATAGATCAGATTTTAAAGAATTTCATTTATTTTCCTAATAGTCCTTATTTTTTTAATATAGTTTTGAGAAGATATATATACTCAAGCATGTATTCATATAATGTAATAAAATAATTCAATTTAAATTTTTTTTAATGAAGCTTGTATAGATCATGGTTTCTTAAAATTGATGATGAATTAATTAATTTTATAATTATTCACATCCTAGTCCTAGTAACAAGTATTCTTATGAGATCATTCTCATAACTATTGAATTAGTATAAGATTATCTAAACAATCACTAATATATATATAACAATTTTATTATTATTATTATTATCCCAATTAATAATCTATTATTTATATGGATACATAATTTACAAAACTAGTGTACCAAATTAAATCATATATGTTAGTATTGAATAGTTATTCATTGGGGAATTAATAAAACATTTGTTATTCTTCCTCTTGGTTTATATTTTATTGTTTCATGCATAAAAATTAGTTAAAATAAATGTTAATATACACATTATTTTCATTAATTTCAATATAAATATCCATAAATAATAGAATGCATTAAGATTGTATTGAATTTTCATCATTACTGAACATAATATACTTCAGTGTGACATGGTATAACTACATTGTGACCATATAATGAACACGATTCATTCTAAATTTATATAAAATTAATATTAATACAAGTAATTATTTTTAAATAATATTTTTTTTAGTTTCATCTCCATTAAGTTCCACTTTCTAAGTAGATGAATCTTAACATTTTATCGAATTACTTGCCCAATTATTCTTCCATGATATAGTCATAAGAATTTCACATCATATCAAAGTGTAAATCACATATAACATACTAGATTTTAGTATATAAATAACAAATAAATATTTAATAATAACAAAAATTGAAAAATTAAAATATTATATTATATAACAAGGTTAGGTTATTTAAATGGGGTAGATAACTATACATGTTTAGGTATGTGGTTTATAAACTAGGAAAAATAGATTTATTTCTTGTTAAAATATTTGAGAATTTTTATTTTTTATCTCCTAAATTTTCAATCCTTAATAAGATATAAAAATCTAATTCAGTTTTAAATCCAATCCTTAAAAATAAAATAAATTTGTAGGAGAATCTTATAGCCTAGGATAAGATGGCTTCCCTCTTTGATAATTTCACCCATTAGGATCTAGAGTGGGATAAAATTTAAATTGAGTGGTTCTTAAAAATGGATAAAATCTTAAAATTTCAAGGATTATATGGAATTTTTATTTAAAATATTATAAGTTATGATTTATTTGTATATTTTTTTTGGATATATAATGTTTCAATTGAACAAGTAGTGATTTAATCAAAAAAAAATTAAATAAATTCCAAGCTATAAATGGAAGGTCTCTTTTGTTTCCCTCATTTGTGACCATTTGGTTATGTTCTAGTGTGTATTTCCAAAATTTTAAAATATTATTATTCAATCTAAAATTATAATTATTATTATGATTAGTCCATATATGGGATTCTTAGTTTTAGCCTCTAATTATATCTATGGTGTCTCATGTTAAAGTCTCTTTATGTGTGTTTTTGGATGTGTTTAAATTTTATTATATATTATCTCATCCTAAAAAATATAATAATTTGTTTTTTATTTCTTTAAATTTTTTATTTTTTATTTTTTTATATGTTAAAACAATAGATAGGGGATTTATCCCCCCTTAACTCATTTATGTTTAACTAAATGACACCACAAGGGGGAAGATCTCTTCTTATTATTGAATTCTCTACCCATTCATGTATATTTTATATGTTTATTAATATTAAGGTAAGTCTTAATCAATTATATTATTCTAATTCATCCATTCCTTCCCATTCTCTCCAAGTGATCATTTTTTTGATTAAAAAATATATATATTTAGATATTTAAAAATAAAATATTATTGGTTATTATTTCATGTTGATGCAAGCTTAATGCATGGTTTTGGACACTCATTTACTATCATATGGTTTTTTGGGGAGCGATAACAAATTCATTAATAATGTACACTATTAAACTAAATTTTTAAAAATTTTAATTTTAGTTTCTTTGTTCATCATATGTTAATAAATGAACTAATGGGTAATATTATTAGTAATATAATTTATGGGAGTATAATGTGATAGGAGGCTTTAGTTTTCACTTTATTAATAATATAAAAAAATTAATTATTTCTTTTAATATTCTTGAAATCCATTTTAAAAATATTAAATTATATTTTCAAATCATAAAGGATTATATTTGTTAGTGGTGTTCCTTATTTGGCATGATAAGGTGGTTTATTAATATTCATAATATTTCAAATATTATTTTTGTGTGTTCATGAATTTAATAGTTTGAAAATCATTTGTTGAGGATTTATTAGTCATTTTAATTTCAAAGATAAAATAATTAAAAATGATGTCATGATCTGGTTTTTTTCATCATATAGTCATAATTACCATGAGCGATAATAAAATACCAATTAAGATTCAAGTCTAATTATTTTAATTTATGTATTGTTTCAATGAGAATAATGAATAAGGTTTGGAATGACCTCTTAAAACTTACTACAACACTTATTATTTCAATTATATTTATTGAAGTGGTCAGTATGTTTATTTTACCATTGAGTGATAATCTATTTAGGATGTTGTTTCATTATTTACACTCACATATTGTAACCTATGAAGCTTCTCCACTTTCTCCAAATTTAAAATACACTAACAGTAAGAGATCCAAATATGACTTTAACTACCGTAGTTTTCAGAGTCTTCACATGGATTCCTTCATTCAAAAATAATAAATTAAATAAATGATAAGTTCGTATCAGTTTTAGAGTTTATTTTTAAATATAGATTTAATTAATTAATAATTATTTCATGTATAATTTCATTGTTTTTTATTTACTTAGAAAAAATTTCCCATTTTGATTCTATATTAAAATTTATACTTCATTATCACACTTTTATGGATGTGAAACAATCTTATTTAAAGAAATTTTCCCTTTATTTTATATTTTTCTATATTTTCATATTATCATTAGATTCATATTAAATAATACTATATATCATTTTATTCACCATATTAATATATACATAAATTTATATCAATAATCTTAACTAGAGTTATGGTTTTTTATTGGAAAATGTTTTATAGTTATAGTTAAAATTTTCACTTAACCTTTCCTCTAGATTTTGGATCATCTTGAAGGTGGTGGTTGAGGACTTCATTCCATGGAGTCATGATTATCCATTGATGTAATAAATTTAATACTTTTGATTATTTATTATTTTAAACTTTTTTATGGTTTAGTTTTTATTAAGTTCAATTTTATTTCATGAAATTTGATATGTATATATGATGAGAATTCCATATATAAATTTTATTTAATTTTAATTTTAATTTTTCATAACTAACATGAATAATATTTTTATGGGGATAATTACCCCATGACATGGATCCTTATCATTTCAATATGCAACATATACTAGATATTAGAGGGTTTGTGTCATAGTCTAGTGGTAGTCTGACTAATACTTTCAGTGTTATTCATGTGATTATTAAAAATCATTTTAGATTATAGTTTTAAAAAATAATTTTATATGGGTGTTTATATAGGATGGTTGGAACACAAGAAATATGTATAAATTTTTTTCCATCATATTTATATGGAGGCTTACTAAATAATTTCATGATATGTATGGTGATGGTTAACATAACAAAGTAAATTTTATTTCAATTTATCTATAGTTAGATGTCTTAGAAATTAAAGACTAAATTAGGAGTCATTTTTCATGCATCAGGAAGTATAATGTCAGGGACAAATTAATTTCATAATACCTATTTATTTTAATTAAAAAATTTATTTTAGAATAAAATTCCTCATTCATTTTACTTAATATACATGAAAAATTGTTTTTGAAAATGGGGGAGTTGTTTAGAATGAACTTTTTTTTTCAGAAAAGTGGAATTATACCATAAAATAATTTTTTTATGTTTGAAATACTTTTTAATGATGATTCATGGGGATGTTTCAAAATCTAATCTATTTTAATTGTCATATTTTTTGGTGTGTCTCATTTAAATATAAAAAAGTGAAATATTTTTTCATGTTCACTTTTTTTGGGATACAAATTTAAAAATGATGGGTTTATATGAATATATTTTCATAATTGGGTTTTTTAATATTTTTATGTACTAAATTGATGGAATTTTTTGACAAAATTAAAATAATATTTTATTTTATTATGGTTTTAAAATAAAATAGCCTATTTAATTAGTTATAGTATTTTTTTAGAGTTGGTTTTTAAAATGTATATTTTATGTACCAAAATATATACATTTGAATATTTTATCACCAAAAAAAAGTTGGTTTTCATATGTAAAACATAAGATGATTATTTAAAAATTGATTTTTAATTTTACGGATATAAAATTTTGTAAAAAATTTTAAAGACGTATAATTTTATATTAATTTTATTTTGAAAATGGGGATTTTTTGTATTGATGGTTTTTAAAAAGTGTGTTTACTAATAGTTTGTAATATTTATTTGAGTCACATAGATAAATACAACAGTGAAATATATTGAAAATTAAAATCAATAGTTTTATTGAAAATGTATTTCTTAATAACATCAAATTGTTTATATAAACTATATAATTTTATATTCCAATTAAATTCTATAGTATTGGTATAAAATTATTTAATATTAGTGCATTTGTAAATATACAAAATTTACAGATTATTATAAAAAATAAAATTTTTTATTGTATTATATTTTAAAGTATTGAAATTAATTTAATGTTGTCTAATTTTCCTACTAGATTAGTTTTATTACATAAATTTTTAATATGAATTTAACTTAATCTATAATTCATTATAATAATTTGTAAAATTTATTTAGCTTGTATAGAGTAATTTCAATAGGTTTATCATTAATTTAATATTTTTATTGAATAATTTGGAAATATAAATTATGATTTAATGATTTTAATAATTTTTTTTATTATTATTTGATTTAAAATAATATTTTACAAATTTATATAATGTATATATAGTTAAAAAGTGAAAAATTTATTACTTTAGGATTGTGTTTGATGATGTTCAATAAATTTATTTTGGATAGAATATGCATACTTCAAAGAATGAATTAGATTTTAAAATTTAAAATAGGATGATTATTAACACTAAAAATTGTTAAAATTGATTCTGTAAATTAAACCAATGAAATGGTCAAGTTTTAAAATGGAAATGTTTCCATTTGACAAAGATTGGGTATAAAACATAGGAAATATATCAATTCATTGAAAGCTATTTCAATGTAGAACCGTGTTTTCATAATTTTGTAAACATTGATAACTTCAAGAAAAGATGATTTGAAAAGATTTTATGGTGATTTTATTTTAATGAATTATATTTTTTATGCAAATTCATTTAATGATACTCGTTGAAATTATTTTTCAAATTTGAATTTTTAATGAGATTGAATATTAACATAATTATTTAAAAAAATAATTTAAATGTTCTGAATTGTGGTCTATTAAATCCATTAGTGCATCTTGATGTTGTCTCTTTTAAAAGTAAGAAACTATTTTTTCCATTGAATATTTATAGTAAAAAATTTTTTATGGGTTTTTATGATGGTTCTATTTTTATATCAAATGTTATGACTATTATTATAAAGTCCCAAAGAATGATATTGGTACTCCATAAAAATGTGGTCATAAAAACAATTTAAATTTCACTGAATTCCCACATAAGAATGGAAAATTATTCATTTAAGTGTAACATGATTGGATGTATGTCATTGGTAATATTTATAGGTTGGTTTGATATATATTATTAAGGTATTAATTGAAAAAATATGACAGATTTATTTTGAATGATTTTCCCCTTCCATAATAATTTTTTTAAATTTAAAGAGAAATGATTTAATCAAATTTATTAAATTGATTTGATCAAATATATTTAAATACTTTTTTAGATATGGTAGAAGGATTATAATGTTTATTTCTTTTGGGAACAAATATATTTATAATAAATGTTCAGTAAAAAAATTAAATGAATTATTTAATTTATTTATTAATTAAAATTTATTTGAAACTCTTTTTCATTTATGATTATTATTTAATGGGTGGGAATTTGTTTAACAAAATATACGGAGGATAGGAAAAGTTAACTGAAACAACTAGAAATATGCCCAATGCTAATGGTTTATAACCATTTTTATAGGTAGTAGAAATGTTGGTATATCACATACAAATTGTTCTATAGAGTGTTGGCTCTATAAGTGTTGTTATTTACCTATGCCAATGGTTTCTATAGAATAATTAGTTTACGTTACTTTGATTTACCTAATACCAACAGTTTTATTAAACAATTTGTATAAGCCTATACCAATAGTTTAGTCAACCATTGGTATAGTTATCCTTCAAATAAGAAGAATGAAAACATGCCATATTGTCCTATAACTATTAAAACGACAAACACCTTCACACAAACCCCCAAAAAACTACAACCCGATATATAAAAATTGAGAAACAAATTAATGAATTCAACCATTGACAAAACACATATACAAAAAATATATGAATTCTCATCTAATAATAAAAAATAATGTGATATAAATATTAGTCAATATGTAAAGGATCAATATCTCTCTGTGAAAACCAATATCATCATTTTCACCATCACAAACTTCATCATCATCATCACCATCATCCTCACGATCATCCTCACGATCATCCTCACCATCACCATTATCATCACCATCAACCCGGTATCTACCATTTTTTTAATCACCATCACCATCACTATCTCCATCACCACTATCTTCATCACCATTAATAGGAAATTCATCATCTCAAGCACTACTAGGACCATAATCAATATCTCTTCATTCAACATAAAATGAAAACCTCATCAACATTCATGTTTCAAAACATGTGTTAGTATTTGGATTATGTAATGGAAATAATGCTACCAAAACATTAATAAATTTCCCATTGGGATTTTTACTTTGTTCACGCTTTTTCTTGGCTGTTTTTTGGCCTCTACTGCCTCTATATATGATTTTACAACCTCTACATGAGCAATTTACATCTCTATGCTACCAAAAATATCACCTGAATTTCATCATTATTTATTGAGGATAATAATATTGCACATTTGAAATCATATTTTCCCATGGTGTTCATTTCATAATACCTAGTGAAACTGATCATTTGGAACAAATTTTTCAGATTCCTTCTCATAAAGGGGCTCCAAATCACACTTTTAAATATAAATGAACTATTTAATTAAAAATCAATATTAAGGTTTTAAATCATAAAATCAAATAATACAATCTATTATTTATTTTTCTTATTTACTTCACTTGTATATTTCTTCTTTCTACATGAGTAAAAAAAAATTTGATACTACATCCTTGAATGTTTAATATCACCCTAAAAAATTAATGTAGAGAAACATTATTAAAGAATAGTATATTTTTTATCAAAATTAACTTATTTTAACCATTTTTAATTGAAAATAAAGAAATCGAATTGAATTATATTTCACAAAAATTTAATCTATTACCTCAAACTATCTAATACTATAATCATCCAAACCAAAATATTAAAATTAACTTTAACCATTGATCTGATATTTTTCAATATATTTTCAATTTTCCAGAATATATGTGTTGTTTTTAAATGAAAAAATGAGCTATATATCTCAAAAATAATAGTATTGGTGATTTTATCTAGTGGTGTTGTTTGTTATACCATGGATGTGAATTAATGTTATGAAGAGATGTTCTAATTATAATTTTCACACAATATATTGGTGTAGATAATTTCATAGAGTATATCTAGGATATGGGATGTAGATTCTTGGTTTTGGTGTCTTCCCTAGAACTCCTCATGAGATATAAAGTACAAGGTTGAATCCAATATACAAGACTAGTTTGTATGCCTTAAATATATTTTAGATAATGATCCCATGAATTCAATATATGATTTTTTTTATATCAAAGAAGGGATTCGTGATATTGATTAAGGATAATGGAAGAGATTTAGAGGATATCTATGATTTTATTATGAGGAATTCAATATAAATCTTAATGAGAAAATGAGATATGGATGTCTATTTCTGATTTATTGTTTGGTTTATTTTTTATGATGAATAGAAGATATGACGTAATGGAAAATGATAAAGAATGTTGACTAGAAAATCTATTACCAATAGGATATGGATTCACCCCAAAGATATTTTTATATTTTATTTGTGATAAAATATAAGGTAAATTAATTTTGGTTATCTATATGGAAGGAAGGATTATAGGTCTTGTCATGTTCCTAGTTCATAAATAAAAGGACTCTTTATATTTAGTTTTAAGATATTTCATTTAGAGTATGAATATCAATGGGAATATAAAAAATCAATGATTAGGTGTAAGAAGTCTCTATTTAACCCCAATAATTCATGCATAATAAGGACAATCAAATAATTTAAAACATCATCAAATCTGACGGTGTTATTTCACAATCCTTAAAAATTTACTTGACTGTATATTTTTCTTTTGATAATGATTACATGAAATGATATGATTTATCATATATATATGTTTATTTATATATATGTTTGTGTGTGTGTGTGTTGATTTTATATTATAAATACACATAAGAACATATACTAGTGGTTTTATAGATATATTATGCTATTATTTCATGTTCTATATGGATGATTAAAAAGAATGAGGATTACTATGAATGTTAATCATGAGAAAATTCAATGGTACAAAAATGAAGAATGGAATGTGTATTGGGTGGTACCAGGGTGTATCCCTGTTTGGGTATTCTCTATTTTGTTAATGAATTATATCAGGAACCATTGTGTTAAGGTTTATGTTGATACCCTCTTACAGTGGTCCAAGGGAGTGAGGTTTAATTTAACCTACATGTTAGTTGAATTGGTGTGAACTACCGTTAGATTTATTAAGGTTTTCTTTGTGTTTAACTAGGAATTATTGATCTTTTATGACATGTGGGACATGTCGATGGGTATATTTCATGAAATATCTATTATTGGGAGATTAATTTGTGTAGGTCATGTGACCATTCATTTAACATCATAATTACGGTTGAAAACGCATGGTGTTTTAATATGATTCCTTCCTATTGTGTGGAGATGTCAATTTTGGATATATGTGTTTGGTCCCTTGAGATTCATATGTGTTGTATGGTCCACGAGGATTCTAGTATGATGTTATGGAGTCCAAATTATCTTTAGTTACCTAACTATACATAGTTTTTTCATTTGTTATAGATGAGACCAATGGATGATCATTAGTGGATGGTGATTGAATGTGAGATGATGGTGGAAGGATGTGAGATGTGTTATTGTAATCAATGAATAAAAAAGGATTTTATCCCTTTATTCTATGATGTATGTTGGTTAAGGAATTGGATACTCATGGGTTTTTTAGGTGGACCTCGGAGTATAGGTGTATCGAGGTATGACTAGTGTGTGAGATGAGATCACATCAATGAGATATTGTAATGGTCAAGGGGTTATGAGATTATAGGTATTTCAATATGGTCATCTAATATGTGAGATATTTTGTACCCTTTTATGAAAAGTCAACAAATTTATAATGACTATGGGATCTTTTGAAACACCAATGTCCTTAGTGGCATGAGGCAATGGTTAAGGAATTAATAGAGTTCATTAAATATGGTGAATTATGTTTCAATATTATTTTGAATTACTAGAAGGACTATGTATGGACCAAAGTTGGATGGAACAAGAGATTTAATTGATAATGATCAAGTTCATGGAACGTGAGTTTCATCCATTGAAACTATGTGTATGTTGATGTTTTTTTGTATATTTGAATATATATTGTTTGATGCACCATTGTATCATTCGACACCGGAGCGAGGCTTATGATGTGGACATGTTCAAAGGATGTGAATATGGATTATTAGAATTAGTTTTTTATTGATGGTGGATGTTGTTTAAGATCACTATTATGGGTTAGTGATAAGAGATATTCTATCTTGAGGAGAACACCATGGTGGTCAGAGCATGTGGCACTCATTTCGAGAAGATTTTAAAGATATAGAGGGTGGTTTTTAATTAGACCCAACCTGGTGGTGGTTTCAAATTGGTTTTTATTATTTGATTTTTGTGGATGGTATATGTAAGATAAGTATAAAATAAACATAAATCTTTTCATTTAATGGGAATTAGGTTTATTTAGGGAATTTATTAACTGAAAGATAATATATATAGTATGAGTTTTTTTAGAATCATTGAGGGTGAATTTTAAAAAACAAATCCATAAGGTGACAATGTCTATGAAAATCAATACTCATAGGGAAGAATGATCATTGGTATAGTGAATTAGGTTAAAATGTTCTGGATATTGTCTTTGGAGATAGAAAGTGGGTTCTAATGAGTATAGTTAGGTGAATTTATGGTGTGATTGTGAGTGATTGATAGTGTACAATGAACTAGTGCAATTAATTAAAAGAGTATGCCATTTGTGGTAAAAAATCATGAATATATTCATGATTCAAAAATCATTATTATGTTATTGGAAATAATTGGTGTCCTGATATCAGGGAAGGAATATTTTAAGTGTGGTAGTGTAGTATGGTGTCATCTAGGTCATTCACAAATGATTTATTGTAATGGTTTAGAAATCTTTTTAACATGCCATTTAGGTAAAAAAAAATGTGTTAAGAGAAGGTGATGTGAGAATCCCATGGTTTTTGAGTGCCGGGACTAGATTAGGTGTGTTTTTTCATGGTTATAACCATCAAGGTATATAGATTTCAGGTCATTAATCAGAACATAGATACCAAAATAGTTCATATAGTTTGAAAACATTATAATAAATGAATAAAAAGATGATTTGGATAAAAATAAAAATTCATATTAGTAGATATAAACATTTAAAAATATAAATAAACAACCATTATGATAGTATCATATAATGACTATGTATTTTTATGATGCTATAAAAAATTTATGCAAATATAAAAACATGTATATTAAAAGAACAAATAAGACAAAAAGGTAATATTCAATAGCATCATGTTCCATGTTCCGTGTCATTCCCCCAAGATCCCATTATATAATAAAATCAATAATAAATGGCATAGTTCATTTCATTTTCCCTACCTACATCAATGATGTTTATCTGGGATCTAATCGGTGACCCAAACAGGCTGTGAAATATACTTAGTATGCTGCTTTTAATAACATCAAAACAAATCCATTAGGTGAATATTAATATAACCATGTTTAGGTATGTAAATAAACTGTTGAGTAATATGTATAAAATAATAACCATGTTGTGATCAAGCTTTTCATGGGGTTCTCGGCCGACCATACCTACTTCGTACTAATCTAGTAATGTTTGAATAGGTTACCTATATGTAATCTAGGTATAACATGTATAAATGAGGTTTAAAAGTAGGATAAATGATAAAATAGGACCGAAGTTGAAACCAAGGATTCCATTCAATAATAGTAGTAAAAAGTATCCAAGAGGGACAAGGAATTTAACGCCAAATGAGATCGAGACATCTTATAGCACATAAACTAGGTAGCCTAACTAAGGGGCGTGAGTGTAATCCATGGTGAATATTTTAGAATTCCACATTTAAAAGTATCTAACTGAGTTCATGGATAAATTCCATAGTATATCATGTGGTAATAATGAATAGAGCATAAGGTGTTAATCCAAGGGGTCACATGTCCTTAGAAATCATGTGAATCCAATTAATGTATCCAATACATTTTAATGTCAACATTTGGAATGATGCATCCTTGGTACTAAACAAATGAGTTCACATTTTAATAATAAAAATACTATGTTCCAAGGTTGTTATTTCCCATCCAATCGGCTCAATTAATTAGTGTGGCATCCTCTGAGAGCTCAAGGTATTTCATTACAAATTTAAGATTGTATCAAGTCTGACCACTCCTTTAATAGAAAAAATGTACCATAATAAAATTAGGAAACTAACATTTAACAATATTTCAAGACCATTTTTTAATAATTCCACTTTAAAACTCTAAATTAATTCATACCATTATGGTTCGTCTGATAATGAAAAGCCTCATAGGATGAATAATATGAATTAAGAATTTCATTAAAATTAATGATGTGTCTGGTGATCATGTTTACAATATCATGATACAATAGTTCATATTATTTAAAATAATTAAAACAAATTTAAAGAGATTAAATAATCACAACAAATGTTTATTTAGTTAATTTCATAAAAAATTCCATGAGGTTATATGATATGCACACCCAAAGGGGTGGCGGAAATTGTGTCCATTAACCTACAACAATTACAAGTTCTCTTTGGAGGTATTGAGGTATCAATTTAGGAAACTATTTCAATGTAGATTTATTTTAAGGGAAAATCATAGGTACAATCACCATGTGTAATAATGGGAAAAATATATATTATGATACTTAAAAGGAAAATTCATGGACCACATACCTTATAGCGATAGATAAACACTCCTCTAATATCAGCCCTTCAATTGTTCTGGATTTGGAGAAAATAGAGGAAAATACAAAATCCTAAAAAGAGGTCATATATTCCTACATGGTTATCACATAATCTGCGGTAGAAGAAACCAAGGATTTAATGTAATGTATTGATGTACTTTCTGGTGCTGATCCAATGTGACATACAGTGGTCAGATCGATGTTTTATTAAGGGATATAGATCAAAACTTTTCTTAATGTGGTTGATATATATTCAATAAAAGAGATTTTATTTATATAATAAAGAATAAATATGGGGTATAGTATTAAAATAATTGTGGTAAATGGGTAATTTCACCCTTTAAAAATGGTTTTCATGGTTTTCCTGCATGGTTTGGCCAAACTATACACTAATCGTGCATGTATTCTTCATAACTAGCACTACTCATGTAATATAAGTGAATGGTTTTGAAAAACTATTTCCAAACCATGAACCTTACTGAATACCATCTATATAACACAACATGGTTTTTCCAAAATGTATGGACCTTGGTGAATAGTCTAAATAGATTACACGAATGGTATGTCTTCTCTAAAACTCGGGCTCTGGGCTCTGAACAAGCCTCGGATACTCCCTAAATATTACTTAATCCATTAATAATTTTTATTAAGATAAAACAAAATAATATAACTAAAATTTATATTTTCCATACCTTAAATAAAAATTGAGATGTTCTAGCCTCCCCCACATAAGAAAATTCATTCTTGGGATTCCCTTCTGATGGTGGAAAAAAGTCATCTGAGAAATGATCGGGCCACTAAACTCGTATGTCAGCCTGTCTCTCCTATATCACACCTCATATGCATCCATACCACAATATCACTTTTACTAGTGTAACTAATCTAACATAGAGATACTTCATGCTTCTTTATATGATAAAAATAGGATTCTACTCAGAAAAATCATCAAAATCCAACTCTACCTCATTAGGATAGAAATAAAGAAATTGTTCAATGTTGTAATGATATAATTGAGGAACATGAAATAAAATGTTCATAGATTAACATATATAATGAATTTAAATATAATAATACATTAATTTGAACTGCTCTGGAACCTTAAAATTTATACAAAACCAAGTGATAACTTCCCTTTCTACCTAAACTATTGATTCCCTAGTCTAGTTGAAACTCACAAGAATACACGATCTTCAAACTCAAACTCTACAGGTTATTGATAGTGGTAATCCTATGATTTATTCCTAGATAGATCTATATAAATTATTTTCCTGATCAGTTAATCCTACTCCAATTTTTCTGACACAATATGAGATCCTAGTAGCACTGGCTCTCCATCCTATAACTAGCATTGTGGTAAATGGAACTACCTATTGGAAATACCATTATAAATAACCATCTATATAAAAGAATAAAATCATTTTTTAGTAAAACATATTTATAAGTATGTGACATTAATAATAAACAATGAAATCAATAACACATTCTATAAGAATTTTCCTCTACACCCACACCACAAATTCATAATATCGGTTGATTTAAAGGTAGTAGGATGTACTCAGAAGCAGTTGTGAATTTGAATCCCTCTATTACCCTTTCTAGAACTATGAATTAAAATGGTTTTATTTCTTTGATTTTATTATCACTAAAACTCTAGGATTTTTTATAATCTATTTTATATAGATTCTTCCAATCTTGTCCACTGAAAATTTATCCTTTATTGGTATAAAATTATTGGACTTCATTATCTTGTTGACGATCACCCATACCATGTCACTTACTCAAGGTGACCCTGAAAATACCATGATAAATTTAATGGTGAAATTATCACATTACCACTCTTGAATATTAAATTTCTACAAAATCCTTCTTGGTCTCTAGTAATCCTCCCTCAAATACTGATAGGTGGAACACTGAGTAACAAATAAAGCTATATCCCCCTTCATTCTCATCCACTAATAATAACATTGCTGGTAATGATACAGTAATTTAGTCATAGTTTTTACCTCTTAATAAGAATAATGATATTCCCACATCAATTACAATCACATGTCTCTTGGACCCCATAATTTCACATGAATTTAAAATATTTCATCTCCATCAATGGTCCGACCTTGAAGCTTATCCTTCCCTCTAACACTCCCCTGTAGGACTAGGTCCTTGATGTATTAAGGTTCTCTCATCTTCACTCTTTCCAAAAGTGAAAAGGTTTTTAAAAAATATACAAAAAATGCTACACTTGATGGCCATTTAGATCTAGATTCATTTTAGAAAAAAAGTCCATCAACTAAGGCTTTCTATTGTCCTGATGAACTACCTATGTCTAAGATTAATAGGATAGAGAATCAGAAACAACATTACTTATCCTAGGTGTATAGGTGTCAAAAAAATTAAATCACTATAGGTATTCAACCCACATTCACTACCTATTATTTAATTCATACTATGTAATGATTTTTTTGATGATTTTGTGGTCCTCATACACCATAAAACACTCTCCAAGAAATTAATTCAACCATAAACACACATAATGTATAATAGATACTAGCTCAAGATTTTTAGTCAGGAAATTCTTCTTATAACGCCTCAACTAACAATAACTGAATTCCATGACCTGATCCTCCTTCACCAGAACTTCCCCCATCCTAATGTATAATGAAAAAAAGTATACAATATTTCTTATACTCAAATTCAATCTCCTCTTAAAATCTTGAATGTCTATTTTGTGCGATTCAGACAAGATAAAGATAACACCATTTTTAGTCAGGCCTATAAGAGGTAATACATGGTAATAAAAGTTATGAATAAAATTACTATAATAACCATCCATTAAAAATAATCTCCATATATCATATATGTTCTTGGGATACTCCCAAGAGACAACATATATCACTTGATCTGGGTCAAAATATATTCTTGTCTCTAAGATAATATAACCTAGTACATTTTCCTTAATGACACAAAAGTGGAATTTACTAAGCTTAGTGAGATTCTATTTCTCTCGTATTTTATTCAATTTGACCTCATGAATTTTGACATGTCTGTGTAAATTGAAATAATACCCCAATATTTCATCAAAAATGACTACCAAAAATGATTCCAACAAAGGGTGGAAACCATCAATCATTAAATACATGAAAATGGATAGTGAGTTCATGATTCCAAATGGAATATCCATGTACTCTTAAAGATCATATCTTCTTCTAAATGTTGTACATGTAATTTATAAAGTTATAACATCTACCTAATGATATCCTAACCATAAAAAAATTATAGATAAAACCCTCTCTTTAGTTCTAGTTGAAGAGGTCATCTATATGAGGTAAAGGTTATTATTTATTCATATTATGATGGTTTAATTTCTAGTAATCCACAAATAGCCTATGGGTACCAAATGCATTCTTGGAGAAATGAAGACATGAGACTGAAGGTGAATTATAGGGTCATAATAAACCCATAAATTCTATGTCCTCTAGATGTCTATTGATCTCCTACAACTTATGTTATCCAGCTCTTAAGAAGGGATGGACACTACTGCAGCTCATGGAAATAGATAAATTGAGAACTCATTCTACCTTATAGGAGGTCATCTAAAAAAATAATTTGGGAAAACATATATGAAATAGTCCACTATAAGATGAAATATTGTACATCAGGTTCACTAATCATCTAGAAATAAACTGGTAATCTGGGATATCACACTTCTTAGCCCATCATGCTCAGGTCTAGATCGACCTTCCATGAAATCCCATTCCCCGTTATACACATTTCTAACACACTCAGTTGATGATAATGAGATTATATGATGATAATATTCAATAAGGTAATCCTAGGGAACTAACCCATCTATCCTAATAAATAAATAAATGATCATCATCTTTGTGATGAAGTGGTTCTAAAGGAAGTGATAACCAAAAATCTTATGGGGACACTCACTACATTATCACACACTATAAGATCATACTCCCATTGGATTATATATAGTCATCAACCCCTAGAAATACTGAATTTCAAGTTAATGAAATTCCATGATATCATCATAGATTAAATAATTTAAATCACTTATATCAAAAAGGGTGTACACTAAATTAGAGGCTACTAAGATCATACCTCGTACTATAGAAATCCAGACACCCTACACTTTATTTATAGACTACAATGCATATATATGACCTAATACAAGGACTTGGGATACAACCTAACTACTAGAGGTGGGTCCAGTCAACTAGTGCTATGTATCTTGAGTCTGACCTCCTCAACCACATCCACCCCCCTCAACCTATACTGTCAGTGGTCATCCAGCTTCTGGCTTTGTGCGGTGCTATTGTTCCTATTTTGGATTGAAGATATTTTTCAGATACAGTCCCCCATAGAACAACTTGTAATGTCTTATAAAACTAATAAATATAACCCATTCCTCATTTGGATTGGATCTCAGATACTTCTCAGCCCCACTTGGTCTTTACATGAACGTCCTTCAACACTTATGAAATATAATAAAACAACGGATGTAAATACTTTGAATGCTATTAATCTATCAAGAACCCTCTATATTTTATTTTATTTTACTATATGATATACTAACCTAACATGGCATTTCCGCATTAATCCATATACCACCATCCTTTCTTATGTTTCACTCGGTGATAGCGGTTGGGTTCCCAATTCCCAAATTAGTTTTCAAAAACAATACATTTACCTAAGACTGGATGGAATACCTGAGCCCATCCTCAAAATGTATCACTCTAGAGAGATCAATAGCCATAAAATGCGGTTCAATATTCCAAATTTTTGTAATGTGGGATGAATAATCCATAACATAAAAGGAACATTGCTCCAAGTGATATAATTCACTAGCTTAGCCATCTCTTATCATTTCCAAAAGATTAAGTCATAGAGGGGGGCCTAAATATCACTCTACACCATATCCTTATAACGATACTCCTAGAAAACAACATCTCACCCACACGTTTCCGCAGCCTAGGAGCCACCATCCTATGAAAATGTATGTTAGTGATTTTTTAGAACTATTATGTCAGCTCTATAGTTGTAGGTGTAGGTTACAGGGCTCCATGCATAGTCTTTATAATCTATAGAACTTCACCATAAAACAAGGAATCAATGATCATTCCCGAAATAATTGTGGGTGCTAGAGGTAGAACTATTAGTGAGTTTGTTACCACCAACATAGGAGGATGGTCATCACCACCTTTTTAGCACTCAACTCATGGTATTAATTGTGGAATATATCAATAATTTCTAATCACACACCTTATAACATGATATAAATCAAAATTAATTCCTTATGTTGATATGATAAACATAAGGAATCAGTACAAAAGTCATACTAACATGACTACCCAAATTCTAAGCTTAGGTTATTGGTAAAAATTTATTTTTTATTTAAAAGGGTTCTAGTTTACAATGTTTCGATTACATGTTTTTTTTGGAAAACCACCTTTATGTTTTAATTATAATATTCTATTAATAGCAATAGAATTAATTTATAATTCAACAAATACTACTTTGATTTAATAGGCTAGTTATAAGAAGTATCATTCCCAATTTGTAAAAGTAAATTATTTATAAAATACAATTGGTTGTTCATGTAACTATATACATACCCTCAAATCCAATAACAAAACGTAATAGGCCACATACGATTTATTAACTAGATGAATAACCACTCCCAATTTATAGAAGAACATACACTTTTTAAATTAAAATTTTCATTCAATTATTTATAATCGACTAGTTTTCCGGTCTTTGTAACCATAATCAAATAGCTCAAACATATGATAATTGGATAGTTATGTTTCCACAATCAATATATATGTAAAAACACCATTTAGGTTGATTAAGACACACAAAAACCATGTATTTCATTATAATTTCTAGAAGAAACAATAGAAAAATAATAGATATGTCACCCAAGGCTTATACAACATGTTTCATGCATTCAAATAATATAAGCTACATGGCATGGAATAATTCATGAAAAATAAATCACTACACTTATAATAATGATTCATGAATAATACTTCAGTAATATACTAAGCCAAGTGTAAAATGGAATTCACAAATAATAATAATAATAACCACACATTATATAGATCACTAAATGGTGATGTTAGTAAAAACATAATAGCCATAATTTATAACAATAAATCCCACCCTATTCAGTTTACTGTTTTCCCCATATGTGGGTTTGATCCCCTATGGGACAAGATCACTGCCATATTCTAACACATAAAAATCTCTTTTCTACCAACAAAAAATTGTAATGTAAAAATAATGTCCTTGGATACTATTTTGTAACATTTATACATGGGTGACACTATATAGGTTCCCTGAGGGGATTGTGCATATGGCCTCAAAAAGCCACCCCCTGTAATATTCTAGAGGCTACCAACTAGAAGAAAAGGCCTAAGGTGATTCAGTATGAAGTGTATACTCAGATGATAAGAGTGAAAAAATGCTAAAATAATTATATAAATATGGTATGTGGGTAATAATCATCCACCAGATCAGTGGAAAATATAAACATCAAACCATATAAATATACAACCAATAATGTAGTGTCACATAAAAAAAATTTCAAGTCATGATGTTATAAAAAAAGTTGTAATACGTACATATATATTAGAGGAACCAAAATGTGAAAAAAATATCCAATAGTAATGCAATCCAAGGCATGCTCCTATGCCCCAAAACTCCCATTCTAAACTAGAATAAAGCATCACTGAACATTATCTTTCCCTTGTCCTTACCGAAATCAACAAAGTCAGTCTGTGTAAAAAGTAGTGGCCCGAACAAGTTGTGAGATATACTTTGTAGTCCACCACTAATGACATCTACAAAAAATCCAATTTTTGAATATAAATGTTACTATGATAAGGTATGAAAATAACAATTCTATTTATGTTCCTAAAATAATAACCATGGTGGGCTCAGGATTCACATGGGATTCTTAGACAATAATTCATGCTTCATCCTAAGCCGGTAGCTTTTGAATAGGTTTTGTGAAAGTACTAAGGGTCTAACAAGTATAGATATGTTGTAAAAACAGTATAAATGATAAAATAGTTCCCAAGGTGACACCAAAGTGGAAATGATATAACAATATTAAAATGGGATCTAAGAGGAAACAATGACTCCTTGACCATATGAGGTTGTTCTAGGTCACATCACATAAACCATGCAGTATCGCTAAGGGGTACGACTGTAATCAAATGGAACACCCTCATCATTTCAATATGAAAAGTATCTTACCAAGTCTATAGGGAATGTCTAGCAAAAATCCAGTTCTATATATTACTAGATTCTATAGATAGAATCCAAGGGTTCATGTCACTATGGACATCAAGATGAATCCAATCCGAGGAATTCTAGTTTCTATATATTAAGTGATGAATCATTGATACTACACTATGGAATTCAAATACTAATAATACAAAGTCCTAGTTCTAATGTGTATATCATGCTTGTAATAGGATTAATGAATCAAGGTGGTTTCCTTTATGAGCTCAAGGAATTCCCCCAAGAATCTAATGATGGATCGTGTCTAACAACTCCTTTAATAGGAAAAAGGTCCATAATAAAATTATTCACCTTATATTTAATAATAATTCAAGGCTATATAGTAATACTTCAACGTTAAAACATTATTTTAATTCATAATATTACATTTCATTTAGTAATGACATGGTTCATAGGATGTGTAATACCACATTATCATTTCATTAAAATTAATGAAGTATCAATTGATCATTCTTACTATATCATAAAAAATTAGTTCATATTATCAAAAAAAATTGGAATTCATTTTAGAAGCTTAACGAAACACAAAAATGTTTTTTGGTTAATGTCTTATAAATATTTAAAATGGAATATAATGTGACTAACCAAAGGGGTGGCTCACATTGAGTTCATTATACTCAGAAAATTAGAAGGTGTCTATGAGGAAATTTAGTTATCAAATTAGGAAAATGATCATTTTAGATTGATTTTATGGGAAATTCATGGATGAAACTAGTACATGGAAAATAGAGACAAATATAGATGAATATACTTAAAATAATATTCATATACTACCTACCTTAAAATGGTATATGAACACTCATCTAGTTTCAAACCTTAATTTGGTCTAGATTAGGATAAAATTGAATAAAATGGAAAACTCTTAAAAATATAGAATATTATCCATTATGAGGATTGTATAATGGATGTTCATAGAAACAATGAAAATAAGGTTATTGATTGAGTCACTTATCGGTGGTGATCCAACATGTCCTATAGTGGTCTGATCGGATTTTGATTGAGGGAGATGCATTAAATCCAAGCTCAAGGTAGAGGATAGGTCTAAAATTAAGGAGCGTCATGTGAATGTAATGAATAAAAAATTTGAGTTTTATTTTTTTAAGATGTGATGGAAAAATGGTAATTTCAACCTTTAAAAAGGTACCCCATTGTTCGGTTTCATAGTTTTTATAAACCACATAACAATCATGTGGGTATACTACAAAAATGGAAGTATACATGTTGTCCATGCACATGAATTTTCAATACATGCATATATTTACTTTAACACCCCACATGTTTTGTCCAAACCATGTCTCCTTATGGGAACATTTTAAACAAACTATGGGCCAGATTATATTCTTATAAATCATAGTGTTACTAGGTCTGAAAAAGCCTCTAATACTCCAAAAACATTCATTCATCCTTTAGTATTAGTATTAGTATTATGATAAAATAAAATTATTTAAAAAAATATGAAGGTTTCTCACCTTATAGAAAAATTGGGGTGTTATATTAATTGTAAGGGTTAATAACTTGATATGTACGGGTTGGTCTAGATGATTCATAAGGGTTTATATTCATGATACATAAAGGTTAATTAAATTTTATATATGATATGCAATAGTAATAAATGATGTTGAGTCAGAAAAAGGTATGGTATTTTATATGTAAAGTTCACTATAACATTTCTTATGACACAAAAGAGTTACATTGATATATAAGGGTAATTAAATTGATAATGTATCTGATATATAATGGTCAAAAAAATTGTAAATTACTTGATACCTAAGGTTTATTAAAATTAAAAAGTATACTCAATGTAAGGGTTATAAAACATTTAAAGTATCTAATACATAAGGGTCATAAAAATGGTAATGTATTATACAGAAAAGGGTACTATGTTGCGTAAGGGGAACTGTTTGATATATAAGGGTTACTCTACGATGTTTAAGGTTAAATATGATACGTAAAGTCAACCCCAATATTTTTTAACAAAATGTATAGGGGTGACCCTTTATTATGCTACAACCAAGAGATACCACATCATGATTGGTATATACATTAGAATGGAATTTTATATTTTTCTAGGATCATCTCATGAATAATTTCATATGTCATAAGGGTTACTCGAGGAATAAGTATCACACTACATTATGTGGGTTTTAGTATGGTGGTTCATCTGGTGGGTGTAGAATAGGGCTACTCTAGGTTTTTTTAAAAAGTTGGTGCCTTATTCAAACACCAAAGAACAAGATTTATTATTAAAACAAGGAATTACATGAGTCTAAAATACAGGGTTCATTTACATTCTCTATCATAAAGGGGTAGTAAATCAATAGGGAGGTCATCCAACCATGTGGTGACATCGTTAAATCCCATATTTTCAAGAACATTTTCCACTGTATACGCTTCATGAGAGGCATGAATAATAATGAAGTTTAAGACCATGAGAGAAGGAAGAAAGTCCATACAGCATGTTGTAAGAGGCAATGCGAGGTGCATCACACCATTCTAAATAGATTGAATGATGGTAGTTGAGTCACATTCAATTGAGAAGTTGTTACAACCATGTTTCTTGGTGATGGAGATAGCATAGATCATGGTCATCATTTCAGCCTCTAAGGCTTAGAAGATGCCACAAGTGCTATAGAAACATCCAAAAATCGGCTATGAGTGATTTCTAAAAATACTACCGCAACTCGAAGGGCATGTGGTGCCTTTCGAAGCACCGTTTACATTAACATTAATCCATCCTAGGAGTGGATCATTCCATAAAAATTCTAATGTGTGTCTAGGATTAGGAAAAATACCATTATCCCAAATCCAATGTAGAATCCAAAATTCATTCACTTATTTGTTGAATCATCCCTTTTGAATTGACGCAGCTTCTTGAATGGCTATGTGGATCCGCATTCGACCTGCATGTAACGATAGTGAGTAGTTTTTATGAATAATAACATTTGTATCATACCATATTACATAGAGAAGTTTAGAACTAGTAGTTAAGAAAAGGATATGGATTTTCTGAGATGATTCAAGATCCACAAAATGTTGAAGTCGAGAGTTGATTGAGTCATTAAGTAACCATATTCATTCAAATATTTCAAGAACATAATTCCACAGAGCAGTAGAAGTAAAACAAGAAATAAAAATATGGTTAATGTCTTAACAATGTTGGTTACAAAGAATACATTTAGTTAAAAGTTGGATCACAATATACTGAAGACAAGTGTCAGTGGGAATCCTCTTGTGATTAATACGCCAAATCAATGTGAATATCAATGGTTATAACCATAATTTATTAAAAAAATTAATCCAACTAAAAGTGTTTGAATATTTATTAAATCAATTGTTGTAAAAAAATGAGTACTGAATTCCATTATGAGCTGGTTCCAATGTTAAAAAATAATCTCTCCATGAAAAAGTATAGTTTTCTATGACATAATTGAAATTGTCAAGAAAATTATTTTTTTTAGAGATAACAACCTATTTGATAGTATAAATAGTGTGATTAGGAAGTTTATTAGGGGAAATAATAGAAATTAGAGGAGAACTTGCCCATTTTTCAGGACAGAATTTCATGGAAGAGTATCTTCTCATCATCTATCTGGAGATAGTCTTGATTTTGGAAAAATAAATCTTAATGGAATTCTAAATCAAAGATCTCATGTAATTCAAATTTCACTTCTTCATTTTGTTAATAAATATATTTTTAACAAAATAAATAGAGTCATAGTTGTTATGAAAAAGGTTCAATGTGAGTCAGGCTTGTAAGGCATCATAAGAGAGTTTGAGATTTTTTATACCGAGACCACCCTTCTCTAAAGGATTTCAACAAGTAGACCAAGTAATAGTCACAAATTTCCGTTCGAGTGTGATTCTACTATAAACAATGTTTTTGATGGATATGTTAATTCTTTTAGAAAGACTAGCAGGTTATTTATAAATCATCAAAGAGTTAACCATTTTAGAAATAATCATAGATTTTACAAGACAAATTCTTCCATCCATAGAGAGGGATTTTAATTTCTAAGATGAATATTGGTGGATGATTTGGTCAAAGATTTTTGAAAAGTAATAATAATTTGTTCTGCCCCAGAAAATGGGAACACCATGATAGGTGAAGGGTAGGGATACTTCATTAATAACTCAAACAATAATAATATTGGATATTCTATTAGCAGGAAACCATTTCTCAGAAATGGTAATGGATTTGTTCCAATTTATTATTTGACCATAAATCTCTTCATCATGTGATAGCGAACATTTTAGATTTTGGATATTCCCTTTATCCCCTTCTAAAAAAATTATAATATCCTCTATATATAAAAGTTACATGGGAACATTCAAATTCCTAGAAGCCGAAATTGTCTTAGTCTTGTTTTTCTCGACCAGGCGAGTGATCAATCTACTTAAGTAATCTTCCAGAATCAAGAAAAGAATAGTAGAGAGAGGTTCACCTTGTCTGACACCATTAGTGCATTAAAAAATAACCTTATGAGATCCGTTAATAGTGATGGATATGTTGGCTGAGTTGAAAGAAGGTTTAATTCTACTAATAAAGGAATCATTAAACCCAAGGTTCTTAAATACCATGAATGTAAAACTCCAATCCATGGTATCAAAGGCCTTCTAGATATCAATAATAATGGAAATATTTTCTCCACAATTAGTTCTATTTAATATGATAGAATATTTTGAGGCAAGAAAAATAAAATATGGAATGGATCTACCTTTAACAAAGCCAAATTGGTTCCATGAAACTATTTTATTGATAATAGAAGAAATTATATTGGCAAGAAGTTTAGTGATATTTTATAAATGGTATTGATTTTATAAATGGGTCTAAATTGGTGAATTTATATGCCATTATCCACTTTGGTTGTCAAGGAGATAAACAAATAATTCAACCCATGTGGGAGTATACCATTAGAAAAGAAATTCTTAACTGGCTTACAAATGTCAGTATGAATGCCATCACAAAATTATTGATAGAAGCCATTATTGAAATAATCAAGGCCGGGAGCACTATCATGATTTAAACTAAATATAGTGTCTCCAATCTCAGGATCAAGCAGGTTTCTAGTCTGAAAGTTTTTTCTTCATCATTGACCACAATCGGTATGACATCAGGTAGAAGGTCCTTATAGTTGGAAGGTCCATTAAGAATATTTTCAAAATTAGAGACTAAATGATTGGAAATTCTATTCTCGGTATCAAAGAGGATGTCCCCATATCATAGTAATGAAAGAGGTCTATTATCTTTCCTTATTATTTAAATGGATTTGTCTAATTTAGTATTTATGTCACTATATGTGAGCCATTTGTTTTTGAAAATTTGTTTTCTCATGTTATCTTTAGAG
Organism: Viscum album; assembly: GCA_963277665.1. NCBI lineage: Eukaryota > Viridiplantae > Streptophyta > Magnoliopsida > Santalales > Viscaceae > Viscum > Viscum album. The sequence continues at coordinate 1,146,449,941 of OY728138.1, forward strand.
TTGATCAAGGAAACAAGTTTTAGAGAAATATTAATTTTATGTAGAGGATCAGTGAAATCAGTGCCATTAATGGTGTTTTGAAGTTGGTTTTGTTCTTCATCCAAATTGTAACACTCCACGATTCCACAAAATGCTTCTCTTTGAATAATACAGCATTGTGTGTTGTACGCCACTTCGAGTTCTAACACACCACAACCAATCAAACTATTAGTTATGAATAGTAATACCCACTTTATTAAATTCTATAATTTTTATCTCTCAAAATGGAATTCATTTTTGAATTTGGAATATCAAAAATAGATTAGGTTAAATTTTTTGTGTTTTTCTGAAAACATTTAATTTTTGATGAATAGTTAAAAACACAGAGTTATTATTTTAAACCAAAATTTTATTTAAAATTTTATTTTTTTATTTAAATACATTTTAGGTCAAAATAGATACATAATACCTATATAAGTTCAATGTAATTCATTGGAGTCAGATTATAATAATTTTAGATATATAAAAATTTTATTGAACATTTCACCGTCTTTTACCCACCTCCAAGAAGAATTTGAAAATTCACATAGAACATAATTTTACCACATCTGTGAGTGGAATTTAAAAAATCTGATATACAAGTTTGATTTTTTAGGAATAATTTGGTTCAATAGAATGAAATTAATTTTGGGCGAATTGTATCTTTTTACTTTTATTTACCACGGTTAAAAGTAAATAGGGTATTTAAGGATAAAAATGATATTATTGTTACCCTAACACATGTCCTAATGCTATTGTATAAGTATAATTCGACCAAAAACAACCTTAGGAATAAAATATGAACCTCTTTGGTCCACTAGTATTAGATTAGGACACTTATTATTATTTTATTTAAAGAGGAGTTAAAAGACTAACAATCACAGTTTAATAACTAAAACATTTTTAATTTAGGGTTACACGTAAGATAAATTAGACTATAAATATTCATTAGAAATATAAAATTATTTCATAAATAATGGTATTTTATTTATAGTATTTAGAAATTAAATAATGTAATTTATTTATGGCACAATGATGATGCAATAATTGCCTAATTAATGAAATATGAAAATAATTTATATTATAAATATCCAAATAAATGTAATTTGAGACTATATATGAATTTAACTAATTTAATAGGTTAATATTACATATTAGGGTTGGTTAGATGATTTTTTTGAATTAATAATTCTGTTATGAATTTAAAAAAAACAAAAAAAAACAATTAGTGTCAAAATTTCCATAAAAGAGTTTTTAAAACAAATATTATATTATTAATTGATATTATATTCCTAAAAATATAAGGTTTGGAAAAAAGACTTAATTAATGATAGTTTTATCATTAATTAACCACTTGGGGTTCTCTTGGAAGTATTTGTTATGTTTATTAACCATATAATGTAAAAATACAAATAGACATGTTAAATGTCAAACTATTTAACTAAGAGTTAAATCTAAAAGATAAGGTTAATATAGTGACCCAAATCTATCTAAAACCTATTTATTGGGTGTTTTTAGACCCATACCCACCTTATACTTTAAATAATTCACTTTGGATCCATTAGTATCCGAAAATGATTTTATTATAAAATAATATTTCTAGATTTTCCTAAGGATCCCCTCACCCCTCTTATAAAAGGGCACTCCCCCTTCTCCCCAATTAAAAACATCGAATCAATTTTTCGTGGAAAAACCCTACCCAAATACCCTCTAAACTGTCCTCCCTTAATCCTAGAAGCCTTAAATTAGTCATAACGGCAGCCTAAGAAGTCCTTTTGATCAAATCAAAAGGAAGAACCTGAAGAAGAGGTTAATATTTCATCACCTCTTTCAAGATCCTTTATTCTTCCACTTCCTCTTTCTTTGTTATATCCATTATAATATAATAAATCAAGTATACTATATATACTATGATTTAATTATAAATATGGTACAACCATATTCATTATTCTATCCATCCTTTGAATTATATGTCACCATACGTGCATACTTACGGCTTAACGTCTACATGTTGAGGTCTAATTGTTATTCAATACATTATTATTATGATGGGTATAATAATGACGCGTAATTGAGGTAAATAATAAATATATCTTTATAATGATTCTTTATATATGATATACCATCCAATTATATATTATTTTAATATCAAAAGAATGATATTGTGTCTTGTGCGTATGTATGGATTACCATCTCCACGAACGCGATGAGATTTATTTCCCATCATATCCATTCAAGACTATTTTTCATTTGATGATTAAATTTAATGTTTAAAGACATGATATCATTCTGGATATGAATAAGACACATCCCATCAATAACAAATATGACTCACCTAACATATAATAAAAAGGAAAATGAATCTTTTATCATGAGAAACGACGATAATACTAAGATAATATTAACAAAGCAATGTTAAAAGATCATATATGATATCATATTAATGTGTATGATTCTTTTATAATTTAATAACAATTATTTAACCATTATAAAAGATGATAACTTACCCTAGACCATGGAAATGTACAAGGTAAGGGTTAATTCTACAATCTCTTCATTATCTATAGTTGTATATACATAATTATCTACTGGGACCTCTTTATCATCAACATCCATATTTCTTAAAAATGTATTTCAAAACATTCTTACTATTTCATAGACTATGGGTTAAAGTCATTTATACCCTTATTTGACTTTTAAAAGATTTTTATAAAGGAATCATTCCATTGTTTTCCAAACAAGGTACTTTATGACCTTTTCGACAAAATTAAGGTAAGAATTTGTTTTTAACTTATACGGGTGTTGCAGCTATTTTCTGCCATTATAATATCTTAAAAGCTTCCATTACAAGATTATAAGAATATTTTCAAATATAAATGTTTTATTTTTATAATTACATGACTTTTAAATGATTTAAAAATAGAATGAGATATTTATCTTCAATGTTTTTGATTTAATCTATGTCAACATCCTTTGAGAGATTTTATGTCTGTTTGAAGTTGATTTATTATGATAAAAAACATCAATATTGTATTGAAGGTTTTGTGATATGTTTGAATATGGATGTGTTATTTCATACCATTCATGGTTAATGGATAATGTATTGAAAGTTCTTATTCCAGTTTCAATACGAATGTTTATGTTATGTTTAAACCTTTTCATAAGAGAAATGCACTGGACTTAGTTTGGGACTGGTGGAGCCCACTATAGCTCCTTGATTCCTCAGTAGGTCTCATGAGAAAAACTTGTGTCTTGGAACAAGGCTATGAAAAAATATGATTTGTAGTCTTGGAACAAGGCCTTAACTATGTGGTTATGAAAGTCTGGCATTATGCATTCCATCATTATGGAAGTTGCTATTGATATTTCATGTGACTATTGAACTAGTAGAATATCAATGTGAGTAAGTAAATGGAATTATTTTGATTCTAAATTTTCCATATTGTTATGAAGTTAATGTTTAAAAGTCTTTTGTCTTAGTCTTATACATTTTCTTAATGGTTTATGTTTATTTAATGATGTTTCTGCTATATTGTTATCCTTACTGAGTATCTGAGATCACCCCTTTCTATGTTTTATTTTTTTCCAGGATGCGAAGAAGTATATTATGAATGACCTACAGGGATATTCTATGGGATCTCAGTGTTGTCTATGGAAACAATATTGTTGTACTTTTCCATTTCATGATGTAAATAAAACCTTATGAATGTATCTAGCACTTCCATGGATACTAAACTAATCGATCTTTAGAGACATGATCTTTTGTGATCATGCCAATTTTTTGTAATAATGCACCAACACTTGGTAATGGGTGGTGGGGTGATACAATTGGTATCAAAGGATGTTTACTACAAACCGTGGAATGTAAATTTATATAATCTCTGATTACAGCACCATACCATGATATAGACTTTGAGAGATAGAATTGAAGAACATCCTATAATTTTGTTATTGTAGAGGTTTTGTGAGTTTTACAAGAAATACATCCATTTCTGGATACCAATAGGTATAGGTGGCTCTGGAACAGATTTACCTAGGGGTAAAACCCGAAAAAATCACTTTGAGCTAGACTCGAACGGGAAATGGTGCACGACAATGGGCCTTGCAGCACTCTTGGTTATGACCCTCCCGGGTGATATGCTTAAGATAATTATCACTTTATTTAAAAATCATTATGAAGTGTATATGAGTATATAATTCCTCAAAGAAAACCTTTTTTATGATCATGGATTATATCAATAAACATTTCAATTTATGTTAATTGTTTTACAAGTTTGGAATTATGTATTTCGATTCATAAACTAATCTAGTTTATGCAATTATTTAGAAATGGAACCTAGTGGAAGGAATAAAAACTATATCAATGCACGTACTACATGTAGGCATTCCCTCCTCCTCAAGATAATTATAGTGTAGCTGGTGATACAACTCGTGTTGATCAGCTAATCACCATACGGGGACAACTCACTCAGGTTATGAATAATAACCTTACCTGCATAGAGCACCGTGATCCACAACATAGAGGATCAATATTAGACCACTTCATGAGGCAACAACCACCAACATTTAATGGGTGGGGGTACAAATCCATTAGTATCTGAGCAATGGATAAATTCTGTAGAGAAAATATTCCATGCCTTGGGGAGTAGTGAATGGGAAAGGATTACGTGGCAGTTCACCACCTCATTGGATATGTTGATCAGTTGTGGTCATTGACTCAAAACACAAAGGAAGAAGATGAAGTATCAAAAATAGAATGATGGAAGTTTAAAGAAATTTTGTTAGAAAAATACTTTCCTCATGACCATCTAGCGGATATGGAAAGATAATTTTTGAGTCTGAGGCAAAAGGATGATGAGAATGTCGCAAAGTATGAAGCTAACATTACCTGGTTTGCACGTCATGATATAGATTATATATGTAAAACAACAAGTAAAATTGTTTTTTATGGGTTAAAACCATTTCTCCGTCGAGAATCAGTCTCACAATCCTTCTCGTTATATGAAGATATTGTCTCATGTGATATCAAGATAGAAAAATAATTTTCTATGTATTACGACTTTAAAGAAAAGTAATATAAGACCAGATCTGTTGAACACTCTGGAAATAGAAATATAGGGAAGAATTGAATGGTTGAATATCCATCCTGCAGTAAAGGTTGGAAGAAACACCCTGGTACATTCCAGTAGGATATGGGAGTCTATTACAAGTGTGGTGAAAAAGGACACCAAGATCATGATTTCAATGGGAAGAAAGAGGTTGTCACTATTGAATGCTACAATTGTAGAGAAAGGGGGAATTAATAAAATGAATGTCCTAAGAGCCAAGGGATCATACATCAGAAAAGGACAATTGATCAAGTCCAGGATTATGAAATCATTAATACTGAGGTTGATGCTTCGAAAGATAAGGTAACAGGTAATTTAATGGTTTCATTAAGTTTAGAAAATGGTTTATTTTATTCATGATCATGTCATTGTTTCATATCTTCCCAGTTTTCTATAAAATTTAGATATTTCCAATTTTATTTGAAAAGGGAGTTATCAGTCAGAAATCTTAACGGAAGTATCATTACAACAATTTTTTGTGAATCTATACCCATTAGGGCATCTAAATATTCTTTATCTGCTGATCTCATCATCATACCCATGATTGAATTTGATATAATCCTCATAATGGATTTTCTTTCAGACCATGATGAAAATATTTATTTCAAGAAGGAGGAGGTTACTATTTTTGATTACGATGATAATTAACACCTTATCTTTAGAGAAGAATCATCGCCACCTTATTCTTATCTAGATCCACCATCAGTAGCTCAACAAAATTCATTTGTTGGGGAGTAAGAGAATGATGTAACTGTGGGTGAGGAAAAGATTTTTCAAATAGAGTATGTACATATTGTGAAAGAATATGTTGATGTTTTTCCAGAATATTTACTTTGATATCCTCCAGAATGAGGAATTGAGTTTTCCATTGATTTCATTCTTGGATCAAGGACCATATTGAAGACTACTTATAGAACGACCACTGTGGAATTAGTGGAACTAAATAAAAAACTAGAATAAATGAGTAATAAGGGATTTATTCTCCCCTAGTGTTTCTCCATGGGGACCCATATCCTTTTTTGTTAAGAAGAAATATGGATCTATGTGGTTGTGCATTGACTACATGGCGATCAATGTTATAATAATACAGAACAGGTAACCCCTACCTCGCATTGATGATTTATTCGACCAACGTCATAGAGCTCAATACTTTTCATAGATTGACCTTCGATCTGGAAATAATCAGTTGTGTGTGAATAAGGAAAACATTCCAAAAACATCATTTCAAACTAGGTACGAGCATTACATGTTTACAGTAATGCCTTTCGGATTGACTAATGCACCCTTTTCCTTTATAGATCTAATGAATAGAGTTTTCAAGGAATGTCTTGATGACATTATAGTGGTATTTATTGATGATATATTTGTATACGCTAAAATCTATGTAGATCATGAAAATATCTTGCACGATATCATGACGACTCTCAGAAGATATGAAATATATTGGAATTTTATTAAGTGTGAATTCTGGCTTCATGAGATTTCCATTCTTGTGCATATTGTCTCTAAGGATAGAATCTATATTGATCCTTCTAAGATGAAGGCAATCTAAAAATGGTTAGCACCGATGATTATAACTGAGGTATGTAGTTTAATTGGGTTAGCATGTTATTATCGATGTTTCATACAAAATTTTTCCAAGTTGGCTAACCCATTAAAATTGCTCACATGAAAAGGGGTTAAATTTGTTTGGAAAAAAGGGTGTGACTAATATTTTGTAGAATTGAAGTGAATATTAGTAGATACTCCTATCTTGACTCTACCATTGGGGAATGATGGGTTTGTTATTTATAGTGATGCATCGAAGAAAAGACATTGTTATGTCCTTATGCAGAATAATATAGTTATTTCCTATGCATCACGATAGATAAAAATTCATGAGAAAGACTATCCTACTCATGATATGGAGTTAGCAGTTGTAGACTTTGCTTTGATGATTTAGAGATACTATCTCTATGGTGAAAATTTTGAGATTTATACTGATCACAAGAGTTTGAAGTATATTTTCTCATAGAAAGAACTCAACATGAGGAAATGGAGATGACTTGATCTATTCAAGGATTATGATTGCAAGATACACTACCTCCCAGGGAAGGAAAATAAGGTAGCATATGCTTTGAGCAGAAATGATCATGGAGTTCTGAACAATATAAGATTTGAAAAGGATCCAATATACATGGATCTAGTAAATATGGATATGGGAATAACCATGTGAGGTGAAACATCAAATCTTTTTCAAATGGTTTCCAAAATGTCATTATTATAAAGAATAAAAAGCTCTCAAAGTGATGATGAGGAATTTCAAAAGAAAAATAATGCTGTGAATAATGGGAGATTAAGTGACATCATATATGAAGGTGGAGTTTTGAAATTTGGGAAGAGATTTTGTGTTCCCGATATACCTGATCTAAAAAGAGAATTGTTGGATGATTTGCATAGCTCCAATTTATCTATAAACCATAGGAGCAGAAAAATGTATAGAGATTTGAAGGAACATTTTTGGTGGGACAAAATGAAGAGGGGTATTACTGATTTTTTGTCAAGATGAATGGTTTGTCAATAACTGAAAGCTGGAAGGTAATAGCCAGGAGTAGTCTTGAAACCACTTACCATAACTGAGTGGAAATGGGATAGTATTATGATGTATTTTGTTATGGGACTACCAAATACTCCTAGAAGGAACGATGTGATATGGTTCACTGTTGATTATCTTACCATGTCAGCACATTTTCTTTCTATAAGAGATGATTTACCACTTGAACGTATAGAAGGACAATATATTAATGAGGTTTTGACACTTCATGGAGTACCCCTATTGATTATTTCTTCTCGTGATCCCCATTTTACATCAATATTCTGGAAAATTCTTTAGAAAGCCGTAGATACTGAACTTCGTTTGAGAACTACCTACCACCCCCAAACCGATGGACAATCAGAACAGACTATTAAATCCTTAGAAGACATGTTGATATCATGGTCACATGACTTTCAAGTTATGTGGGATCAATATTTACCTCTGGAAGAATTTTCTTATAACAATATCTTCCATTCAAGTTTTCAGAAGGAACCATATGAAGCGTTATATGGAAAGAGATGTCACAAACGAACCTATTGGGATGATGTTGGTGAAAGAAAACTTGTAGGCCCAGAACTGGTGGATGAAATGATGGAAAAGTTGAAGGTAATCCAAAACCACATTAAAGAATCTCAAAGTATGCAGAAGAGCTATGCCGATAACTGAAGGATGGATTGGGAATTTCAGGTAGGAGATCATGTTTTCTTAAAGGTATCTCCATGGAAGGGTGTTATACGTTTCGATGGTAAGGTAAAATTGAGTCCCATGTACATTGGACCATTCGAAATTCTAGAATGAAATGGGGCTGTAACTTATCGGTTGGCAATCCTGCCAAGTCTCTCCAATGTCCACGATGTGTTCCACGTATCACTCTTGAGAAAATACATGCATGACCCAATGCATGTAATCACCTAAGAATAATTTGAACTGGAACCCGATCCATCTTATTTTGAAGAGCCTATCATGGTTCTCGATACAAGAGAACAAGTGCTGAGAAACTAGATGGCTCATCTGGTAAAAGCTCTATGCAAAAACCATAAGATGGAAGAGGCAATGTGGGAACCCAAGGAAAATATGACGAAGAACTAACCGAGTATTTTTATGCAGTGATACTCTAGAAATTTCAAGGATGAAATTGTTTGAAGGAGGTGAGAATGAAATCCCCCATGCTTCCACGGTATGCTTCTCTTCGAATAAAACAGTAGCGTGTGTTCTACGAAACATCGATTTCTAACACACCACAACCAAAAAAGCTAGTTGTTATGAAAATTAATACCCAATTTTTAAAATTTTATAAATTTTATCATTCAAAATGGACTTCATTTTTGTATTTATAATATCAAAATTATCTTAGGATGAATTTTTGGTATTTTTCTGAAAACATTCAATTTTTGATGAATAGTGAAAAACACTGTGTTATTGTTTAAAAAAGCATTTTTTAAATAATAATTTATTTTATGTAAATTTATTTTAGGTCAAAATAGATACATAATACCTATATATGTTCAATTTAATTCATTGGAGTTATTTTATAATAATTTTAGATATATAAAAATTTTATTGAACATTTCAGCGTCTTTTACCAACCTCCTAGGAGAATTTGAAAATTCACATAGAACTTAATTTTACTGCTACTGTGAGTATAATTTCAAATATCTGAGAGATACGGATGATATCTGTAAGAAATATTTAGTTCAATAAGATTAATTGTTTTGGTGAATAGTAACATTTTACTTTTATTTACGACAGTTAAAAGTTAATAGGGTATTTAATGGTAAAAATGATATTATTATTAATCTAGACCATGTCCTAATTCTATTGGATAAGTATAATTTTCAAAAATAAACCTTAGGAATAAAATTTCAACCTCTTTGTTCCAAATGTATTAGAGTAGGACACTTTGTATTATTTTATTTAAAGAAGTTTTAAAATCAATGTTTAATAACTGACACATTTTTAATATAGAGTTGCACATAATATTAATTAGACTATAAATATTCATTAGAAAGATAAAAATATTTCCTATATAATGGAAGTTTACTTATATTTTTTAGAAATTAAATAATTTAATTTATTTATGGCACAATGATGATGCAGTAACTTCTTAATTAATGAAATAATAAAATAATTTATATTATAAATATCCAAATAAATGTAATTTGAGACTTTTTATGATTTAAACTAATTTTCTAGGTTAATATTAAATATTAGGGTTGTTTAGATGAATTGTTTTCTAAGTAATAATGCTATAATGAATTTAACAGAAAAAATATCCAATAGTGTCAAAAATGACATAAAAGAGTTTTTAAAACAAATATTATATTATTAATTGATATTTTATTCCTAATAATATATGGTTTGTACAAAAGACTTATATAATTATAGGTGAATCATTAATGAACCACTTGGGGTTCTCTTGGAAGTATATAGTATGTTTATTAACCATATAAAATAATCAAACAAAGAAACATGGTGGATGTCAAACTATTTAACCGAGAGTTAAATCTAAAAGATATGGTTAATATAGTGATCCAAACCTTTATATAACCTTTTGGTTGAGTGGTTTTTGACCCACCTCACATTAAACATTAAATAATCTACTTTGTAGCCATTATAAACCGAAAATGATTTTATTATAAAATAATTTTTCTAGCTTATCATAAGGTTCCCCTAACCCCTCTTATAAAAGGGCACTCCCCCTTCTCTATAATTCACACCTTAAAAGATATATTTCTCAGTAAACCCCTTCCAAAATACCCTCCCAACTGTCCTAACATAATCCAAGAGTCCTTTAGTAATAAATCCAACCTATGGAGCCCTTCGGATCAAATTAAAAGGAATAACCTAAAGAAGAGGTAAATATTTCACCACCTCTTTCAAGTTCAATTCTTCTACCACTTCCCCTTTAATTATTGATTAAATTCTAAAATAATAACTCCAGTATCTTCTATATACTATGATGTTATTATTAATATGGTAAGCCTTTGAATTCCATGTCACCATACGTGCGGACGTACGACGTACCGTCTCCACGTCATGGTGTAATTCTTATTCAATAAATTATTATTTGGATGGGTATAATAATGATGTGTAATTGATGTAAATAACAAATATAACATTATAATGATTCGTTTTATATTATGTACCATCCAATTATATATTATTCTAATATAAAAATAATGATATTATCACTTGTGCGTACGTACAGATTACCGTCTCCACGAACGCGATGAGATTCGTTTCCCATCATATCCATTCAAGACTAATTTTAATTTTATGATTAAAAATAATGTTTAAAGACTTTATATCATTCTATGTATTTATAATATACATCCCATAAATAAAAAATATGACTCACATAACAAATATTATAATTGAAAACGAATATGTTAACACGCAAAACGGCGATATTACTAAGATATAATTGAAAAACCAATGTTAAAAGATCATATAAGATATTAAATTAATGCATATGATTATTATATGATTTATTAACAATTATTTCACCATTATACAGGAGGTTAACCTGCCCATGACAAAGGAAAATTAAAAGGTAAAGGTTAATTCTACAATCTCTTCATTATCTGATATTGTTTATATATAATTATCTATTAGGGCCTCTTTATCATCCACATCAATGTTTCTTAAAAATGGTATTTCAAAACATTATTACTATTTTATAGACTATGGGTTAAATTCATTCATATCATTTTTTGACTATTATATGATGTTTATAAAGGAATCTTTCATACATTTTCCAAACAAGTTACTTTATGACCTATTTTGAGAAGTTAAGGTAAGAATGTTTTTTTATCTTATACGGTGGGTGTGGAAATTTTCATCCACTATATCATTGTTGAAGCTTACCTTACAATATTATTTGAATATTTTCAAATATAAATGTTTTCTTTTATAATTATGTGACTTTTAAATGATTTCAAAATAGAATGTCATATTTCTCTAAAAGGTATTTTTTAAATCTTTGTCAACATCCTTTTACGGATTTTACCTTTGTTTGATGTTGATTTATTATGATACAAAACATCCATATTATTTTGATGGTTTTGTGATATGTTTGAATGTGGATGTTTTATTTCATACCATTCATGGTTTATGGATAATGTATTGACATTTCTGATGCTAGTTTCAATAACAATGTTAATGTTATGTTTAAACCTTTTCATATGAGGAATGCATTGGACTTACTATGCTATGTGTGGAGCCCCATAAAGCTTCTCGATGCATCGGTAGGTCTCATGAGATAAACTAGTATTTTGGAACAAGGCCTTGACAAAATCTTATTTGTAGTCTTGGCACAAGGACTTGACTATGTGGTTATGAAAATCTGGCATTATGCATTCCATCATTATAAAAGTGGATATTGATATTGCATGTGATTATTCAACAAGTAGAATATCAATGTGGGTAAGTAAATGGAATTATTTTGATTTTATATTTTCCATATTATGCTGAAATTCAAGTTTAAAAGGATTTTTTTGTCTTATAAATTGCCTTAAATTTTTATGCTTATTTATGGAAGTTTTTGCTATATTTTTATCCTTATAGTACAACTGATCTCACCCCTTTCTATGTTTTATTTTTTCTATGATGCTAAGAAGTATATTATGACTGACCTGCAGGGATAGTCTATGGGATCTCAGTGTTGTCTATGGAAACAATGTTTTTGTAGTTTTCCATTTCATGATGTGAAGTAAAACTTATGATGTATCTTTCACTTCCAAGGCTACTAAACAAATCAATCATTCAATAATTGATCTTTTGTGATCATGCCAATGTTATGTAATATTTCACCGACACTTGGTAACTGGGGTCAGGGAATTACTAAAATGAAAAATGACGTTATCAATTTGTTTGGGTTTAGTACTACACCAACCTGTAAGAATCTGTTAAATGTTTTTTAATTTAGTGCTACAATAAAAAGAATTATTTCAATGTTTCATGGAAGACCCAGAATGTTTAATAATGTTAACATAATTAGGATTAGAATACCAAGTGTTTTCAAATATAATGGGAAGAACAAGATTTTAGTGTTTGATAGAGAGATTGACCATGATAGGATGGTGGTTATAATTAATTTTAGGATGGGTTATTCTAGAAATGGTGTTCCACTTATCCAGAGCTATATCATTTGTAATATATCATTCTAATTTTCTAGTCACCACCGTAATATAGTTTCTTTTGTACCATGTATACTTGGCACCGGTAATATTAATTTCAACAATGTTGTTATCCTCATTAGAATATTTAAACTCCCTTGAAGATATAGTTCTGTGAGTTGGTCCCATTTTAATACTTAGGGAATGGATAGAATATAATTCACCAACCACAAACAAAGGGTCATGAAAAATATTGCCTAAGTATGAAAGGTCATTCCAATGTTGTCTCCTATCATGGTATCTATTTATTGCATATATAAAAACAATAAATATGTTATTGGTAAATAGTAAAATCACAAGTGAACTAATGCTTCGATGTATGGGGAATATTAACATTCTAGAGAGTATAGTGAGTAAATATCCAAATGTATTCAATAGAAGAACAGTGTTTACATGCACCTAAGAAGTTATAACCAAACTGACATAGATGATCAAAATGAGAGGATAAACAGATATTAGGATCAAAAATTTCCAAAACATTAGAATGATTTGTATTAATATGTATTTTTAAAATAATAAGAGTGTTAGAGTTCTCAATGCCTAGAAAATTCCAAAACAAAATATTCATTAGAACCTATTTCTTGGGTTAGAACCCCTTTCTCTTATTCCCGGAACCCTTCCTCCGGGAAGATCTTCTATGGGATTTTGTCGAGCTTTAATGGGACTTCATTATCAGAATACTCCTAGTATCAATAGGAGAAATGTTACTACAATTTTTATTTTCCTCAGCCTTTAATGAATCCAATAATATAGGATTTATGGGAGAATTCAATTGTCTGTTATTTAAAACAGTCAAGTTTCACTCAACCTAAACTGTAGGAAAGTCCTTTCAAGGTAGATAAGTGACTTATATTGAAGTACATTGGGTGAATACACTACAATCAATGATATGTGTGTCAATATATACACCAAAAAATGAAATAATGGGGACGCACTTGACCTTGGAAGAAGTAGGAATATTTCCCTATTCAGTAATATACAACAGGTTGAATATCCAAAACAGTAGCATTAATAGTGCTATAATTCTTTAAATTCAATAAATAATTGGTGATTTGGACCTGAGAAATTCTAAGATCCCCTCTTACATTAGATATGTGAAGTGGGAGACTAGCATAATGGTCACCCAAATCACTATCAGAGAGAACAGATAGGGTGGTTTTTTTCTTATGGTCTGAAAGTGTGTCTGGGGATTCAAGGGACTACATTGTAGAGTTTTTAGCCTTCATGTGTGACTCAGTCAACACAGGTTCTGGCTCAAGTTGAGACTATTTAATGATCTCTATAATAACATATTCCAATTCCTCAACAAAATAGTGACTTTCAGCTTCATTATCATCCTCTTCAACTAATTATACCCAATATTTCCCCACATTATCACTATCGAGATTCAAAGTCTTTTACCTTTTCACCCACTTTTTAGTTTTCATTCTTGAGGGATTTGGGTTATCAAGGTAATGACCTTTTTCTTTCTTTTGTTTTATGATTTCAGTCTGTTCAGAGTCAATTGGTTGGGTGACTTGTTTCTTCCCCACTCTATAGTCCAAATAAAACCCCCTATGATCTTAAAAAGATTGCAAAATGGGGAATTATTATCATATTCAATTATAACTTCTGTTTTATATTCATTCTCATTGAAGGTGATACTCCTCGGGAGCTTAGATTCTAAATTCACTTCTATCATAGCTCTAGCAAAGAGGCCTAGATCACCATTCAATGTTCTCTGATCAATCTTAAGTGGTGTGACTATGCAAGATGCTTTGTCATTTAAAATATTCAATTTCCAAAAGTACCAATTTAACCACGAAATTTATCCCATATATGGGCAATAGTGTTCCTATGTGTGTGCTAATTGAAATTATAATCCCAATCAAAAATACAATGTAGACCAGGTTTGAGTTGAGTATTTCCTATCTCTTAGACTTGATCTAATTCATCCTGGGAGGTCATCAGTATATGAAAATATCCCTTCCCTATATGTATGATCTTCGTGTCCAAAAAACACCAACAATGAGCAATGTGGTGTTCAAGATCAGATTAAGACCAAATATTACCACCTTTTTTGTAAGAAATGTATCCCATTACTAAGAACTTGCACATTTGGGCTCATTTTTGAAGCGCTCCAGATACCATGACTCACCCTATCAAGCATGAGTAGGATTACTTTGATTGTAGCATTTATCGATCGTAACATGAGTTGGATTAGCTTCCTCAGGGGGGTTTTCCTCCTTCGTTTCTAGAGGATTAGGATAACAAAATGCTCCCATTCAGGGTCGAAGAATTCCATGACTCACCCAATCTAGAAATAAGATGAACGACCTTCACTAAAAATGAGTGACTTAGGGTTGTAAATCCAAGATTTTGTCAAGTAACTTAAAGAGATTCCACACATTTTTTCTAAACTAGGGACTCTGTTCGAGATACTCTGGGTGGATGGGTTTGTTATAAAGGAATGAGTCTCACTAGAACCTAAACCTATACAATGAGGTTTTGTTTTTAGTGCTGAATTTAGAACTTGTTCCACATAGTTACTTGCAGGTTCATGCCTTGAGGGGTGCCTAGAATATTTTTTACACCATGAACCCTAATGGTCACATTTTAATGGGCATGCTATACAATTTTATAACTAAGTTAAATATTATGTTTTATAATTTTAAAATGAAACCATTTTTATTATTTCATCATATTTTTTATGTAAAAAGAGGGGGAGGATGATATCCTATCCTGATCATCTCCTCCCTTTGAATGTACTAGATTAATGGAGATTAAAGGTAGTTTTCCTCGACATTTATGTTATTATTTTCTTCTACATTATTGGTTATTCTCCTCCTTTTTATTTACTGAAATTTATGTTGTTAAGAAATCTTTGTAATGAAAATTCTATAATATATGGTGTATTTATATTGATATAATAGGGCACTAGTGTGGTTCATAAAGAGAAGGTTAATTTAAATTTTTGCATGGTTTAACTGATTTAAGAAGCCTCCCTAAATTATTATTTTTCAAAAAATTTATAATTTATTTTATTGATGAATAGATATCATGTGATAGGTTTTATGTTGTTCGTGTTCTTGATAGTTTTTCAAGAGTGATCCACATCATGTTTCTTGAGGTTTCAATTCGGTTACATTACCTCATGATTTATTTCATGATTATCTTTTAATAAAAGATCTTTGAAATTACTTCTTATTATTAATTATGTTGATTTGAAAGTAAATTTAAATGATCTCTAATGGAAATAAGGCCTATTATAGTTAGATGATGGAAAATGGATCTAGATTGATCTTGTTCGATATTGGTGTTTCTTAATTTTCATAAAGTAAATAACAATTGTTTAAGGTTTCTTATCCATAAAAATTTTCCTAATGGTTTCACATTATTTTATATGGTATGTGATGTTAATTTTTTTCACTTTTTTGGGATCGACGCTGAATTGAAAATGAATTGGTCCTTTGATATCACATGAGTTAAAATGTTGTTTCTTAGGGAACAATGGTCCCTTTGACAGTATAATTATTTCCCCAATCACCAATAGCCTTATTCATCATTATAAATACGTTCCATGTAAAATATAGACAATGTAGGGGTATTAGTTTAATGATTGAAGATTATTATTCCTTTTAATAGATTCCTTATTCCCCTTTTATTGGATTATGTGATGAGTATAGATGTCTAAATTTGTGTGGCTAATGTAGATCCTTGTGTTCTACCTTATAACATTTGACTATAAAATTAGGAAATGGGTTGATTTTTCATCCTATATAGGTGTATATGATTTAATAAGAGTATATTGGTGATTATTATTATTTTTTATTTGGGTATATAATCCAATTCTTCTAGACTAAGGCTGAGACAAATTTTATTTCCCCCTTCTTGTGAATTATACATCCTGGTATAGAAGTCTATTAAAAAATCATTGTGATAATGTTGTTATGTATTGAAGAATTTTATTTCTTTAAATTATGGGACTGAATCTATATTTTTTTAATGATATTATAAACCCACTCTACGTGTCCAATCCACAATTTGACCTAAGGGACCATAGTAGGTGCCCTAGTTTTAAATTGACCCATAAGAGAATTTGATAAAATTTGATAATAAGGTTATATCCAAGGATGTGTATTGATATGGGAATAGGTTTTGTGGATGTAATTGAAAATGTTTTGATTTATCTCATGTTTGGGATAGATTCTAAACCATATAAATATTATATTTATGGATATAATAGTCAGATACTTATCCATCTGATGATTATGATATATGGTGGTATCTAGGTGGGATGGTTATCCCCACGACTATTACGATATTGGAGACTATTTTAGGGAGGAAATTTGTTACCCTTAGGTTGTTATGGTTATGAGATGTTTCTGTGGAGGGGTGTCATTCAACCAAGGTAATGATATATGAGATTTTGTTCTTGGATTATCCTATGGTGTGTGCGTGTGTCTATATACGATATAGTTCTAATAAGGGTAATTATTCCCCCTGGTTTTTTTTGTGTGTGAAAGAGAAATAGATGGTTTTAGTGTGGGGTTTCATTACACCATAGGTGTGGATATTCAATAGATGGTTCCTAGGATGGATATTAATCCCCATAGGTGTTTGTGTGTGTGATGCTTCTTATGTGGGGAATTTTTCCTCCATAAGTGGCGATAATATGGAGATGGTTTTTGGGAGGGTGATTATTCTTAGTGGGTATATATATATAAATGTTTTGGTATTTTGGAAGGATAATAATCCACATATAGGTGGTGATATATTTTAGATGGTTTTGGAGTGGGTTTTTTCACCCTATGTATTTTTATCTATAAGATGGTTCCAAAGTGGGGCACTCTTCCCATTGTGCATTTTTTGTATCAGATTCAAATCGATTTGGAACTGGACAAAGCCGGTATGGTCAATCATGGGTGTCATTATATAACTCATGGATCAATATGGGTTTATTTATTTGGGATTTGAATTATTTATTATGGAATATCTATAGACAATTTTTTATCTAAAAATATCAAGGACACCATTATTGGTGGATTATTAACTTGTACTCACACAAAAATAGTGAATACCTGACACTTTGGTATCTAATAAAATATCATGATTTTATGAATAGGTTGGGAAAAGGTCCATTATTAGATAGTTGTACTGGATAGCTTATACTAAGTCAGGTTATGGGACCGGTTCAAGACTCAGGAACATTTCAGGGTTTCATCTTAATCACTTTTAGTCTAAGTTGTATAATATCTTCCCATGATAGATATTTCTACTGTTTTCATTTTATGTATGAAATTTTCTATTATTCATTTTATTATAACATGTGATGTGTTTTATTCTATGGCTATATTGGATGTCTTTATTACACTTTTTTAGATTAAGTATTGGGATAAATGATTTTATAATATTTCTTAAATTATTATTCTACTATGATATGAATATATATTCCCCCCCATAATATTACCTTAGACCCTCGCTACTAGTCAACATCCTATGGTATATGGGGAGGTGAGCCTATGATATCATGGCTCACTAATCTAGTTACAATAGAATGAGTCAGGTCAGGTAGTTATTTAATCCCATTATAACTACCTTTCACTTTGATCACATCATTGGGGGGTCATCATGTTCCACCATTACCTCCATGTATGGATGAGATAAAATGTATAATGGGTAATACACCTAATTCAATTGATCATTTGGTAATAAAAAGGGATGTATTCATTGAATAAGGACAAATAATCATGTGAAATTATCAATAATACCAAACTTAAATGAATATAAAGATAATATATAGTAAGTATAGGTTACGTGTATAATATTGATGAGGGGGAAAATTAACTTGGAACTCATAGTTACAATAATAATTGAATTGGTGAGGTCACAAAAGACCTTGTATGAAGGAGAAATATATATAAAAACCATCCATTAGAATAAAATATTGACCGAAAAATTAAAAGTAAGAAAATAAAAGGAATATACTATTTTATGGGGAAACTCTAGAAGATGTATAGAGATATTAGAGTTAAACTAAGTAATATTGGTTCAACACTAATGAAATCAAATTTATCCTGATAATTAGGAATCAAAAAACATGGAACCTATGATACAAAAATGGTAGAAACCTAAAGTGGGCAACAACTTGAGAGAACCGATATCATTGTAAAATATAATATAGATAATAACCCTTTCAATAAGGTATCAACAGTAATACCTACCATAAAACTATGATATTAATAATTAATAAAATTCCCACCATTAATGTTTCATTGAATAGGAGAAACATCAAGCTTCAAAGTGGAATATTTTTAAATGAAAGTATATAAATGGAATGGTAGAACGATATGGAAATTAAATATTGGTCTGTTCGAGGAAATAAAATATAGATGAATAATACATTGGGGAACTAATGGGAGACCAAAAACATATGTAAGAAATCAAATTCAAAGGTATTTAGGTATATAACATATTTCATGCCAAGATTCATAAGTTATAAAACACATTATACAACTACATTGTGAAAAAATGTATACTGTAAGGTTGGATATGACAGAGATTTAATATAATAAATTGTGAAATTAGAATAATATGTCCTAACTATGTTTTCATAAAAAAATTTATGGGAATTCTCTGTGTCCATTCATCATCCTCCTAAGAGTGAATCACTATCGAGAGTGAAAATCCCATGAAATCACCTCCTATTTAGAATATTATAAAATTATTTGTTAGATGGATATATAAAAAAGATAAATGTTATTTTGATGTTTCATTTTATGATTTTAGGAAACTTATTAAGTTTTTTATTCTTCCCATAAAATATCACTCAAAAAAGAAAGGTTTGGTTTATAATGAATTTTATAAAACTTATTCTCTTTTTTATCTTTTTGGATTTCTACATGAATTTGTACTTATTTCATATATTATCCATCACTTTCATTCTCCACACATGAATTTTCTTTTGTTTTTTATTTCCTCAATTCATCTCTATGTTTATATTTTTCTTCCATAAATCCTGACCTTTTATTCCTCTAATAGTTTATTATTTGTATTAACAATAAAATTTATAGAAATTTATCTATAAGTGGATTTGAAAATTATAAAATGTTCATTATTATACTTTAAATAGTTCTTTATTTTTATTTGAATTATAATTTTGTTATTTTAGATGCCTAGACTGTAAATTTAATCAATAAAAATTAAAATTATGCTTTAACACATTTTTATTTTTGTTGAATCTACTATAATTCCATAAAATTAGACCATGGAGGCTGATAACTAAGAAAAAACTAGTCATCAACCATATTTTTATAGTTAATTCCTTAGTAATCCTTTATTTCTAAAGACATATTGGCCTCCTGTATATTTATTTAATCCAAAAAATTGTTTTTTAATGTAAAAATCATTAAATGTATGAAATCTTGATCTAGGTAATTAATGACATCTTGTGTCTTCCCTCGATCAATAGATGTGTTTGAAAATTGGTACGGTTAAATATAAGTCACTAGGAAATGATTTAGATCAATTTTTTTTAAATGATCATATAAGCTTCCACTAAAATCCCAAAATCAATAATTTATCTATTAAATATGTCGCCTATACCATTAACGAATAACACATAATATTATAATTGGAATCTTATAACCACAGTTTGAAAATATAATTTAAATATATCCATAGGGAATAATTGTGACTTCCATGAAAATGAATGTAAGTTAAAATAGATATTTATTACATGTAAATTCAACAAATAAATATTTTTTCAATCATCGGAAAACAATTCATACTTATATAAATTTCAAGAATAATGAATAATCCCACTACATAACAATAACTAACAACTCAATAATTAAATACTAAAATAAATATATGAATGATTGGATCAATAAATACAAATATTTATTTAATTTAAACGGAAAGCCAAAAATAATTAGCTATGTGATTCAAAATTGTAAATCATGATCACAAAATATTAAACAGGTAATGTAAATAAAGGTAAAAAATAAATGGATAAAGACTTATATTAAAGTCACAAGTATAATTTATAGTTATTTATATGTTACTAAGATTTTATGGGAAAATATTTGGGTAATTAAAGAATAATCTATTTCGAAATTGTGGGTTCCCAATGGGAGGTTATTTCCATTTATGGGGTTTATTAAAAGATTTTATGGTTTAATAATGGGATTTTAGATGTTTTAGAATGATTTTTGAGGTTTCATAAGAGTTTAGATGACACATGTGGTTTGATTGTATTTTTAAGAGGAAATGAAATGGGGGATTATGCTAATGGAATAATAAGAAGACTGATTGTAGTCCACTAAAACTCCAGTGGGGGACCACCATAGCTCAAATTATAACCTCAGTTAATTTTTTAATAATATAATAATTAAGG
Source organism: Viscum album (assembly GCA_963277665.1). Classification (NCBI taxonomy): domain Eukaryota; kingdom Viridiplantae; phylum Streptophyta; class Magnoliopsida; order Santalales; family Viscaceae; genus Viscum; species Viscum album. The sequence goes on from OY728138.1 coordinate 1,146,471,196, forward strand.
TAGAATATCTTTCCCTCGTCCTTATACCCTAATCCTTAGACCATTTTCCTCTCATTTTCTCTCATCCAAATTTTCCACTTGGTATCCCCTCTTAGTTTCTTTAAGCTTTATTTTTCCCTATACATAAAAGAACATCAATTTGAATATATCTATTTAAGAAAAGGGATCCTTAATTTATTTTTTATATTAACATATATACTTATATTGATATTAATCTTATTCTTCTAAAGTGAGTGGGCTTATTTATTTTTTATTTCACTAAATTCAAGGTAAAATGTATTCAAATTCTAGGGTTTCTTCTTTTTTAGGTTAGATGAGAAGTATTTTGGGGATTCCAAACCTATTTATTATTATTTTTATAAAGATCGTATTCATAATTATTTTTTTAAGGTTTATATATTTAAGGCTTTAATTTTTTACTCTTTAGGTCAATTTTGTTTTGCGGTTTATTTTCTTATGTTTTTTAGTTTTAATAGAAATATTCATAATTTTACTTAAGGGCTTCATGAATCTAGTTCATTTAAATTATATAATTATAATAGGTAGGTGGTAGAATATTGTATAATGAAATTTAAGGTCTACTCAGAGATTTTTTTTTTGGAAAATCATTCAAATTTTTATGGTTCTAGGTATTACCTATTTATGTATATTTATAAGATATACTTAAAACTTTATTTAAAATTATTTTAAAAAAATTATAATAAATAATGATTAACTATTTTTATAATTATAAATGAATTTTTTCGATAAATATTTTCATAAAAAAATAAATACTTTATAAATATATTTTTATGTGAATTCATGTACAAGATAAATTCACGCTTGTTTTCTTAAAACTATTATTATCAAACCTTACAAGAGTTAAGAGTAACCCTTGGAATTTATTAAGGCTTTCTGTATATGCATTAAAAATATCTATTGTAATTCAAAACTTTTTGGAAATTTTTTTATATGAAATAATTTTTTTTAGTTTTTTTATAGATTATTTATGAGTGTTGTACACAAATAATTACAGTTTTCCAATTTATATATAATATATTAGTGTAAGGAAAATTATCCAAAGAAGTGTGAATGACATATCATATTTCATATTTTTATATAATTAGTGTGGGTACACAATAATTCAGAACATCCAATTTATGATATGGGATTTCTTTTATAAAATATATATGGTGATTCAATAAGCTCTATAAGAACAATCATATCATCTGTAAGAAAAAATATGATTTTCTAAGCTATATGCAACATCCTGTGTTTGATATGAAACATCTTATAGTTGGTAAATTATATCATGTACAATTATAATTGATAAATTAATGGAAATATGGTGTGATGCATTTTATTTAATGTTTTGTTAAATAGAATACAAAATTTTAATATAATAATACTGAATATTAAATAGAGCATAAAGAGGATTGATTTCTGGATACATAGGAGTAACCTATAGTTTTAATTGATATTTAATATCTCATTTAAGTTGAAGTAATATAAATATATTTAGAAAATATATTATTTTTTTAACAAAAAATATTCATATTTATAGAGGTTAATTATAGGAGTTTGAAGTTTGAAAATGATGTGTTGGTCTTTAATTAATAGGTATCATGTTTCTTGTGATTAATTCATGGTTAAATTGTTTTCTATTCATGAAAATAGATTTATGGTGGCATAATTTGTAGTGTTATGTATGTAATGAAACATACATGTAATAGAAGTTATGAGTATTTTTGGGAAATTAGTTTTGAAATATTAAAATAAAAAAAAAGATTATAGCATTGAGAGAAATCCTATATAATCAATTATTGATTGAAGATCAAGGATATTAACTTTTGTGATCTTCTGTGAGATTAGAAATTCATAAAGGATCTTTCCAATGATTTTCCATGAATTTCGATAATTGTTTTATTGAATAATTTAAATTATTTTTATATATTTAAAATGGGAAAGATGAGGTAATTTTTTTTGAAAATGAATTAAGAAATATTTTGTGATACTAATTTAAAATATATGGGAATGTAACTGTAATTTTAAGACTAATGAGATGTTTATTTATCTATATATTTTAGAATTAATGTTATTGAAAAGGAGGAAGCCCGAATTCATACTAAATATTCTAAAAGATAAATTAATATTTTATGTCAATGTTAAATTATCCTATAGATTATTAGTGATCATCTTATTTATAATTTGAATTAATTTTTTAAACATAAGGTATCAAGTATAAAGATCCATTGGGAGATGATGTGTTGGGAAACACTTAGGGATTATTGATATTAACATCTATAATTGACTTCTATAATTTTAATTATAATATCAAATTCATGATCAATATATGTCTCTAAAACAAAGTAGAAATAATAAGGATTTATTAACAAAACTATGGAGTGAAACTTTGGAAAATTCCATTTGATTTGTGTTCTATATTTAATTTATGCACATATATGAGTAGTAGTTATTGATTGAGTGGGTCTTGATTCTATTCAGTTTTATGGGTTTATTTTATAAATTAAATTGTAATATGGTGACATGGATTCAACCCCCCCCTCCTTTAATTATCATATCATCGATCACATGCGATCTTAAATAGGTATTAGAAAAAAATAATGTCCCTTATATTTGGACTTATCTTCATTTAAATATTGGATGGAAAATCTATATTCTATAAATATTGGTGTCATTCCCACATTTTATGGAAATAATTATCTTGGATGTTTGAATAAGATGTTTCTTTAACTTTTTTCTATTGACCATGAGGTTTTTATTGTAGCCTTTGTTGATCTTACACTAGGTGAGAGATATAATCCCATTTAATATGCTAATAAGAGTAATTTAGAGGTTTATTCTATGGGAATTAATTTAATTCTGATTCCTTTATATAATAAAGTGTCTAATAAGTAATATAAAATAAATAATAAAAATAAATATGGGAAATAATAAAATATATTTAAAGGATATTTCTATGTGAGTGAATCTAATATAAAGAAATGTTGAGAAAAATTTCATTTTTAGAAGATGGATGATGATTAAACCATTGATGAAGAAAATATAAGGGATAATGAAATAGTCAATAAAATATAAGGTTTTGAAGACACATTAAAATATTTTACCATTAAATAGAGATTACTATGAAATCCCTATGAAAAGATTCATGTAATTATTTCTACTATCAAAAATACTGATGACTTGTCTCTTGATAAACTACAAAATATTCATGTTTTTTTTGAAATGATAAAGGAAAATATTTTCAAGTAGAATATTAAATATTATTATTAAATTTCATTTAAATATATTCCGAATCCAAATCCAAAGGATATTTATAATGAATCATTCATATAATCGTAATATGATGATGAAATGGATGAATATTATGAATTAATCATGTCACGTATCTCAAAGAACCATATGAAATGAAGAAAAAAATTCTCTATGAAAATTAAGACAAAAAATATTTAAATGTGGTGTAATTGGAAACATTAAAAGTTATTTAAAAAAGAATTATGGTTAGTTTTAAGAGAAAGAATATAGTTTTCATCAAAATAAATGGATCAAGATCTATAATGAAATCATAAATTCTATTTAAATAATGAAAAAATTAAATAGAATAAATAAAATAAACATATAAAATAAATAACAATATGGTCACTTCACCACAATTAGTCAATATAAGGAACATACAACTTAAAGGTTTAGAAATTTTATGACATGTGTTGAAAAACATGAATAACCCTCAATCAATTATAATGAAGGTAAAGAGTATTACTATAACATAATCTGAAAAGATAATCATAAGTATTGTATTAAAAAACCAAACATAAAAATAAAATATGGCTATTAGAGAAAGTGGTTGAAATGAAAAATGAAAGTGATGTTTATTTACTCAATAATTAATTTTATTACATTGATGAACAAAAACCACTAAAGTTAATAAGAGTAGAAAAATATATAAAAATAATTTTTTATAATAAAAAACAACTAAAAAGTCCATTAAACAAAATATATAATTATCAATGTGACTTGATGATGAAAACACAATGAATAAATTTTAATAATACTAAAATAATTAACAAAAAAGAAAATCTAAATCATCATAATACTCTAGCCCAAAAATTGGAGAAATATTTTCCAATAAAACAAAAAAATGTTAAATGTTTATTTAATAAAAATATAGTTCTTAAGTTAAAATATGGAAATATAAAGTGATAAGAAAAATTATGAGAAATAATAGTGTATATCAATGGGAGTTAATAATGTAGTGATAATACATATTCCCCTAAAATAATATCAAAATACAATCAAACATCCACCATATGTTTTCAGATTGTCTTTTAATTATATCGAAATGTGATATTTTAAAGACTGTTGTTGGTGATGTGGAATTTATGGAAAAAATATTATATTTCATTGTAACAAATAATTTCCTTAGTCAAATAACATGTGAATTTTGTGGGATAAATTCTCAGAATATGTGAAGCAATACTGGGAATAAGAAAGTTGTAAAAAAAATACAGCAATTCTATCCCCACATAAAATATTTCATTATATGGAATAAATTTATTGAATATGTGGCCAAAATATTCATTTTGAAAATAAATTAATAACTATAATTACATGTAAAAAAATAAAAGAAACTATAAATAAATATTTTTATATAAAAGGGGAGACTAAGATATCACTTCCTATAGAGGTGGATCTAAAAGTTATTAAGAGGATAAATCCATGGATTCTTGATAGTGGTTATTAATCTCATATGATATGAGAAATTAATATCTTAAAAAATATATAAAATCATTATTTATGTTTATTAATGTTTAGAAATGAAATCTCACTAAATACCGTAGGAGTTATACATCTTATATTAAAACCCAATAATTAAAATTCATGGACATTCTTTTTTAGGATTGGAACAAAAAAAATAGATTGTTCTCAAAATGTTTGAGAATTTAAATGTAATGGATTCCAGTTATATGAGTTAAAAAGGTGAGAGTATTCTTTGGTATATAATATAGACCTATGATAACTAAATAAAAATTAATAAGCTATCAAAATATGTATAACATATCTTTTTTTTCAATTAAATATTTTAATTATATCTAGTAAAATGTTCAGAGTGATGTGTTGAGACAGTGCATGCTTTTGAGGCCCGGTGAGCCCAGAATTGATATTTAAAAAATATTAAATACATTAAAATCTAACAGATATAGTTTTCATAAAAAAAATATTTAATTTAAAATGTTTTTTTGGATCATAAATATGGTACTCTATTGAGTTCATAATATGGGTTTTAACCTAGGCATTACATAATTTTTTTTCGTTTGGTATTTGTGGAAAAATTTGTCACATGTCAAAATAATAAATAAATTAACAAACTATTTTATTTTATTTTTTTTGATGAAGACACCTATAAACCCTCTATAAATATTTTTTTATAAAAATCAAAGGGTTAAAAAAATAACCTTGAGATTTTGAGAGAATCCATTATAGGAGGGCGTTGTAAATGATCGTGGATCGAGACTGTGATCAAGTATTATTTCACCAATAGAGGTTATGGATCTCTCCAACAACATTGATGTGAAACAATTACTCATCAATGATCAGTCAACCTAGTGTATGACATTTTATTTATATGTATTCATCATATTTTTTTTCTCATTTCTATCATGGATAATATAAACGAACAAGAACTGATTCACACATAAATGGTTGATTTGTTGTTGATTTATTTGATTATTTCATGGTATTACTTCACTGTTCTAATGGAAATTATTGTATCCCAAAATGAATGTAGTAGAGGTTTTCAACTCATTTCTTGTGCTTTTCTGCCTTGTTTCTTTAACTTTTCATCACGGGCAATTTCTATGGCCCGTTATATGAAGAATTACCAGTATCAAATTATTGTGTGATTTTTCTTTAGAGAAACAAATCAATAAAATAGGTGAGTTATTTGATAATGTATTTTATTGAGTTGCGAAACTGATAAAGGATGATTAGAGGTGGATTGGGTCATTTCGGAAATTCTTGTTCTTCCTGGTATGATGCATGATGATGGTGTGAGGTGTTGGCGGTTGATTCTGAGTATATCAGAGGTTGGATTCCAATAACCGGTGATAGCGAGGGAATGTCAACCAAGATCCATGTTTTCTAACTGGGATCACAGTTGAATAAAATCCCAAAGAAATGGGAAAATATGCATGGATGAACCAAGGATTATGTAAAATTACAAAGTAAACAGAGTATAAGCTAGAGAAACACGTTGTGTGAGATCCCTAGTGGTGGGGCTAGGGTTTCCACAGAAAACAAAATATCATATTTTAGTAACATGGGTCACATGACATGTGACCTGAATTTAGAATCTTAGTTTTTACTTCAAGATTACATGGTCATTGACATGTACAAGTACATGTACATGGAAAGAAACAAAAACATAACTATAATTACATGAACATGGCCAAGTGTAATTGGGTATGGCCTGAAAACACAGGTAGAGTATCGACAGACCATTACACATTGTGTACTGAGAGATGAAATATTATGTTTTTAGAAATTTATATGCCAAGTGAGATGGTGAGACACTCAAAGAACAGGGGTTTCAGAGGCATGTTGTGCACCCCCCCAATACACATCATGAACTTCCTTTGAGATGTCTTGGATACCTTTGTGTCCTCTATTTATACCATGTTTAGTTGAGTGTGACACCTTGGTCTTTTCCCATGATGGTGTATTATAAAATTACGTCCATAGAATAGGATTATTATCCCATAAAATTGATTAGTTTCAGATAGATTTTGGTGTATCCCCTTGGGATACCTGGGAGATCTTCTACCATTCCTAGGTGTGGTTCATGGTATCATTATGAAAGTAATGCATAGGTCATCGATTACCTATCTAGAACTTTGATCCAGTGGTGTTTTTTGGGTCACTTAATGGCATGAGTGTGATCTTCTACCTCGATTAAAAGATTAGCAGAGATCCAATGAGTAATTCGTGAAAAGGAAAAATGATCACATCCCCTCAAATTATTTTTAGTGAAAAAATGGATTGTGGAGTAGGTTCTCCTAAAACTAGTGTTACCATGAATCATTGAAAAGTTTTATGTGGTTAGAAGTCTTGGTTAAGACCTTTTGATACTAGTTTTCTTTTATGTGCATATCAGAGTTATTGTATTATATTTATGAGCTAACAACTCTTTATGCTTTATGATTGTTGATTTTAGGGTATCCTACTAGGTATAATTATACTCACACATTTTTGGAATCTACTGGAATGTGTCGTGTCTTTTGAAAAAATAGATCATTTTCTAGTGTCCTTGGAGGACCAAGACTAGGTAGAGAATAGTGAACTACAGAAAATGCGGTTTTTATGGGAATTTCATTTGATATTATTCCACTCTTTTTGAGCGGGTTAAACTCATTTTTTAGTTTTGTTAGCTTGTATTTGTATCCTTTATCGATTTCAGTACTTTTTTATATTCTAATTTTGTGATATATATAATTCATTTATTGGTATCATTTGTGTTGAATTACATTTCATCGTTATATGTTTTTCAAGATGTGTTTGTACATATATCTATATTAGTTTATTGTCTCCCATATGTGGGATATGCCTACTCGGCACTAGCCTCCACCCCCAGGAATACTAGAGGTGGGCTTGGGATAGTCGTACTCATCATATCACTACCAAGGTAGGAATTGGTAGGTTGGATCATGATATAGTGGAATCAAAACAATTTTGTATCCTTTGTAATATATTTAAAATTTTCTATCATTAAGTTTTGGATTTAGATTTATTTCATCAATGTTGAAGTGGTTTGGGTTAAGAATTTAGGGAAACGACTCCAGTTTGGTGTGCTAGCTAGCATTCCTATTCAAAATAACTATAATAACATTATTTTTGACTTATTATGTGTAGAAACTGGTTTAAGATAAAAAATAATTACATTCATCACATATGAATGGGTTTTGGTTTCCATGTCCTTTATGAGTCATCTCACAAAATATACTCATTGACCATGGAGAATCATGTTTATTTCATGATTCCGCCACCAAACCTATCATAAAAAATTTGACTATATGATCACAAGGATGATTCATCAAGTGAAGAGGCTTTGGTACAAGGGAATTTATAGGGGTGGTACCTTCGAGTGGTATTTTAGTTATTGCCACCACCCATTGATTAAAACATAATACTAATAGTAATATTTGATAATGAATGAAAGATGAGTGTGTTTAATGAGTTGAAATGTCTATAACCCTATGTATATGTGTAATTTATAGAGGAAGTTACCAATTGTTCCACCTCATGGGAACACTAACAGAACAAATGGTGGTCCTTGCACCTAGTCTTATTCTGGGATCTGTTGGGCGATAGTGGAGTCTGGTGACTTAGTAACATAATGAGAATGTAATCTTCTGGTTAGTCATTGATCTTCTCTTTAGATAGTATTTTTATTCAAACACTTTATAATCAGTGTGAATACATGATATTATATATTTATATTAGGGTTGTATGACCATAGAAGAGTACTCAGTGAGGTTCTTTGACCTCTTACAATACTCTCTAAATTTGTTTCCGGATCCTTTATTTATATCCTAGACCATTGAGAATGGATTACACCGAGATTCTATTTTTATAGATATATAGAATATCATTCCTATATATCTTTGAGTTCATGAGAGATCATTAGTAATATATAGATTTCTGAAAAATAAAACACTGATAGTGTGTTCCGGTAGTGGGAACCCCAGAGCCGAGACCACAAAAGTAGGTAGATAATTGAAATTACAAGGATCTAGTCATGCCATAAGCGTCATGTAATTATCCAAAGAGATAGGATCAATAGATGAAGGATCTAAGGATGGATAGAGTCAGCCTAAAGAGAGGTCGTTTTTCTCGTGTGATGATTGGGGACATCTTCTAAAGATTGTCATACATGTTGTAAAACTAAATGGGATATGGTTGATAGAACACATAAATAGAGATAGAGGTAGGAGTAGGGAGGTATGTTGGGTGGAAAAGGTTACATAGTATTAGGTTGAGTAATAGTAGTTTGTAGGTTGTGTGTTATTTCTACCACTTCCACCCCTAGGTGGTTCGCGCAATACTTAGGGAGATTGTGTCTAGAGGAGGGCATAGCTATAGGTAGTGTAAGTATAGGACCCCTAGGCTACCAGGATGAATTAATTTATAATACTTATCAACTATTATTTAATGGTAGTGATGATATACATGGTTTTTTTCCACTCTTTACATTCCACTTCTCTGGTTCAAGAATTAGAGATTCTCATTGAGCCCTTAGCTTGACCTTTTCCATTACAGACTTTGGTCAATGGTGACTCGGTGATCACACACTTATTCTGATAGTGTTACCTAACAGATGATGGTGAGAGATTCACATGGGATATGTTTTTTTTGGTGACTATACCTTACAATTTCATGTTATATATGGAATGGTTATCAACAGTTCATTATCATATTAACTATTTTAGAAGGAGGATGTGGTGTTCACCTAGAGACGGGTCAGGGTTTTCATTTATGGGCGAGAAAGAAAACCTGGAAGAGTATTAAAAGATAATACATAAGAGGTTTCATTATATTAATCTCTTTTTGTCTATCATGACACTTGGATTAGTGTATGATATGGGCTACCAATTTCATGGAGTACTGTTAGAGTATGATTAGGTCTTTCTAAAGGATGTTCCAGGAATAAATCCCTACCAAGAGATAGACTTCTATATTTACATACATACTAAGATGGAACCGATATCTATTCTAGAATATCATATGTCCAGATATATATTTTAGAGATGATGGTGTAGTTAGAGTACTTATAGATGAAATTTTTTGAGGGACCCATTGTTTCCCCCTGGTCAGCCCCAGTGTTGTTCATGAAGAAGGAATATGAGGGTTTGTGGTTGTGTGAGGAAAATATGATACTAAACCTAGTGTACCTAAAAAATAATTATCCACTACCAAGGATGTATTATCACTTTATTATGTTGAGAGGGTAATGATAGGTATTGGAGATTGAAATCAGGTCTGGATATCACCAGTTTTCAGTATAAGAAAATGATGTACTGAATATGGAATTCAGATTTCATTACATTCAATACGAGTACTTGGTGATTTCATATATCCTGATGAATTCCATATTAGTATTCATGGAAATAATTAATGAGATCATTCATCCTTTCATAGATCGGTTTTAGTGTTCTTTGTCAATGATATCCATGTCTACTCAATGTCTGAGGATGAGCATGTGAGATAATTGAGGATGGTCTCATACATATTCCAAGAGAATGTTTTTAATGTAAACCAATCTAAGTGTCAATTTTGGATAGAAAAGATCCACATTATATAATATTTAATCTCAGATAATTGTGTATGAGTGGACTTGGAGAATCTCTAGGTAGTGTTATCTTAGTAACCACCCAAGAGCTAGAAGGATATGCATAAATTCCTAGGGGTTTCATGCTACTACAGGTGATTCCTATTTGATTTCTATAGGATATTGGATGATTTTATTACATTGATCTAGAATTGGAATACATTCAAGTTAAATAATAGGTTCAAATGGGATTTTATGGATCTAAAACTATAATTTAAAAGAACACACATCTTTTTTTAGGATAGTGTCTAGTATGTTGTATTTTACAATGCCTTTGGGATAAAACATGGTTGTGCTCTGATAAATAGGAAGGTAGTCAAGGCCTACATGTCCCAATATTTGAGACCCCAGGAGTAGAGCTATGTGACCTATGAACTTTAGTTGGAAATTGTAGTCTTTGCCTTGAATATATAGAAATATTACCTTATCAGTGAGCAGTTTATCATTTATTCTATCCATAAGTGTCTGGATTATATCTTTTATCATAATTTTTATCACATGATAAAAAGGTAATCGATATATTTCAACTAGGATAATGACCTATATATAGTCTATACTTCTTAGAAGGGGAACATAGTGAAATATTATTTTAATAGGATTTCTTGCACAATTTTTTGGAAAAACGATTTTGATATATTATCATAAATGTAGTTGTCATTGGTTTAAAATGATAGTTTTTTATGTCTATAGTATGTGGTTTTTACCCCCACCACTTTTACAGTGTGTTTGGGAGGCTCAATGTAGAGATACCAACTATAAGACTTGGTGTATTCATATAACCACTAGATGTTCTCCTAATGGATTTTCTAAATTTGTGTAGTACATAATTATTTTCATAGGCTGATATTTAGTACAAAAAAAGTCACAGGATAAGGTGATGTCGGATTATTATACATCCCCGTCTGTAGTATATCTAGGTGTGTAATAGATTTTTTGTAGCCTCTGAAGTCATTTTTGTAGGACAGTTATGAATATTTTCATAGTTTAGTTTTTCTCTTGATGCCAGACATTTCATTATGTGAAGGAAATGCAATTGGTTCTAGAAGTTTAATCTCAAACCCTTGACGTTACAAAGTTGAAGTAGGATGGGATATATATATATATAGACTTTGTGATGGGGTCACCTCATACATCCAGAGGATATGATTCAATTTGGATGATTATAGACCAACACTCCATGTCATCCCACTTCCTAGCAATTTAAGATAAGAGTTCAGTAGAGTGATTAATATTCCTTTTCATGCATGAGATATTCTATCTTCCCCAAGTTCTTTTTAAGATCATTTCATACTATAATTCTCATTTCAAATTTTTATTATGAAGAGTATTTGAAGAGGAATTTGGGAATCTTTTATGTTTGAGTAAGACATTTGACCTATAGGTTTAAGGTCGTAATGTGCAGACCATTTAGGTTTTGGAGGACATAATTTATCCTGTAACACCCGAGGTAAATAAAGAATATGACATTTTTATATTTATCCATATTTTTGAATAAAATATTAATATTACTTGAAAGGGAATGTTATGCTCGATGGCGTACCCAATACGCGACAACGAGTTCCTTTGAAATCTTACATTGCACTGTAATAATAAAATAATATTATTTTAAATGGTAGTTAATGCCTAGCCATTGTAATGGCAGGAATGAATGGAACTAGCTACAAAATGATTATATATTTTTGTCAAATATTTTTTACTTTCATCTAATAAATGTTAGAGGTGTAAAATGAAAATGAATCCAATTTTAAACGTAAACACTCTAATATTATTTAAAAGGTCGATTAATTGCCTTTTGTTGGAGAACCTCTTTTAAATCCACTTTTTTAAAATTTTATTTGTTATATTTGACAAAATAAAATTCTTATTTAGAATCGGGATATCCAAACTTACTTTGTGTAAATTTTTGGTATTTTTCCGATAAAGATCATTTTTTAATGAAAAGGGAAAAATGTTGTATTTTAATTCAAAACCACTTTTTAATATAATTTATTTATATGATTAGATTATCTTTTTAACTGTTTTTAAAGTGAAATTAAAATATATTTTTATCATTTAGTCCAATGGTGGTCATTTTAATTAATTTCACTTTGAAATTGGATTTAAACTAGTGTCAATCTTTTGATATATATTATTTCATAAAAACATGCTATTTGTTCTGACAGTGGGAATTAATTATTAAACTAATTATTGTAACTTATATGTTTTTAATTTTGTAAAATAGACATCATTTTTTCATTCAGAATATCAAATATAGCTTAGGGTGAAGTTTTGGTATTTTTCTGAAAAACATCAATTTTTAATGAATAGTGAAACAACTAAGTGGTACTTAAAAAATTGATTTTTTGTTTAAATGAAAATTTACCACCTTTGTGTTTTGAATTTCAAAAATCCTATAGACATGGTTTTCATTATGAAGTAAAATGTGTTTCAATGGGATTAAAATATTTTTTTGGTGAATAGTAACTTTTATGTTTTTAATTGCGATTAGAGTTAATTAGTGTAATTTAAGGTAAAAATAATGTTTTAATAATATGAAATGACCTAGAAACATGTACTAACCTCATTGGATGTGTAATGGAAGACCAAGTCAATCCATGGGTCAACTTGGAGACCCCATGGAGCCACTTCGGTAGGAAAATGACATAAATAACTTTTTATTTAATGTTAAAATAAAAATGTCACAAACATTAGTTGTTTTATTAAACAGTTTTTTACATGGAGTAATGCAAGTCATATTTTTGACTATAAATAGTAATTGGAAATCTAAAACTATTTCCTAAATCATAGTAGTTTTTTTTAATTTTTAGACATTAAATAAATTATATTATTTATGACATCATGATGATGTAGCGATTACCTCATTATTTAACGATCTAAATAAAATGAAAAGACAATGTAAAATCTAAAACCTACAAATGACAAAAACATATTGGATGGGTGGATTACGAACCCTTATCACGTTATCCTTGACATATATCAATTTGGGACCTTTAAAATCCGAAACTCATTTGAAAATAAAGTAACTTGTTTTGACCTTCCAAGAGTGCCCCTCCTCTTCTCTTATAAAAGGCCCCCACCTCTACCACCTTACCAACACCTCTCAAGCCTTTAACTCGGCCAATCCCAGATCATTTTGTCTCTCCACATCCCTCTATTACTCCTAGAAGCCTAATATTGGGCAGAAGTCTTCCCAAGGAAGCCTTTGAGCTCAAATCAAAGAGAGTTACCCGATTTTAAGGTAATGTCTTCACTTGTGTTCTTTTGTATTATTTTGCATCTCCAACCCCCTAAACTCTTTTTATTAATTTCTTTTGTAACAACTCCAGTATCTTCAATATACTAGTATGTTGTTATAAAAATTATTCGAGCTAAACTTACACACACCTACATCTAATGGTTAAAGAACATACCATTTCTGTGGATGGTGAATTTCTGCCTCATGAAATGATGATTGTTCAATATTCTTTTAACACCTTCAAAGGTGGCCATTAAGATGTGAATATATTTATATATGATATATAATATGTCTATGTTTTACTTAAGCTTCTGTATTTTTCATTTATGGCATACCTTTATGTTTTCCATTATGGTTAAATGCAATATCTTCATTTTAGGAAGTGCGGACTACCTCCCCCTCAAAGTGATTTGATTCATTAATACCATATGTGGTACGTATTAAGGATATATATAATGATTTATATATGACTCCAAACTGAAATTATAATACTATTATGTATCTTTATGTTTTAATTCCATACAATAAGAAATAGAAATGGATGTAGCATTCATGTGTACGTACGGCTTACCGTCTCCTTGAACGGTGCATTTCATTTCTTACCTCTAAATGTTATGTAATTTTATAAATGCATGTATATAATGGATATATATGATATATATGATACCTAAATAATTAATATAATTCTTTATATAATATATATTTTAAAACATGAACAACTTGTAATTATAAAGAGTTTATTTTTTACTCAAGTAGAAATGATCTACAAAACGACCATTATTAACTTAAATAATTACATAGTGTTCATAGCATGGTAATAAGTGATATAAAAGGAATAATGAACTTGAAAAATGTTCTAAATAAAGTATAAATTAAATCATGTTTATTATTCAGGAGGTTAAAGAACGATCGAGTCATGTCGGACCCGAGGTAAGGGATCCTACCTCTCTCTTCCTTTTTAAGTACTCTCTTTTATGTCATTTCTTTTAAGCTCATATTTCTTATGTTTGGGGGTGTTATTATAAATTCTTAATTATGTAATTTTTATGATAATATTATTAGAGACCCTATTTTATCTCATAAATCCATTTTTGGAAGTTTTAATTGGCACCGTTAGGCTGCCGAAATTTCGTAAGGGGCTTTTTATCTCACTTTGTGTTTTCGTGAGATTCATTCTACATTTGACAATATTTCCTTTTGAGTGGTGTATGTACTTTAAATTATTCTCATCTTTGTGTAACATACTTTATTTTATGAGTATTTACATCAATTTTTTATAGTCCTTCTTTCATGGGGTGTACGTTTCGAAAGTTACCCAAATCGTTAAGGGGACCTTTCACCCTCCTATTTTTAAAAGACTTATTTTGTTATGTCTTTTAATTTTCATATTATTATGTGACGATATGTTCTTATATATCCTTATTTCCGTAAATTTTATGTCCAAGTGATGATATACCCTTTATCTCTCTCATCAACTCTTTTTCTAAAATTTTATGTGACGCCGTTAGGTTGTCAAGGGAACTTCTTAACCCAATTTCGATTTCTTTGGGTTCAACATGTAGTTATTGAATATGTCATCCTTTGAATATGTGTGAATGACCGTTGATTATTTTACATTTAATATCCACTTATATTGAGTGTATTTATGTTTGTCACACATAATTATGAGGTTTATTTATCCTTAATTTAAGGAGACCTTCTTTATATTGGATTTCATCTCATTTTACATTTCTAATGAGACTTCATTGTTTTTATGCACCATTTTCACTCTTATATGGTGTATATACTGTCCTTTGGAATATTATATCCTGAATCCCTTTATTCTCATGATATTATAATGTTTTTATTAATCGTTTTCCTTCAATTATTGTATTCAAGTGTTTCTCATTTTGTTAAAAACCCTTTAACTAAAAGATCATTTTAAATGTTTTAATGATTTATTCTTATAAATATTTCTCATTAATATCCATGTTTTCAAAATGGTTTTAAGGATTTATTTATATGGATATTAATGGTTTAAAACGTTAAAAGCTTCAATTTGGTATGGGACACTTTGATTTAAAAATATCTTTATTAAATGTTTTAAATTGTTTTGAAAATGGTTTTTAGAATGGAATCATTATTTCAATATCATAAAATGTTATATTGTTATCGTAATGTGGGAATGTTATCTTTACTTTATGATTAATTTATGTGCTATGATTATGTTATGGTTCTTGGGAATTTTTAAGAAGATGGGTGGTTCCGTAATAAACTAAGGGCAGATGAGCCTGATATAGCTCTCCAATGCATTGGGTAACGCGAAGGAGATAAATGTTAAGGTTTCTCCGAAGAGATTTGGGGAATATACTGTGATGGGTATTCCAAACGTATCCAAGAGGGTTACTCCCTACGTAATAATGTTATGAATGCCTCAAGTTATCTTTATGTCTTATGATTTCTTTGATTTATTCATGATTTTATGAGGTATGTTAATGTGCTTAAGATTTATGGGTAAAGTATGAATTAATTCTTATGTATATATGTACTCATGGTTCCTTTACATAATTTTTATTACCCTTAATGACCTTTTTATACTCATCCCAAGATTTGGAAACGTTTTAATAGGACATAAAGTTGAATAGGGTCAAGGGTGGGATCAAGGAAATGTCTGGCTGTCTAAACAAGGAACTAGACAGGATTCTTTTGTTCAAGAGTTTTTATTTTGTTAAGAAGATGGAAGCTGTGTTGATGTTCTACTTTGTAATCTTTGAGATTTAATGGTTATGTCCTAATTCTCTAAAAATCTAAACCTGAAAAGATCCTCAATGTGAATTATTCAATGTAATTCAATATTAAGTAATGTTATAAGGTCAGGGCCTTATAGTTGGTATCATAGGTCGGTTTAGATAACTTTAGAGGTTAGAGTTTTGTTTAAGACAAAGTGACAAGTTGTGTATAACAACAATGGTTAGTATATTAGATGGATTCATTGTTTTTTGAATGTTAGAATGAGTTTGAGATAATTTGGATAGGTAAATCTTGGTGACTATCTTCCTCTTTATTATTTAATGATTTTACTGATATACTCACACTGACCTTTTTGGTTTTAGTAAATGGTTGGATCTAGCAGGCACCAAAGTAACAGTGGATTTAAAGAAAACTATGACGGTTTTATGAAAGAACAACTGAATGATATTGGAGCTGCAATGAGAACTCTTGTGGTTACCCTCAACCTACTATCTGGAGTCATGATTGACCACCTGAACCTTAGTGATTTTTATAAGGCATCATATATATGGGAAAAAAATCTCTATGGAAGTTCAGGTAATAATCATAAAGGTATTTATGTTTAAAAACCTATGTGTCAAATATGTGGAAAGAAACACATAGGAAAATGTTTCAAAGGGACAGAAAGATTCTATAGATGAGGAAATGAGGGTCATAAAGAAAGAACCTTCCATGGAAAAAGAAAGCATCTAGTTGACTCTAGGAAAGGGAAAGAATTTTTTTTCTGAATGATCAATTGAATGTTTTAAATGTTGTGTGCATGGTCATTATGCTAACACATGTCCTATGAAGAATTTTTGGGAATGGGGTCACCAAGATCGTACAAATATTCATTTACCAATACCTAATGCCATTCCGATTGAGGATGAAGAAACTGACAATGAAGAATTAGAGGTATGGATTATTTCTTTACATATGTTTTCCTATTATTAGAATCTTAGTATATGATTCATGATTTTGTTTGTAGGAAAGAAGTATTTCAGAATAAGTTTAAAAGGAATGGCTAATGGATCATGAAGAACGTTGAATGAGTAAGAAGTCATCATATAAGGGATTCAAGAGTAATGGTAGATTTTAGGATGGTGAAATTCTTAGATGTATTAAGTCTCATTTGATAATGGGGTTACATTAGAATACTTTTTTTAGTAACCCTGATGTTTGATATATGAAAATTTTATTCATGTAATAACTATCCTTTCTTTTGTGGATATATTTATAAAGAACCATTTGGGTTTATATGATCCTTGAATTTGAGGAAATTACTGGTTAATACATTTTGTATTGCAAAATGGAAGTTATTAGATATCCTTTGTGGTTAAAAAATGTTATGATTATTTTGAAGATTTTATCTCTTTTGGGGGGGATGTTTTATGAATTAAAGAGTTCTGGAAAAAGGAAAACACACAGACCGTGCGACAACCTGTCATATCGGACGAAGCTGCGGGAATCGAACCCACAACCAAAGTGGAACTGGTATTTAGTGCCAACCACTTGACTACATGAAGTCCCTGGTTAGTTTGACGAATTATTTTTAGTTAGATGATTTTAGAAATCAAGAATATGTTTATTTTGGGTTATCTATGGAAATTATTAACCTATTATGGAGGATATGTGATTAGGTAAATTACTTTTCAATACGGGACTTTAAGATAAACTAATGTTATTTGGAGATAAATGTAAATTTTTACCTCGGAAGACTATGTGATTAAATCCTTCAAATATTTGGGGTTCAATTATTTTATGGAAAAATTGTTTATTGAATAACCTTTGTTTAACTTTGGGTATTTTTTGACAAATATTGGAGATTAAGAATAGAGTTTTTTATATATAAAGGATTATCCTTTCCGGGTATTATCTGATCTCATACTAACCATTCTAGTTTTAGTTTTGGTTAAGGTCAAAAGACATGGGAAGTATATAGTTCTCTTTTTTGGATTAGGTGATTCTCTAGAAGTTGATTATAGCTCTCTTAACGTAAACAAGTCATCCTAAATACTTATCTTTTGGAAAAAATATGAGTTCGTATAAAAAATCTCATAAAAGTTGAAAGTCAACATGACAAGTAAGTATGTTTCGTTATGTTTTAGTTAAGCTAAAAATAATAATAAATTCCTAAATGAAAATTAACATAAAAAAATGATGTTCGTTCACTTTTCCTACTGGGGAATCCAATACCATTTAACCCATCACAAGTTTATGATTTTCTTATGGTTAAGTTTCTCCTAGAAATGTTTACTATCACTCTCCATCAGAACATGACCCTTTGTTTTTTCCTCCATATCCATATTTTCATACATGGAATCCCAGTATTGGTTAACTCAGCTGACCTTTGTACTTCCCTTTCTTTCTTTTAAAGTGATAGTTTAATTTACTCCTTTTCCAATGTGGGACTTTCAATGGAGTTTCCAAGCCCAATTTTGAAATTGCAAGGGCGCAATTCCCAAAAGGGGGAAAGGATGTAACACCCCAAGTAAATAAAGAATATGAAATTTTTATATTTATCCATATTTGTGAATAAAATATTAATATTACATTAAAGGGAACGCTATGCTCGATGGCGTACCCAATATGCGACGATGAGTTCCTTTGAAATCTTACGTTGCACTTTAATAATAAAATAATATTATTTTAAATGGTAGTTAACGCCTAGCCATTGTATTGGCGGGAAAGAACGAAACAAATTGAAAAATTATAATATATGTTCGTAAAATATTTTTACTTCCATCCAATAAATGTTAGAGGCGTAAAATGAAAATGAATCCAATTTTAAGCGTAAACACTCTAATATTCTTTAAAAGGTCGATTAACCGCCTTTTGATGGAGAACATGTTTAAAATAACTATTTGACAATTTTATGTGTTATATTAGACAAAATAAGTTTCTTCTTCATAATAGGGACATCCAAATTTACTTTGTGTAATTTTTTTGTATTTTCCAATAAAGTTCATTTTTTAATGAATTGGGAAAAATGTTGTATTTTAATTCAAAACCTCTTTTTAATCTAATTTATTTCTATGATTAGATTATCTTTTGAATTTTATTTAAAGTGAAATTAGAATATATTTTTACCATTTAATCCAATTGTGGTTTTTGTAATTAATTTCACTTTGAAATTGGATTTAAACTAGTGTCAATCTTTTGATATATATTGTTTCATAAAAACACGCTATTTGTTCTGACATCGGGAATTAATTATTAAATTAACTATTTTAACTTATATGTTATGAATTTTGTAAAATAGAAATCATTTTTGAATTTGGAATATCAAATATAGATTAGGGTGAATTTTTGGTATTTTTCTGAAAAAACTTCAATTTTTAATGAATAATGAAACCACTAAGTGGTACTAAAAAAACTGATTTTTCGTTTAAATGAAATTTTACCACATTTGTGTTTTGAATTTCAAAAATCTGACATACATGGTTGTCATTAGGAAGTAAAATGTGTTTCAATGGGATTAATATAATTTTTTGGTGAATAGTATGTTTTATGTTTTTAATCGCGATTAGAGGTAATTAATGTAATTTAAGGTAAAAATAATGTTTTAAAAATATGAAATGACCTAGAAACGTGTCCTACCCCCATTTGATGTTTCATGGCCGACCAAGACAATCCATGGGTCAACATGGGGACCCCATGAAGCCACTTTGGTAGGAAAATGACATATATAACTTTTTATTTAAAGTTAAAATAAAAATGTCACAAACATGAGTTGTTTTACTAAAAATATTTACATGGGTTATTCAAGTTAGATATTTGAATTTAAATAGTAATTTGAAAGCTAAAAGGATTTCCTACATCATAGTATTTTTTTATAATTTTTAGACATTAAATAAATTAAATTATTTGTGACATCATTATCATGCAGTGATTACCTCATTATTTAATGATTTAAATAAAATGAAAAGATAATGTAAAATATGTTCCCTACACATGTAAAAAACCTATAGGATGGGAGGATTTATAACCCTTTTCACCATATCCTTGATATATATCAATTTGGGACCTTTAAAATCCAAAACTAATTTGAAAATAATGTATCTTTTTTTCGACTTTCCGAGAGTTCCCCTCCTCTCCTCTTATAAAAGGCCCCCACCTCTACCACATTACCCACACATCTCAAGCCTTTGACTCGGCAAACCCCTACTAATTTTGTCTCTAAACATCCCTATATTACTCCTAGAAGACTCACTTTGGGCAGAAGTTTTTCCAAGGAAGCCTTTGATCTCAAATCAATGAGAGTTACCCGATTTAAAGGTAATGGCTTCACTTGTGTTCTTTTGTTTTATTTTGCTTCTCCAACACCCTAAACTCTTTTTATTAATTTATTTGGTGACAAATATAGTATCTTCAATATACTAGGATGTTTTATAATAAGGATTCTAGCTACACTTACACACACCTACATCTTATGGTTAATGAACATACCGTTTCTATGGATGGTGAATTTCTGCCTCACGAAACGATGATTGTTCAAAATTCTTTTATCACCTTAAATGGTGGCCATTAAGATGTAACTATATTTATATATGATATATTATATGTTTATGTTTTACTTAAGCTTCTGTATTTGTCATTTATGGTATACCTTTATGGTTTCCATTATGGTTAAACGCGATATCTTCATTTTAGGAAGTGTCGACTACCGCCCCCTCAAAATGAATTGATTCGTTAATACCATATGTGGTACGTATAAAGGATATATTTAATGATATTATATATGATAAAAAACTGTATTTATAATTATATTATGTATAATTATGTTTTAATTCCATTAAATAATAAATATAAATGGAAGTAGCGTTCATGCGTACGTACGACTTACCGTCTCCATGAATGGTGAATTTCATTTCTTACCTCTAAATGTTATGTGATATTATAAATTCATGTATATAGTAGATATATATGATAGATATGATATCTAAATAATTAATATAACTCTGGATATAATATATATATTACCACATGAATAACTTGTAATTATAAAGAGTTTATCTTTTACTCAAGTAGCAATGATTTACAAAACAACCATTATTAACTTAAATAATTACATAGTGTTCATAGCATGGTAATAAATTATATAAAAGGAATAATGAACTTGAAAAAGGTTCTTAATCAAGTATAAATTAACTAATGTTTGTTATTCAGGAGGTTAAAGAACGATCAAGTCATGTCGGACCCGAGGTAAGGGATCCTACCTCTCTCTTCCTTTTTAAGTACTCTATTTTATGTCATTTCGTTTAAGTTCATCTTTATTATGTTTGGGGATGTTATTTTATATTCCTAATTATGTAATTTTTATGTTCATATTATGAGAGACCTTATTTTATCTCATAAATCCATTTTTGGAAGTTTTAATTGGCACTGTTAGGCTGCCGAAATTTCATAAGGGGCGTTTTATCTCACTTTCTGTTTTCGTGAGATTCATGCAAAATTTGAAAATATTACCTTTTGAGTGGTGTATTTACTGCCCATTATTCTACTCTTTGTGTAACATACTTTATATTAGGAGTATTTACATCAATGTTGTATAGTCCTTCTTTCATGGGGTGTACGTTTCGAAAGTTACCCAAATCAGTAAGGGGACCTTTCACCCTCCTCTTTTTAAAAGACTTCTTTTGTTATGTCTTTTTATTTTCATCTTATTATGTGAGGATATTTTCATATATATCCTTATTACCGTAAATTTTATTTCCAAGTGATGAGATACCCTTTATCTCTCTCATCAACTCTTTTTCTAAAATTTTATGTGATGTCGTTAGGCTGTCAAGGGAACTTCTTAACCCAATTTTGATTTCTCTGTGTTCGACATGTAGTTATTGAATATGTCATCCTTCAAATATGTTTGAATGACCATTGATTATTTTACACTTAATATCCATGTATATTGGGTGTATTTATATTTGTCACACATATTTATGAGATTGATTTATCCTTAATTTAAGGATACCTTCTTTATAATGGATTTTATCTCATTTTACATTTCTATTGTGACTTCATTGTTATTATGCACCAGTTCACTCTTATATGGTGTATATACTACCCATTAGAATATTATATCATGAATCCCTTTATTCTCATGATATTATAAAGTTTTTATTAAATTTTATCCCTCAATTATTGTATTCAAGTGTCTCTCATTTTGTTAAAAACCCTTTAACTAAAATATCATTTTAAATGTTTTAATGATTTATTATTATAAATATTTCTCATTAATATCCATGTTTTCATAATGGTTTTAAGGATTTATTTATATGGATATTAATGGTTTAAAATGTTAATAGCTTCAATGTTGTATGGGACACATTGATTGAAAAATCTCTTTATTAAATGTTTTAAATGGTTTTGAAAATGGGTTTTAGAATGGATTCATTATTTCAATATCTTAAAATGTTATATTGTTATTGAAATGTGGTAATGTTATCTTTACTTTATGCTTAAGTTATGTGCTATGATTATGTTATGGTTCTTAGGCATTGTTATGAAGACAGGTGGTTCTGTGATAAACTAAGCGTGGGTGAGCCCGATATAGCTCTCCAACGAATTGGGTAACGCGAAGGAGTTAAACGTAAAGGTTTCTCCGAAGAGATTTAGGGAATATACTGTTATGGGTATTCCAAACGTAACTAAGAGGGTTACTCCCTACGTAAGAATGTTATGAATGCCTCAATTTACCTTTATGTCTTATGATTTCTATGATTTATTCATGATTTTATGAGGTATGATAAAGTGCTTATGAAATATGGGTAAAGTTTGATTTCATTCTTATGTATATATGTACTCATAGTTCTTTTCAATAATTTTTATAACCCTTAATGATCTTTTTATTCTCATCCCAAGTTTTTGAATCGTTTTCATAGGACATAAAGTTGAATAGGTTCAATGATGGGATCAAGGAAATGTCCGGTTGTCTAAACAAGGAACTAGATATGACTCTTTTGTTCAAGAGTTTTTATTTTGTGAAAAAGATGGAAGCTGTGTAGATGTGTCTACTTTGTAATCTTTGGTAAGTAATTGCTATGTCCTAATTCTCTAAAAATCTAAACCTGAAAAGACACTCAATGTGAATTATTCAATGTAATTCAATATTAAGTAATGTTATAAGGTCGGGGCCTTATATATCCTGTAATGTTTTTCTTTTTACATTATTAGAATGACCACCTACCATTGGTGGAATTTATTTACAATAATATCTACCATTCCACCATTATTATAGAACCATTTGAGGGTTTCTGTATCCATCACTATATCTAACCACTATGTTTGATTGATCTAAGAGATTTAGTACTCATGGGTCTAGAGTTGGTGTAACCTGCAACCGAGAAGGTTCAGATCATCCTATGGTTTATGAGGACTACACATATCCATCATGAATCCTATGTGGACAGATAATAGAGACCTTGGGAGTTCAATAAGGGATATCATGTATTCAGAAGGGTCCCACCTCGATGTGGACTATTAATATTTAGCCAGAGAAGAAAGTTACTTGTAATGACACATAGTTATATCAACTTAATTTCCCTTCCTATAATGATTTTATAAAGTATAAACCACATTAAATCACATTAAGAAGACTATACTAACATTTAAAATTAATAATGAATGAAATAAGAGGTATTTATAGATGTGAAGGAACCTATACCAATGGAATAGTAACTTAACCTTTGGGATAGTAACAAGACCATTAGGAATAGTAATCTATCCTATAGAATAGTAACCTCATCGATAAAAGTATAAATAAAATTTTAGCATCTTATAAATAAATATATGATATAAATATATCATAGTATAAGTAAATAAATGTTTTATAAATAATTAATCATTGTGGATATATTTATAAAACATTAATTTTTATTTTCAATTTTATAATTAATTTAATGATTTAAAGGAAAATTTATTCTCATAAAATTTATTCATAAATTAATATTTTCTCGTTATGATTATAAGATATGTTTATGTGACCTTAATTAATGTTTCAAAGTGTTATAAAATCATTTAATCTTTTATAATTTTTAATTTCTACGTAAATGATAATTTTAATTAGAAATTAAATTTACCATATTTGGAAATTAATTTCATAAAATGGAGTTCATTATTGAATTATAAACATCGAAAAATATTTAGTGTGAATGTTTTGAATTTTTCTAAAATATTTGAAATTTGTGTGAATAGAAAAATTTGATAATTTGCATTATATATACATTATAAGTTAAATACACTATTAAGTGAGACATTTATAATGTAATAAACACAATCTAAAAAATCTTCATCATATTTTTAATATATATACTGATATTTCTCAAACTATTCATACTGTTGAGGAAAAATAACAATATAATGAATAAAATAATGAAAAAACACTCATCTCCCCCCTATAAATACCACCCCTTATCGTCACACCGTTAAATATTTTAAAATTATCCAAAATATAACCAATACACTTCCTAATTATCTCGCCCTTGTCTAGGATCCCTTGGTCTAAATAAAATACCAAACTCAGATGGCTCAAAGAGGTTGTCTGCGTAAAGAATTCAAGAGGTAAAAACTTCATCATTTTCTTTTAATTTCATTCCAATTCCTTTTATTTTATTATTATTTCCCCAAATCCCCTTATAAAAGTGACATGATAATGCCGATATATTTTATAAACTTAAATATTAGAATACTTGTGTAATAACCAAACATCATTTCTCTTCTCCTCCCATTTTATTCTAAAAAATGAAAAAGTCTTTTGTAGTGTGCTAATTTATCTCATTCAAGGATGATGAGACTTCAATATCCATTACCTCCTTCAATAATAGTCATAAAACGATTTTTTATTGTTACAAAATATTATAATATATGTATTAATTCCTTTTTAGTGTTTTATAACCATTATATATACATAATACTAATTAAAAAAACTAAACTAGTTTATGATGATTGAAAACCCACCAATATAACGTAAACAATTGTCACTAACGTCTTATCTAATGATTCATAATCACCCCAAATAAAAAAATGAATTATATAAAAATATAATATTCTATATTTTAATTAATATCATATAAATTGAATTCTGTACAAGCACTCTCATTTTACATTATTTTCCACACTTTTACAAGTAAACTGATCATGAAACCCAAGGAAACCAACTGTCCTGAATAATGAAATTGTATCTTATAACTAATAAAAAAGGTCATAAATCAACTAAATAATATTATAATAAATTAAATATATGTATAAAATATTTTTAATTAATAATTAAGAGATCTAATCATGTTATCCAAGACATTAAGTTCAAGTCAAAAACACTTTCATACATAAGGTATGAGATTCTTTCTGAACATCCATTTTTCCATAGGGTTGTGAATTCTCTCTATTTACCGCAATTTAACTCATAATTATTTTTATATACATCAAATAAATTATTTTTTTATGTTCCCAAATCATCTTATTATCCCTTTTTATGTGTAAATTCATGTTTGAAAAAGATTCTCTTCTCAAATCATCCAAATAAGCAAACCCGATTAAAGGGAACTTCCTGATCTCTTACCTATTTTCAAGAACACTACATAATCATTATTAAGACAACATTATTTTTCTAAAATAACTCATTTTATCATTAAAAACTAGATTGTTTCATTTATTTTTATATAAAAACAAGTATACATTTTCCATTTTAATGAATCATTAATATTTTCTTTAAACCACATTGAAATGTTAAATTTCTAATGTTTTTTAAACAATATTTTTAATGATTTCACTTTAGTTTGAAATAAATTATCACTATCTATTTAAAGTTTCCATTATTAATTTTCCATGTAAGATTTAAATCCACTCTTTCGTGGACGTAATTAAGATATTCCCTTTTTCTAATCCTTTTGACATGATTATGACACCAAATTATTTTTGCGGGTAAACCTTATGTTTAGGTTTCATTCCATATGTATGATTCTTCATTTGGAACACATATTCATGAACATATTATGATGGGTGAACCTAGATAGTTCTCTACATCATTGGGTAATTTTTAGTCTCATGAGACGTTATGTGGAAGTTTCTTGATGGTAAGCCTTGACTCATGCTCCATGTGAAACGATCTTAGTGGTTAACCTTGACTCTTGCTCCTCTATGTTCAATGAGATTTGAATCATGATTATGTCATATTTTATGTTTTTCCCTCATTTATATGATTCTATGTTTATATGATAACATGGTATACATGTAATGAATCCTTATGTTTTTCTATGTTTCATTCCTTTTTAAATCATCATGTTATGCCTTCTAACTCATGTGCTATGATTTATTCATATGTTTACTTCCTTACCAAGATTTTATTCCATTACTTTGTTCATGTATTCCTAAATTACCATATGAATATGTTATAGCTCAATGGGAGTTACGAGATTATTTTGATGTTTAAATAAATGTGGGTTTCATTTTTTCATGTTTTAATTTTTGTGTACCTAATAGTCCAAAGACACTATAAATTATGATCCTTGGTTTTTATTTACTTTTTAATTATTATTAAAATCATGTAAGAATATGTGTTAAAGTATAGATCTGTTATAGTTGGAATCATAAAATGTTCCAGTTATTTTTTGAAATTTGGAATATAGCACTTTACTAATAACCTTAGGAATAATTCTATCACCGTGGATAATCTATATTGAAACATATGGAATCACCAGTTAGGATATAATTTTCATTTCAAATTTTATCCATATATATTCAATATTTTATTTATATATGCTTCTTATCAAAGTATTAAATCCCCTTTAACTGTACTTTCTTTTTCTTAGTTAATTGATGGAAATGGAAAAACTCATGACAACAATCAACGTGATATGAAATGTAATGATTTCCCTAATATATGCCTAATATGATGGGAATGGGTGATCAAATCATTAGTTAAGTACTTTTTCAACTAGCTAATGTTATGAATAATATCTTGAATCATGTAGAGCACCCTCATTCTCCTATTAAAAAGAAATTTGTGCTCAAATTCATTATGCGAAAAAGGGAACCCATGTTTAGTGTATATTTTTATCCCCTCCTAACAAAAAAATAGATTTAATCCATTGAAACAATATTATTTGTCCTCCAGTTCTCAGAAGAAAAGAAATTTGTGCTGGTGGACTATAATTTTGATGGATAAGATGATCAGTGGTGAACATTGATCAATAACACAAAGTGCAAAGAGGAAATTGATTCTAAGGAATGGGATGGTCTCAAGAAAATAATTTTCAATAAATTTTTTCCATGAAACCTCTTTCTCAATATTGAAAGAGAGTTCCTCAGACTAAATAAGAAGGAATATGATTCTATCGAGGTGTATGAAGCAAACTTCACAAGACTTGTATGATACTCCTCCGACTTTTTCATGAAAACCGAAATCAAGGTGGATCTCATCATTAGTGTACTAAATCCTAGTTAATGAAAAGAGTTATTGATTCATGAATTTGATAGATATGAGGATATAGTTTGTTGTTCCCCTATGATTTAATGGATATCATAAACTCATATTGTTCTTATGGGAGTGGAGATAAAAACGAAAAATGGATTTTAATATGGTAGGATCAGTAGATAAATACCATGATAGAAATATAACCCAATATCCTACATGTCAAAACCTTGGGAAGAAGAATCCAAGGAACTGTCTAAAGAGAACCAAAAAATGATTACAATGTAGAAGAAATGGATTTTTATCTAATGACTATGGAAGGAAATGAATAATAACACTAATGTGGAAGAATATGTTAAGGTTCATATCAACACTCAGCCTGTAGTGCATTGTTTCAACTGCAAGAATCATGGTAATTTTTCGAATAATTTCCCTAAGCCCAGGGTTGTTGGTGGAAATCAACAACAAAAAACTCCAAGACAAAAAGGAAGGGAATATTATATAAGTACCGATGAGGCTGAACCAGATAATGATGTGGTTAAAGGTACACTGGTTCTTCACTCAAGAATAGAGAATGTACTATTTGATTCTGGTTTATCTAATTCTTTCATATATTGTATGTTTAGTAGAACTATTAAAAAACCACCTCAAAATATGGAGGTTGAGTTATCTACAAGAATAGAAAATGGGTAAATTTTTTCATCCAAAGAATATAACTCCTCCTTGGTTAATTTTTATGGACTGATCCTCCCCAAAAATATTGTATTACTTCCTTCGATGGATTTTTATTCTATATAGGACATGGATTTGTTATCATTATACAAAGCCAACATCAATTGTTGGGAAAGGTAGATCACTCTCGACATCCTAAGTTATTCATTAATTTTGTTCAAGTGTAAATAGGGGGATGAATGTCCATCGAAATCAGCATCTCAATTGTAGATATTATTTTTTTATGAGAAATAATATCAAGCACAAATGATTGAGAAAAAGGATATAATGATGATCTAGGACATAAAAGTTTTTAGGGACTAAACTGATCTATTCCCCAAAGAATGTTATGTTCTTCCACCTAATTTAGGGGTTGAGTTATAAAATGAAATTATTCTTATATTTTTTTCCTATATCAAATACACCTTATAGAATGGCCACTATTGAGCTAGAATAATTGATCAAACAACAACAAGGAAATGTGGAAAAGGGTTTTATACACCCAAGTTCTTCATCGTGGGGTGTACCAGTTATATTTTTCATGAATAAGTATGGATCAATTCACTTCTACATTAATTATAATAAGATGAATAAAATAAAGAAAAAGAAAAATTATCTCCTACCATGGATTGATGAATTGTTCAATCAACTATATTTGGCCATGTATTTTTCTATGGTGGAATTTTGTCTTGGATATCACCAATTAGAGGTGAGGAAGGAATTTATTCTCAATGATTCCTTTCTAACAAGGTATGGACACTATGATTTTATATTGATTCCCTTCAAACTCACTAATTCATTGTAAATTTTCATTTATTTAATGAATGGAGTATATATATATTAAATCAAGAAATTTATGTTATACTTTAATGATGAAATTCTGATATACGCTAATAGTAAGGATGAACACGAGGAGAATTTGAATATTGTTATAAAGATTTTTTGATGAAAGAAACTATTTTCAAAGTATAATAAATGTGAGTTCTAAATGGAGGAAGTATCATTCATGGGGAATGTAATCACCAACAAAGGGATATCTGTGGACCCATCCAAGACAAAGGAAATTGAAGAGTGTCTCAATCCAATTTATATTATATATATTCATCGTTTCCATGGACTAGTTGTGCATTACTGGATATTTTGGATGAACATATCATGATATTCAAACCCAATAACCATTTTTACTCATAAGCGAGAAAAGTTTTTTTGGACAAGTGAATGGGAATAATTCTTTAAACAGTTGAAACTTAGGCTCATCACTTCCCCAGTTCTAACTTTACCAATAAGTGGGGAACTCTTTATGGTGTAAATAAATTCTTAAAAGAAGGTCCTAGGTTTTGTACTGAAGAAAAATGATAAATTCAAACCCTACACCTAAAGGAAGTTGAAAATTCATGAGTAGAACTATCACACACATGATCTATAGTTAAGAGGTGGGATATTTGCATTAAAAAATTGGTTATATTATCACTATGGGGAGAAGTGTGAGATATTTACTAATCATAAGATCCTCAAACATATACTCACACTAATGGACATTAATATAATCCATTTAGAATGGTTAAACCTCATCAATGATTGTGATTACTCAATCCATAACCATCCCAGAAAAGAGAATAATGTGGTGGATTATCTATTTATAAATGATCCTATATATTTATAAATTATGATAATTTAAAATGATACAAAATTCATAGATTTTAAAAGGATGCACCTTTGAATCATTAAGGAAGGAACATAATCAATCCATTCTCAAATGATTTCTCAACCATCCCTCATGGAGAAAATAATGCATGCTCAATTAAATGATGGTAAAATTAAAAATAATGTAGAATCCATAAGAAATTGGAAATTCACAGAGTTCAGAATTGATGATGAAGGATTTTTGAGATTTGGGTCAGGAATATATTACCATCTGATGGTTAGATATAGAAAGATATTCTGAATGATTCACAAAGTTCAACCTTCTCTATTCACCCAGGGTGAAAAAATATTTATGAAGATCTCTGTGAAAATTGTTGGTGGGATAATGTGAAGAAGGGGAATGATGAATAGACATAAATGTGTATGGCATGTATACAACATAAAGATAAAAGGAACAATTCTAAAGGTATGATGCAGTCACTAACTATACCAACATGGAAATGTGAAAGCATCACCATGTAATTTATCTCCATAATTTTCTAAAATAATCTAGAGAATACAATGTTATATGGGTTATTGTAGATCATTCTACACTAATATCTCACTTTAACACAATTTTATAGGACTTATCTCTCAATCATGTTTTATGGATATACATCAAACAAGTGTAAAGGATTCATGGAATACCACTATCAATTGTATCTGATCAAGATCTAATATTCATATCAATGTTCTGGAAAAAGTCTCCACCATGATCTAAACATATATTTGGACTTTAGTATGGAAAATCACCCATAAAATGATGTCCAATATGAGTGTACTATTCAGCGACTATAAGACATGTTGAGAGAATTTTCTATGTAAATAAAGGGAGGATAGGACCTATATCTACCTCTGGTAGATTTATCATACTAAAATAGTCTCTACATGAGCATCCAAATGGAACTATATGAATCCATTTATGTGAAAATATACAGAACAAATTCATTTTGGGAAGAAGTAGATGACTGTTTGTTGTTAGGACCTGAAATGGTCATAAAATGGTAGAGAAGGTGAAAATTTTTTAACAACATATCCATCGAGCACAAAGTTTATAGATGATTTATAAATATAATAATTGATGCGGCCTAGAGTTTAAGGTTGTATTCTTGGTACTCCTTTTCATATCTTTATAGAATAGGGTCATGATATTTTGGAAGAAATGAGATTTGATTCCTCTGTACATAACCATTTATAGATTCTTCAACAAGTTGGAGTTGTTGACTATCAATTAGAACTTCCACCAACCATGTCTCAATTACAAATTTTATTCAATGTATCTATCTTGAGTAATTACATTCTTGAACCCTCACATGTACTGAATCCATATGTGGTATAGTTGGAAAACTATCTCTCCAATGAGGATCAGCTAGTGAAGATCTCAGATATTAGAGATAATGTTCAACGCAACAAGACCACTAACTTGGTCAATGTACTATGGAGGAAACCTAATTAAGAATAGGAACATGGGATTCAGAGCAATTGATGAAGGAGAAGTACAATCGCTTTTTCTCCACATAGTTGTAAAAAAAATCGAGTGTGAAATTTCATAAGGGGGAAGAATATAAGGACACAAAAATATATCAATGGATATTGCATTCCCATAATTATTCCATATAATATAATCCACATAAAATAAATTAAATAAAACAACAAAAACATTATAAATGAATTATGAATGAAATTGGATGTATTTCTCGAAGTTAAGAAACATATACCAATGGAATAGTAATTTGATCATCGGAATAGTAACATAACCATTATAAATAATATTCTCACCTACAGATTAATAAACTCACCCATTAAAGTATAAATAAATTTTTGACATCGTATAATTGAAAATATGATATAATTATAGCATAGTATATGTAAATAAATGTTTTCGAAATTATTAATTAATTTTTTTTATTTTTATATAATGTAAATGTTTATTTTCAATATTATAATTAATATAATGATTAAAAATAAAATTTATTTTCATAAAATGTATTAATAAATTAATATATTTTTTTCTTACAATTATAAGATAGTTTTATGGGTACTTATTTAATTTTTCAAAGTGTTATAAAATCTGTTATAGATTTATAATTGGTATTTTCCAAGTAAATAATAATTTTAATTGAAATTTAAAAATTTTATATTTATAAAATTATTTT
Organism: Viscum album; assembly: GCA_963277665.1. NCBI lineage: Eukaryota > Viridiplantae > Streptophyta > Magnoliopsida > Santalales > Viscaceae > Viscum > Viscum album. The sequence continues at coordinate 1,146,503,517 of OY728138.1, forward strand.
ATAAAATTGGATTAAATTTTTTAATTATAAACTTTGACAAATGGTTAGGGTAAATTTTTTGGATTTTTCTATATTACATTAAATTTTGATAAATAGTGAAATTTAATAATTTACAATTTATATAAATTATAAGTTAAATTCACTGTTCTATAAGTCATTGGTGATTTAATCACTATAATATCGAACCCCACATGGTTATTTGAATAAAGTTAGTGATAATTATCAATCTATTCATAGTCTTGAGGAAAAAAATAAACTAATCAATAAAATTATGAGAAAACACCCCTCTCCTCCCTTATAAATATCAACCCTTCTCCTCACACCTTTCATGATTTTAACCTTTTCCAAAATCTACCCAATCCTATTCTAAAATCTCTACCACATTTTTAAGACCCCTTATTCCCAATATAATAAAAAACTCAAGTAGCTCATAGATTTTCTCAAGGAGAAGAATTCAAGAGGTAAAAAACTCTTTCCTTTTCTTTTAATTTCATTCCAATTCCTTTTATTTTATTATTATATCTTCACCTCCCCTTATCCCAGTGACATCATAACACTAGTATATTATTTTTACTATAGTTTTATTTTGTTTATGGAAGAATCCAAAATCATTTCCCATTCCATCCACTTTAATTATAATAAATGATAACATCATTTATGATTGTTAATTTATCACATTCAAGGACGATGAGTTTTCAATTTCAATTACACCATTCAAGACTATTAATAAACATATTTTTATTTTTAAACAATATTATAATATATTTAATATATCTTATTTAATGTTATAAAACCATTATATATTGATAATACTAATTAATAAAACAAAACTAGTTTGTGATGATCGAACAACCACCAAAATAATCAAAATGATTATCAATAACATCTAATCTAATGATTCATCCTTATGAAAAATAACCAAATGAATTATATAACTATGTAATATTATTTATTTTCTATAATAAAATATAACCTCAATTCTAGACAACCATTATCATTTTACATTATTTTTCATACTTGTATACATGTAGACTGGTCATGAAAACCCAAGAAACCAACGCTTCAAAACGATGATATTGTAACTTATAACAAGTTAAAAAAGGCATAAATGAACTTAATAAGTTTACACTAAAAAATATGTGTATAATATTTTATGAATTAATTAATTAATGGATAAAATTTGGTTATCTAGTACATTAATTTAATGTTCAAAAAACTTTCTGTAATAAGATATGGACTTCTTTATGAAACACCATTTTTTCCTTCAGGATACGCTTTATCTCTCTCTCTTTACCCCAATGTAACTATTAATTAATTTAATATACTTATCATATTTTATATTTATATATTCCAAAATCATCATATCATCTTTAATTTATGGGTAAATTCATGTTTTAAAAAAGTCCACTTCTCGATTCTTCTCGATAAGCAAGTTTGGTTGATGGGACCTTTCTGAATTTCATAACCATTTTCAAGTAGACTCCCCAATTTATTTTAAGACACCATTATTTAAAAAAAATTATTTCCTGAAAAATTAACTTATTTCATTTATTGTTTTCTTCAAACAATTATTCCTTTTTATGTATTAAAGAATCTTTAATATTTTCCTTAAAACGCCCTAAAGTATTTTACTTCTAATGTTTATTAATCACCATTTTTACATGTTTTCACTTTACTTTGAAATAACTTATCATGATATATGCATATTATTCATTATCAATGCCTATTTATTATTTAAATACATTCTTTCATAGATATAATTATGATATTCCTATTTGTTAATCATGTTGAAATGATTATGATACCCTATTATTTTTGTGGGTAACCCTTTTGTTTAAGATTGATTACTTATATATGGTTCTTTTGGCGAAACACATATTCATGAAAATTTTATTATGGTTTTTCTACTATAGCTCCCAATGAATTGGGTAATTTTAGTCTCATGAGATGTCATATGCAAAGGTCTTGATTGTTATCCTTGAATCATGATCCCTGTGAAATGGTCTTGGTGGTTAGCCTTAACTCGTGCTCCTCTATGTGAAATGAGCCTTGACTCGTACTTATGTCATGTTTTATATTGTTGAAACATTTCTATTTTTCCATGTTTATACGATCCCATTTTATACATGTTATGAATTTCTATTTTTTATCCATGTTCCATGCCTTTTATACCATCATGTTATGCCGTTTAAACCATGTGTTATGGTTTATTCAAATGTTTATTCCCATACTGAGATTTTAGATCATCCCTTTGTTCATGTATTCCCATGGTTACTCTATGAAAATGTAAGAGCTGAATGGGAGTTTGTATCTCATTATGGATTTTAAATAAAAGTTTCCTTATTTTTTTTCATGTTTTCATTTTCATGTACCTTATCCTCTAAAGACACTAGAATTTATGATCCTTAGTTTTTATTTAATGGTTAATTATTCTTCAAATCATTTAATAATGTGTGTAAAAGGGTAGAGAAATTACATTATCCTTTAGGTTCATTAGACCTTCCAATATACTTATTTGGGATAGTGATGTGGCATACCACTTGTCTCTACCACCATAGTTAGACATAGTACATGAAATGTTCCATGTGTCATAGCTAAGGAGGTATGTGAAGGACCCATCATATGTAATCAACAAGGGTAAAATGACATCAAGGGTGGAGATATGTATGTGTAGTACCTATAAGAGAATGGGTGTCGATCAAATAAGATCCTCCATGTGAAAGTGAATCCCTTAGACTGTGTCCCATGGTAGAACAAAAGTCTTTAGGAAAGAATCTGGGAGAGAGTTACCTAGATGTGCTCTCAGTACCAATATCTTTTTGAGTAGTCCTTTTCACTTTTTAGTAAGAAATCCTCTAATGGCGTGGAGAATTTACTGTCACTATTTTTTACATGTAAATATTTGAAATATACATACTAATATATACTGAGCCAGGTGATGATCCAAATCTTGATTCTGAGGCCCAGTGACGCCAATATTGATATTTTGACAATATTAAATGCATTAATATCCAACACATGCAGTTTTTATACTAAAGTATAATTACTCTAGAATATAGTTTCAAATCAGAAATATGAGACTGATTTTGAGTTCATAAATGGTCTTTATAGACCCAACATAATCTTTTTTAGTGTATCGAATATGTAAAAAAAATTGTCATAGGGGAAAATAATAAAAAATGTATTTTTTTATTTATTTTCACAAGTGTTGATGTGGAATCCAAGAAATCCTCTATAAATATATTGTTATAAAACAATCATGGGGTTATCCACATAACTCTATGATTATGAGAGGAGCCATTGAGGAGAGATGTGTGAACAATAATGGATCGAGATTGTGACCCTAAATCATTTTGAAAATGGAGGTTGTGAATCTCGCCAGTGACATCGATGTGTGGCTATTCTTCACCAAAAACTGATACAACATGAGGTATGTTTTTTTATTTATGTAGATCTATCCAATCTGTTTATTATGTGTCAAACTCAAATAAATTACATGATGAAAATTTATTATCGCATCGACTATTGAATTGTTATTGATTTATTTTATTGATTCTTGGTTCTTAGTTCAACATTCTTATAGAAATGAATCAAGGTAAAACCGAATATGGCTAATATTCATTCCTAGTTTTTTTTATATTTTTTCAATTATTCCTTGTTTCTTTTCATGATCATCATTAATACCTTATTTTTTTCATATATTGATGAAAACCGATTTTTGATCATTGTCTGACCATTCTTCAGCACAACAAATCAATATCATGGGTACATTTCAAGGTTGATGATACGATCATTGTGTCATGACAATGGTGGAAAATTGGAGGTTGATCAGATGAGTTCGGTGATTCATTGTCTTCCTATTTTGATGTATGATGATGGTTTGAGGTGGAGGTGGTCAATTATCAATTGGATAAAAGGCTAGAATCTATAGAGTGAAAATGGCAAGGGTCTATCAGTATATATCCACTATTTTTTGTAAGTATATTGGTCTAATCAAAATATGAAAAAATGGAATAATACACCTGGAAGAACCATGGATTTAGTAAAATTTCATTATACATAGTGTGTAATCTAGAGATACAAGACATATGGGAACCTTGGATATGACACTAGGATTTCTTATGAAAATTAAATATCACACACCATTTGACATATTTCAAACAATATGTGACCCTAAGATGACAACCCAATGTTTACACTAGGTGTACTAAGGCATAGACATAGTTAGGTACACGGAAATTTACAAGTACACTGTTAGGGCCTAAAGTACATGAGAAAATTCATCTATACATAGTCATCGTCTAAAGGCTTAGGTAGAATATTGGATAACCTATAAATTTCATTTACCCAAAGTGATAATTCCGTGTATTGAAATATTTACATGCCATGTGAAACAGAGAGATGCTGGAAGACCATAGGCATACAAGAAACACCATTTACCCCAAAGTACATATTGTTTACTTCCTCTAGTATGGCTCGGATACCTTCATCTCCTATGTATGGACCACGTTTGTTTGAGTGTGATAGAATAGCCCTTTTCCACAAGCATACAATGTGGAAATACACCCTCGAGATAGGATTGTGATCCCCTCTATAGGTTCCATTTTGAATAGAGTTTTGTGTATCACCATATAGAGTTAGGGTGGGATCCTTTATCATTCACAGGTGGGGTTCATGGTATTTAAGTGACCTCTATGAATAGGGTGTCAATCCCATGTCTAAAAGTTTCATCAATTAGGGTTTATGGTGTCCCGAAATCACATAGGTGTGATCCCCTACCTGGATAATTAGTTATTTTTCAATCTAGTGAGAATTTATTGGTGAGGCCTTATGATCAGACCTCTCATATGAGTGTCTTCAGTGACAATACAGCTCATTGAGTGTGTTCTCTTAGTAAGAGCATTACCATGGAGCCTCTAATAGTATATTATGGCTTTATGTATTGGTTGGGACCTTTTGGGATGTGTTTTTCTTTTTTTTATATATAGGTTATTATATTATTTTTATGAGATGACTAATCGTGATGCTTTATGTTTGGTGATTTAGGGGTGTCCTACTAGGTATTTTTATACACACTCCTACAAGGGATCTTCCTACATATGTCATGTCCTATGTAGAAGAAAGACCTTTTGATGGAGTCTAATGAGGACCAGGTAGATCATAGTGAGATAGATATACCAAGGTGTTTATCATGCATTTCATTTGATAGTAACCCCCTCCATCTAAGCAAGATAGACACTACTTCAATTTTTGTTGGGATTTTACTTTTACCCGTTATCTATTATATTGATTTTTATACTTTGATTGTGTGATAGATATTATGCATGCATTGGTATCATGGGTATTGACTAACATTTTAGAATTTTGTGGGTTTGGATGTGTGTGTGTGTGTGGGTACATTCAGATAATGCCTGAAATGTGTGTGATATTCATACGCATTTCTTATCATTATCTCATGGACTATTGGAAGTTAGCATACGGTAGTCTCACTAGGATTATCACTAACAATGTATTCCCTAATGGGTTAAGGTATAATAGGTATATTCAGTATGAGACCAACACCAAAATAAATGAAAAAACATATTATTCTTTAAATAGTTCACAAGGATAAAATGATGTATAGAAATCAAAAAATAGGGGGAATTAATTCTAATGGTTTACTTGAATTAATGTTATATGTTTTGTGTTTTCCAATGAGACATAAATAAACTATGTAAGATTTAATTTTCATCAAATTCACTAAATATTTAACTATAATTACTAATCTCATATTTATGATTCCCAAATATGACGTTGTTTTGTTTTCAAAAACCTTCACAATAGATGTTGTGAAATATTAGGTAGTTTTTATAAAGAGGATAAGAATATAAAACAAAAGGGAATTCTCTACTAATTCATTTTAATATTATCATTTTATCTATTTGATAATGAATCAATTTAGAACTCCTTATAAACCCCAGTTGAATGTAGTTATATAGAGTAAAAATCAAAGATTTATTGAAATTATAAGAACCATGTCTGTTGATTTCAAGCACTAAAAAGTTATTTTAAATGGATGTTATATGTTTTTCGAAAAACAAAAAAATTTCTTATTGAGAAAATATTTAAACATGAATTATGATAAAATTTTGTATAAGAATAATTTCATTATGAAATAATTTAGTGTTTTTATAAGTCCATGCATAATAAATATCAAAAAAAATAAATTTTAAAAATTTAATGAAAAGGCTTAAGATAGATTATTCTTGGGATATTTATCCAATGGAAGAGGCTATAGATGTTATAATAACAAATCTAAAAATTATAGTGGACTTATTTTATGTAAATATTATTGAAAATAAACATGATTATTATGAGTAAGATAATATAGATTTTAAAATATCTAAAGAAGACATAATATTGTTTTCTTTAAAAGTTTGTAAATATAAAGTAAAAAATAGAGAGAAATAATGTTGATATTAAATCATATTTGACTAGTAATGGTGAGGCTATTTTAGTGATTTCGAATTTAATTTACTTGAGGCTATAAAGTAATGTTTATCCTTAAAATATAATTGGATATTGGAATGCACCAGTTTGGAATAGAAGAAGACTGAGGCTAAATAACCAAATATATCCGGAATAATGACCCATACCTTAAACACATAATAATTCATAACATTCAACATTGATTTCAAAATAATACAAGAATATTATATAGGATATTATTTATTTATATTATTGTGAATATAAATACAATATCTTATACCGTAACATCATTATATTTGTTAAATATTTTTAGAATGCTTTTAACTCCCATATATCCTCTTAATCCATCCTAGGATAATATATGGAAATACATTGGAAAACGTTGATCTAGAAAGATCAATAAGGGAATAAAATTTATAAAGGATCATAAAATGGGAGGAATAACCTAATATAACATTGATAATGATCATAAGAATGGAATAAAGGCATAATTAAAAGAAAACATAATAGAACAGAGTAAACATGATCATATCATAAGAGCATGGAAATATAGGAAGTGTGAAAAATACATAAAACATGATATTATAAGAATAATTCAAGGCTCCCTTCCTTGTTAACATATAATAATTAGATAGGCTAAATAACCACACACCATAGTTGGCTTGGCTCACCACCCACACACCATGATATCTCAGGAGATGGAAACATTAACCAGTGCATTGAAGGGATATATAATTCATTTCTTACCCTCCCATAATGAAAATAATATATATGTGTTCCACATGGTCTAAATAAAACATATCATAAAGAGTTAATGAAATAAAATTTTTATTATATCCTTTTCAGAACCTGTCTCCAGTTGTAGAAATTTATGCATGGCCTGGTTCATTTACATGGACTCTGTTGGACACCAGAAGATTAGCAATGTCCGAATGGTGATGTTGATATTAAAGGACTAATCCTAACACTGATATTGGTCCCAATAGGATCCTATATATTGTGGGAGCAAGGGTTCAATTAGGTGAACATCAATCAATAAATTAATGGGATATGGGGAATACATAGAGGAAACACATTGGAAGTAAAACATGCTTATACCAGTGGATTATTAGGAAATAAAAAATAATTAATGTATATTACCATATATGTAAAATATAATTTCATAATCCATCAAGATAAATATGGTGTATGGTATCATTTTAAGACTAATCTTGATCAAGCATTTGACGTAGTTGGATAAAATTCATAGAACCCGTAGGAAAATTTATTTGAAAATTAGAAAATTTATTTTAATATGAAAAACATTTATCAAGAGTTATTTTATTAAACCATTTAAATAATAATTTCATTTTTGAAAACCGGAATGTGTAGATAGGAAGTGTCTTAGAAAAAGAAAAAGGTAAAGGACTTATATATTCACATGGAATGTATAAAAGAGAATCCTTTTGGTTAAAAATGACCCATATGGAATCATTTAAAGGATTTTATTTTTAAAATATTAATAAATTAAAAGTATTTGAAATTTACTTTTCTTAATGAAAATTGAAAAGAATGTGTTTTGAGATATTTGAAAACATTACTTTATATGAAATCGTTTTTGAAAACTAACCATGAGTAAAATGTTTAATGTCCATTAAAATAATTTAGTTAAACCATATTGAAAAACATATGTTAAATTATTTAATATATATGATTTGAAGAGAAATATAAAGTTCACTTTCAAAATTATATACAACACATTGGATAGGTTAAAAATGGATATGTTAGAAAAAGAGTTGTTTTCTTAGGTTTCAAATCATTCCATTGAGTGGTGGATTTTGAAATATAACAAGATACCCCAGAGAGAATGTTTATTATGAAATTGATTAATTTAATCAAATAAAAATGAAATAAAGTATATTTTCAATGAAATTTTCATATAAATTAGACTTTTAATATTGAATTCAATAAGAAAATTCATGACTCGTTGAAAAAAAACATGAGTTGAGGCCTGAGTGGCCTTTTTATCCAAAACCCTTGAAGTGGAATAAACATAAAAATGTACCTCGAATCCCATGAATAAAATATGTTTCCATATAACATAACAATTTGGAATCATATTCACCATATAAAATTAAATAGTTGTATAAAGTAAAACCTGTCTCAATAAGGAGAGTTTGGGACAAAAAAACCTTTAACATTATGTCTCAAAGCATTCTTCAATTTAACATAACTACGTGTATAATTAAATTACATGCATTGAAGACCTCAATAATAACCTAATTAATCTTTAATTTGTTTCATAGGGTCTATTTATTCTCATAAGTTATTAATTTATTAATTATTATCCACTCTTTTTGTTACTTAAGGTGATTTAGTTGATTTTTATGTGATTTTGATGAGGTATTGATCATGGATATGTCTTCTATAAAAATAATTTCACAACCTACAATATATAATTATAGTAATAATTATAATTTTTCTACATCAAAAATATTTTTAAATTTATTCATGTTAAGTGATATTTAAAAATAAAAATGTTTTGTTGACATCAATGATTTAGTCTCCATGAACACACATAAAATACTTTACTATTCCAAAAAATGACGGAGGTAGAAAAAATAATCAATCATTTAAGGGTTATAATTGAGAAATAAAAATCATATTTATTCTTCATGTTAATCCTTGGTACCATCTATGAAATATTTTGAATAAAAATAAAATTTTATCTCTTTTTAGCGGCGCTAGTCTTCACAAATGCATGGTCTATGCATATGTGTTTCTTAGTTGATCAGGTGGGTGAATAATAGTTTTTTATAAAATATAATTATTTGTAAATATATAAATCATACTGAATATATTACATTAATTAGGTTAGGTATGATATGGATAAAAATATTAAAATAAATACTATGAAATAGAAACACACTTGTTGGGGATATATATTTTCCATAGATTTATCATTGAAAATAAAAAGTCTTTATCTAACTAAATAATATATAAGTTATAGGCTCATAGGATAATTTTATTGGAGGAATTAATGGGAATATTTTTTTCTATAAAACAAAATTTAATTGTGTACCATGAAGCGGTACGAGTGCTCTCTTTTATAAGTTAATAAATGGGAACTTTACATGGAAAAGAATGTTATGTATATGTAAAGAGTGAAATGTAATAAATGATAGGTGAGGTTTTTGAAGGAATATTCATAAGACATTTAAGTGAGACTTAAAAACCTAACAAATGGTTTCCAAGAGGTTTAAATTCCTTTTTAATTTAGTTACATTTGAGATACTATATATTAGTAAATTATATATTTATTACACTTAATTAAATTTAAATCATGTTAATTGTTTATATATATATATAGTTGGAACCTTATTAACATATTTGGACATGTTGATTCTGATTTTAGGATCCATTTTACCAAATTTATTTCATAAATTTTAAATAATATGGTTTTAAATTAAACACACATTACACATATCAATTTCTTTAAAATAAAACTCACTTTTACAATGTTAAAAATTATATATATATATATATATGATGATGAATTTTTTATACCTACTGATATTCCTAATGTTAATTAATTTATTAGAAGAAAGTTGAGTCATGTGACCTTAAAATCAATCCAAAACTGAACTTAACCACGAAAGTTTTTAATTTAAAGAAGAAAATAAAAGAATTCCTAAATTTTAAAAAAAATTCTAAAGCCCAATAATATTATAATTTGAATTTATATGTTCAAAACATTTTATTTATTTCATAATTATACCGATAAAATTTATATTTGATTAATTAAAATATTTTTAACACTTTTAGGCCTTTTAAATATAATAATAATGTGATAGAAATCATTGTTTTGGAAAAATTATTTATTTTTTACTATTAAATAGAAATGAAATTACTTTAAAAAAATAAAAAAAAATTCCATATTAATAAAATAATACCATATAAAATCTCAAAATGATTTTAATTATTATAAAATTCAAATCCTAAAATTTATTATGTTTGACAAAAAATAAAATCATAAAAATTATAAAAAATTCACATTCTTATAGGGATTAATTTTTTGTATTTTAACTATCCTATTAAATTTAGTGATAATCATCAATATAAAAAACATGGAAAATACCCATTTTATAAAATTAATTCTATGAATTGAATGTTAAAATACCATGTGGTTGGTTGATGATTATGGTTGTATTATTTGTCAAAATACAACAAGTAATCAAATTCCATGTATAATGAATCCCTCTATGATTAGTGATTAGTCATGAAAAGAGAAAAAGGAAAATAATTTGAGAACAACTGAATGAGTATGGTGATGATGTTTATATAATTGTTATGGATTCATTTGTTATCAATTAGAAAGAAAATTATCTATATGGTTGAAGGTTCTTGGATAATTTTAATGGATTAATTATATTATAGTTGTAATGATAATTCTCTATGTTGGTGATGATTCTTGGAGAAATGTTAAGGATGAATTAGATGTCAATTGGTAAGAATTTTCTCTTTATTTAATGTAAATATTGTAGTTTTTGTACTTAATGTCTAATAATTGTTCCAATTTTATGTAGAGTTGTGAATATTATTTACCACAATTGAAATGTGAAGATGATTTACTATTGATTAGGTTTAGAATTTATAATTGAATTCCATATAAAATAATGAAGAGTTTCTAAGTATTGTTTCTATTTTTATCAAATATTTTTTTAATTTTATGGAGTAGGTTTTGAAATGATGACCATGAAAATATAATTTATATTTTGATGAGGTAAATTGTGACAATTGTTGGACCACTCATATTTCTAAAGACTTGTGTGACTGACATTAGGTGAAATAAAATTATCTACATCAATGAATAATGAAAAATGGCCATCCAATGTTGGTTTGTGATTAGGTGAAGTTGTCTTGATTTTATGATGTAATAAAATTATTTATGTTCTTAAAATAATATATTTTCATAAGGGTATTTGATGTTCATAATGAAAATAGAAGGGATATATTTATATTTGTGTATAATGAAAATGAGGAATTTGGTTCAGATTGTACTTAGTAATTACTAAGTACATTTATAAATAGGTCATTATAAAAAATGTGGCCTTCCAAGAACCCATCAACACAACATATGAGACCTAGTGGTCATCCATGTGGTAGAGTCCAACCTGACTAGCCAGAGTAGTAATATAGAGAAAAGAAGACAAATGGAGTGAATGTTAAAGTCTTTCATGAGGATCATAGGGTGAATAGAGACTTCTAGATTCACACAAGGTTCACATGGGTTCATAGTAGACCAGATAGGCGTGTCATGGCCCATGAAGAGAATGAATGAGTGTTTCAGATGCAAAACCCATATACTGGTTCAATATAAAAAAGGAACAGAAAGACTGATTATAAATATGAAGACTATTTGGAAAACTGATGTGGGATAAAGAGGCATATGATTCAATTCTAAATGAAGAAAAATATTAATTAAACATGTGGAATCTATTCAATTATATATCATTCATATAATCATATATTTATCATCTTCAACCATTTGATAATATACCGAAAATTTAAAATCCAACTGTTACACTTTAGGAAGTATCAACTTTTAATAATTCCATGGATATTGATTTTCCCATTTCACAAATTCACTTTGCATCATAGAGGGATCAAAATCAACAGAGCTTAATATTAACATCTACATTATGAAACACCATAATACATCATCTAATGATATAATATGATGTTCAAAGTATTTAAAGGGTTTTAGAATTTTTGAGTGTGATATTCTAAAATTGCTAATTTTTCACTAAAAGAATGAAACTACGTTCTTTGGTTCTGAAAATTAAATGTATATTTCTCTATAGAGTAATCTTTATTCTATAATAGTTTCCTTGTCACATTTTAGAAGTGTTTCTATTCAATGGTTGATATAAATTCATCAAAATTAACCGAGGGGGAATTATCGATGCCATGGAAAAGAACACCACGTCTCATTCTATTAAAAGATGATTTTTTGAAGGATTTGTCTCACGCTAAAGAAAAATGAACTACAATATGGATATGATTTTCATAAATGTACAAACATCCACATGTTTCTGATATACCACATGAAATAAGCCAAAAATCCTAACTACTCATCATTTTAAATAGAGAATTAAATGAAGGAATTCATGGTCATTCAGGTAATATTTTCAATTAATCAGAATGCCACATAAATTTTGAATCTAATTTGTTAAGTGAACAGTTATGATTACATTAAATATGATAATTATTGGAATAAAATTATCTTAATTTGAATATAAATAAAAGAATAATGAGAATGAGAAATAAATATTTTAAATTGTGATAAATTAGAGGCAAATTTCATATGTTAAGAAGGAGATTATTTATACTACATCTATTGTGTATTATGATATATAAATGAAATAAATATATGTATTCCAGGCAATAATTTGATATAAGTATCTTCTAAATCATTTAATAATTAAGGAAGAAGAAATTTTTTTGTGCATTAATGAATTCCTTATTTGATCAATCTGTTAATGTATTGAGAAATTATGGAAGTTTCATCTTAAAATAATTTGAGAGTACTGGGTTGGAATGAAAATTATCAATATTGTAGATATAACTATTAGTAAAATAACTATAGGTGAGTAAAATTCTATTTCGTTCATACACAGGAAATTATTACATTAGAGATATCTTGATTATAATATTATTGCAATAAATATTACAATAATGGGTGGTGTCAGTATAAACAACTCCATTGAGGAACTAGTTATACCAGTATGAATAATTCTACTCACACTAATTGATTGATTAGTTCCTACATGATTTTATTTATAATTCTATGAACTTTTAATCAATAAAAAATTATAGTGATAATAAAATCCACAAACCAACCAAAGGATGATCATTGTAAGTAGTAGGTTCCCATAACTAGACCATAACATGTAAAAATATCTTTGTGTTATTGTCTCATTTATTATCTGTATTTCATGTGATTTTTGAGAGAAAAAATAATCTCCATTCCTCTTAACAAGGAAATAGGTTTGAGGGTAAGAGGGTATAATTTAAAATTAAAGTAAAACATAATAAAATTTAGGTACACTAATTCACCCCCCCAATATATAATTGTACATTCATGATAAATCTAGGCTCTACAAGTTGTATCGTAGAACAGTTTTTCCACTAATTATATTAAAAAATATGGTATATATGAAGTGGAAATTTTATGTTGATTCCAAAGTACCTCAGGTGGAATAATTAGTCTCCACTTCCATCTAAGAAAACAAGAAGGTCTTTACCAAGTCCTTGAAAAAAGGTAGACGAGGGATTCAAATAGATTTTAAAAATCTCAAATAAACAAAATAAGGATAAATTGTCTTTTGTAAAATATGTTAACAATGAGGCTTTTGAAGAAACTATCTCAAGCTACACAGAGTATGAGTAAATGGGTTTAACAAAACATTTTAACACTTCAAATCTAAATTTGAATGTTATATGAAGAATTTTCTTGAAGTATTGATTTCATATTTAATTTTTTTTTTCATGGTTAATATTGATGAAAAACATAGCTTGAAGATGAAATTAATAAATTAGAGGATGTTCATGGTATGAAATTTAAAAGGTTCAATGTTCTCATAGATCTCATTAAATTAAAGAATGAATGTATGACTCATTCCAGCAAAAAAAAGTTAATAATTTAAGAATAATTGAAAAATAATGATCATGATATCATCATAAGTAAACATATTTTTGGTGAAGTAATCTAGTAACATGAAAGATTGTTTAATATTTAAATATAATGTTATAAATGTTATTCTTGAATAAAAAACACATATCATCTAATCACATTACATGTTTGAGGAAAAAAGACCAAGTTTCGTGAATAATATATTTAGAATATCTATTCTCAATAAGAAAAAAACAAATCTATTATCAGTGTCAATGAATCCTAACTGGAAGATAAATCTACAAGAATAAAAGGCTCTAAAAACTCTATAAATGATGGTAGTTGATAGTATGAGGATCATATTAATAAAATTAAATTTAATAGGGAGGAAGGTTGGTGTCATTTAAAAATGATACTTTAGTAAGAAATTTGTTAACCTATATATAAAATTGATATATATTAAGGGGACACTTGTTGGAATATCCCAAGTTTATAAGAAGAATAATTCATCAACAAAAACATAATAAGAGGGTCGTTCCCCAAAAAAAATGTTACTATAAAAATTGTGGATGATACCTATTTCTTTAAAGATGCTCCTATTTTTGGAAAGAAGAACTCAAAATCATCTACTGAATATCCTTATAAAAGAGAATGTAATAATTTAAACCATTACTTAGTTAATTTTGTTTCTATAAATGTTGTCTTGTCTATTAGTTTAGGCTCAAAATAAATATATGGGATTATTTTGGAAAGTAAAAATGCTAATAAATCCACCTAAATGAAAATGGTAGACACTAGAAATATCAAAAAAATAATTCAAAAGGTGATCTAAATAAATAAAATAAAATACATAAATATAAAGGCACTAAATATTGTCAATGTGGTATAAAGATAAAAGGAATAATATATTTCATCTACTAATGGTGCTACTAGAATATTGTACATTAGGATATTCTGTTTTGGAACAAGATAAAAGTACATCAATATTACAAAATTCATAAATTCATGAAGAGTAGATATTTAGAAATGAATAAACCTACTAAACAGAATTATATCCCAAAAAAGGGGATGAATCGGTTCACTATAAACATATTCAAATGTCTTGAATATTTCTATCAATATTAAAACATACATGGTCATATAGAAGAATAATATTGGTATAAACCATCTAGGTACAACTCCTGTTCTAATGTGACTGGAAGACCACAACCTAGAGTAAATTTTACTATAATGAAAATACCACTAGCTTCCTTGGGAGATAAATAATAAAATAAAGATATAAAAAATATAAAAGGAACTAAAAAATAAATCCTAATAAAATTTAGAATGTTGATTCCAAGAATTTGATGTCAACCAAGAAGATATGATTATACTATGGAAATATATGTTATACTATGGACCACTAAAAAGGCCATGTAAATAAATAGAGTCAAACTATAATAAAAAATAGAATCAATCTAGGATAAAAACAATATGATATGACTTATTGAAGTCATTCTGGAAGAAGCTTTTTATAATTTACCCTATAAGGGAAACACAAAAACATTGAAAAATCCATGGGGAAGCTCCATATTAGAATATATTAAGAATTAATTTTTAATTATTTTTCATTATTATGTAAACTATGCTTTAGAAAATAAATAACCTAAATAAGAAACAATAACTATATAAATGAAAATGCAAAACATATTGTTAAACATGGAGAAGAATTTGAATTTACTGAGATATTTTAAACAAATTAGAACTCAAGTTTTGCAAAAAAATTTATAGAAGGTGATTGTAGATTATAAATTAGGAAAATAATTGTATGAATCCTCCACCTACTTAGGAAAGGGTGGTGAATATAGAAAATCAATAACCAGGGTAGGAAACTGCTCTATAAAAATATGCAAGGAGAAATAATCCACTCAATATGATGTTAAATGAATGTAAAGAGTCTTTTATATTAAATAAATATTATAATGTGATATTTAGATCATTTATAAGTATGGAGAGTACTATACACATTTGATTTATAAGGAAAATTTATCTGGGTTTAGAGAAATTACTCAACCCTACTAAACTTATTGAGATGTTCATAAGTGTTACACCTTATTCACATTATTCTTATATAGTATTTTTTAGCTTAT
Organism: Viscum album; assembly: GCA_963277665.1. Lineage (NCBI taxonomy): Eukaryota > Viridiplantae > Streptophyta > Magnoliopsida > Santalales > Viscaceae > Viscum > Viscum album. The sequence goes on from OY728138.1 coordinate 1,146,519,768, forward strand.
ATTGTAGGAAATTTAAGGTCAATGTCTGTATCAAGAGGATAACTATGTGAAAAAAAGTATAAGAAATTTTTTTTAATGATTATTAATGATCTAATAAAACTATGAATTAATCAATGAAGGAGAATTGTTAATATGGAAAATTTGAAGACTATCGAATGACACAATCCACCATTAAAATAATACTTGTGAAACCTATGATGGGGGGACATAAAAAATATATTATTAAATCTTAATCTATGAATATCTATAATTTTAGGTGATATCTACAAAAGTAGAAAATTGTGGCAATTCAATTACACTTCTTACACATGTATTGATTAAATAAAATATGTGCATAAAGGGAGAGTTTTGGTTGATGAGTATACTTATAAAAAGGGTGAGTAAATTATTATTACAATTGAAAATTTATAATGAGTTCCTTAATGTTTGTAGAAGTATATGTGTCCTGATAAATGTTTTCTATTCACAATCCATTTGATAAATAATTAAATTTTGAGCATGATATCACATGCATAGTATTTGATGGACATCATAGACAACCTTAGATATATCTATCTTGTTTTATACATCGAGTTATCCCATATATACATAGAGTGAACTGACTAAAGGTTATTTTTTATGAGAACTATTTCGTATCAACCTTCTTTTCATAAATAGTGAGAAAAAGAAATGAGAAAACCCCATGTAAAAACATGGCCTTTATTTTTAATAAGGGGGGAAGATACAATGGCTTTATTTTGGTAAATGGTATATCTAAATGAATGGTATTGATAACAAATATAAAGTGGTAGATTGAAAATACCATGTGTTTGGTTCATGAGTATTGTTATATTTTTTATATATAAACTATAGAATCAAAGTAAATGTATATTGAATTACTTTATAATTAGATATTAATCCTGGGAAGATGAAGATGAAAATAAATTGAGAATCACTGATTATGGTTGGTGATTATTCGTAGTGAATTAGTATAGATTGATTTCCTGTAATTTAGTATGATATTTATTTATGTTTCTGATGATTCTTAAAGAATTTTTATGGAATAAATGGATGATGGTTAGTGACGAAATTCTCCATGTTGATGATGATTCTTGTAGAATTTTTATGAATTCATTAGTTGTCTGTTGGAAAGACTATTATTTTTTATTAATTTGATGGTTTTATAGTTGTTATTAATGTCTGTGATATATTAAAATTTCACTGGGATATTACTACATTTTTTCTACATTTGAAAGGTGAAGATTATTTCCTAATGATGTGTATTTTAATTTATAATTGAATTCAAAAATAAAAAAAGAAGATATCACAAGTATTGTTTCTACATTTATCATAAATTGATGGAAATTTATGGATTTTTTTATATCAATAACAAGATGAGATAATTTATTTTTCATGAGTAAAAATTTAAATTATTATTGAACTAATTTATTGACATCTACATTTTCAAGTAACATTAGGTTATGTTACATTGTCAACATAAATGAAGAATAAAGATGATCCATCCAATGTTGGTTTATGATTGGATAGAGAATTTGTTCTTAGATAAATTCTTATGAAGGTTGAATTAAATGTGAACATTTATTTTAAATGGTGAATTTAAAGTTCAAGAAAATAACATAGAAGGGATACAATTAGATTTTTGAATTAAGGATGGAATTTGGTTTCAAACTTACGTTGTAATTACTAAGTACATATATTAATGTTCCTTTATAAAAAATATGTCAAAAACATAGACAAAAAATTACTCCTAAACAACATATACGGGGCCAATGGGTCAACCATGTGGGATAGGTCAATTTTCTAGCCATAAGAGGTAGGAGGTAGTATAGCTCCCACATGGGAGCACATGGGCTAGGATTTCATGAGGGTGACATGGTGAATTGTACCTGAAGGGAACACACAAGGCACAATAAGGATCCCAATGGACCAATTATATGTTCTATGGACTATAAAGGGTGTGTGTGAGTGTTACGAATGTCCGACCCCACATATTTCATGATATGTTGAAGGAACATCCAGACTTATTAAGAAATGTTATTCTAATCAGTTCATTGATGTCAGATGAAGAAGCACGAGATACTCTTCCTATATTAAAAGGACACACATAAAATTATCCATATGATAATATACATCTTAGCCATCAGACCATATCCCCATCATCTTCATCCTTCGGATAACCTAATGGCCATTTAAAAACCATATACTATGTCATAGAAATGATCAACATGGCACATATGTCAATTTTCCCATGTTTCAGCGGCACTCTATGCATTGAGGGTTCAAAATAAAAAAATATATGAATATTTCAATATACAATAGTCCAAACTATAATACATCATCATATTTAATAAAATGAAGTAAAAAAATATTTGGTGGTTCTAGAATTTTATTAGTGTGTTATTGCAAGGTAGATAAAGTTTCACCACAAGTATGTAACTGATTTTTTCAGTTTTGGAAAATAATTTATTTCCAGATCAATGAATTATATTTACACCCTAATAATTTCCATGTCAAACTTTGAAAGATTGTTTACACTACAATTGATATAATTTCATCGTAATGAACTGAGGGAGAATTTTCTTCAAATAATAAAGTAGACCATGTCATGTTCTATTGGAATTTGATTTTTTGAAGTTTTTTTATAATATCATAGGGACATGGAATCATGGAGATGATTATCATAATGGTCTTAACATTAATGTGGGTCTGAGATAACACATGATAGAAGGGAGGAAGCTAATATGTTCATGGATTTAAAATGATATTTAAATAATGGAATGAATGATTATTTTTGTGATAATTTGAATGAGTTAAGATGCATCATAAATTTTTCTTATAATGTGGAAAGTGGAATTTATATACTACATTAATATATATTGATTTTTGTGGATCCAAATTTTTAAAATAACATTTATAGTGATATTTTTTAGGAAAATATTTTTATAATGTGGATATGAATCAAAGTAGAATTAGAATGATAAAGTATTTATTGAAATTGTAATAAATGAGGGACAAATTTCTTGTGTCAAAATGCATTTTAGATATAATGAATCTATTGAATTTTTGGATATATCGATGGATAATGGATATTGAGGTCACGAACATATTTGATTGAAGAAGTATCTTCCCCGGAATTATATAATTAATGAAGAAGAATAAATTTAATATGTTAATAAATTCTACAGTTGATCATTCTGAGAGAGTAGTGAGTTGTTGTGGAAGATTCATTTCCCACTTATGTAAGAGTACTAAGCTAGGGTTATATTATCAATATTGTTGATATAGTAGAATTTAAAGAATTGTAGTTCAGTAACTTGTTTATTCTTTTGATACACAACCATCTAGTTCAGTAGTGAGATCTTTTTTAGATAGTTGATGGTAGAAAATATTTAAAGAATATGTGGTGCCAGTATGAACAACACCATTTAATAACTGGTGGTACCAGTATAAATAACACCAATCACTCAAGAATATTGATTAGTGCCTGCCAAAACATTGTGTACTAATTCAAGGTGTTCTTAATCACTAAAAAAATTATTGATAAGAAAATCCCTGAAACTACCACATATTGATCATGAATAAGAGTAGGTTACCACAATGATACTAAAAATTTCAAAAAAATATTTGTTGTTATCTCATTTAGTATCTACATGACATGTGATTATTAAGAACACAGAACAAAACCATTCCTCTTAATATGGATAGAGGTTCAAGATTAAGAACTTGTAATTGAAAACGAAATTAAAACATAGTAAAATATGGGTATACTTATTCATCCCCCCCCCACTAGGTGTCCTTACACATTCTATATGTTCTATAAAAAAATAAATTTTATTAGTTTCTTATTTGTGCTAAATTATTTTTATGTTTAAGATGATTTTTTTTGTGACACCCTGATTTATATTTTGAGGTATAAACCATCTAGTTTTTCATTTGAATAATATTTTTTAACATTATACATGAGAAAAAATGATTACGGGAGTAGTTTGGAGAGTATGGGTTTGTTTAGAGACCATAGATCCAAATTATGGAGAAGATGTATGAGGAACACGGTTGGTACATATTTAGTAGAATCTATGTAGATCAACCATGCTACCCATATATAAGGAAGGATGGTTTGAAAACTATGGGGGTTTATGGCCATGTTAAAAACTAAAGAAATATTTTAAAGGGGTCCCACATAGGCTATTCAGGGTTTCAAAAACCATGCACATAGCATGCACCCTTATTAACACTTATACGGTGACCCCACACCATTAGAGCATGGTTTATCTAAACTATATAGGATCATCATGTGAGGGGTGCCTTAAAATATTATTATTTCATGGTTGGAGAACTTTTGGACAATATTGTGACCCCTTTATGTTGGGTGAAAATCCTATTTTCCCTCAAACCATTTAAAACTAAAAACCCTTTTTCTATTACACATTTCTCCAACAGTAGTCACATGGAGAGATTCCCTCTCCACCACTCTGAGTATTTGATCTATGATCATCGATTAGAGTCTAAATTAATTGTTTTCTATCACATTGGATGATTACTAGTAATTCTTATAATTTTATTTCCTTATTCCATATTTCATCTTTCCATAGGAAATAAAAAATACCTACGAGTTATTTTTTCCTAATTTTTAAGTAATATTTATATTTCATTGTTTGATCTTAATATGATCTTAATTGAAATCTAATATTATATGGGTGATCCTATACCTCCCTAAGGTAGGTATTTTATACCTTTTACCATTGTTTTTTTTCATTTAAAAGTTATTCACTGATGTGCCACATGAATAACATTTCAAAAATTTCTCTTAAAATTAATTGATGTCTTCAATTAGTTTTTTGAAACCTAAATATGATTCCCATATATAAACTTGATTTTGTTAGATTTTAGTCAACCTCAACCTGAACCACCTCTGAGATGGGTTCATTCATCTACATAAACTAAGGACCACCTCTTTGAGTGTGTGGGCAGTCCACCTTGTTGTGGAGGACATAATTAAATTAAATGAGTTAATAAATGGATTAAATAAGGATATGAAAATGAAATGAATATTTTATTGGATTGTGAATTGTTATGGATGATTGAATTTGAGAATTGAAACTAACATATCCTGTGAACTTTATATTGTTTTATTGATTTTTGACATTTTAGAATAGCAGTAACTATTGATTAATTGTATTGAACCGATGTTGATTACAGTATGACACTAATCTAGATTATGATATTTAATAGAAGAGAGAGATATATTTATAGAACCTACGGACCCCGGATGCATAAATATCTTTTTATATTATGATTCCTCATCCATATTCATTGGGTTCATAGCCCATGTATGTCTACATTATTCTGAGTTCCCTTGGATGAGTTCCTTTTTATCAAGGAGTTTTCCTTGGTATTATGCCTTTGGACCTATACCATGTAGTTATGATACCTTATATGTATGTGGTATATTTCTAATAATCTTTTTTACTTGTATAATTTACTTTTATATAGATTGATACTCATCTTTATGTCCTACACATAGTTACAGTTTTAGCTATAAATATTTATATTAGTCATCCATATTACTGATGTTTTTATTTTACTTACACATAATCATAGTTTTATTCACACGATTGACATGTCATAGACACCTTTGGTGGTGGTCTACTGAGTATATCTCACACATTTTTTGTGCTCTCGATTAGTACACAGATAGACTTCATGGATGCAGATAGGTATAAGGGAAAGCAGTCAGTAAAGGATGCTTGATTTGTGTGTAGCATGGGAGCTTATGAGTATGGGACTAATACTTGGATAGTGATGATATTAGAGACATCATATTGGAATTTTTGGTTCTTTTTATTACATGTATGTATGTGTTCTTTCTTCCTTGTATGCATGCTATTTTCTATAGCTCTAAAACATACTCATCCTTTTGTATATGATTTTACATTAGAATGATTGTAACTATTGTATGGACAATTTAATTATGATTCTATATCAGTCATTATTATGATTCGACTATTTATTCATTTATTACCATACAAGTCCATTATAAAGAAAAACCTTATGACCATTAAGAATAAAGAAAAAGTACACAAGGAAAGCAGAGAGGGTTGATATCTCACCCATGTCCTGTAGAATAAAGACTATTTATTAATTTATTAAACCAATATGGTACTCTAATTATGAGGGAATATTATCCACATTAAACCATCATAGAACCTCATTAGTATTCATTAGCCTCTTTTGTATGGGGAGGCATTCTTGAGGCCTTGTAACTAACTGATATTAGATATGTATGATTGAACTAGGTCCAGGATGTAACAAATTATTGTCAAAGGGGTTCATTTTTTATTGTATTACAATATAGGGTGGTATAAAATAGGTTATGATGTAGAAACATTTGGTAATGAGTCTATTAATGAGTGTAGATGACCAAAATATGGTGAAAAGTCAAATTACCTGGGATATGATTGATGTTTTAGATTATTCTGTGTATGGTTATATAGATTTCACAATTGGGTGACGAACATGATGTGTGGTGTTTATTATTATTAATTTAGAATATATTTTATCAATGTAATAGAATGACAAGTAAACATTAATAGTGTCTCATTATAAGAACATTAGAGTTACAATATGGCATGTATTATTCCAGGACATGTGGGTTGAATTACCTGATTGTATGATAATGGTTTGGTTACCTTGAGTAATACAATTTTCATGAAACTAAAATTTATACTGGAAAAGGAGATAAAATAATTGGTTAATAAATTTTAATGACCATCCTAAATGGATTCATCCAATATTTATTGATTATGGAACTTTACATAACCAATTTTCATTTGTTTGGTTTAAGTAACTAAGGTTAAATATACTGAAACATTAGTTGATTTTGAATACATTAATTTTATTTGTAAATTGAAGTGTGCACATGCCTATATAAATTTGGACTGATGATTCATCTAGTCAACTCATCAAATATTACATATTACATTAAATTATTTAATTTAAAGGTTTTATATCATTACATGAATTACCAATTCTAATTTTTAAAGAATTTATTTATATAAATTAGGAACAATACTTCATCTAACTTTTATATAGTGAAAAATAAATAATTTATAAATCTTAATTCAGACATGGTCACTGTTAAATGGGGATTCCAATAAAACTAATAGGTATTTTTACTCTATAATATGCAATTAGAACTCTATATACTAGGACCCATGACTAAAACATGGTGATTTACCTAGACCTGACAATAGTAGTGGGTAGTAGGCTGCATCTCTTGTGATTCTTTAAGGTCTAATACATTACCTAGACCTTGATTTAGGAGTAAAATGTGTAGTGTGAATTACATATATGAATGATTGTTCCTGTCATATTTTTTTTTATTTTTGTGGTATTTTTTTATCAAATATGAAATTAAGAATGTGCTGGGAATTTGTAGACTTACACCACCCTGACATCCATGAATCATGATCTAGAATGGTAATAACGACCACTGTCGAGAGGTGGTGGGTTGTGAGACACTAGTATTGACTCCATTGGTTCCCATGTGTTACCTCTTATTATTCATGATGTGGTCAATGATTCCCAATTTTATAGGGATTCCAGTGACTTATAAATACTATTTAGGGAGTTATGTGACCTGTCTATTTTATGGTAGTGTTTATGTCTAAGTTTTAGTGGCATCATCCAGCTACTTTTTTAGGGGATAGTGGCCATAGGAAGATGATTTATGGCTTGAGACTATTTTGTCTATATTCAGTCATCTGGAGACACTTCTATAAAGGAGGTTCAATCTCATGGTATATATACATTGTAGATCATCAAAAATTTAGAGGGATATATAGAATCATGAAAATACCATTGGGAAATTATATGAATGGTTTTCCAATCTTGATTTTATGACTACTTATTCCTTGATCTTTTAGAGATGGTTGAGCTAGGGATTTTATACACCAAGAGAAGGGAACTATGTCTGTGATGTATTTTTCAGATAATATAATATAAATTCAATTAATTGAACTGATCTATACATTTAATGATCCATTCAACATGATATTCTTTCAGGATGGGCTTATACATTCTATTAGATCTCAAGTGAATTTATTTTGGTTTACTATTGTGTCTGAAATAGTAAACTAGGATCTTATTTCCAAACTAAACCGAAGGGAATATGGAGGTACAGATCAGAGTGAACTGGCTTCTCAACCTAGTGGCATGTTATCTGAGGTTAAGAAGTGTCACTTTAATACCTCTTGTGAGGGAATTACCACTCTAAGTACACATTATGGTAATTTGGTAGTTTGTCACTGGTGTATAATGAAAGGGAACACGAAAACTCAGTGTGATAGGGGCCCAGTTGACTATCGATCTTATAAAAGGATGGGCCATTTATAGTGGCTTTCTTGATTATTCCCTCACATAGAAAGTGATATAGGATCTTTACTAACTCTTGGTACTAGACTAGGATCAGTATCTCTGTATTGGGAAGAGATCTATAGTGCTACCATATGATTAGGTTGAGGGGGTAGTCATGGTTGAGGGATCCAAAAACCATTGTTATAGTGTCCAAAGTGAGACAATTATCAATGTATTTTCGTTGTATCATAGGTTCATGGATTGGTAATGATCTATGTTTTTCACCCTACATAAGGGGAGAAGAATCCTAGACTATATAAATATCAATGTACAATTTTATTATCATTTACATTGGTATTTAATTTATCTGATATAGGCACATTACAGTCATTTATATATATATATATATATATATATATTGTGGAAATGTTGCACCATGAAATTCTATATTTATATGGATATGTAATGATTGATATGCCATTGGTAGTGTGGTTATAAAGTGTATAAATATATAAAGACTATACTATAGATGCTGGAGTCCATCATTTCTTTAGTACCTCTACATCCCTGAGATGTCGAGGTTTGGCATCATTCTCAAAAGTGGAAATGGATATTGAACATAGTTCTAATACAAATTCTATTAGATATGGTATTAAGATATACAATTGTTTATGCATTAGAAATAATACTAGGAGTAGTTATGATGCAGTAATAATGAGTCATGATATATAGGTCTCTTTCGTTGTGGACACATGAGAGGAATTACCCAATGCATGGTCTCAATCTAGAATTTTTAGTCTACATATTTCATTGTTGGATGTATTACTTTCTGGGAGAGTGTTTTGTGGTGTATATTAACCATAAAAGACTAATTTATATCTCTATACATCGTGAATTGAATCTCAAGCTGAGATGCTTGTTTAAATAATTGTATTCATTTTAATTTGAACATTATTATATGTTTGGGAAGATAAATTATATAGAGGATGATCTTAACAAGTGGAAATAGTCATAGGTAGTTCAAAAGAATAATCATTATTTTTAAATGATGGCCCTATTTGTAGAGATGCACCTGGAGGTATAGGAGAATTATGAATAGAATGTTCTAATATATTAAGCAGTGAACTCCAAAATTATGGATAGTGTAAAGATGATGTACATATCATATCCTGAGGGCCTAATCCTAAGAGAGAGTCTTGCAAGAGAGAACTCATATCCATGTTAAATAAATGATAAGGATGAGGTATTTCACATCTGTGGATGCCTTTCAGATCATACAAATGTCAGGGAGGAATTAATGTGAGATCCTCATGATATTACTTGTTTTGTACATCCATTGATTACAAAGTTGTATTATTATCTATGTCAATAAATCTAGGGTCCTAGAATGAAAAGGGGGAAAATGTATTTGTTACAACTTTTTCCACCTATTAGTAGGTAATGGTGGAACAATAGTTACTAGCAGTGCTTCTACAGTTATTTCTCATTCTTAAGTATAAATGAGATGATGTCACCAATGGATTTTTTTGATTGGATTACTAATATCCCCTTGAAGAAATGATGTGGTATGGGTTTTCATCAACATTCTCATGATGATATATAATTTTCTACATATCAAGGAGGTCATTTCATTGGATGAGCTTTGTAGGCTCTTTTCCCGAGCGATTATACAACTTCATCGAGTCCCACTAACTATTGTATTAGATAAATATGCTAATTTCACTTCTCAATTACATAAAGGGTTGTAGTGAGTGTTAGGAACATAGATATTTTTTATAATAAAATACCAACCTTATATATAAGGGAAGTCTGACCACATAATATAGGAATTAGAAGACATTCTTGGAGAATTTTTCCTTGATTTTTAGAGTTTAATGGGAGAAACATATTCCACTAGATTAATTATATTATAATAATAACCTACAAGTGATTATATATATGGATCCATATGATTCATTATATTGTTGTCCATGCAGATCACCTCTGTTCTGTTTAGTGGTGGGGTAGGAAACACTACTTGGACCTCATCTCATTCAAGAGATTTCAGAGCATTTTTCTGTAATCATGAGGAAAATGGATATTGATCATTATAAAAATAACACTTGTAATTATAACCATCAAGGACCTATGGAGTTTGAGCATGTTGATCGGGTATTCTTATGTGTTTTGACTAGAGTGGGGCATCGATGTTTTAAGTGTCTTGGTATGTTATCACCTCATTTTGTTGGACATTTTGAGGTTTTGGGGAGTGTTTATATAGTGGATTATTTGATAGAGCTTCCTTATATATATTCATATATAAAAAAAACATGTTTCATGTTTCTCAATTACATCATTAAAAGTCTAACCGATGTCATTTTTTACACCTGATGAGGTGGAACTGCATGTTGATGCTTATTTTGAGGAACACCTTATTCTAATCATATACCGGAGCATGAATGTTCTCTAAGGAAGGTCAGTTATTTAGTTCAAGTCCAATGAAATCATGGACATGTACAAGATGAGATATAGGATATAGTGGCCAATTTTTCTGCCCATTGGCCTAATATTTATCAAATAATGATTTATTATCCTTATAAGGGAATCTAAAGGGTAATTTGAATTAATTGGAGGAGTTTCTAACACATCATTTTTCATTTAATGTAGGAAATATCTATTTTTTCATTTAATATTAACTTTTAACCATTAACATGATCTTAAATTATTAATAGATGATTTAGTAGTGGTTTGGGTAGGTTCTGAGCATGGAGATCCATTTTTTGGAGAATTTTTATGAGAAACATGGTTGGCACATGGTTAGTAGTAACTGTGTGGATAAAACATATGACCCATATATAAGGGAGTAGAGTTTGAAAATAAATTGTAGTGATTCCTCATTTCCATATGAAAAACTACAAACATATTGCAGAGGGGACCTACAGGGGAAGCCCATGGTTTGGCAAACCATACACCAGAACCATACCCTCGGTGCCACTAGGGAAATGACCCCAAATAGGTGGAGAATTGTTTTTCAAAACCATGTCGAACAAACATGTTAGTGGTTCCTTTATATAATGACTATCACATAATTGGATCATAGTTTTGATAACTATGAGACCATTTTATGTTGGGTGAAAAGCCCATCTTTTCGTCTATTATTTTTAAACTAGAACCCTCTTTCTATTTCTCATTTCTCTAGAAGTAGTAGCATGGGGATCATACTTCTCCACCACTCAGCATGGGGATCATACTTCTCCACCACTCCTAGACATTGATTTAACTAAATATATAAAAGTTTTAATCAAGTGATTTATATCACAATTTATAGATATTGGTAATTTCACTATTTCTCTTTCTTCTTCCATTCATTTATCTTGGTTCACAAAATGAACAATCCCTATAAACTCTTTTTCAATATTTGAAAGTCATTTTAATATTTTTTTTTTATTTTTTTATTCTCTAAATCAAAATACAATAATGGAAGAGTTATTATATTCCACTATAAGATAGGTGATCTATACCATTTTCAAAAGTATTTTCCATTTAATAATAATTCATCATTATATTGCACGCCAGACCATCTAGACACTGATACAAAAATTAATTAATGTGTTAAATTAATTCTTTAACTTTAAATGTTATTTACACATAGAACCATGATATAGTTATAGGTTTTAAACCTCAACAAAAACCACCTCTGATTTGGGTTCATTTTTTTGCCTAAACTAATGTCCACCCCTTTGCGTGTGTGAGGTCTCTACCCATTTATGGAAGCCTTTAGTATATTAAATGAGTTAATGAATAGGTTAAACAATAAATGGTAGTTAAATGGATATATTCTTAGATTTTTCCTTGCTATAGATGATTTTATTTGTTTATGAACATTAACATGGCCCATGAATTTTATATTACTTGCATGATTTTTGGCATTTCATTATTGTATCAATTATTGATTAATGGTTTTTCATTGATATTGATTATGGTAGGAAACGATTTGGATTATGGTATCAAAATAATGAGAGGGATATGGGTAAGGGAAATATGAACCTTGTATACACATATATATTCTGATATTATGATCCCATAGATATGGGCCATGGGTTCCTAGGATATATAGTTCTACACAATTTTGAATTCCCTTAGATGAGTATTTTTCCTAAAGGAGGATTCCTTATTTTACACCTTGGGATCTACCCCAGGAAGGTATGATAATTTCTATGAATGTGGAATATGAAGAATCACATGGTTAATTTCAGAAATTAATTTATATAGATTTATGTTAAACTTTTTATCCTAATAATAATTACATCTTCTTCTAGGACTATTATAATTTTCATTCATATTACAAACGTATTTTACTTGTACATAGTAAAAGTTTTTATTCATAGATTTTACTTTTTATAAACACCCTTTTTGGTGGCTCAATGATTATATCTCACACCCTTTGGAGGATGATGATAGTACCTGGATAGACTTCAAGGAAATTGGTAGGGAAAAGGGAATGCTCTCATTCATGGATTCTTTATTTGTATGTAGCATGGGAGTTTTGGAGCACAGGACCAAGCATTATCTCATTATACAATTAGAAATATCCTTTTGGTAATTTTGGTTCATATTATTAAATTTTTGTATGTGTCCCTATTTCCACATATTCCATATTTTTTGGTATATATCTATAACATTCTCATCATTGTGTATATGATCCTTCTTTTGGAATGATTATTACTACTTTTAGAATGATTTACTTTAGCTTCTATATCTATCATTAATATGATTACACTATTTATTAATGTATTATTCCATTATAAAACCCTAATTATGAGGGTATATTCTCCCCACTGAACCATCAAAGACCCTCACTGCTAGTCAGTAGCCTCTAGCATGTGGGGAGGTGCGCTTGAGGCTTTGTGACCAACTGAGTTCTGTTACCTACGTATTAACCGGTATTAGGATGTTATATTTTATTCTTATATATATATATTATAATTCTTTTACTACTATTTATATGATCTTATAATATAGCTACATTAGGATAGTCTGTAATGGTAAAACTCTTAGTATTTCATGTAGTGAAAACCATATAACATAGTATTTATTTATTTAAAAAAACCCAAGTCATTAAATTTTACCCCCTTGAATAAATTATGACCTTTCAATTTTAATCACTACCCACTGATGAAGGTAGGAGTGGGTATATTGAAAAAATTAATTATTATAGTTTTATCTTCCAATATAACATTGAATTTACTATCTTAAACTGGTTAATATACTTATCTTTCCTTAAAAAAAATTAATTGTTCATAACCTAATCATATATTCTCCATATTATACCTTCCAAAAAATTACCTATGTATATAATTCATAACATGATAGTTAAATCACTTATTCTTATGAAATTAAATCAAATTATTATCCTCAAACGGTATTAGCCATAAGTATATCATATCAAACACTATAAAATATTTACCATAATCTTAAAAAAAGGATAAACAACATCGAAATTATCTTGGATTATCTTCAATCCAAAGGATATCAATAGTAAAAAAAGATAAATTTTAAAAATCACCCGACCCGTTATTATATCAAAATAAAATATGTACTAAACCAAAAAAGTATCCATCCCATTAAATTTTGTTCATCAATAGTTATCTCCATTAATATACCCTTACCATAAAATAATTTTTCAATTTTATTGATACAATCTAATAGATGATTCCAAACCATTAATGAAATACTAGTTAAGAATGATAAATATATGTTTTACATATGCCTCAATAACTTTTAGAATATAATACATATCACTTCACTAATTAAAATAATGATCAGTTACAATATATAATTTATATTATGTTAAAAATCTTATAATTAAGTTTATTTATCACTATAAACCATCCTTATTTATTTAATTAAGTTCATTTAACACAGTATAAATTATGAAGGTATTCTAGGACTCATCTTAAGATACCACAAAAAAAATTGACATGTTATTCATAGATTCAAACAAAACCAAGTAGTTGGAAATCAGACATTTAAATAACATCTTGTAATCTAACATTTAATTAAGCATCACACAAGATTAGTATATATCAATGAACAAGCCTCGTTCTAAACTCTTCTTGACTACCTGTAATTCCTCAAATTTTTTATAATTATATTTTTCAAATATCTTAAATTTATTTGATATATTTCACTACACGAAACACTATGTTAACCTTGTGTTGCACACAACATTGGGTTAGCAATCGATACACATGATACTGAGTATTAACAAAACCATAATATGTTATTATTATTATTCAAACATAAACATTATAAACTATAATTAAACCAATAGATATGAATAGTAATAAAAACTTCTTAAATATTATCTATAATTATTTTTTATAAAAAACATATTAATAAAAATACTTAATTATCGAAAAAATCTTTATATATTTTAAAGATTCTATTTTCTCAATGAATAGATTATTATATATTCTTGTGTAAAATAATTAAATTAATTTTGTAAACTATTACAAAATTAATTTTATAAAATAAACATCATTTTTTAATTCATAATTTCAAAATTATAATACGGTGAATATTTAGGATTTTTCATAGAAGTTTCATAATTTAGACTAATAGTGAAAAAAATTTGAATTTTAATTGAAAAATGAATGTTTATTTATTTATTCAAAAATATAAATTATATTTAATTGGTTTTTAAGTTAAATTAGATCCATTATACAACCATTATTTAAATTTACTTCATTTTAATTAATTTAATTTCAAAATATGATATAAAAACATTATAAACGTTTAAAATTTTTCTCCTTAAAAAAACCTTCTTTCTCATCATGTCTCTAAGATTAATATTAAATTAATTTTTTCAACTTATGTGAATGGTTTTTAAAAATTAATTAAATATATTGAATTATCATAATGTATATTATATAATAATTTTAACTTAATTTTTGAAAAAAATGGATAGTGAATGTAGTAAAAAGTAATTATCACGGTTAAGGTAAAAGTGGATTAATCGGGGGTTAGACTAAAAAATAAAGGTAAAAATAACCTATAAACTTGTCTAAAAACTAATTTGTTTCCATATTTACAATATTAAACCTATAATATTTTTAAATGGTCCATTTGGATTCTCTTCGACATGTGAAAAAATGTGGGAGCGCATAATTCTTTTGAAAAATAAAAAGTATGTCCTCCCCCCCACTTATAAATTATCACACACTATCCTATATTATTAAAAAATTTAAACCCTTTTGTATTTGCCATAACCTACCCAAATCATTTTTCTAATTTGGTCCCATTATCCTAGAACCCTTAGTTTTGTTAGAAATACACCCATGGAAAGCTTTTGGTGATAGTTAAGGAGGATAGAAAGAGAGGAGCTAACATTCATCAACGAATGTTTTGATATTATTTATTCCTTAACAACATACAAATCAATTTATAACATTATTATATAATAATCTCAGTATATTACATATATTGAGATATTTGTATGTAAATTTGAGGACCTAAAACCATGTCCACTTCTATCAAATGTGTCACGAAATCATTTTTTGTATCTACAGGGGACAACCGGTTTGGGAACTGATGTCATTCGCATTTCCATTACCACCTCTAAATATTGGACATAATGATTAATTTATTAATTTTATATCATATTTATGATTTTATTATGAATTTTTAATTTTTATATCAAACATAAATTCTTGATTTCTATTTTTTAGGAAGACAATAATGTTGTTTGTGTGTACCGAGGACTACTGCCTCACAAACCCATGTGATTAGTTAACACATTACATGAAAATTATTTCGGATTGAATTAATATAAATATTGTGATATATATGAAATAACAATGATTCTGTAATGATAATATATTTTATTTAAATTTATTTCTTTAAATCCAACAGGAAAATGAAAAATGGATTTCATGTGTATGAACGACCAACCGTCTCCATGAACAGTGTATTTCATTTCCTATAACAAATTTTTTTGGATTTGAATAAATACATATACACTGAAAAAAAATTATATTTATATCATGGTAATAATTATGTAGATTACGAAACTATTATCAATGTAATATTAAAAATAATATAACAAATCAAAACATAGATGAAAAAAAGTTCTTATTACCCTAAACGTATCTTTAACATTGTTTTTTTAATAAATAGTTAATAAAATGTCTTAAGAAATAATATATGGTATAATATATATGATTATGGTTCTGAAATAAATGTATAATGAACTTATATTTATTATACAAGATTTTTAACTACGTACGATGGAATCCAAGACATAAGGTTGGGTATTTTTGTATCAATTTCAATTTTTTGGGACATACATTATTTTATAAATCAATCATCTTTTAAAATCATCCTTTATAATTTTTCAAGGTCATTTTAAGATAATTATGTTTATAAAAATGTTTTATGCTTTAAAAATAATTTTTCAAATAAGAAAACATACTTTCTTCAAGAAATTTTTTAAATGATCAATAAAAAACATTTTCCATCTAATATTTCAGCCCTTGTTGTTACATATACATTACCAAGGAAATGGGCCAAAGAATCCATTCTTATTATTTTTATCATGGTTTATGGTTTTGATGAATATTTTTTTATGAAACCTGTTTTGCTTCCATAGATTATACCATGAGTAAATTATTATGAAACCAGCTTCTTTTCACAGGTAATTCTATGAGGAAATAATTATAGAACCTATATCTTTTCCATAGGTTATGATATGATGAAAATTTTATGATACCCATTTCATTTCATGGGCTATGATATAATGAATATTTGTGATCTTTTGGATCACATATGTACGATTTCATTATGTAATGGGGGTCCTATTTCTCAATCTAATGCATTGGGTAAATATTTATATATCATTAGATGGATATGACTAGAATATGGAGTAAACCCTATTCTTTAAGATAGGTTTGGAATGGTAAGTGAACTCATTTTTGTAAGTGAATGTTCAAATTATGAATTTCCTGGGATAGAACCGTGACTACTATGATGATTTGGATACTGAACCCATTCCAATATGATTTTCCCGGTAATGATCCTTGTCTAATATGGAAATAATTTTATACGGTTATATATATGACACATATTCCATGTATTATACTAGTATTTTTCTCTCATGAATCATTTTCTTTGATTTCCTTTTGATTCATAACTTATTAACATTCGATAATTATTTTGTGCTTCAATATTATGATATTTGATAAGAATGATGTGATTTTCAAATTATATTCTCATGTTCTCATAACATTATTCTCATGTTTTTCATAGGTATCTCCCTCGTTTCCCATTATTGTGATTCTAGGATCACCAATTATAATTTTTCCTTTCCCTTGGTTATGATTAAATGTATTATGAATAATTTAACTAATAAGGGTGCTAGTTTTGAATAATATTATGTGAGATGATATATCTCACTTATAGAACATTTGTTTGTTTCCATGTTTCCAATGGCACTTAATTGTTAAAATCTTCATCTGTGTGTTTTTGTTGTGTAATAATTATTCCTAAAAATGATGTAATATCTCTATATGATAATCTTGGGTGGCTATAGTTTTTATCAAAGGATGAGATTACTTAACTTTTGGAAACTATGATAGGAATTCCATAGAGATATTCCTCTATGGATAAGTATATTGATGAGTAAATTTATAGAAAACTGTATGGAATTTTGTTAAAGGACAGAGAGAGTAATTTCTTAGAAAATGTGTCACCTTCAGGATAATACAAGGTATGTGTCTTTGGAATAGATTTTCCTTGGGGTAAAAACCCGAAAAATATCATATTAAGATAGACTCCTTCAGGAACTTATGGAAAAAAATGGGCCTCACTCAACTCCTCATTTGACTCTCCCAAGGGATAGGCTTGGAAATTCACTAACTATTTAAGAACCATCATGAAGAATTTAAATAGTATTTTAATATTGATGAATAAGGAAAAACCAAAGGTTTCATATACTAAATAATAAGGTGACATGATTTAAGAATCCTATAACTTATTTTCCAAGATTATGTGATTTCCCACTATGATTATTGTTTCTTACAATATACTTTTTTTGTAAAATCTTTAAAACACAATGGAACTATGATAATAATGAGTGTGATGGACAATGTAATGATTTACCTCCAAAGCATCAAAATTTATGGGAGCTGGGATGTAAATTACCATGATTATTTTCACAAATCTTTCTCAATATATAAATCATGCTGGACTTCCAAATTAAAAAAGGGGGGAAGAAATTTCTTTTAGTCCTTCATGAGATAATTTCCTCAATCGTTCATTTGATATGTTGATACTCTAGTTAATGAGTAATGTATTAGTAACATAGAGAATATATTTTATGTTCTGTATTGTAAGAAACATTTAAATTTAATTTTTATTGTCTACTATTTGGAAGGTGAAGCAAATATATAGGGGGATCTTATCAAGAATATGAGGAAACATGATGAAATTGACTACATGTATTATGCCGGGTTTAGGATGTTATTTTTCAACAATAAATTTCCTCATATTATTCATATGAGGATATAGAAGTAGTTCCTTCTATTAACAAAAAAGGATGATGAATCTATTGGTTCCTATAAAGAAAATTTTATAAGACCTATGTGGTACAGTTCTAGTATTATCATCCATCCTAAAAGTAAGGTTGATATATTCTTTAGTGTATTATTATAACGTTTCTAAATGGAGTTATCCATGAGATACATTAGTTTCTATGAATATATTGTTAAATTTGTTATCAAGGTGGAAAGGAAGGTTAGAGTATCATATCAATCTTATGGTTTTGACAAGAACTGGATGAAGGAGTTTAAAGTAAAATATAAAATCCTTGGTGACAATAATATGGTCATTTATTTATGTTTAAAGTGTGGGAATAATCACTAAATTAATGTCCATAATGGGAATAGTAAAAATTTTAAGTTTGGAAAGGATATTCATCTGGAATTGATTGGATAAGTTATAGAAAAAAGCTAGCTAATGATATAAATAGAGATAACGTTTTATAGAATATAGCTCCCACACATTAGCATTTCAAATGGAAAGAGGGTGATCATTATACTAATCAGTTCCTAAACATGAGTGTTAATGATGATGATTGGTTTAAGAAAATTCTTACGTTGAGATAAAAGGGGAAATCTCATTTGATCATTGTTTTTTACTAGGGTTATGATAATGATATGGTGAAAGGTTTCCTTATCACCCACTCTAGAACAGCTAATGTCTTATTTGAACCTAGATCTACCCATTACTTCAATCCTAAATTATTTTATAAGGTTATTAAAATTCTACTAAAATGATTAGATATAAGATTAGTTGTGAATCCATCTAATGGTTTGATGATCACATCATAATTATATAATTCCTCACCAGTTTACATTTTTAGTAATGTTCTTCTTATAAATTTTTTCATTCTACCTCTGCTGGAATTTGATCTCATTTTAGGCATGTATTTTATTTATCTTCATAAATCCATCCCAATTTTCAATAAAGGGATGTAATTTTTGATATTCCAAACCAACCTATGATCATATATCAATGTGATGATAAGTATTATCTTTTGATGGAGATTAAATCCATTTTATAGGTCTGAATTTTTATTTAAAATGGGTGTTTATCGAGAATGGTTGTGGAGAAACTTGATATTGATGATATGCCTATTTTATGGGTATTTGTTGGTTTCTTTAGGGAATAATTTTCTAGTCTACCACAAAATTGTGAAGTTGAGTTTCCAATACAACTCTTACCTAGTTCCATACCAATTTTAATGACTCCTTATAGAATGTAAGAGATTTATTTGTAATAATTAGAGATGCAACTCCAGGATAACCTAGACAATGGATTCATTCTGCCACATGTGTCACCATTAGGTGAATATGTTCATTTTTTAGAAAGAAATATGGATCAATGTGAATCAAAATTGATTATCAGGACATCAAAAAGATCATGATAATGAAAAGTTATCCTCTTTCTATTATTGATGACCTATTTTATCAATTGTGTGGAGCTCAATACTTTTTTAAGATTGAACTTCATTCTGCATATCATCAATTAAGGGTCCAGAAGGTCGATATACCCAATATGTCATTTTTTAAAAGGTATAGTCAATATGAATACATATTTAAGTCATTCAATCATACTAATTCCCCTTCAATCTTCATGGAATTAATGAATAATGTCTTTAGAGATCACCTTGATCTGTTTGTGGTAGTCTTTTTTAATAATGTTCTTATCTACATATTGTGCAAGGAAGGCCATGAAGACCACATTATAATTGTACTAAATATCCTCATGAAGGAGAAACTATATGAAATTTTAATAAAAATAAATTTTAGAATCATAAGGTTTCTTTTTTTAGGTCATATAATCTCAATAAAGGGTATATAAGTAGATCCATCAAATATAGAGTCTATTTAATATAGTTCTAGATCGTCCAAATTGACTAATATGAATAGTTTTCTTAGTTTATTTGGATATTATAGATGGTTTGTGAAATATTTATCATGAATATCTAATACAGTGGCCACGTTATCTCATAAGGTAGCCAAGTTCTTATAGCTACATGAATTTGTGGAATATTTTAAGGAACTAAATAGAAGATTAGTTACCACAATAATATTTACATTACCCTATAATGGATACGGCTTATTAATATATATTTATACATAAAAGAATGGATGGATATGTGTTCTAATGTATAATGACATGGTTATAGCTAATCCTCATTATAATTAGCATTTCATGATAAAAATTACCAAACACATAATTTGAAGATACCTGTAGTAATTTTTTATTTAAAAATATGGAGGAATTATCTTTTTGGAGGAAATTATGATATATATAATGATAAAAAAAGTTAAAAGTATATATTCAGATAAAATTTGTTGAATATGTGTTATAAAAGATGGTTAGATATGATTAAAGACTATAAATGCTCAATAAATTACCATCTAGGGAATCAAAACAAGGTACTCGATACTTTGAGTTATAATTATCATTCTAGTTAATACATGATAAGGATAAAAAGATCCTATATTTTTCAATTTTCAAAAGATAGATCTGGAAATCCAGAATTATGGGGAAAAACATTATCTGGCTCAATTTAATGTTCAACCATCAATCTAAGTGAATATTAAAAGGGCATGGAAGTAAGATTTAGAGCTAAAAATAAGGTTAGAAATGTTCCAGATTTTATCCATAATAATCACTCTTTCAGTCTCAATGCAGGAAAAGCTCGAATTCTCATTTCGATAAATGAAGCTGCCTGAATTAAAAAAGATTATTGCAGCAATTATATTGGAGAATTCGAGATCCTCAGACGTATCCGTGTCCTGGGTTTTTCTTGAAGACCAAGCACCCCTTTGAAGTATTCTGGCAACCTCTGATGCCGGGTTGGATTAAAGTGAATTTCGACAGTGCCTCAAAAGGCAATCCTGTACCTGCCAGTTGTGGGGCCATTTTTAGAGATTCTGCTGACCATTTCTAAGGTTGCTTCTACAGTGGGTGTGGGATTGCCTCATCCATTGAAGCGGAGATGCTAGGAGTCATCCATGTTGTTGATTTTGCTCTCCAAAGAGGATGGCGAAAACTGTGGATTGAAAGTGATTCTACCACCATTGTCCAAGCCATTTGGAACTGAGTTATTAATCTCGCCTAGCTGCCCACTATGCGTTGGATGAATTTCCCGAATTCTCTTTAGGAGATTGACTACATTTCAACACATGTCTTCTGTGAAGCGAATAATGTTGCTGATGCCCTTGCCAACAATGGTGTCCATCAGAGCATGATTTGGTTGGATGCACTACCAGTTGATTTACTTCACCTCTTTGAAAGAGATTGTTATAAAATCCCATCCTTTAGACTCATGTAAACTGTTGTTTCTTTAATTAATAAATGGTGCTTCGGTCTTTGACCGAGGCATTACCCAAAAAAAATCATCAGCACGATCTAGAATTCAAAGTTAGTGATAATGTGTTTCTATGGATTTATCAATGGTTGGATGTAATGAGATTTGGAAATAAAGGGAAAATAATCCCCTGGTTTATCAATACTTTTGAAATTATTGACCATATTAGGATGATAGCCTATCACTTATAAATTCTATTAAACCTCTCTCAAGTCCATTATATATTCCATGTATCTCTCCAAAGGAAGTGCATATCTGACCCTTCACATGTACTAAAATCAGATATCATGCCCCTGGTGGAGATTATGGATCATTTAGTGAAATTTCTATGAAAAAATACCACTCACATGGTAAATGCTTTTTGGAAAAAACCACCTATTTGATAAATCCAATTTAAACTTATTTTATATCTTTCATTACATAGAACACTAACTTAATCTTTCACAACATGTAATACTAGATAATCTTTTTTAACACACAATACATAGTTTTTACTAAACCATGATATATTATTATTATTATTCAAATTGGACCATATTAACCTAGTATTTAAAATAATAGGAATGAATACTAAAACCACTTTTAAATATTATGTACAGTTTTTATATATATATATATAACATATTAATAAAAAATACATAATTTTTCGTAAAGTCAGTATATGTTTTAAAAATACTATTTTATCAAAGATGTCACTTTTATGTCTTTTTTTTAAATAAAATAAGTAATTTCTGACACATAAAAAAATTAATTTGATAAATATAATTCATTTTTGAATTTACAATTTAAAAATTATCAAAGGGTTATTTTTTTGATAATTTTATGAGATGTTTATTTATTTGATGAATAATGAAAAATAATAAATTTTAATTTAATATTACCTTTTAGTTTAATTTTTTTATAAACTTAAATTATATTTTAATTTTTTTTAAAGTTACAATTGTTTCATTTTACATACTTTAAACAAATCTATTTCATTTGAATCAATTTCATATTCATTTATGATATAAGAACTTTGTAAAATTTTGAACGTTTTCCCTTAAAACCCCACTTTCTCATCACATATGTAGAATAAATATTAAATTAATTATTTAAAAATATGTCAATTAAATTTGGAAGTGTGTATTCCATATATGGAATAATTTTAATATAGATTATCTGATAATTTAAACTTAATTTTTTTATAAAAATGAATAGTAAATTTAGTGTAATTTTATTACCTTGGTTAATGTCAAAATGGGTTTTTCCAGGTGTTGACCTAAAAAGATAAGGGTAATAATAAATTATAAATTTTTTATAAAAACTATTTTATGGCAATATTTAAAGCATTAAACTAATATGTATTTATAATGGTCCATTTTTAACCCTTTTTATATATTAAACATGTTGGAGCACTCAATTCATTTAAAAAAATACCATGTGTGCCCTATCCCCCACTTATAGAATTCCACCCCTATCCTATCTTCTTCGCACCTTAAAACCATTCTATTTCCACACCAAACTACCAAAATCTCTTCCAAACATCCATACCCTCATCCTATAAGACTTATTTTGGGCATAAATTCATCCTGGTAAGGATGTTACTAAAACCCTAAGGAGGATACCCAAAGAAGTGGAATTATTTATCAATGAATGTTTTTGATTTATTTAATCATGCACCCCCTAAAATTATTATTATACAATTATTATAAAATAAACTTACTATATTTCATATAATTAATTTTTTTATGATAATTTAATGACCAAAAATCATCTATACTTACATCAAATGGATTATGAAATCATATTTCATGTGTAAAGAGGACTACCACATCACAAACTAATGTCATTCATTTTTTCCATTACCATCTCTCATGGTTGGACTTAATGTTTGATTTAAAATTATTTCTATGATTTTATAATTTCCAAATCCCACATACCTTCATTATTTTTATTTATTGGTAATACGATAATGTTGTTCCTCTGTACGGTGGACTATTGCCTTGTGAAGAAATGTGATTAATTAACGCATTACATGGAATGTATTACGGATATATTTAATATATATATATATATCTATGTGTGTGTGTGTTCCATAAAAATAATTTTATAATTATAATATATGTAATTTTATTTTATTTCGTTCAACCTAATAAAAAATGATCAACAATGTTCATGCATACCTATATCCTACCATCACCATAAACGATGTATTTAGTTTCTGTTGGTCAGAGTGGACACTCAAGAGGGGGGTGCATTGAGTTCCAATTAAAATTTTCCTTTAAAAGATTTATATTAAAAATCCCCAAATTAAATAAAAATTAAACTGTAGTGAATTTATAAAAGCATCAATAGTTTCAATTAGTTTCTCAAAGATTGATTATTTCTCAGTTATCTTAATCTGAAGATTAAGTTAGCTTTGGAAACTAACTTACTAACTGACAAAAAATAAAAACACTTGCTAGTTTAACTATCATAGTTACTTTAAAATAGATTTGAATTTCAATGTACTTAGCAGCCTAATATTCAATATTGTTTTAACCAAAATAAAAAGCACAACAGTTATAACGAAGAGGTTCAGTCACAATCTGATACTTAGTCCTCTAAAATAGTTTTATATAAAACATTGATCCATACCCTGGATCAGGGTTTACAACATTACTCAGACTATCTAGGTCCTCAGACCTCTACCATAGTTCTATGTGGGAAATCAAAAATAACAACATCTCACATGCTATCCAGGTCACACTTGACTTATAACACTATCCATAGTAGGATACAAAATGTAAGGGAGATATTGAGTGAGAATTTAGAAATCATCCAGTTCAGCACAGGAGTCATTCTATGTTTAAATATAGAACACACACTACTCAAAATGTAAATAAATGTACAACATAGAGCTAACTAAATAGAGATGAGTTTACAATTATCTATGTGTTTTTAGTGAAGCTATGGACTCCTTGGATTGAATTCAGATAAATCTTTGAGTCCCTCTCTAGTTTTAGTCATGAAAAACTTAGTGTCATTTTTGTATTTGACTTCCTGGTCCAGGTTGATCTTCCTGATCAGCTTGAGTCTAGGTGAAGTCATTGGAGCTCTTTACTCCTTCAATGTTTAGGTTCTGCAGATTCAGTGTGTATTCTTCCTTCTTATTCTATGCATTTAAGTCCTTGTGTATCTCTAGAAGATTGTTTCGTATGTGCATGGAAAGACTGATCGACTTCCCTTTATAGTTCGAGGTTCCCTTTTATATATATATATATATATATATATATATATATATCTTTGGCTCTGGCAATGGGAATGATTACCATTTTACAGGTATGAGGTATGATATCCTAACATTCAACAGACATTAATTAATTAATAGTCATTGCATTAAAAGCACCAAATATGATCATTGTTAATAAAAAAACATAAGTAGGGTTTAGAGATATTATGACTGGTTTCCATCGGTAGCTCCTAGTGAGCTTGTATCAGTGGACATGAGTCAGTAGGTCTATAAGGGTAGATGTTCTATTTATAATGGTAGACTATGTATCGGTGATAGGGACTCTATATCTGTATCTCCTCTTATCGGTAGCTCTTCTGTAAAGGTAACATTCTTGTATCGGTGGCTCCCTCCATCGGTAACTCACCTATATCAGTAGCTTCTTGTATTGGTGTCTCTCTATGTATTGTTAGACTCTATATCAGTAGGTTTGTATGTTTGTATCGGTAGACTTGTATTGGTAGACTTAATATTGGTAGTTGTCTGTCTATCTCTATCGTTAGACTTGTATTGGTAGACTTCATATCGATTGTTGTCTATCTGTCGGATCTTTTCTTATCAGTAGACTATGTCTGTATCGGTGACTATGTATCAGTAGAGATGTATCAGTGACTCAAAAACTTAATACGTATCTATTTTATGAAAATCATATCCAAATTGAGTTAGTATTATTTCAAAATATGCACAAACATAGATAAACATTGATTAAAATATTCCAATGATTATTTTGATATTTTTGTCAACTCAATAGAATGATGACATAATTTAACATATAGATAACATTATCAAAACATATTAAAACATAATTGATATTATTAAAATAGGTGAGGTCAACAATATCCCCCTTTTTTATAATCACAAATTATGGTATTATAATCCAAAATAATCATTAATATATCAGTATAAAATACAAGGGGTCTCACTTCTCAGTGTGTGTAATAAAATTTCAAAATGTATCAGAGAATAAAGAATTACATGAAAATGTATCATAGAAATGAAACAACTGTATAAGAGGTAGAATATATTATTCTCATATTTCGTAGAGGTAGAGTATATTATTCCCATATTTCTCAAAGGTAGAGTATATTACGCTCATATTTCTCAGAGGTAGAGTATATTATGCTCATATTTCTCAGAGGTAGAGTATATTATGCACATATTTCTCCCCCTTTCTAATTAGAAAAAAGTAGTAACAAATGGATGAGGTAAAAATAGAATAAGATCATCTATATTTCTTGGGGAAAAGAAAAATACAGAGAAATACAAAAATGAGGGAAAAAGGGTACAAGTGATTCCTATCAAATGTCCTAGCTAGTATTCAATCCACCTCCTCAGCATGTGATTTGTATTTTCCCTTGGAATCAGAATTGGATTCAGGAAGGGTAGATGCATGTGGAGGCTTGGGAACACCAGTGATAATCAAAAGAGGATGATCTATTGATAAAGGTCCTGTCCTATAATGTGGAGTATTATGGGTTATCATCAGAGAGAGATTTATGATTTCTTGAGAGGGTGTCACCTGAGGAATGGAGGCAGACCGAGCAGAGGCTGGAAGAGATGGAGGTACAATGATAGGATTACTTTCTACATGCAAAAATTGCAGCAATAGATTCCTAAAGTCCATAATAATTCCTACTCCTCTTTCCATAGTACAAATAAAGTCATCTTTGTTCTCAATAAACATGTTTAGAGAAGGAGTCAACTCCCTGAGCTTGCTTAATTTCTCTCTGAAATCTTGAGTGACTAGAGGTAGGTTCATGTTCCCTAACAGGAGCATTAAATGATTGTTTAAATGATGTTTAGTGTAGACCCCTTGGAAATAGTAATCCACATTTTCTTTTACCTATTGATGAGAAGCTGTGGACTCTCTCATAAATTTCTAAACTATATGCCCTATATCACAAGTGGTAGTCACCAGTTGGGTAAAGGAAGCAGAGTCTACGTAGCCACTGGTGGAAGAAATTCAAATTTCCTCTCTCATAACAGCTCGAATCTGATCAAGATCCAAATATGGCCTGGTAGTACTCATAGGTGAAATAGTAAAGGCTATAATTTCCTTAAAAGATTTACTTATCCCAATAATGAGATTTTTCACAACAGAGTCCTCGGTGCTGACATGCTACTCCATAGAATTCATAAAACCCTCCAAAAATGATACCATCTGGCAAACTATACTTTTTACAAATTACAAATCCTTGTCTGCTTGAGATTTAGAGATCATATAATATTCAACAGTGATAACTTATTTATTTAGGGATTCAATATCCTTTACAATCTTGAAAAATCGTTCTGGTAGGCCTTAACATCACCCAAAACGCCAGATATTGATTTAGTCATCATAGATTGACTAGATGTTACTAAGGAGGTTTCAATTCTTCTCATCTCTTCCCTAAAATAGGTCTTGAGATCAGACTTCAACTATTTTAGATCATATATTCTTATAATATCCTTAGGTAAAGTATCATAAAGGAGATTATAAGTGACAGGAGGTCTACTGATGGGTGTCTCATCTTTTGAGTCAGGATAGTCCAACCCAAAAACTACAAAACCTATCTCTTCGGCCCAGCCTTCAATCTCATGAGCTACTGAAACTGTACCATCTCTAATTAGATGCTCCCCAACAATCTGTGTATTCACCTAAACATATATATCAACAGCAGCTTGAACATGCAGGTCTTCCTTAGAAGAATCCTCCACAACCATTTCCATTTCAACAACAGGGGGATCATTAGGAATAAGTGCAGGTTCTACCATCTCAACCGAAAAAGCCTCTTCAGGCATAGCATAATTTACAATTAGTGGACATAATCTCAATATACTCACATATAAACTATCAGAAACATGTTCTCTATTTTCATATACTTCTTCCTCATTCTCTGGAGAACGTTGGTCTTCCTCATCAATAGGGTCTTTTCATTGCTTACTCCCAACACTTTTTCCATTCTAGATGATACAACTTCCGCAACTAGACATGAAGGCAAGTCCGAATCCATTCCATCAGCTACAGAGGTATCCTCCCAATCAGTATCATCACCATACTATGGTTCCTCTTCATCAGCTCCTAGACCTGAATATATTCTGTCTCTTGGCCAATTGGGATTGTCAACTGGGATGAACTTATCATACACCTTATCATCATCAATAATCCATTTCCTTCTCTATGGGTTCTAGACAATCTTCATATACTTACAGATTGTACGTGTGATGCAAAAATTATTCCTCACAACTACTGTCTCATCCTGAGACTCAGCTACTCCTTTCACCATGATCATTACTAAAATAAACACTGCAAAGAATAAAGCATTTTATTTTAACTTAGGCCTAGTCATATCATCAATTTGGATCATCAACAACCTACACATATTTATCTTGAAACAATGCCTCAGTAGATTCAACAAATAAATATCCTGGAATGTCAGATTTGCAAAGTCCCCTCTTCTTGGACTTAGCACATGTTGGATGAATTTGAATAATAGCTGGTTTCCTCCATCCATTTTAGTAGCCACTACCTTTCTTTGTTTCCCACTACTAGTGAGCTCTTACAAAGAATCCTCATAGTCAAAAATGTCACTGGTAGGAGATATTGTCTTAAAGGTATACCAAAATACACCCTCATGTGGGACTTTCAATCATTCAGACTATTCAATAGAAGAAAAATAAATTGCCTTTCCATTCACAAATGAAACCATTCTATTTTCTTCTTCAGACTTCTCAAAAAAACAAAAGCATAATACTCCTTAACCATATTCAGATAATTATATCCATTATTGTTTGCAAAACAATCGATCCATCCATGTTCCTCCAATACTCTTAAAACCATTGACTTTCTAGGTAAGATCCTTTCTTTATTGAGTTCTTTTTCGATTACTACTTCTCAATTCTATAAATGTGGGTTTATTACACGCTTCCTCGAACTTGTTCTACATTCACTGCCACTACCTTTAGGTCCTATTTTCTACTTCATCGCACTTGGTGCATCACAATCATCCCTGACTATCAGGAGTTTTGTTCTTGCCATCTCCATTCAGAGAACTCAAGGTTACACGTAATACGGGGATTCGAGAAGTGAGGAATAAAGAGAGGAGAGGTTTCGGTGGATTGAAATATGACTAAGGTTTAGTTTTTTTATCATTTAGGAATAAAAATGTAATAAAAAGAATTATACTTATAACAATAAGAGTTTCATGTAAAGAACACAAAAATCAGATAGTGCATGACATATCGGTGACAATTACCAGTGATAACTACGATGGTGAGGTTTATCAATCGGTGAGGTATTCTAGTGGTGAGGTTTTCTACCGGTGAGGTTTTCTAGCGGTGAATTTTTGGGTTACAATGAGGATTTGGATAACGGTGAGGATTTGGCTAACAGTGAGGATTTGGCTAAAGGTGAGGATTTGGTTCTAAAATGTATATCATTTCTAACTCATGTCTAATGTCCCTTACCCAAACTGAACATAAAGGCATGGTGAATATGTCAGCTAATTGATGTTTAGTACCTATAAATTCAAGAGTACTATCACCATTTTTTTAATGATCACTCAAAAAGTGGTGTCTTTCATCAATGTCTTTGGTCCTATAGTGAGATATAGGATTCTTAGTGATATTGATCGCACTAGTGTTATCATAGTCTATAGATACATGTCTAAACTAATATCCATAGTCCAGTAATGTATGTTTCATCCACAGAATTTGTGCATAGTAACTACCAGTAGAAGTATATTATACTTCGTCAGTAGACAATTCAACAGAATTATGTTTTTCAATACACCAAGATATCAAGGGACTTACCTAGAATAAGACATGAGCCAGAAGTGATTTTCCTATTTTACTTGCAACTAGTAATGTCAGCATCTGAATAACTTATTAAATCGAATTATTGAAATTTTGGATAAAATAATCCGAAGTTAGTAGTAGGTTTAAGATATTTGAAAATTCTTTTAACAGCAAGAAAGTGTCACTCCTTTGGATTAGTTTGAAATATTGCACACATTTACATACTAAACATAATATCAGTTCAATTAGCAGTAAGATATAGAAGACTCCCTATCATTCCTCTATAGTTGGTTTGATCCACTGGTTTTATTGTTTCATCATCATCCAACTTACAAATAGTACTCATAGGTGTAACATTTTCCTGAATACGATCCAAACCAAAACATTTTAAAAGATAATTTGTATATTTAACTTCATTTAATATAATACCATTTTCATTTTGAAAAACATGAAATTGATGAAAATATTAGAGTTCTCCCATTAAATTCATTTCAAGTTAATTTTTCTTACTCTATGAAAAATCAATACACAAAGTATTTTTAGAAGATCAAAAAATAATATAATAAATATAGATTTATACTATCAAAACATCTTTGGGAACTATTTTAATAAAGAGATTTTGATTAGAAATCCATTTAGAACAACCTTTTGAAATAATAAAACAACTATGTCTATCATACCATGCTGGTGGGGATTTTTTTAAACCATATAAAGCTTTGTAATGCTTAAAAACCAGATTTGTAAAATGATGATCAGAAAATCTAGGTGGTTGTTCAACAAAATAATCATCAATTATAAAAACATTTACAAAAGAACTTCTAACATCCATTTGATATAACTTGATATTCAGATGAGAAGTATAGGCAAGTAGAATCCATATAGATTCTAATATAACTTAAGGTGCAAAGCTTTCTTTATAGTCTATTCCTTCCTCTTGACAATATCCTTGAGTAACTATTCTTTATTTGTTCCTAACTATATTTCCAAAATCATCAACTTTATTCCTAAAAACCCATTTATTGCATATGGTCAAAGTGTCCTTAGGTTTTTCAACTTGTTCCCGGACATTGTTTGTTTCAAATTGATTTAATTCTTCTTGCATAGCAATTTCCAAAAAATCATCATTGATAACACTATTTATATTTTTGGGTTCTAACCCTAAAATAAAGGATTGATGTTCATCCTAGTTTCTTAGAGAAGCTCTAGTCTAAGTCTCTTTATCAAGATTACCTATAACAACATCTAATGTATGGTTATTTAGAATCCTAGATGATCTAGTAAAGGTAGGAATTAAAAATTCAGGTTCTTCTTTAGGTTTGGGTTCATTAGAAATAGATTCTAGAACATTTCCAGAACTAGTTATCTTTACAACAGGTTCACTGAAATTATCACTAATGTTCTGAACAGGAAAATCATCTTCAAGATTTTCCAGAGAAGGTTTAGGTTCATGCGAATCAGTTTCATCAAATTTGATGTTAATATATTCTTCCACACATTTAGTTCATTTATTAAAAACCCTATAGGATTTCCTAGATAATGAATAACCTAGAAATATTCCTTCATCACTCTTGGATGAAAACTTTTCAATATTGTCTTTCGTATTGAGAATAAAGACATTGAAACCAAAATCACTGAAGTAACTAACTTTAAGTTTTCTATTATTCCATAATTCATAAGGGGACTTTTTAAGAACGGTTCTAATAAAGACTCTATTTATAATATAACAAGCTGTATTGATAGCTTTAGCCCAAAAATAAATCGGTATGTCATAATCATTTAGCATAGTTATTGCAATTTCTTGAAGGGTTCTATTTCTTCTTTCTACTACCCCATTATATTGTGGTGTCCTTGGGTCAGATAAATTTTGATTGTATCCATTTTTGAGCAGTATTATTCAAATTCATGATTCTAAAACCCATGACCATGATCACTTTTCATGGTTTTAATCTTAAGGCCACTAATGTTTTCTACAGACTTGGATTATTTCATAAATTAAGAACAAGATTCACTTTTGTGAGCTTGAAAATATACCCATGTATATCTAAAAAACTCATCTACAAGGACATATACATTGTTCATCCCATTTAAACTAGAAACTCTGGATGTTCCAAATAAATACATGTGAACCAATATGAGAGGTTGAGAAGTCGAAACATCTTTTTTCATTTAAATGAAACATTATGTTTCTTTCCGTTTTGACATGGAGTAAAAACTTTGTCTGAAGGGAATTTAAGTTGAGGTAGGTCTCTAACTAAATTTTTCTTAGTCAGTTTCACAGGTGAGTGTATATTACAATGTCTAAATCTTATGTACCATATCCATGACTCATTATGAAACGAATTTAAATAGGTAACCATTTGTTTGTCTAAATAATTTAAATCTACATCATATACATTTTCATTTCTCAAGGCAGTAAATTCCAAAGCATTTGAAGAATCAAATACATTGCAAGAATCATTTTCAAACATAACATTGAAAACATCAGCACAAAACTGATAAAGGCTTAACAGGATGTATTTTAATCCATCAACAATTAATACTTTATAAATTAAAATTCATTCAGTGTTACCAATTTTTCCTGAGTTGATGGTTTTTCCTTTTGAGTTATTACAAAAGATGACATATCCTCCATCAAAAATGATTATGATTTTAAAAAATGAGCAATCTCTAGTCATATTCCTTGAACATCCACTGTCCATGTACCATGTCTTCCTACAAGAACTTTTTAAGTAGGTTTCCTTCCACACACGTTTAGACAGAATATGATTTTGGTACCCATATTTTCATGGGTCCAGACTGGTTAGCAAGAAAAACATTTGGTACCCATATTTGTCTAATGGGTTTCATATAATTAATAGTTTCAAAAGGATTTGAAAGTTAAACTTTGTTTGATATATAACTATGTGAATAGCTGGTTGAGACATAAGAATTTCCAGAACTGGAACTAGCAGCAAACTATCCAGTTTTTGGAATAAATCTATTTTTTGTGATCTGTTTGTGTCCAGGTTGATAACCTAAACCAGTAGTATAATTTGGTGCTACTTATTTTCCTAGAATTTGATATAGAGTATTCTTTCCCTTAGTAAATTTTTCCAAATCATTCTTGAGTTTCTCATTAGACAGTTTCAGTTCGGTATTTTCTTTTAACTGTTGAGCATTTTTTCCTTTTCTACTTCTAGTGTATATTTTTAAGTGTTGGTTAAAGCATGTTGTTAATTTAAGGTTTCATACTTGTATTTTAGCTCATTTCAAGTATCTTATGGCGTGTTACACTATTAAAATAACTCTTCACTAGACATGTTTTCAGAATTAGAATCAGAATCATCTCCAAAATTATAAGAATTTAAAATAGGAGTTTCTGATGTTACCTTAGATGTATTTTTTTCTAAAATACATATTAGATTTTTGAGATTTTTCATCATAAGAGGAATTAGAATCAATTGAACGGTCTTTTGAAGAACTCCGGGTTTCTTTCATAGAATTCTTATATTTGCTGTCCTTGTACTCATATTTCTTATTGTAGTTTAATTTTGGACATTCAGCTTTCACATGTGCGTTCCTCTTTCATTCATAGCAGTCTCTGTCAGCCCTTTTACCAGTTCTTTTCCAATCATTCTTCCAAATACCTTTATTATCATACTTTCCCTTATAATTGGATTTTCTGAACAAAATTCTTCTTTCTATAAAACTTATGGAATTGTCTGGCTATCTGAGCCATTTAAGCATCACTGTGAGATGCACTCTCTTCAATACTTGAACTATCACTTTCACTTTGAATTTTACTTTTGTCCTTATTTTTTGAAGCAGATGTCTTGAAAGCTAAAGACTACTTTCTTGGTTCATCATCTTCTTCCTTGTTGAATTTCAGTTTTTCTTCATACATCATTAATTTACCAACGAGTTCCTTGATAGGAAAATCACTTATGTCATAATATTCTCTAATTGAAACTGATGTTCCTCTCCATCTGTCTTGCAGACATCTTAGTATCCTCATTATTTTCTCTTTTTCTGGAATAACTTATCCTTGTGAGCTCATTGTATTTACAATTTCAATTAACCTAAGTTACATATCAGAAATAGGTTCATCTGGCCTCATTTTAAAATTATCATACTTAATAGTATAGGTATTCAATCGCAATTCCTTGATATTGGTTGTTCCCTCATGGGAAATAGCCAAATTATCCCAAATTTCATAATCAGTCTTATAAGAAGATATTCGATTAAATTATCCATCTCCTAAATCACAACAGAGCATTCATTGCTTTACGATTATTATTGTAAGAAAATCTAGTAGGTTCATCACAATTATTTCTTTTATTTTATGGAATCTTATATTGAGTCTCTATAACAGTCCAGATATCAAATCCCATACTTTCTAAATGAATTTTCATTTTTAGTTTCCATTGGGAATAATTAACACCATTAAAGAAAGGTGGCGTTTTGGTAGATGCACCTTCTAGTCTATTATCCATAATTAATTTAGCAAATAGATTTAATGAGATAAAAATTTGGAAATAACAAAAATTTTGAGATCTTTAGATACAACTAAAATCACAGTTGAAAAACACTTTAAAAAACTGAGTGTTTTTAAAAACGTGAAACTAAAAAACCTCTAATACCAAATGTAAGTCGGAGTTGACACTCTAGAGGGGGGTTGAATTGAGTTCCAATTAAAAATTATGTTTAAAATATTTATATTAAAAATCCCCCAATTAAATAAAAATTATGTTGTAGTGAATTTATAATTCTTGAAATGTTTCAATTAGTTTCTCAAAGATTTATTATTTCTCACTTTACATAATCTAGAGATTAAGTTAACTTTTGAAACTATCTTACTGACTAAAAAAAATTACAAACACTTGAAAGTTTGACTATCAGAGTTACTTTAAAATAGATTTGAATTTAAACGTACCTAACAATGGAATATTCAATATATTTTTAACCAAAATAAACAAGCACACCTGTTTTAACCCAGTGGTTTAGTCTCATGTTAAGACTTAGTCCTCTAAAAAGGTTTTATATTAAATTTTGATCCACATAATGGATTAGGGTTTACAATAGTATTCATACTCTCCAAGTCCTCAGACCTCTACCATAGTTTTATGTGGGAAATCAAAAATAACAACAACCCACAGGCTTTCCAGGTCACATTGACCTCTACCACTATTCACAGTGGGATACAAGAGTGTAAGGGAGAGATTGTGTGAGGATTTAGAAATCCTCTAGTTCAGCACATGAGACATGGTGTTATTAAAATACCGAACACACACTACTCAAAATGTAAATATATGAAACACAATAGAGCTAAAAAAATAGAGATGAGTTCAAAATTCTCTATGTATTTTGAGTGAAGCTCTAGACTCCTTGTATTGAATGTAGATGAAGCTTTGAGTCCCTCTCTAGTTTTAGTCAAGAAAAATGGAGTGTCATTTTTGTATTTGACTTCTAGATACAGGTTGATCAGCCTGATCAGCTTGAGTGTAGGTGAATTCATTGGAGCTCTTTACTCCTTGAATGTTCAGGTTCTACAGATTCAGTGTGTATTCTTCCTTCTTCTTCTTCTATGCATGTATGTACTTGTGTATCTCTAGAATATTGTTTCGTATTTTCTTGGAAAGACTGATCGACTTCCCTTTTTAGTTCAAGGTTCCATTATATATCTATATATTTTACTCCAGAAATGGGAATGATTACCTTTTTACAGGTACGAGGTACGTTTTCCTGACATCAAATAGACATTAATTAATTAAAAGTAGTTGCATTAAATGCACCAAATATGACCATTGTTAATAAAAAAACATAAGCAGGGTTTAGAGATATAGCGACTGGTTTCCATCGGTATCTCCTAGTGAGCTTGTATCGGTGGAATTGAGTCATTAGGTCTGAAATGGTTGTTGTTACTATTTATAATTGTAGACTATGTATCAATGACAGGGACTCTATATCGGTAGCTTCTATTATCAGTAGCTCTTCTGTAAAGGTAGATTCTTGTATCGGTGGCTCTCTCCATCGGCAACTCACCTATATCGGTAGCTGCTTGTATTAGTGGCTCTCTCTATATTGGTAAACTTCATATCAGTAGGTCTGTCTATTTGTATCGGTATACTTCTATCGACAGACTTCATATGAGTAGTTGTCTGTCTGCCTGTATGGGTAGACTTGTATCGGTAGACTTCATATCGGTAGCTGTCTGTCTGTCGGTGATCTTTGCTCATCAGTAGACTAATTCTGTATTGGTGACAATGTGATGGTAGAACACTATCAGTGACTCAAAAAAAATTATTATATGTTCTATGGAAATCATATCCAAAGTGAGTTAGTATTATTTCAAAACATGTATATACATTGATTAACATTGATTAACATGTTCCAATGATTATTTTTATATTTTTCTCAACTCAATAGAAGGATGACATAATTTTACATATAGATCAGATTATCAAAACATATTGAATCATAATTGAGATTATCAATACAATTGAGGTCAAAAGTTTCCTACAACTAAATATTATGGATTTATATAAATTCACATATACTGAATATGTATGATATTTATATAATTTTTATCATTCTAGAGATTTTCTAACCATGATCTAGGTAAGATACAAAAATATATAACAAATTGAAATGATTATAAAAAGGAAAGTGGTTATTACCTGAATGATAACTTTTACATGAAATTTTTATTAAATAAGTAATAACATATCTTTAAAAAAATCATATTTTTTATGATATATATGAATATATTTCTCTAATAGATATATAATAAACATATATTTATTATACCTGAGTATTGAATGAGTACATTGGAATTCCATACTTATGGTAAGGTATTTTTGTCTCAATTTTCCTTCTTTGAGATGTACATTGTGTTATGCACCTATATTATTTCACAAGGTGTAATTATATACCATATGATATGTAATATCATGAATTTATTTATCATCATAATATTATAACATTTTATGTTATTCCATCATGGTTATTATGATTTATATTCACCAAAGTGGTAAGGAATTTATGTTACAATATCATTGTTTATCAAGATTATTTTATATTATGTTTCTCATGATAAAATATTATGATCAATATGTCAATAATATCTTGAATTTTATAATCATGTAGTCATTATATAAATTTCCAATTAATATTTCCATTTTTCAAAACATTGGTAATTAATAAAATAAAATAAAAATTTATGAAAATCAATCTTTATTTCTCTCTTTGGATGGATATATGTTTTCTTCCAAAACCATGTTTTCTAAAAATATTTTCTTTTTTACATTTAAGAAATTATTTACTATATATGTTATTACCCATGTTTTACTTTTTAGTAAAATTAAATGAAACTTCATGTTCATTTCCCAAACAAAGCATGTTTTTCTTTTCCTCAAAATAGGAAAGGAATCTTTGTTTTAATGTGTATGACCTAAATGAAATTTTCCAGCATCATGGCTAATCATTACTTTAAAGATTCCAATATAATTTATCAATATTGTTTTAAAATAAAAAGGGGTTTGAAAAATTTTTATGCTATAAAACCCATTTTTCAAATAAGGATATTTTCCTCATGAAATTTTTTAAATGATTGATCAAAATAATTTTCTATATATGATTTCATCCATTGATGTTACCTATTCATTATTGGGGATATTATCCTAGGAAACCATTTTTATTAATACTATGAATGGTTTATATTTACAATAAAATATGTTTTATTATTCTAGTTTATCTTCCACATGTCATACCATAAGAAAATTTTTATTAAACCCACTTCTTTTCATGGGTTATTCTATGAAGAAATTATTATGAAACTTATATCTTTTCTATTGGTTATGATATGATGAAATATTTATGATACCCATTTAATTTCATGGTTTATGATATGATGACTCTTTATGATATTGGGGAACACATATGTATGATTTCATTATATAATTGGTGGTACATATATCTCCCACCAATGCATTGGGAAAATATTATTATCTAATGAGATATAATTTACTATAATGGGGACTGAACCCAGATTAGAATGACATGGATAGAATGGGGAGTGAAGGTTAAGGAAGGGACTTTTTCAACTATGATGGTCATGGGAGTGACCTATTAATACAACAATGGTTTAGGTAGTGAACCAAATCTAGTATGATATCCTTGTAAATAAGCCTTTACTAATATGTAAATGATTTTCTATTCTTATGTGTATTCTTATTATCACCATGGGAGTGAAAATTTTAAAAAATAATGACTTATTATTCCAATATTATTCTATGATGGCTCATTTTCATTGTTTTTCTTTTGATTTATGTCTTACGAGCTATCAATATTTATGCCATGATTCAAGACTATGATCTTTAAAATGTAGGGTATGCTTTTAAAATGTTATGATTATTTTCTAATAACCTTATGCGCATGTTATTCATACGTATCTCCATTATTAATAATCTAACATCACCCTCTCTTATGTATTCTTTCCTTAGGTAATAAAGAAAGTTATTATGTATGATATTTCTAAAAAGGTTTCTAGTTTTTTTGAATGAAGTGTGATATGACATATCTCACATATAAAACAGTGGATATGTTTCCATCATTCCAAAGGCACTAAACTATTATTGTTCGTAGGCGTTTTTTTGTGTAATGTAATGAGTATTCATAAAAAAATTATTATATCTATATGATAAGCCTAGATCACTATACTACCTTATGTAATTTTTAAATTATTATTCATAATATAATCTATCATACCATCACCCTCATAAAACATCACTACCCCCCCCCCCCCATTTCTTCATTTTATTTTTTTAAAAGCGATATTATGGTTTAGGGGTAACTGCACACTTAAGAATAATAATACAATTAGATATCAATGTTTTAGATTCAAAATTAAAAAAAAAATAAACCAATCAAGATCCACCTTTTCAAAAATATAAAACACTCCTTGATTCCAGGACCCCTAAATTAACTCCTTTATTCTAGTACCACCTAATCAAGTAGTGGGATCCACCACATGGATTGAGGTATATCATGTTGGGTCATAGTGTTATCTGAATTTTCAGCATCGTCATCGTATCATTTTTTTTGTCATCTATTCACCATTGTACACATCAATGTAATCCTCCATTTTGAGAATTTTTTTTATCAATAGTGACAGTCATCGACTAGAGCGATTGTTGGTAGACATTGGTACATTGAGTACAGAATCACTATCACATCAGTGAAGAATATTACAATCCAAAGATGATCCCACAAGCCATAAGAAATACATCACTCCACTTTTTCTTATCAAAATAAAAAAAATCATCGAACCCACCCTAATAAACCATCATCACTGCCATAAAACACCATCAATGGCACTGTTGGAACACCAACTTCATAACCATAAAAACACCATGTCAGTCATGCCTCCCAGAGATCATCTGATACTCCAAAAATAAATCACATAGCCTCCATGAATACCAACACACTGTACAAACTTGTAAATGAATGTTGGGAAAGGATGTTAGAGAAAATATTGATCAGAATAAGGCCTCACCAGAGAACCATTCCAGAGGCCACATTGTTGGCATCAAGGAAGAGAAATAGTTATATTACCATCTTTCAACCAGACAAACACTGAACTATGATCAAATATCTATTTTTTCAGACAACTAGAAATCCAAAAATCATGATGAACCAAAATCTATTAACATGGGATGAAACTAAACACACATAGACTGTAACCCAGGAATGGGAATCACAATGCTAGGAAGGAAAATGAATAAATGGAAAAAAACTGGTGGAAACTCCTTCATCCCTACCACCATAACAGTACCAAATAGACCAAAATCACTATAATTATTGATAAAACATGGGGTATTACATGGCAGGTAAAGAAATAAGGGAATAAGAGAAGGGATGACAAGAAATATCCATTGAAAGGAGCCTTGTCAAATTCCACCACAAATAGATAAAATCTCTATAGTTTTGATGATTAAAACTAAGATATGGATTATTTTCAATGGTTACATCAATAAGAGAGAAGTTGAAATCGATGAGTACTAGGAAAAAACAATGGGATGAAAAGGAGAGAAAAATGAAGCACACCAAATAAATAAATCTCACCACAAGGGGGTGATTAGCATTGGGGAACTGTAGATCTGGGAAGGAACCCTAGAGTGAGGAGAATATGGGAGACCCTGAGAGTGGGGATCCATACTGAACCATTTTTCCATCACTTATCATCACTAAAACCTCAGGCTATTATCATATTTCTCAATATATAATAAACCATCAATAGGGCCATGGGTATCTACATAATTACTCATCAAATATTCCAACCGTATCAGGTTATCAATATGCACTTCAAGGATCTATTTTTCATAAAGGATAGATACATATCAAAATTTATTACTAAATTCAATTTCAAAGGAAATTAACGTCATTATATCAAGGTATTAAATCCTATCACAGACAAAGAAATATCATTCATCCCCAGACATTTATTCCTTAGTAAACAAATATATTAATTCAATCATGAATTAATCAGTTTATTATGCATTGGTTTTCCAAAATAATTTACCTATATGCAATAGAAAAAATAATGAGAAATGATTATAAACATGATCAAATAATAATTATCATATTTAATCATTTCCAAAATCAAAAATAGTTTTTCTACTTATTCCTCTTCTATTTAATTATAACAACATTCATATTTAGTTTGTTAATTATTTTCTATCATATATCTCATTCTATATTGTTTAGAGAATTTATCCATGTTATGAAATTCGAAAAAAACACTATAATAAATATATCACACTATTTAAAAGTAACATGTGGAACCATAAATAATTGAATAAATCCCATGAAGTCACAAACCTGCAAATTTATTCAATCTCCAATATGAAAAATATCAATTATCATTGACAATGTATAATCCCAATTTCAATTTTATTCTTCCTAGTGTTTTATAAATGATTCATATCCAGAAATATTATGTAGTTTAATAATATAGTATGTATTTATCCTTTTCTATTTTAGGTATAATTGAATAAAAAATGATTCATAATTCTTTAATATATATAAAGTGATTTCCACATTTGAATTAATTGAATTAATTCACTCCATATGCGTATTCATGAGGAAGAATAACATTTATTTCATTAGATCATTCTAATAATCAAATGTTTTTAAGAACAATGAAATTTTAATATTATAAAAATTATATAAATAGTATAGGATAATAATTATATTATTTCTTAATAATATCATTATTTTTCATGCATTTTTTTCTAATTAAAAACAATAAATATTAATAATATTTAATATATTCACAACATGCAATTAAATATTTTTCTTATTATTATATTATTCCTAGATTCAGAGATAATAATTTTCCTTATATATATCTTAAAAATAATTTAAATTTTTTATCAAAAGAAATATTATTCATGTTATTCCAATTTATCATCTACTTATGACCAGTCTCACAATTAAAAAAACTAAAATTATGTATGATCTAATCACAATTTCACTGAAAAATTTTGATTGTTAGATAATCCCTTACCGGGAGATGGAAATTCATTCCTGAATCACAGAATATATGGTAGAGATGGTGGTTCATGTAGGTCTAGGAAATTAAAGTGAATACTTATATGATTTAAAAATACTCTCAATGCATTAATATAAAGGTTTTGGTCTTCTGTTACATTATAGAAATAAGGAAACATTAATGTAAGTGGGGAGGATATCTTATTCCAAAAAATAGAGACATTTTAGACTATTTTTGGAAAATAACTCTAAAAACCTATATTATGTAACATTAAATTTTATTTTTCTATTTATGTATTCATAAAAAATTTAAGACTCCTAAAGATAATAGTTCTAGGATACTGATTAATCCCTTCATAAAATATTTGAAAATCATAGATTCTCATTAATATTTCCTTGTTTTTTTAAAACCCTGTGAAAAAAATCAGGTGGAAAGATCATATTTTATGAAAAATAAGGACTATTAAGAAACAAGACATTATATTACTAATATATGTCACTTTACCTTTTTATGGTGATGAATTCACATATGACTTTTTGGAAGGTCATGAAAATCACGAACTACCATTATGAAGCATGTTAAAGACACAAGAAAAAATTACATATCTTTAGAAAACATGGTATTACGCATATATAAGGTTAATACTACCTATATATAGCGAATTGGACTCTAACAACCCGAGATTTTATGAGGATTATTCTTTTTAATTTCATTGATGTCTTGTGTTGTACACTACACCATGATTTTCTTGCGCTATACGCAAGACTGTATTAGCTTGCAGTATACACAATACTATTCTTGGATTGTGTTACACACAATGTCAAGTTCATCGGATAGTAGTCATTCTACGCAACATTGATTGTATATATGTATATATATATTAAATTTATAAATGAAATATGGTTGGATTCAATTATACAAAATACTGAAGGAGTCTTTCACAACACACAACCCCGACTTGGCTTACATTACATGCAATCACGACCTTCCACGATAGCGTGTGTTGTACGCAATACCGAGTTTCACTAAACAAAGATAAACTATTAAAATATTATATAAACTAGCTGTTATGAATAGTAATAACCAATTTTTGGAATTTTATAAAATTTATCTTTCAAAATGGACTTAATTTTTGGATTCGGAATATCGAAATTAGCCTATGGTGAATTTTTGGTTTTTTTCTAAAAACTTTCAATTTTTGATGAATAGTGAAAACCCTTGGTTACTATTTCAAAACAGAATTTTTATTTAAATAATTATTTGTTTTATTTAAATTTATTTTAAATAATTTAATTTATTTATAACACAATGGTGATGCAGTAATTACCTAAACAATGAAATATTAAAATAATTGATATTATAAATACCGAAATAAATGTAATTTGAGAATTATAATGAATTACACTAATTTAATAGGATAATAAGACATGTTTGTATTTCCTTAATTAAATTTTTTCGAACTAACCATGTTGTTATGATTTTCACAAAAATCAAATACCAAATAGTGTCAAAATTGACATAAAACAGTTTTTAAAACAAATATTTTATTATTAATTGTTATTTTATTCTTAAAAATCTAAGGCTCAGACAAATGAATCATATAAGGATATATATATATTAATAATGAACCACTTGGGGTTTTTTTGTCTTGTTATAGTAAGTTTACTAACCATATAGTGTAAGAAAACAAAAAGACACTATAAGAGTTAAATTATTTAATTAATGTTAAATCAAAATTATAAGGATAAAATAGTAACCTAAACTTGAATTAAATCTATTGGTTAAGAGGATTTAGGACCATACCCACCTTATCTTCTAAGTAAATCAATTTAGAGTTATTAAAAACAGAATATGACTTTATTATAAAATAATATTTTACGTTTTTCCAAAGGTGCCCCTCTCCTCCCTTCTAAAAGGGAACCTCCTCCCTCTTCTCCTCACACCACTTTGAACCTTCATGCTCAGTAAACCCCTACCCATTTATATTCTCCACTTTATTAGAAACATTTTAGAGGTTCTTTTCTTCTCAAAATACCAACTATACTTCCTTAAGGGACGGCTTAAAGGAGGTGCGTCGAAGAAGAGGTAATCTCTTCTTCCGATTTTTTCATGTTTCTTTCTTCTTCAACTTCTTCTTCTTTAGTGTCTCATTATAATGTAATAACATCTTTATTACTTATATACTGATATTTTATTATAAATATGAAAAAAAAACCTATATCACCTTCTATACATCCTACGTAAAATGAAATCATTGCGCGTGCGTACGTACGGAATACCGTCTTCACGCTGTGGTGTAATTTGTTTTCGACCACCACCTTAGTTGTAT
Source organism: Viscum album (assembly GCA_963277665.1). Classification (NCBI taxonomy): domain Eukaryota; kingdom Viridiplantae; phylum Streptophyta; class Magnoliopsida; order Santalales; family Viscaceae; genus Viscum; species Viscum album. Next base: position 1,146,563,926 of record OY728138.1, read on the forward strand.
GGGTGTAATGTTGTAAATAAATAACTACATATGATTATTGTAAATTGATATTGATTCTGAAATATTTTACATACGCTTCAATACAATTCCACGATCATGGTAATGATATCATCACTTGTGCGTACGTACAGACTACCGTCTCCACGACGTGATGAGATTCATTCTCCATGTTAACCATTCATGAATGAATATAAATTATATATAATGAATAATAAGGAGATATATGACATAATAATGATACTGGGTTTATGTATATATATATTTATGCCATCTAATTAATTCCATTCAATTCAATAATGAAATGAAAATAGCGTTCATACATACGTACGGCCTACCGTCTCCATGAACGGTGTATTTCATTACATTTATCAATCTATCATATATATATGTATATGATGAAAATATATAATATATATAAAACATGTTTTAAATTATGGAATTAGGTAAATCAGGATATAAGCAATAATATTAAGAACAACAAGTCAAAACGCGTATGATAAATGAAACAATTTTACCCAAAACGCTGCTTTAGCATGGAATTTACAAAAGAACGGGTAATATAAATTCCTAAGTGAACCATATATGATATAATAAAAATTAATATGACTCTTTAATAAGTCAATGACATTATTTAAATCATTATACATGAGGTTCGGATACATGCGAAGCATATCAGACCTAAGGTAAGGGATAATTTTGCAAATCTCATTTTTATCTTAGATTGCTTTTACGTAAGTATTTACTAGGTTATATTTTTTCCATGCCCATAATTTTTTTTTCATAAATTGATGAATATTATTCCATGTATTTTTAATGTCATTTTAACCTCTCTTTAACTTTTAGTTTGTGTTATGGAAGGAATCATTCTTTTGATTTCCATATGAGGAACTTTTTAACTTTTCCGACAAAAGTATGAGGAGAACATTTTTTTAACTTATACTGCATGAATGGATTTTTGTGGTTTTATAATGAATTGTTTTCATGAATCATTACCTAAAATATTTATTGAATATTTTCAACAAAATCATTTTCCTTAAAAATTGCATGAAATTTTGTGAAAAGAAAATGATTTTGAAGAAAGGATATTTTCCTCAAGAATTCATTTCAAGTTTTTTATCAAAACTACTTTCCATCTAAGATGACATTGTTTAGTAGAAACTAGTATTATTATATTAAGTAGTAAGATATATGAAGTATAAAGTCCATTTTAGGAACCATATATGATTAATCTCACTACAGATCGACTTATGTATATAACTTTTTCTAACCTTTTATTTGAGACAGATGGAATGACCCGTTATTCTACCACATGACCTGCTAACACTTCACGAATAACAAATTCAACTTCATTTATTTAAGAGATGAAGTGGAAATTGTTCAAGGAACGAAAAACAGTGAGATTGTACCAAAATAAAGTAAGTATTTATTCTAATTCAAATTCTTCAACTTTAGGGAAACGATCTTAAAAACCAAAAATGTTGTCATAGTGCTCTTATATATGATTAATCAGATGGTACCTTAGATCGCCACAATTATATGGCTTTGTGATTGCAAGATTTTCCATAGCCATGTTCTCTACCACTCTCCATCAGAACATGATGGTTAGATTTCTCTTCCATATCCATATTTTCACCTATGTGGAAACCCAATGATTAGTTTATTTGGGTAATCGTTACATTTCATACATTAGTTTTTAAAGCGAAGTTTTGGTATTCCTTTTTACGATGTGGGTTTCTATTAAAGAAACTTTTGAGTAGTAAACCATTTATAACCCCAACGAATTTCGAGGGTGAAATTCATTTTAAGGGGGGCAGAATGTAACAGCCCAATATTTTATGAAAAATATTCTTTTTAATTTTATAATGTCTTGTGTTGTACGTTACACCAAAAGGAGCTTGCACAACCCGAATCCTTGACTTGTCTTGCATTACACGCAATCGCGACCTTCCTCGATAGCGTGTGTAGTACGCAATACCGAGTTTCACTAAACAACGATATGCTATTGAAATATTATTATAACTAGCTGTTATGAATAGTAATAATGACCTTTTAAAATTTTAGAAATTTTAGCTCATAAAATGGACTTCATTTTTGGATTCGTAGTATCGAATTTAGCCTAAGGTGAAATTTTGGTACTTTTCGGATAACTTTCATATTTTGATGAATAGTGAAAATTAATAAATTTTAGTTAAAAAACTTCTTTTTCAATCGAAATAATTAATAGTGATAAATTATTAATTTGAGTTGTTTTAATGTATATTTAGAATATATTTTTATAATTTAATACAATGTTGGTCATTGGATGTAATTTCACATTTAAACCAGACATAAACAAGTGTCAATCTTTTGATAGATATTGTTTCTTAAAAACACGCTATTTGTTTTAACAGCGGGATTTAATTATAAAATTAATTAATGAAACTTCTATGATATGAATTTGGTAAAATAGACTTCATTTTTTGAATTCGGAATATGAAATATAGCTTATGATGAAATTTTGGCTTTGTTCTGAAAAACATCAATTTTTGATGAATAGTGAAACTACTAAGTGGTAAAAAACTGAATTTTTCATAAAACATAATTTTACCGCTTCTGTGAATGGAATTTCAAAAATCCGAGAGACACGGTTGATGTCAGTAAGTAAAATGTGGTTCAATGAGATGAAAATAATTTTTGGTGAATAGTAACTTTTTACTTTTATTTACCATGGTTAAAAGTAAATAGGGTAATTAAGGGTAAGAATGATATTAATATTACCCTAACACATGTCCTAATTCTATTGGAAAAGTGTATCTCGACCAAAAACAACCTTAACTATAAAATATTATCATTTAGGCCCACTTGGATTGGATTAGGACATTTATTATTATTTAATTCAAAGAAGAGATAAAAGAGTTAAAATCAAAGTTTATTTACTAATACATTTTTAATATGGCGTTATACATAAGATAAATTCTACTATAAATATTCATTATAAAGCTAAAAATATTTCCTACATAATGGTAGTTTATTTGTAAATTTTAGACTTTATATAATTTAATTTATTTATGACACAACAATGATGCAGTAATTAAATTTTTAAGAAAAATTAACATAATTGATGTTATAAATGCCCAATGAAATGTAATTTGAGACTTTTTATGACTTAAACTAATTTTATAGGTTAATATGACATGTTATTGTTGATTTAAGTAACTTTTTTAAAACTTATCATTCTGTTATGAATTTCATAAAATTCATGTACAAAATAGTGTCAAAATTGACATAAATTAGTTTTTAAAACAAATATTATATTATCAATTGTTATTTAATTCCTAAAAATCAATGGTTCAGCCAAATTACTTAGATAAGGATATATATATTAATAATAAACAACTTGGTGTTCTTTTTGATTGTTATGGTATGTTTAGTAACCATATAGTGTAAGAAAACAAAAAGGCACGGTAAAAGATAAATTATTTAACTTAGAGTTAAATCTAATTGATAAGGTTACAATAATAATCTAAACTTGTCTAAATCATATTGGATGAGAGGATTTCGACCCATCCCCACCTTAGCTTCGAAATAAATCAATTTGGAGCTATTTAAAACCGAACTTGACTTTATAATAAAGTAATACTTTTAGTTATTCCAAAGGTGCCCCTCTCCTCCCTTATAAAAGGGCACCTCCTCCCTCTCTTCCTCACACAACTTTGAGCCTTCAAGCTCGGAAAAACCCTGCCAAAATCTCTTCTCCACTTCCCTAGTATCATCCAAGAGGTCTTTGGCTTCTTTAAAGACCATCCTTAGTTCTTTAAGTGGAGTTTAAGAAAAGGCGCGTCAAAAAGAGGTAATATCCATTACCGATCTTTTTCAGTTTCTTTCTTCTTCAACTTATTCTTCTTTAGTTGTTTCATGATAAAGTAATAACATCAGTATTTATTATATACTGAAATGTTATTATAAATATGAAACAAATCTAATTAACCTTCTATCCATCCTATGGAAAAAGAAATCACCGCGCCTGGGTACGTATGGAATACCGTCTCCAAGTCGTGGTGTAATCTATTTTCCGCCACCACCTTAATTGGATTGGTATAAAGGTGTAATGAGTAACTATATATTATTATTATAAAGTGATATTGATACTGAAATAATATAAATACACCTCAACACAATTCCACGACCATGGGAATGATATCATCGCTCGTGCGTACATATGGACTACCGTCTCCATGACGCGATGAGATTCATTCTCAATGATTAACCATTCATGAATGATTATAAAGTATATATAATAATTACTACTGAAATATATGACATAATAATGATACTGTATTTATGTATATTTATATGTATGTCATCTACTTAATTCCATTCAATTCAATAAGGAAACGAAAACAGCGTTCATGCGTACGTACGGTCTACCGTCTCCATGAACAATGTATTTCTTTACATTTAATGATTTATTATATATGTATATTCTGAATATATATATATAAATCATGTTTTATATTCTGTAATTAAGTAATCATCATCTAAGTAATCATATTAATAATTACAAGTTAAAAACACGAACGACAAATGAGACGATTTTACCCAAAACGCTACTTTAACATGAATTTACAAAAGAACGGGTAATATAAAGTCATAAGTGGACCATATATGATATAATAACAATGAATATGATTCTGTAATAAGTCAATGATATTATTTAAATCATTATACCGGAGGTTCGGACACTTACGAAGCAAATCGGACCTAAGGTAAGGGAAATATCACAATCTCATTTTTATCCGAGATTATTTATACATTGGTATTTACTGGGGTGTATTTTATCATCCACATCCATGTTTCCTCAATATGTAATATTATTTCCATTCACCTACAATTGTTTAAATCCAATTTTACCCTTCGGTGAGTTTTTAGTAAATGATATGAAAGAAATCTTTTGTTGTTTTTCATACGAGGTACTTTTTGACTTTTCCGACAAAAGTACGAAAAGAATGTTTTTTAACTTATACGGCATTAATGTATTTTTAAAAAATTATTTCCAAGAATCTTCCATTACAAGTTTTCAAGTTTATTTTTAATTTACTTCTTTTATTTTAAAGTCGTATAACATGTTATGAAAGGAAAAATGTTTTTGAAGTAGAAAGGATATTTTCCTCAAGAATGGAGTTCAAGTATTTTATCAAAATTATTTTCCATCTAAGAAAATAAAAGGGTACTGTTTTTATCCTTATTATTACATGGATTTGATTATGTTGTGATGGAAATATTTTTATAAATTCATTTATCTTATATGAATTGTTTTATGATGTCATGTTGTTTAAGAATCCCATTTTTATTACATGGGTTACGCTATGATGTATGGTTTATGATTTTGTGGAACACATAAGAATGGTATCATTATGAGATGGGTGGGACCTATATCTCCCTCCAATGCATTGGGTAAATATTGTATATCTCATGAGATAGACATGGATGGAATGGTAGGTTATACTGGTTCAGTGAAATAGGACTGAAACGAGGGTGACTCGATTCAGAAAGGGACTTTATCCACTATGATAGTCTTGGCAATGAGTCTTGACTAACAAGAAATGATTCTCTATGATTATGTGTGTATGCCACTAAGTTTCATGTTTTATGTTATGATTATTGGTATTACATTTCACTTCTATGATTTCTCCCATGTTATGATATTATGAGCTCTCTTTTTGTAGGTTAAGATTTCCAAAAGCTATGTTCTTATGTATATGATGTGATTGATATTTCTTTTGTTTACCCTTACTGAGCATTTGAGCTCACCCTTTTAAGTTTTATTCTCCCCAGGATATAAGGAGAGGTTTTAGGTAAAAAAAGAAGATCTTTATGGGAGATGTTGAAGATCATTCACCACGATTAGAAGATTATATTCCGAGTTTCCAAAGACACTAAACTATTACGGTCCTTGTGTGTGTGTTTTTGTTATGTACTAAGTATTCCGCAAAAGTAATGTAATGTCCATATACGTTAAGCTTTGGGTCTCTACAATTATCATGGTCATATGGGTAGAATTTATGTGGATGATGATGAAGAGACTACAAATGATATATGAGATGGAAGAAATGATGAAGCTCAGTCAGTGGTTTAAGAAGGTAGTGTAATTATTGTATCTTTATCAAGAATAATGTGTGGTACTATAGAATAAAGAAAACCCTAAGGATTGTTGCACTGTTGTATTTGCTTGAGTTTTGAAAGTATACGTTGAATGGTACCGGTAACCATGAATGGTTATTCAGATATTTTTGGAAAGCACTTAATATGCGCATAATGAAGGGATAAGAAAATAATGAAATGTTTGATAGTATTAATGAGCTCATGACTGATATAAGGACTAAGTGATATCACGGTTTGAGTATATAGAATTTTTGGTATTTTGGTATGTGGAAAGAGATAACTTTTGACAGCACTTAGGTTTTCACTAAGGTTCTATGGTAATTCATGTTTCAAAAGAATACATGTTTGGAATGCGATCAATAAGATATTTATTATGATATATGGGGATAAGTGGTGGAATTCACATGCTTGGTTAATGACATTTATAGTAATCATTTTCTTTATACTATGACATTGGACAGATGTATTTTGGATAAGTCTAAAGACTGAAATGGATTATGTTAGACATCAGATAGTATTGTTTGAGGTTTGAAAAAATTTCGATATTATTTATGGAATGTTATAATAATGTAGTTTTAGAAAAATGACAACCCGTAGGACGAGCGACAACTCGTCGCGTCAGACAAGGCTATGAGTATTGAACCCACAACCGAAGTGCAACAGGCCTTTATCGCCTACCACTGGCCTACAGGAAGTCGCTAGTTATTAAAAACAAGTTTTATTATATTAAAAGGTATGATAGATGATGTATATGTCCATTTTTGGAATCATATACGATTAACCTCACCAAATATGGACTTATGTATATTTGATAACTTTTGTTATCCTTTTGTTTGAGACAGATGGAATGACCCATTATTATATCACATGATCTACTAACACCCCATGAATGAAAAAATTCATCTTCATTACTTTAAGAGATGAAGTGGAAATTGTTCAAGACAGGAAAAATAGTGAGATTATACCGAATGAAAGTAAGTATTTCTTCTCATTTAAATTCTTCAAATTTAGGGAAATGATCTTGAAAACCAAAAATTTTGTCCTAGTGCCCTTATATCTGATGAATCAAATGGTACCTTAGATCATCGCAAATTTATGGCTTGGTGATTGTTGGATTTTTCATAGCCATGTTCTCTACTACTCACCATCAGAATATGGTGGTCAGATTTCTCCTCCATATCCATATTTTCACCTATGTTCTCTTATGTGGAAACCCAGTGATTAGTTAATTTGGGTAACTGTTACGTTTCATACTTTAGTTTTTAAAGATTAGTTTGGTATTCCTTTTTACGATGTGGGTCTCTATTAAAGAAACTTTCGAGTAATAAACCATTTATAACCCTGACAAAGTTCGATGGTGAAATTCATTTTAAGGGGGGTAGAATGTAACAACCCGAGATTTTATGAGGATTATTATTTTTTATTTCATTGATGTCTTGTGTTGTACGCTACACCAAGATTATCTTTCTCTATACACAAGACCGTATTAGCTTGCAGTATAAACATCACTATTCTTGAATTGTGTTACACACTATTTAATGTTTGTTTTATAGTAGTCATTCTACGCAACATTGAGTGTATATATATTCAATGTATAAATGAAATATGGTTGGATTCTATTATACAAAACAATGATGTAGTCATTCACAACACGCAACCATGACTTTTCTTACATTACATGCAATCGCGACCTTCCATGATAGCGTGTGTTGTACGCAATGCCGATTTTCACTAAAAAAAGATATACTATTAAAATATTATATAAACTAGCCATTATGAATATTAATACCCATTTTTGAATTTTATAAATTTTATCTTTCAAAATGGACATCATTTTTAGATTCTGAATATCGAAATTAGCCTAGTCTGAATTTTTGGTATTTTTCTGAAAACATTCATTTTTTGATGAATAGTCAAAACAGTGGGTTACTATTTAAAACCCGACATTTTATTTAAATAAATATTTATTTTATTTAGATTTATTTTAGGACAAAATTGATACATAATACCTATATATGTTCAATGAAATTCATTAGAGTCTTTTTATAATAATTTTATATATATAAAAATTTTATTGAACTTTTCACCGTCTTTTACCCACCTCCTATGAGAATTTGGAAATTCACATAAAACATAATTTTATAGCTTCAGTGAGGGGAATTTCGAAAATCCAAGAGGCACCTTAAATATCAAGGACTAAAATATGGTTCAATGAGATGAAAATAACTTTTTGTGAATAATAACTTTTATAATTTTATTTACCACAGTTTAAAGTAAATAGGGAAATTAAGGGTAAAAATGATATTATTATTACCCTAACACAAGTCCTAATTTTATTGGATAAGTGTAATTCTTCCAAAAACAACCTTAGGAATAAAATATAACCATTTAGGTCCACTTGGATTAGATTAGGACATTTATTATTTATTTATTTAAAGAGGAATTAAAATAGTTAAAATCAAAGTTTAATAACTAAATCATTTTTAATGTAGGGTTATACATATTATAAATTAGACTAAAAATATTCATTAGAAATCTAAAAAGATTTCCTACCTAATGGTATTTTATTTATAATTTTTAGACGTTATATAAGTTAATTTATTTATGACACAATGGAGATGTAGTAATTACCAAAATAATTGAAATATTAAATGTAATTTGAGCCTTCAATCTCGCCCAACCCATGCCCATTTATCTTCTCCACTTCCCTAGAGACATTCTGGAGGTTCTTGTCTTCTCAAAAGTCCAACTCAACTTCCTTAAGAGAAGGCTTAAAGGAGGTGTGTCGAAGAAGAGGTAATCTCTTCTTTCGATTTTCTCAAGTTTATTTCTTCTTCTACTTCTTATTCTTTAGTTGTCAGATTATAATGTAATAACATAATTATTACTTATATACTGATATGTTATTATAAATATGAAACAACCCTATATCACCTTCTATTCATCCTATAGAAAACAAAATCACCGCGCATGCGTATGTACATAATACCGTTTCCACACCGTAGTGTAATATGTTTTTGACCACCACCTTACTTGGATGGGTATAATGGTGTAAATAAATAACTATATATGATTATTTTAAACTTATATTTATTCTTAAATATTATACATAAGCTTCTATACAATTCCAATATCATGGGAATGATATAATCGCTCGTGCGTACGTATGGACTACCGTCTCCACGACGTAATGAGATTCATTCTCCATTGTAACCATTCATGAATGATTATAAAGTGTATATAATGAATAATAATGAGATATATGACATAATAATGATACTGGATTTATGTATATATATATTTACGTCATCTACTTAATTCCATTAAATTCAATAAGGAAACAAAAATAGCGTTCATGTGTACGTACATCATACCATCTCCATGAACGGTGTATTTCATTCGATTTATTGATCTATCATATATATGTATATGATGAATATATATTATATATATATATATCATGTTGTAAATTATATAATTATTTAAATCAGGATATAAGTAATAATATCAAGAACAACAAGTCGAAACGCATATGATAAATGAAATGATTTAACCCAAAACTCTGCTTTAGCATGGAATTTACAAAATAACGGGTAATATAAAGTCATAAGTGAACCATATATAATATCATAACAATTAATATGATTCTGTAATAAGTCAATGACATTATTTAAATCATTATACAGGATTTTAGGATACGTACGAAGCATATCAGACCTAAGGTATGGGATAATTTTTCAAATCTCATTTTTCTCTGAGATTGCATATACGTTAGTATTTACTAGGGTTATATTTTTATCCAAGCCCATAAAATGGTTTTCATAAAGTGTTAAATATTTTTCCATGTATTTTTAATGTAATTTTAACCCCACTTTTAATTTTACTTTGTGTTATGGAAGGAATCTTTCTTTTGATTACCATATGAGGAACTTTTTGACTTTTCTGACAAAAGTACGAGGAGAACGTTTTTTTAACTTATACGGCATGAATGGATTGGTACGGTTTTATAACGCCTTATTTTCATTAATAATTATCTACGAGATTTATTTAATATTTTCAACAAAATCCTTTTCTTTAAAAATTGCATGGAATTTTGTGAAAAGAAAATGATTTTGAAGAAGAAACGATATTTTCCTCAAGAATTCATTTCTAGTGTTTTTTCAAAACTATTTTCCTTCTAAGATGACATTATTTTGTAGGATTATGTTTAAATTATAATGTCTCTATTATTTACATGGGGTGATTCTTCTTATGATGAAATGATATCCATTTGTTATATATGGATTATGTGATGATGGGATGATATTTATGGAACCCACTTTATTATATGGTTTACGATGAATGTTTTATGTTTATTTTGTGGCACAAGTAAGAATGATTTCATTATGAAATGGGAGGGACCTATATATCCCTAAAATTCATTAGGTAAATATTTATATCTGATGAGATAGACATGGCTGGAAGGGTATGTTAATCCGGTTTAGTGTTACAGGACTAGAACGAGGAATGAACTCGATTCCGAAAGGGACTTTGTCCACTAAGATGGTCTTGGCATCAATGCCTTGGCTACTATGGAAATGATATCATGTTCTTAATGGTTTTCCACAATTACATGTTCTGTTCCCATTCTAATTTATCATGATTGATGTTCTATTATGATATATGCCTTACGTACTTCAAAGATTCATGTCTTTGCTCAAGATTTTTATGTTTAGATTTTTTGTTCATGTTTTTGCATTCAAATGTATATGGATTGTTTTATGTTCTCTATGTTGACCCTTACTGGGCATTTGAGCTCACCCTTTTTATGTTTTCTTTTCCCCAGGATTTGAAGAAACATTCTAGGTAGGAAAATTAAAGGGGAATATCTTTATTGGATATGTTGAAGATCTTTCACCAAGATGAGAAGATTATATTCCGAGTTTCAAAAGACACTAAACTATTTCGGTCCTTTGGTGTCTATTTTGTTATGTATTAAGAATTCCACAAAAGTAATGTAATTTCCATGTACATCACGCATTGGGTCTCTATAGGGAATCACTAATTAAATTTAAGGAAACTGAAGGAAATGTGGAGAACCTATACATAGCCTAATGAATTACTGACATACCTAAAAACACATGGTATTGTTTATGTGACAGTAATATAAACTATTATATTTTCAAAATAAAACCATTTCAATGATTTAAAATTTTCATCAAACACTTAAATTTTTTTTGAAAAAATTGATTCTTTAAATATTTTTGAAAATTACAAATAGAACCATAATTCTTCATAAGTCAATAATATAGTATTTTATTTAATACATTATTATTATTTACAAAATTTTTGGATTCTTCTTAAAATAAAAAATACACTTAAATATCCATGATTAATTCTATACATTCTAAAACATATTTTAAAACATTAAAATTACTTTCAAAACATTGAAAATCCATTTAAAACAAATTTAGTTTCATGAAAACCCTCATAAAACACTAGAAACCCCAAAATGACAAAGGAAGGATTCTGGATATTCTGGATCTTTATATTCAATTCCTCTTTTATAATTCATGTTCTTGAAAATTAAAATCAAACTGGGAAAGAGAGATAAATGAAGAGGATAATTTAACAACCTCATGAGATACCTCTAAAGGATATTTTAATAATTGTAACTATGATAGCATAATAGAGGAATAAATTTCATAAGAATCTAACATAATCAAACTAATCTCCCTTGTGAGATACCTATAATAATGTTCAATGAAATCAATAAAAATTTACATCAAGGAGGAGAATATATCTTACATATTAAAATGAGGTCCAATGTATCATCTCAGAAAATAATCAACCATCATATCGTTTGGGTTAATTGGATCACATTTACAACTCTCATTTCCATTTACTTTAATAGAACTAATAATAACGTCCACATAAATATCTATACCAAACCCAAAAACTAATTCATATCAATTGATATTTAAAACCCCATTATATTATGTAATCATATGGTAATAAAATACATAATAATTACCTCATACTGATTAAGTGAGGAAATATATTTTTATTTATATAATATTTTCATATTCAAAATTTGAAAATTTACATAGAAATTTTCTCAAATGATAGTCTACACATGCTTTTAAATTCATCACATAATTTCAATTTATTCCCCTTTCATACTTAACACATTACCAATTCATGTAATATTAAATCATTCAAAAAATTATTTCATAACATCCAAAACATGTCATTATCAAAATTTTATGAACAATTTAGGTAATCATGATTACATAACAATTTAAACTCACAATTCACAGATAGTTGAAACAATAATTTACATGGTACATATCTTATCTTGTTCACACATAAATTTGACAAAAATTATAGACATAGAATAACAAAATTCCATAATTTTTTTTTGTTAAGGAGTTCAAAACATAAAACTTTTCTTCAAAAGCTTTCATACATGAATTCAATTATAATAGGTTATCTATTTTATTGATTATCTTAACACCTAATATAAATTAATATAAAACATTTCTAAAATATTAATGAATTATGTTAAAGAATTTTAAATAAAACTTTTGAATTTAGAATATATTAGGTTAAATAAATTTAAACAAAAACCTTCTAATATGTTTCATAAAAACAATTTATCAAAAAATAAATAAAAATGCTATAGATTCATTTTTCGAAAATGTATTTTAAAATGAAAACAACTTTAATAAAAAAATATATTGTTGTTTATTTGAAAAAGAAATATTCTAAAAAAAATAATCTTATAAATTAAATATCACAGAATATTAAAACACATGTGATCACACATCCTAGTGAAAATTCCCAAATATAACATACAAAAGAAAAAAAAATTCATTTTCAAAATCACTACATTTCTAATTAAACAAACAAAATTAGTCAACAAATAAACCAATTTTACATATCATTCATCACTATCGACACTCTGATTCTAAAAGTGGGAAGAAAATATTTTGAAGAGTACCTCAATAATATTAAATAAGTGAAGATCAAAAAGAAGAATTAAAGGGACTTTCCCAAGTAGTCATGTGTGCACCCTATCATATCAGAAGGCTTACACAACCCCCTAGGTGGTACTGAAAGATAGGGAATCCCTATGAAGGTTACCTACAGTGAGTACCTTTTCCATGGACCTGTTCAGGGTAACTCCTTCAGCAAGGGTCCCATATTTTCCCGTAAATAAGACCCCGAGTCTAGTTATCTTAATAATTGTAAAATTGGAAGAATCACCAAGCTCGGGTCGCACAAACACTTCAACCATATCTACAAAAACCATCAAGTTTTTCTTTAAAACCTGAGGGAATATATAATTATGTGGGATAAGTGAGATAAAAGTCCCTTCAAGGATTTAAACATAAGACGCCAACACAATAAACCCATATCCCTTAGAGAAAAACCACCTGTGTGAGGAATCCTCCTGGATCAGGGACCTGTTTGTGCCTCATCTATGAACACCTAAAGAGACTCATGGTGCCTTGTCTAAAGGATCATCCCAATGTTTTTTCCAGGGTGGTTCGTTTCATAAGGCATATCAAACTCGCATAGTCCTATACCCCCTATGTGAAGCACTTCCAATACCTCCATGCCATTATTCCATTCACCTTTTTTCTCTAAGGAAAGACACGCATGGCGCCCCCTTTAGATTCCTATTAAAGTACAATAATTTTAGGGATTATATTCCTTTGGATATATTCTATGATAAGAACCATGTTATAACCTCCACCTAAGGTTCCAAAATTTTAAAACCATGGAAATAGCTATAATAGTGTGTCTCCCATTTTGGGTATGCATTCCTATGGTCATGGGTATCCTACACATGTCTTACCAAATGTTTAGGTTCCTCATGGTTCATGTGAGTATTTATTCATAGGATCATGGGGACCCCGACCCTGGGGACAGTGTCAGGGAGTCCCTAGTCTCATTTACTAGGTTTAGGACCATTTCCTTCCCAAGTTTTCTTTAAGACAAAGATCCTCTAGTTATAGGTTGGGAGGGAGGATCACACTTGAATTTTATTTTTATAGAGAATGAGACCCTTTTCTATAATTTAGGCCCCAATTTTAGGGCATCCTACCTAGAATAAGTCCCTAGCCTTTCTGGAAATACCCTTTATGCTTCGTTATCTCCTCTATAACTATACCCATGGGTCATATCTAGATAAATCACCAAATTTGACTATCCTACTTACTAAAATAAGTGGATAGAATACACTTCATATCCTTTTCCCTCTCCCTTTTGGTCTAGGTTAAAATGATGGGAGGGATGTGTCATACCCCAAGCCTCTTCCACTAGTAGAAGAAAAATTTAGTGGTGTTCTCGATCTTCCAATTCTTCTTATTTCTCAAATTGAAGCATAACTCATCATGAATAAATTAGGCTTAGAGGATTGTCATGATCATGAAATCTATAAATTATGATGAATGTTTTTTCATACAATATCCTTTCAGATCTTCCTCTATCATTTCTTTAGAGGGCCTCCATAAGATTGGATCCTCAATTCCATATTTCCAACCTAAGGGAAAAGCATATTTTTTGGTTTCCCATTTATTTTTTCCCTCTTGTTTCTCACACGGTGCATGAGTAATGTGGGCTTATATTTTAATTTTTTTCATGACATTCACATGATCTCAAACCAATTGTTCTTCCTCTTCAGGAGTAAGACCCAACCAAACCAATATGTGGGCCTCATACTTAGGTATAAGCCCTAACATTTCATAATAAATAATCCTACTCATGAATAAGCCTCAAAATCCAATCCATGGGCCTCATACTTGGTATTTGTCCCATTAATATCACTATAATTGTTCATGGGACTCCTCCTTTGGTTAAATCCACAAACAAGCCTCAAAATCACCATGAGGAAAGACATCCCTCATATCCCCTTTCACAGTGCATGATTTTCAGGAATAATCCCTAACTTAATCCTCTCAAAGAGCCATACTTCCTTGAACGACAAAACCTGATGGCATCCATAGGCATGATCCCTCACAACTAAATTATGTGATCATTAATTCCCATTGAAATAGGATATGTGGGAAACCTCACTGAGGTTCAAACCCCAAAACCTAATCATCCCTTTTCTTTATAGGCTACACTCCCAGTATGGTCTTATCCACCCTAGGAATCCATATACCTTCCTAGTTCCTTAGGCCGATTCAACATATGTTCCACCCCAAACATTGACTAGGTACCTTTAGCCTAAACATCATAGTCACATGACATTAACCGCATGGTTTGGTCCTCATCACATGACCTTAAAAGGTATGATGTGCCTTGTTAAGTGGAACTAAACTACATGGGTCTAGATTCATTTCATGAGAATAGTTTGGAAGCCCCTTTTATGGGTCTGATCCCAACATCAAAACAATTGTTGTCTCCTTGGATGATGATACACTCCAGATCACCCCATTATTTTGTGGAAAACTAGCATCATCGTAATAACGACCAAATAATCTATGATCAGTACATAATAGGATACCATTGATGGGTAATCTCTGATACAAACATATTTCTCTATTGATTAATAATCACTAATACATACAGATGAGTGAAAATTAAATACATCTGAAGAAATTATTGATAATTCAAGGGAGACCAAAGTAATCCTTGAGAATTAATTATGGATTCAAGAACATATCATAAATCTATAAGAGAGTCCCAAAGTAGAAGACAATTCCCCCCAAAATGGTGTGATGAGCCTGACCTCCCATCCTCTAAAACAATGTGATTTTTAAGTATTGTTTCACAAACTTTCTAACAAGAACCAGACTTTAATAGGCATGTCCCTCATGGATATAGAACCATTGGGCATTTTTAATTCCCTGAATAAACTCAGTAAAAACTATTCTAAAATAGAGACTCTAATGTGAATTATTGAAAAAAACACAACCACTTGAAATTGACCATCAGGACACATGATCTTCATTGAAAACAAAAAATGATGAACTTGGTATTAATCGTTAACTAATAAGATAATGTCACCAACCTCTCAGACTCTTATCTCTTTCATAATGAAATAGGGACAAATAGAGTAATCAATCATGCATGTTTTCATTTAAATGAGATTATAATTTGATTTGATTTTCTTGTTTGTGTTTTTCATCTATATTACAGTACTTCAACTCAGAACTCCCTTCAATCCAATGACATCGTTACAACTTCCACATATGCATTCCCCAAATACTATCTACATAAGGTCTTATTCCAAGCAGAGGATGTCATCACCAACCAAGTATTTTCTAAAATAGGTCTCAAATGAACTAGTATGGGACTATAATCAGAATGGTACAATGCTGACCCTGGTGGCTTCTTCACATGCTCTCTAGCTCACAAACCCCCATTGATCATCTGATCAGCGATGAACGGTGGTCAAGAATTATGTGGCACCTATTTTATTCTTCAACTATTTTGTAAACCAATCCTTGGAATTAAATTAATGGTACCAACCTTATATTAGGGAGGTGCATTAAGAGGCCACATATGGCCTCATCCAGAAGACACATGGGGTCCACCAAAATGGTTCCTCCCACCAGTCACTACCACCAATTCCAGGCAGTAGTGAATCCTCAACATGATGAGGGTTCCTTCCTCAACAATCTAACTCGGTTCATTTAGATGTGGGAATGAAATTTGGACCATCATGGGAAGAAAACATCCATCAAAAATTACGGCCACACGTCTTCCCCCTCTGAAGAATCCATCCAATAAAATTTTGTGGAAAGATGAAAGAGGGAACATACATCCACACACCCAAATAAAAATTTCTAGTAGACTCGCCTGGAAGCATCCAAGGAATCCCACATCCCAAATATGGTGGAAAACTATGAGCAGAAACATACACCCACCCACACCAAAAAAATCTTTTAGAATACTTGTTCCAAAGCACTCAAATAATCCCATCAACAAAATACAATGGAATACAGCGAGCAAGAAAAAACATTTATTTGCACCCATAAATCTCACCATTCAAATTTAGTGAAACTCTGTGAGTAGGTGTAAACAACTTATTAGATCCATCAAGCCTACCAAAAAGCTCTCTTGACTATTTTTGAAGAATCCATCAACCATATTTGGTAGAAAACCACAAGAAGGCATACACACACATAACTGCATTCATCATGCCTGCCAATAGTTTCATCTAGAAGTATCTAGGGAGATCAGACATAAATTTCCAATAATGAATATCGGAAAACACAAACACCAAATCCCATACCTAATTACTATCAGTATCCACAAGTGGTATATGGAAGAAAGGAACAAGCTTATACCTCTGTTCTAGATGCCGAATTGGAATTTATCCTCATTCCAATTGATGAAGTCACAAAGTATATCCTAAAATTGTTGGAAGGGAATATGAAAATCCCTTCACAGATCATACATCTCATTCAATACATCATAACGGTGACAATAGTAGTTCCAAATGGATAAACACGTAACTCTATCCCCGCAATTGGGGCGGTTCATGACTATGTCACCTCAGAGAAGGCACACACACCATTTCGTCCATCCAGGAGGGTGATGTGGAAAATTCCCCAATAAAATATGAATAAATGGATCAGTAACATACACTCAATCCAACTCGCTGTAATTTTCCTATCTCGATGGCCATTCTAAGGTAGGAACAAACCCCTACCCATGAAAACAATTACCTCAACCAAGTGGCCCCAGTCTCTCGTAAGAAGGCATCTAAAAATAATCATCACCATGTGTGGTTGGAATATATAGATCCAATATATGTTCCCACTATACATAATATTGGGGTTCACAAATCCCTCATATTCTTATCCTTACTGGATCAAGCTCCTAATCCCTCGTTAAAAAATTACGGGAGCAGTAGCAGTAATTCTGAAGGTCCACCATGGACACATCACTATAAAGGATTGCTTCATAACCATCATATAATTGGTCTCAAGATTCTATCTCCTTATTAGATTCATGAAAAACATCCACTTGACTAATAGATTAGGGATCAAGCCCCCCCCCCCCCAACTGCTTTAATCTACCATGGTATTCCTCCCTATGATGGTGTTTGGTGTGAAATCTCTCTTTTCATTAGTGTTTCACTTCATCATAAGAGTCCTCATCATGGGGATGTAGTGATGAGAAATCTATCCTATCATAAGGCACTAGGGAAAATAAGACCAGTCATGTTTAATTCCCTTTCATTGATAAGTGAAATTTTTTCTTATCTAGAAGATATCCCAAGATGACTATCAATCTTTGAACCACCATTGGGTCATCAAAATTCCAATATGCCAGAGGGATTCCCTACCAATCAAATATTTTATGATATAGAAATGGGAATAAATCCACATTGGTTGCACCATGTTGATGAACATATAGAAAAATACATAGATGATATGCTAAACATGAGTAACAAACTAGCTAAATATGACATACCCGTCATGTTACGACCCTTATTCACCCCACAATGCACCATTATAGAGGTGTTATTAGAAGATTTTGTGTAAGACATTAACCTCAACATATGGAAAATCCTTTATCACTTGATATAAAAAGTGTTACAATATGATGATTATCGAATTATTTTCAAGGTAATAGAAGGTATGAAACACCAAATTGACTTGAATGATGACCTAGATGTATGACATCTATAGAAACGGTGATGATACATTCTGCATTTATTCCCTAGCACATTAAAAAGTTGTGATAGTTCACCATTGATTACCCATTAGGTGTTCATATCATAGAATGGGGTGGACCTAGAGAATTACATTTTATCATGCTCCCCAATTAGTGAATCCTGTCAAATGTAGTATCATGAAATATTATAGCATCATGATGTCTTAAAAATGGATTTTTTCAAAACTAATGATATGTTCTACAAAAAATTCCCTGACTGACTCTCATTGACATCATCCAAAAAGTGACCTAGATATTGACAGATTTTTTCACCAATAATTTTAAAATATTTAACAACCCTTACACTTAGGGGAAGTCATTCATCTGATAGAAGAAATTTCAAAAATAGTGCAATGGTCTTTAGAAGTGTGTGATTTAGGTTCATAACAAATGATGGACCCTACCCATGTATGGAAAGTATTCTGTAAAATAAGAAGGTTAGTCACAGAATTAGAATACATGGTAGTTCAAGAGAAACCCAAACCCATATGGATGGGGGGTTTAACCAAACCATTGAGGTTAGAAAACTCGGACCGAAGTGTTGTGAATGTGGAACTAGAATAGCCTTATCCCTCGGGGTTGGGGATTTTTTACCTCAACAACCTTCACCTCAGAATAAAAATTAGTATTCTCCCTATTTTAGATAACACTATATAATGGATCCTTCTAGTTCTTACCATCCTGTGATCCTGTACCCTCACTAGGTACACCCACAACTAAACTATCTTGAGATTATCTTTGAATTACTGTCCACAAAAAATTCTCTAGAGAATTGAAAAATGATATAAAAATGCATCATGGAGGGTGTATAAAAAGTATGTCTCATAAAACACTGATAGAATGCCTACAATCTATTATAAATTATTAAAAATCATTAACACTGACATTTCAAACAATACAGATCACAATTCTAATTAATAGGAGTCATTGTAGGATGTTCTAGTTCATAATATGGTCCACACCAAAACTATTGAAGGATTTTTTTCATACCTAGAAGCAGATGATTGCCTTAAATCTAGACATTTCATCAAATAATCCAACATTACCTACTCAAAAGGCATCCAAAAATAAAAAGGGTAAAGGTAAATTTTTTCATTAAATACCTTATAGAGAGGTTAAGACCCTTTCACTTGAGTAAATATGTACTCTGCAGAAGGAAGAGATGAAACAAATGAGTAGACTCAATGCAGAAGTACTATAAGGCAGCCTTCCTTTTAGATATAATCTTTATGAAAATACTCAACTCACACTTCCAACTAGCATAATTAAAAAAATAGGGTTCATCATAGAAACTAAATTGGATTGGGAATACCCACTCAACGTGTGAACTACCAATATACTTGGATCCCACAGTAGTGGATCAAGAGTAGCATCTATTGGGTGTATAACCAGAAAAGGGCCAAGAATATCCTTGAAATCAGGCCCATATGGGATACCCATGGAAGATACCAGTAGTGCCTCCACCAATGGACCTACTAGCCACTACACCTATTAGGATCAATCATATTTTCCTTAAGGTCTCTTCAAAACTACTGAGTCACTAATGGATTAATTAAAAGACATGGAGGAATAGAGTGTGCGGATAGAACCAAAAAATAAGCCTTAACCAGAATGTGTAGATCTAAATCATCCCCCACTAAACTTTTGGAACCCTAAAATTAACATTTTGAATGGATCAGGAGACCCATATTAGCATTTGATGCATTTTTTCTCTTGATATGATCCCAGGATGGGGACCCATAAACAAAAGGAAGAAGTGAAACTCAACTGTTTCATGCAATCACATTAGGGAGATACCTTTATTTGTACACTTGTTTTTCATCTTGGTCAATTCTATGGTGGGAAAACCTTTTTTATAAGTTTTTCTTCCATTTTATCTTGACTTTATAGAGGACAAGAATCCATGTTTTTTAAAACTACAAGTAGGAGGAGGATGAAAGGTTCCCATATTTTATATCTTACTGTAAAGGAATGACATACTCCATAAATCTTCCACTCCCTCAAGAATACCTTTTACTTATCTGTATATAAAATCTTCACAATGAGTTTCACGCACTACTTACCTCTATGAAATTCAAAGGAGGTTTTTGTGACCTTGTCACAACTTCTCAAATATTGGAAGACTCTATTTCATATATCAGAGCTAAGTCCCATGTAATTCTATCAACATAAGGAAAGAGTATGAGAAAAGAAAATTCAGTCATTATTACACTTATGCAAGACCTGGTACCCACTCCCTCTCTAAAACCTATTCCATATCATTTTTTTCATCCTCCTCAAGGACTTCCTTTTCAAGGTGATCAAAGATAGAAAAGGTGAAAATTGTCTGAAGAGTTTAAAAAAGGTCTCTTATTTTCGTAATGACAAAGTTCCTCACTATTTCATCTCCTCATTGAAGAATAACCTGATCAAGTTTCCATATCCCATGATGCCCAGAAAATATGGTGACAAAGAAATCTCAAATTATTTTATCTTTCATAAAGTATTGGTGCATAACATCCCGTGTTGTTTTGTTTTCAAATACATCCTTCACAATACAGTGGACTCCATAAAAGTAAATCTGGTAAGGCCACCTTCCCACGTAGAATGTGTCTCTAACACTTATATGGAGGATGATAATGAATGGTATCAAGTTAATAGAAATGTTATGTAGAATTTTATTTAATTAATGGTCATAAAAAATGGTCAATTATACCCATACTATCTTCCAAGAATAGTTACAAAAACTAACTATTTCGCTGACCACTTCTGTTAAAACACATCTGACTTTATCGGCATCTCGATCCTATGAAATTCTATCTTCTAAAAAAGGACATAGAAAAAATATAAAGAAGAAAACACCATAAGATAATCCTATTTCAAGGGAAAATTTATCTTTGAATTTAGTGTACATCATTACTATTATCTCAAAAAAGGCACCACCCTACCAAATGGTACAATAAGAGTCAAACCACCAGATATAATCTATATCATATGAGGAGTTGATCATTGATTCCATTAATTTCATTCACTTAATGGATCTCTTGTAATATGATGAGAATGATAATGAACAAAAATTCCATAAACATGATTGGGGAAATGGGGGAAGAGGCTTTTAAATTGAATGTTACAAGGGAAGATATGGTCATGCCAGGAATCATTACTCAAACCACTTCCCTGCTCAAACTATCTACAGAGCCAAAAATCTGGGGATAGCTCTCTAGTGAGCTCAAGATGAGAAAATAAGTTCCCCCACACTTGATTGGATCTGTCCTGACCTGATCATACTATAATATTAGCTAGAGTATATTTCATCACGTAACCAACCTCAGTGGGCTGGAAGACCTTGGCAACCTAATTCATCTATAGTATAAGAACCTCCAATTCGTTTTCCAAGGGTTAATCCATCCATCAAATCCTTCACCTCCTAAATCATCAAAAATAGATTATTCCAATGCTGGGAAGCACAGAACTTGGGACCATAATTATAGTGTTTGAAGGTATTAGACTAAGTTTTGACCATTTTTTTGATCCTAAATTCTCCTAATCTATCAAAAGTCTTTTGGGAAGAACTCATAATGTCCTTGTTGTTACATTAGGAATTTTAATTGTGTTTGATGCTACTTAAGTGTATCATGCCATGAATGATCTTGTATAATTCTAAATGTTCATCTACTATATAGAAAAGGATGAGGATTCTATCATACAAGGACATTTCATACTCTCTTATATATCTAAAAAGATAGATGACATTTATATTTAATGATATTTAATTGAAAATATCTCAAGAGTCAACCTCATTCTTATCACAACACTGCGTCAACTTGGTTTCAATGAATCTTACTCTTCCCCCTCCACATTAATGTTATATAGATATAAAAATAATGATAAAAAACCTCTTATAGATATAAAACTCAGAACATAGTTTTGGGATATCTTGTCTAACAAAGAATTCATGTTTCTAGATAGGATACAGACAACAACGTTATACTAAAAATACCTTTGCTACATCAATAAGTGGATATATTATCATAATATCACCAATGCATAAAATATTGTATCAATGGAAAAATTGATTTATATTATGGTGACAAGGACCCTTTTATAGCTTGGTAATCGTAGTACATAGACAAAACATACTACCATAAGGAAAGTAAAAAATATGTGGCTGATGATGTCACTCGAATCATTACCTTGAATAGTTTTGAGATGATTCCATATAACCATTTAAAATAGTATAGAAAAAATTACATGCTCCCCATAAACCAAAATTAAGAAGTTGTTTCATGTTAAATAACACATCCAGCGACCTTCTTGATGTCAACTGGGATAGTTGGGGCCAATAATTTGGGATAAGTTTTCAAATCTCCTATCAATAATTATATCTTGGATAAAAATGTATCATTCCACCCTGTGAGCATCAAAAAATACCTATTCCATAACCTATGGAAGAGAAAGTTGTCATGTAAATGAGGGAAAATGAATATTCTCATTCTAATTCCCTCATATCCCTTTAGGAGATTTGAAAAGGAATCAAACCATCAATTGATCTAGAAATAATTTCTTCATCTTCTGAATATCTAAATGCCAACTCCTCCACTAACTCTGAGAAGGTTTCTTCAATACTAACTTCATAATAATTGATGGAATAGGTAAATCATGTGGAAGATGATGATGAGGAAGACGTCAAAGACAACCCTCTAGCATTTTAGTAATGTGTCTCCACAACTATCAATTAACTCAGAGAAATAAATTTTGGTATGAATGAAGATCCATAACCAACATTGATCATTGTTTCTATGACTTCTAAAGAATAGGAGGTATATACATCCTTCTTGAATCATCATTGATATGTGTTTTCTAGGAATTAGAGAAAAATTCTAGGACTCAATATAGAGGTCCACCCATCACTTGGGTTATCCAGAATACCATCGGGGGTTCAAACAGGCAGCTAGACTGACACTCCCAACTCATGCTTAAAAAATTGAGGTATAAGTGGATAATATCTTCCAAGATGACTTTATTCAGGTGGTAAAAATATCTCATATTTCTATCTAAAATTATCCCTATGAAAAATAATTATGTAAAAATTATAGTTTTCATCAACTTCAGTGATCTCAACTGATATTTTCTGTAAGATGATTTCTCAGTTCCAATCACAGAACTCTTGATTGATGCCATGGATAGTTATCAATCCCTCTTTTTTATGGAGATCTATTCAGGGTTTCACCAAATTTATATGGACCTAGAATATGAATAATCTAATTCCATTAGTTCCCCTTAAGGAGTATTCTTCTATCAGGTGATGCTCATTGCTTAGAGAATGCTAGTTCCACATTTCAATGTGATATGCATAACATCTTCAAAACCTTACTTGGAAATTTTTTTTGATTGATAAGTTAATGATATAGTGGTTAAGTCTAGACAATACACAAACCACCTAGCTAACCAAGATACCATCTTCAACAAGCTATGAAAACACAGCCCGAAGATGAATACATTAAAACATTCATTCAGGGTAACCTTAGGAATATTCTTGGCTTCTTCATATTCCATCAATGTATCAAATTTCATCCTAATAAATTGAAATTTATCCTTATAATTTCACCTCCTATAAACCTTAAGTATTTTAGAGGACATCAAGGACACTTTTCCTACATCCAACGCTTCATATCCAAACTTGAGGGTAGGTGTTTTCCCTCCACTAAACTGATGATGAAGGGAGTCACATTTTAGTCGATTGATGAATATCATTAATCATTTTACAACATTAATAAATACCTATTTATCCCACCGGTATTAATAAAAAATGATTAGGGAAATCCACTCATTCTATACATGAAATCCATAGAGCGGTCACTAGTCACCTTCCTTGACCACAAGAACTATGATAAGAATGAAAACAGTGTTTATTAACTTATTTAAACCATGATTGATATTGAGAACTTTTATTCACATATCGAGAAAAAATGCATGGCATTAATCGTTATAGTTCAAAAACTGAGGCACTAATTTTAGCTCCATGGGTTGTATTTGGTCTCTCACAATAACCCACTCAAATACATCATCATCCATCCCATTTTAATAGGATATATGTCATGGTGTTAAGTTATTCCGCAGTAGTTTTTTATTTAATTTATGTATCAAAAAGCAGTAAAAGGATATTCTTTAGAAAATTTCATTGAAGAACACCCATCTGTAGGATCAAATTTTTTACATAATAAGTTTCTGGATGAGGTGTTATTCTTTATTCAAAGAATTCCCCCAATGTGGTATATTTATTTTGAAATCATGTCCTAGAGACCAATAGGTAGGGGAATGGAAGATCCTAAGATCAATAAATTTGGGATATGGATCATGATTATCTATCCATAAAAATAGGTATTTCCTTAATCCTTCCTATTATCAGAAGGTGGTACTAAAAATGAGGTAGAATATCTAACCCTTATTATTGGTCTGGAACTGGTGCTCCAAATTCTAGTTGACCTTCTGGAGGTGAGAGGTGATTCATAGTTGGTAATAAAACATATCAACAAGGGTTATCCATTAGGAAAGAATATCTAATCCCCCTATTTGACCATGCCTGAGGGTTAATGGAATAATTCCCCTCAAATCCAATTTTTAGTCACATCTCACAATCATATAATTCCTAGGAAGATGCATTGGAAAATGTAACTGCAACCCTAGTGGATCCAAAATAGGATGAAATAGTCATCATCATATCCTACAGATGAATGTTATTACATTTTCCCACATGACCTTCAAAGGCATGACATCACATCTCTTCTAAAAGACGTTAAACTATGTATTTGGTCATTGTTGTATGACCTTAAAATTCATGAGATCGCTCTCAGCTTCAGGATGTTAGACTGCATAGTTAGTCATTATCGCATGGCATTAAGAGTCATGATATTACATCCAATATTCAAAACATTATAACTTATAGCTTGTCTATGTCTCATGACCTTAAAAGGTATGACATCACATCTCAGCTAAAAGTCATTAAACTTTATATTTTTTATTTCCCACGTGTCCTTAAAATTCATGGAATCACTTCTCAAATGAACGGAATTAAATTGCATAGTCAGTCATTTTTTTCATGACCTAAAAAGTCCTGATATCTCATCCAAGAAAGAAGACATTAAACTGTGTAGTTGGTCTTTTTCTCACGGACTTCAAAGGCATGGATCACATCTCAGCTATAGGATGTTAAAAAATGTAGTTGTTCTTTATTTCAGGAACTTAAAAGGAATGACATAATTTCTGTGGTGCACAACATTAAACTGTGTGGCATAATTGACCTTGCCGTGTGATGAAAAAACTGCATGACATACTGTACTAGTCATATGACCCACAACATCAAGAAACTGTTCATATTTAATGCATGAAATTAAACTGCATTGTTAATGTATCTCTCATTTGATGTTATCAAACCCCTGAAAACCCACAAGCTAATACACACATTATGGTCCCTTAAATATGGGCATCCATCTAAGGTATAAGTCCCAATCACTTCCCTATAACCCCTCAATGGGTCAAGATTCTCTCCTGTCTGTACATGAGGAAGCAATGATGGTAATCTCCCATGCATTTGCCCAACTCACATCATTACCACTCCATAGTGGCACTTGGGACCCCTTTATGGGAATAAGTCACAAAATTATCATGTCATTACAACTTGACATAAATCCACATGGTTTTCATCCTTGTTTCATGATGAGAAAATGAATTATCTTTTCAAGAACTGTCTGTGGCTTTATTCTCATTCCAATGAGATATGTAGTGACACTTGGACCTCCCATCCCGGGTCTATACACAAAAAATCATCCCTCCTCCCTATGTATGAATCAAACCTGAACATTGAAATTTTCCAAAATTTATAGACTGATTATCAATGAAATGTGATATTTATTGATGCCCAGATCTCATATCTTAGTCCTAGCCATTATTCTGGAAAATGTCAATGCTCTTTTCCCCCACATCAAATTCATATTGATGTGGAAAACTATTTTCAAGAACTATGAGTTTCTATATTGTTTCTCCAACAAGATGAATAGTGAATCTCGAATCCTATATCCTGGTTTAGCTGTAATATTCTTTTTTCCATCGGGTGACCTACATCCTTACTAAAAATGTTAAACTATATGGTAAACATCCTTGTTATAGGATGATAAACTGCATGATATTTTCAAGAAATATGTGTTGGTAGGTTCCTACCATAATAGGATACATAGTGAAGCCAATATTTCCATTATTGGGCCTGGTTGCAACATTTCCTCTCTTTCAAATCGGTTCATATTTATCCTCACCGCATTGTGTAAAAATTTATGTGATTTCAATAAATATGAGTGGATTTATTCTTGAATTGGAAATATACATTGTGGTGATCGCATCTCCAATCCCAGTCCTACCTGTAAAAAAGAAAAAAAAATGCACCACTCCATATGTATTTTTCAAACCAACTCATGGAACCCTTCTATAACTATTTTTTCCTTGATTCTTGCTCCAAAAAGATACATAGTAATGCCGAAATCTCAAATCATAGCCCTAGACACAACAAAATACAAACAATTCCCTCTCCCTGTGTATGGGTTAGACATGCATAGGGAAACATTCAATAACTAGTAATGTATTTATTCTCATTCTATTAAGATATGAATAAACACTTAGATCATACCTCCTGGATTAGTCACCATAAAAATAAGAGTGCCTCTATCCCTCCCTTATGACACTTTTTTTGGTGGAAGAAATATTTTCCACTCCTAATTTCTCACACCAAGAATAATTCATGAGGGATTAGTAGTTTTACTAATAGAATTCCTTGAATGAGTAAGGAATATCAAATAAAATGGGGAAATCGTGGTTCTATATGTAGGACCTTAAAAGAAAGACCAAATTTCTTTGTCGCATAACTTTTAACTTCATGGATTCCTCAAGAAATACATGTGCCTTAATTCTTATCCTAATGAGATACATAGTGACATTTGGATCATAAATCATGGACCTAGTCATAACAAAACACATTAAACACCCCCATTCTTCTATGTATGAGTCAGATCTACATACTGGGATTCAATATGGGTTCTCACCCTTTGCATGAGCCCATATTCAAAAAAACATTTTTCTCCACACATGAATTCAATCACTATAGGGAATCATTTCTAGAAATATGCATGGCTTTATTATTTCTCCAACAAGACATATAGTGACACCTGAATCATATATCCATGTCTAGAAAAAAACCCATTTTTCATATCAATCCAACTTCATCCACAATACATGATGTTAAACTACATGATTTTTATCCTCACTGCATGAATTTACACTATGTGGTACATTTAGAACTACATATTCCTTGATTCTCATCCTACTGAGACACATAGTGACACCTATACCTCATTCCCTAGTCCCAAACATGTGGTAAATATATATATACCCCATATCCTATGTACAAACAAATATATGTGTTGGGGATTCTAATTTGGGTCCCCTCATTAGGGGGTCCATCAAGGAAACAAGGTTGTATCACCTCTATATATGATGTAGATATATATATGGGACTCTACAATTCATGGCCAATATCAGTCCAAAATCTTCCTTTATACTCAAACATATCCCTTCCTCAATTCATACTTCTAATCATGGACACTTTTAGATCTTCGTAATATTTATCCATCTCTCAGTGATAAAATTTCGAGTAACTGAGGAATCCTTTGCATGACTATGAAGTAATACATCCCAATTTTTTTCATAATGGCTCACAAAAAGAAGGGTTTTCAACCACAGGATTCCAGTATTTGACTATGTAGTTACCTTCCCCAGTTTTCTTTGCATAAAGTAGGCCACAAAATGGGGTTTTTAACTAGTGGTAACCTATCCCTCTAGATAATCCTCTTATATCCTTACAAGATTTAATGAAATTGTTTTAGGTCCTACGATTCAGATCCATCCACGATCATCCCCTGCATATTTTACCCATATCCTTTATACAAATTTGATAACTCATAAAACCATGGTTTGAAATTTAATCCCTCAGGTCTGAAGTATTTTGAAACATCCTTGGTCAAGTAGGCCACATATCACCTATCGTTTCCATAACATAATTATCCTAGACATATGATCTAAAACTATAGCAATGATATTCTAAAAATTTGAGTTAAACATGTGTAAGTAACTGATTCACCCAATTCGATGGTAATTTTGAGGTGAAATTCTCTTATCGTACTCAGGTACATTCCTTCCAAAAATCCAGACTTTGTGTCTAGGGAAATCTAAATCTCTATATGGTTCCCTAGACCATTGGAAATATAATGTTAGAATTCTTAATAACTCTATTTCCTGACTATGATGTATGACACCCTAGAGTACATGGCATAAGTCACCCATAAAATGGGTTTATCAACCAATGTATGCATCTATTTGACTATTATGTAATAATCCCTAGTTGAATTTGTATAAACAATACAATAAAATGGATTTTTTAACTAATAGTAAATTCATCCATAGGTGATACCTCTTCTATCACCATAATCTATTTTCCCATACCACTATTATGATTTAGAGATCCTCATATTAAAACATAATACATTCACCCCCTCACAAATGAAAGTGGTTGTGAATTCTCAGAAAAATTACCATGAAATGGGACAATCATTAAACTTTCAATCAAAGATAAAGTCCTTAAATTATATACCCCCTTATTTCCTTACTGTACTACAATAAATATCATAGCATAATATCCTTTTTGTATGAATTTAAACTGTACAGAATGACATCCCAACTAACAATAATAAATTTCATATCACAACATCCTAGCCATATGATGTTTAACTATTCAAAAATTTCCATGTTGTATGATATTGAATTACACCTTCAATGTTCTAGTTTCATGATATTAATCTACATAATTCTTCATCCCTTGTAAGAAAGGATCCTTCTCTCCTAAAATCGGTTATCTAAAAAAATGCACCTCCCATCACACAAACCAAATTCATGTAGGAGTGTTTTATCATTCATGGGAAATAAAAATATAGATATTCACTTCATTCTCACATATCTACCCTA
Source organism: Viscum album (assembly GCA_963277665.1). Classification (NCBI taxonomy): domain Eukaryota; kingdom Viridiplantae; phylum Streptophyta; class Magnoliopsida; order Santalales; family Viscaceae; genus Viscum; species Viscum album. The sequence continues at coordinate 1,146,593,770 of OY728138.1, forward strand.
GGAAAACCACCCATCAGGGTTTTTTAGAAACTTAAATCTCTATAAATTACCTTTATCCATCAGTAATATAATGTCAGAATTCAAAAGAACTTAATTTCCTAAATATGATATAAAATACCATAGTTGGATTTTCATATGTTCCCCACTAATTTTTGGGGTATTTCATCTAAAGTATGCCACTATTTTACTATATAGTAATATGCCCTAGTTGTATTTTTATAAAATAGCCAAAAAATGGGTTAGTAAACCAGCAGTAGCTTAATCCTTAAGAGAGACCTTCTCTATTTATGAATATCGTTTTTTAGAATTTAGAACCAAAAAACCATGGATCAAAATCCTCCATCAGGTATATGAATAATTTCATAACATTTTTGGCTAAAAATCCCTATTTGGGACATCATCCCAAAACTCATAGTTAGAGATGTTCATCCTAAAACACCAATCACAATAATATATCTCTAAAAACATTAAACAGCCCCCAAAAAGATACATATTATCTTCCTAGTTTAAAACCCTCAAAGGGAACTTTGTACAAAAGTCATGTCTCATCATGATATAACTATACTCTATGTAGTTTAGGAAAAAAATTCAAGAAATGAAAAAATAAAAAAAAAATAGTTTGGATGAAAACCCACAAAGGGTGGCCTATGAAAAAAACAAGTCTCACTCGCTATGTCATCATACAATTGGAATTAGGAAAAAATAGGGGGACAGAAACAAAATTTGATAAAAAATTTGGATTTTCCATATGAACCTACCAACATTTAAACTATACTCTCTAGACCTCGTGGGCTACAAAAAAATCAGGGTGCTCATTTCCCTTTGTAATTATAATTATAACGTGATTATATTCATTCAAAAGAGTCATTGGAGGTTTTTTATTATGATTATAAAGAGAATAAAATGTAATACAAAATTATTGGAAAAAAAACTGTCTCAGTTATGTTTTGAAGTGAAAATGAATCTCTACATACTTGAGTCTCTCTAAAAAAATTAATAGCTTTTCCTCAACATTGGATTTGAGAAGATGAACTATAAATTGAGTAGTTCTCATAGATTGTCGAATCTCAAACATTTTTATAACCACAACCACCTTATATTTATGGATATTCTTCTACTCTGCACAAACATCATCCATTCTTTATACCAAATCGTAGTCCAAGGATTAGTGTATTTAGAAAAACATCCTCTTTTATTGAATATAAATATTCTTGAATACGAACTATCTGGAAACATTTATCATCTGGGAGATATTGATATTTATCCACCTTCTTGGTATGGATAAGATCATCTTGGGATAGAAATGATCTATGTTCCTAAAACTATCTCTCAAAACACACCTCCTCTTGTTTTTATCTTCATTCATCATCCATTTTTTGGATGATCAACGTCCCCACATCATGGAACTTATGGTAATTAAATCTTCCATATCCCAAAATGAAAATCTTGAATGGATGTTGGGGAAGTCATGACTGAATGTATTCCATAGGAATATTCATGATTATATTTTAAATACCATGTCAAACAATGTATAATGTAGAGAGAAAATCCTCTTCTGTATCCATATGAAACTCAAAGCCACTCCAAGATGGATAGACATAATCTAGGATTAATGCACTCTATGAGTCTAATAGTTCCACTCAGTTAAAAACATCCACAACTTTACCTAATGATATTTGTGGAACAAGAATGAAATACCCCTCTCATACATAGTTATCGGAGCTGATGGAACTAAATAGTAGTTGAAACCTCTCATCAACATCAAGAGGTCAATATAAAAAAAATACAATGAAGTAACCAAAGTCGTTAATAACAATCAACCATCATTGGGATGATTGTTTGGATTGATACCTCTCTAGTGCCCCCAATCTCAACTCTCAGTGTAAGATCCTCTAGATGAGGAACATCCTACTGAGTTTTCTCATCAACTAGTATCATAGGCTCTTTAAAATCACCCACTTCAGGATTCTTGGTTATCCCTTTCTTGGAAATAGAAGTACGGTAGACTTGGATGCCTTGTTCTTAAAGTATATTTGAAATGTTATTTTCAAGAAAATTGACAAAATTTAAAAATCGATGCAAATAATTAGGTGAAATAATGTCAACTATGTTTGAAAAATGAAATAATGATAAAAATTACATATATTCAACTTCATAAGAATATCATATAACTCCTTGAGGTAACTTGAGATATCAATGTCAGAATTAACTAGATCTATAATTTCATGATACATGGGGTCAAGTTTCATAGAATTCTCAAAAATATGGGAATCCAAGACACATTTCTCATGGCCAAAATTGGATCTATTGTCGATCTCCTTCACCAACTTCTTAGCTAGCATAGCACTATCAAGCCCTATAGAGTCATGGTGAGCATCAACACCTTCATCAGACCATCTATGACCCCTATAATCCCCTTCTAGAGTGAAAATTGGACCAATGTTGACTCATGAAAGTTCCTCTATTATTGGAAATAGATATAAAATGTCATTAGGAGTGTAAATTCATAAATAGAACATGATACCTTTTGGAGTTCTTCTGACATTACCATGGCCCTCTCCCATCTCTACAATAATGGATGTAGATGCAACTACATCTCTTGATGCTTTATCCGTCAATATGATGGATTCATCAGTGTGTATTTATTCCTTCCCTAGAGTATCATCCTTGATCCTTGAAGAATCAGTTCTATAACCCTTAAAAGAGAAAGGAAATTTAGATTATGTAAGAAAAACTACTATCAGAAAGAGTATGTCAAACCATTCATGATACTTAATTACCACTTAGTGACTTATTGTGGTTCATACATTAGGACAACATTATCACCCTATTTATCTATCTCTATCAAGATGGATAAGGGCCTATATTAGACTATTTTTAAATTGAAATTTGATGTGACGTTTGAGGAATTACCACCACCATATCATCCATCATGGTCTGCTTACTCGAAGATAGTTCCAAGGATTAAATTGCCTCATCCACTACATCTATGGAAGTTCATTTAGGCTCATACCATAGTGACTCAAGTTCCTCTATTTCTACTCCTTATTCTCCACCTTCTTCTTCTTTTATGAGAAGGAAAATAAATCGCAGAAATATTAATAATGATGGATGAATGATAAGAAAATGTATGGGAGATAAGAGAAATAAATCAATAGGGATAAGGTAGATGTCCAATTCTTCATTATTATGACTTGCTACACCATCAATAATGCATTGGTCTAGCATGTCAGACACTCTATTTTTGATTGGTATCTGACTGTCAGTTTCATATATTGAAGCCTCTGGGTCCTAAATATACCTCCCCACCTCAGCCAAATCCCTATCGGGATGGATATTAGTTTGTTATTTTAAATATCCTAACTCTTGGATATGAATTTAATCCAGTACATACACAAATAAATCTATAATATCACAAGTTACACCCACCAATCGTGGATCACTAAGGGTCGCACATAATTTAGCTCTGATGTTGCTGGTTTGGAAGAAGACCTGGAACCTTTCGACTTGGAATCCTCTTCAGACCTCTTTCACTCATAGAAGAATTGGTGGATTGAATAATAGTCTCCACCAAATGATTATGACTAGACCATGTTAACATAGGAGGTATGGTTTTCTCAACCGAACCCTACTGGGTGGTATTTCCTTGAGATCGCCTCAATGGATTTTGAGCATCAACGTCATCACCTTTGGTTCAAGCCTTTCTACCATACATGCCATAGATCATGGTTATTGAGTAAATTACCTATTAAATTCTTTTATTAAATACCCATTAAGGGTATGAAAATATCCAAGCACTGACACACTGAGCCTCCATCTCGATTTATTCATCCGACAAATGTAGCATAATTCACTTTTTGGAATCCTCCATGTCCATCCGGATCTAAAACATTCAAGCTAACATCAAATGATTCTTTCACCTAACATAAATAGAGGAAAGAAAATTAAATATTTTAGACACATAAATTGGTGATTAAATTGATACGGAGCATAGGCCTCAAATATGATCTCACTATCATTGAGAGATTCTAGTATACTGTATCTAAATAATATTATGTATGATCAAATTTTATATTTATTTTCCTTACTATAACCATTAAACATACATGTTTTTGGGTTTCTATATGGGAAGAAGTTAAATTCTCCCAATATGATTAGCATCCTCAAGACATTTTCATATTTCAGGAACTAAAGTTGGATTCCATTAATATCCTAAAAAAATTGGAGAAATTGGATATCATGGAATTTATCTGGGCTCAGCACCACATATGAACAAAAATGTGCTTCAATCGACCCGATGATTATTGAAACCACCCAAAATTCTAAATGGATCCTTCCCATTGTATGTATGCAGTACGAACTGGTAAATTATCACTAGGATTGGGGCATCCAACCCTATGTACCACCCCTATTCTATTTTAGCCACGATAACAAAAGTATTTGTCCTCACACCATCATTGGATTCATAAAATTATAATAGGTAAATTATTATCCAAATTTGGAAGAATCCATCCAGGTGAGTATTCAGTTAAACATTAGGATTGACCTTATAACCCCAATTGGTATTCCAGACCTTCTCTAGTGTAGGCCATAATGTTCCAGGAGGACCCTGATTCTCTAGGGTAGGGTATCCTATAGGAATCCTTGAAGTGGGCCCTTCTCTTTCTCGATTGAGGAACATATTCATTGATAATCAATGAATGATTTCACCCTTGGGAAAGGGGTCCTTTAATTTTAATTTTTTTACCACCATAAAGAAATCATGTGCCAAAGGTGGTCTCTTTCCAGGTACATCCCATTTTGTCTTTAGAAGGATAAACTCATCATAAGTTTACCCAATAATACGGGATCTATAAATTTTGTAGACATACCACAGGAAAATACCAACCTCACCATGTGTTAGATAAAAATAATTTTTCTGAGGACTCCATCAGCTCAGTAGATTGGGTATGATCTTTGAGTTATTATAAACAAAAGTTTTCCCTACCCAAAAGATTACCATAGATATTAATTTATTTCTAATACATTTTTAATTATTCACAATTTTACGACACCTATTAATCCCACATCTACACAAAACTAACTCCCCCACAAGAACAAAAATCCCAATCCCACTTACAACCATGCGTCTAATCCTTTTTTGAAGCATAGAAAGTTGATTCATAACAATAAGTCTATGATTCCTAGACATGTGGATTTAAATCTGGAGTGAATATGGAGTGATGGATGAAATAGTTATTGGGAACCATACCTTACATAATATAATCACCCTTTGAGTAGATATTGTTGGGAGGGAAGTTGGTGTGCTTCACAAACCCAAAATTTGGGAAGTAACTCTGAACCCCCAAGATAAAGTTGTACCTCGAAATTGTGTTCTCATACAAGGGAAAGTAATCACTTCAAGGGAAATCACATTGATATGGTGAAAAAATATTTTCCTAGTACGATAGAGTAGGATTAACCATGTTGTAGTAACCTGGCATAGTAGCATTGATAGTTTTAGAGGAACATGCAATAAATTTTTCAAGAAAAGTCATTTGGGAATCCATTGAAGACCTATAAGAAATAATCAGGTTTTACCATCAAGATAAAATATTTACATAGAGAAGTTAAATTATGAATTGGATGAATTCAAAAAAAAATGAAATGACTCATGCATCCCTTTCGATTAAGTTCCACCTTCAACCCTCTCAACCGAGATCCTCATGCAAGCCCCTCGACAAGATACATTTCCTAGGCTCCTCGTCAAGGTGAATCTATGTAGCACAGTCCATCAAGTGGTTGCACAATATGAAATTATTCATGATGAATTCATTAAAGTAGAATCATAGTAATGCTAGATATATGATTTACATAATGAGAGAGAAAATGTCCAATATGAAATCAAAAAAATAGAAAAGGGGCCTGTAGTATTCATATACACCATTGGCCTGCGAACTGGACCTGCATCATGGATATTTAACATAGAACTACACAATATACATGAACACCAAGCCTATTCCACATACATACAAGGGTTCTATGTGTGGTTTAAAATTTCCACTTATATAATCATTTCATTTTTCTACCATAAGAGTCAACCCTCTTATTTTGATCGGATCCACTCTTGATGGGAGTATATATTTACACTATGTTTTCTAAATTGGGTAGAAAGGATTTTGAAGAGTACCTCAATAATATTAAAGACATGAAAATCCTTAATAATAATCGAAGGGTCTTTCCCAAGATGTCATGTTTGGACCCCTGAGCATTCGAAGCCTCGCGTAGCCCACCTTAACAATACTGAATGATCGTACACCCCTATGTGGATTACTTGAACCATGTACCTACACCATGGAACTATAATGGGTAAATCCTTTTTTCCATGGTCCCTTATTTTCCAATAAATAGGACCCCATGTCTCTACATCTGAACAATTGGAAAATTGGAAGAAGCCTCAAGCTCTAGTCACACAACCCCTATTCTTAGGTCTCTAAGAACACCTCAAGCAGCCCTTTAAAACCATAAATAATAGAAAATTAAGGTGTATAAGTTATATCAATGTCCCTTTAGGGTATAAAACACATGATGAGTACATAATTACCCCTTATATCTTGGTGTAAAACCACCTACATGAGGCCTCCTCTTTAACTAGGGACCTACATGAACCTCATCAAGGAATACTTCAGGATACCACCTTTGCCTAGGATAAACCATCCCCCAAGGGTTGTTTCCCAAGTGGTTCATTTTAAAAGTCATATCCAACACATGAAAGACAATACCTTCTTGTGGGAAGAACTTCTAGTTCCTCCCAATCCCTAAGTGATACATATTTTCACTCTAATCTAGGACATACATGAGCCCCCAAATTTGAGACCTCTTTAAATCCACAAATGGTAGGTATTTTCTACCTTTGGATACCTTGTTTAAGAGGGACCTAGTTGGAACCACCAATAAAGACTCTAAACGTGATGAAATCTAGAAATAGGCACACCATCATGCATCTCATTTGGGTATACATTCCTATAGTCATTGGTTTCCCTCACATTTCCTACCTAATAGTTAGGGTCATTGGGGTGCATGTGAGTATGCATTCCCATGGTTATAAGGACCCCAACCATGGGAACAGTTTCAGGGAGTTCTTGGTCTCAAGTAATTGTTTTTTGACCATTTCCTACCCAATTATATCTAGAACACAAAGCCTTTAATTGAAGGTAGGGAGGGGGATGATCACACTTTCATTTCCTTTTTAGATGGAATGATATTATCCTCTCCTTTTATGGAACCAATTTTAGGGTACCCCTAGAGAGTAAGCTCTTAGTTGTTCTTGAATGACCTCTCCTACTTCATTATTTACTTCGTATCAATATCCATGGGTCTTGGCTAGATAGATCACAAAATGTGACTATCCTGGTTAACAAAATAAGAGGATATACAAGCACATAAAATCCCTTTCGCTCTCCCTTTGGGTTCAGGGTACAACAACAGGAGTGATGTTCCATACCCCTGACCTATTCCAATAGTGAAACAGTGATTATGTTGTTTGATGGATATTCTATGTTTTTTTTATTCTCACATTAAATAATGACTTATCATGAATAAAGTGTTATTAGAGGATATCCATTATCATGAAATACACTTTTTCAAATGAATGTTTGGGAAGAGAATAATCTTTCAGATCTTCCTCTCGCCTTCCTTCAGAGGACCTCTATAGGCATGGGTCCTCTAGATTATGTATCAGACCTCAGGGTAAATCATATTGTGTGGTTTCCAGGATCTTTCATTTCTTATTTTCTCTTACAATAAGAATGAATCATGTGGTATTAGAGGCTGATGGTGGTCATGACATTCAGATGATCCCAAACCCATTGGGAATCCTCCTTCAGAGTAATCCTAAACCAAACCTATCCATGGGCCTCCTACTTATGTATAATAACCAATCATTCACAATAGGGAATCCTCATTAAGAATAATCCCCTAAATCCAATCCATGGGGATCCTACTTGGTACAATTCCTAATCATATCACTATACTCGTCTGTGGTCCTCCTTCTTATGTGAAACCTAGAATAAGGCTCAAAAACACCATGACTCAAGACAACTCTCATGGTGCCTATCACCGGTCATCCATTTCAACAATAATCTACGACATAATAATCTCATAGGGCCATACTCCCATGTGAGACATAACATGAGGTCATCTATAAGCGTGTGTCCTCACAACCAAACTACATGGTCTTTGATTCCCGTCCAAATGGGAAACATTGGAAGCCTCAATGACATTCAAACCCAACACCAAAAATCAACCATATTATCTATGGGTCACATTCCCAATAGGTTCATATCCAACCTGGGAATCTATATCCATTCGAGGTTCCCTAGGCTACTTTAGAATTATTCCAACTCTAATCTTTTACTATGAACAATTCCACTAAACATAGTAGTTGAATGATATTAAACTACAAGGTTCTTTCATTCTCACATGACATTAAAATGTATGATGTTCCCCTTTTTGTGGCACCAAACTATGTGGGTTTTTAATGATTTCATGAGGATACATTGGAAGCAAATTTTATGGATCTGATCCCAATATAAAAAAATTATCATCCCATTGGATGACGATACACTTCAGAGCACCCCATTGTGTGGGTGCAAACCAGTATCATCACAATAATAACCAAATAATATAATATCAATACATCAGAGGATACTATTAATGGAGAATATTAGATACATAAAGATGCCTCCATTGATAAATAACCTTAGATATATAAAGTTGATTCCAAATTCCATACATGCTAATATTTGATTTTCAATCCGAGGTTTACCCATGTCGTGCTTGGGAGTTAATCAAGGATTCATGAACATATCGTAAATCTATAAGAGAATCTCAGAGTTGGAGATAATTTCCCCTAAAAGTGTGTGATGATACATATGTCCCATATTCTTGACCAATGTGAGTTCATAATTATTGATGGTCAGACTCTCCAATGAGCGTCTACCTATGGAAAACATTTTCCACATGGTTATAATACCATTGGTTATTTCCAGGTCCATGAATATTATCATTGGAAACTATTCATAACTAGTGAATCCAACATGAATTATTGCACATAACTCAACCCCCTGTAATTGAATTTTGGGCCACATGATCTCCATCAAAAATTGTAAAAAAAATTATTCAATCCACACAATAATTAAATTTAAATCATAAACAGATTTCATTTTAAACAAATTGATATTTTTTAGAAATTTTAGAATACCAAGAATAGTTCCAAACATTCCATATTTAAAATTATTTCCATAATAACATACATATATTGAAAAGTTACATGCTATTATCTGATTATTTTTATTCAAAAAAAACATCTTTACCATACTATTTATATGTTAATGTCAATACCGTTATCATAAATACTATTGTATTCTTATAACATGAATCAAAAATCATAAGGGAGAAACAATCCACATTATCTATCTTTTAAATTTTCAAATCTTTTTAAAAATATTCATTTACCAAGATGAAAATTAATAAAATACAAAAACATTATTTTAATTACCATCCACTACATGTCAATGTCATTAAATTCAATGGTCTTAAATTAAAACTACATAATATTCCTCAATAAATACGAGCACCAAGATCAAAATTAATATAGATGTGGTAAATAGGAAAATCAAGAGAACACAACCAACAAACTATGATATTATCCACTTTGTTCAGGAATAGATCACCTGTATGACTTTAAAATTAATCATAAAAAAACAAGACATGATGGGTGAAGTGTCACCCCATCTCATATGTTTGACTCCATATTGTACATCACCATCATAAGTGAAATTAATCAGATATTAAAATCTTGTAAAAGCACCGTTGCAAAACAAATAGAGTTAGAAGTATGAGCCATGAAATATAATAATTTAACTCATGACATAGAGTAAAATATAATAATTCTAAGTAGAGAATAAAAAAGGAATAAAATAAATAATATCTTATTCCCTCATACTATAGAGCATATCACTAGGCCAACGATAATTGTATATTAATTAAAATAATTTAAAAAATATAATAACCCCTTTCCCTATAACAAATCACCACTAAACTGGGCCATAGATAAGTCTATCAGATGTATATGATTATTGGAGGTCCCCTTAGGGGATATAACTTCACAATACTAAACCTGAAGAGAGAGTTGTATATTTATATGAATAGGTTCATATCAACCCTTTCCCCAAAATGTATCCCTACATTAACACAATTCCCTAGTAATGAGTTATAATTACCAACTTTTTGGGAATTTATTAGGTTTGAAAATAAATGTTAAAGTAGTAAAAAAAATCATGGCATAAGGATTCAATAGATGGGTTTCAATTGAGTAGACCAAGAAGTTTCCTGACACTCATTCTAAAGGGTAACCAATCCATTAATGATTGTAATTACTAATCACTCACTTTAAGGGGGAATCAATAGAATGGTTTTAGTATAAATGAGGAAATTCAAAGGTCTCACGATGTATCAGGATTATAACTCAAAAATTCCCATGAAGAGGGAATACATCACTGGATAATAAGATACCTTTTTTGTTAAAAAAATTAAAATCAAACAAAAACTGATCCTAGAACATATTTTATAAAAAAACATACAACCGCTATTATTACTCAAGGAACAAAATCCACAACTATCAATCTATACCATGCAACATACCCACAACAAAAGAAGCCCATTGCTCCTTCCAATCACCAAAAAATGTAAATTTTATCAACTAATCCCCTAATATTATGATATTTAATTATCTAAAATTAATATTTCATGCTCTATAAACTCTGGAAGTAAATATCTAAAAGATACATCTAATAATCAATATCATTGACCTCCACGATGGGAAAATTTTCTTGAAAATATTATTGAACCTAATTACTATAAACCTAATGAGACTTCAACCTATTTTCATTCCTAAAAAATAAAAAAAGGTACATAAACACATGGTATTTTTTTAAGTTAAATTATTTCATTCATTTTTAACATAATTCTATTGTCTACTCAATTCATATGTATATGAAGAAAAACTTGATACTAGACCCCTTTCATAGGACTCCAACTTTCTAGTAGTATCAATTCACTTATTATGTTTAGTAAACCTAATTTTACTTTCATTGTATCAAAGGGACACATAAAATATCATTTCATAGTCTTTATATCTTGTTTTTAGCATGTACAAATCCATGTTAATATTATTTATGAACTAATCGGTGCATCCTAACAAGTTCCTAACTCTAAACTACATCATATATCATAAAATTAACCTCTAATAAAACTCACTCATGACCCCTACCTCTATAGGTAAACCTCTAGGGTGAAATTATGGAGGATAGATAATGACCTCATAATTTATCTCCCAAAAATCCATAGGTTAGTGACTAGTACCAATGGTATATCAATCGCACACACGAGAGTCGTTACCCTATATAATGATTTAATAAGTAAGAGATATTATGAGAAATACATTAACCCACACCATTCATAAATCAAATAATAAATACTAATATATGATGTCATATAAAACATTAATGGATACAATAAAAATGTAAATGAAAACATTGTAAATCCCCAGTATTGATCATGAATCTCTAATAACTATTGAACAAAACCTCAAACCAGTAATGTCCTACAAAATAACCAAATAGCTCATGATAAATTTAAAAATACTCCATATATATAGGGTGGGATTAACATGTAAAATTGGCACAATCCTCCCCTAAACCACTCATGAAAAATTTGAAATAATCATACTAAGTGCCGATGAATATAAAAATGAAACTACCTTGTCACCTAATTAGACATACTATTATTCTTCGATCCTCACCATGGATCAGTCAACCAAAAATACAAAGAAGTAAATAAATTTAAAACAATATTAAATATAAAAATAAAGGTAACCCACTTCCTCTTCTACATTACATTTTCCCTCACATACCCTAATAGATACTTCATATTCTCATCCAACCTATAAACAATCTTGTACTTCATGAAATAGTATCTCAACCATTTTTTCATCACATGAAACCCTAAAAATAATCACCATCATGTTCTAGTAACAACCAAGTGTGTGACTAGAATAGACTATAGCCTATTTACATGAATTATACCTCAATCTACCAAATCCCAGCCATGTACATTAAAGGGAATCCAAATCCATCATGTCTAGATACATGTATGCGTTATACCTCAAGCCATCATATCCCATTTATAAATGTAAAGAAAAACTGTGAGCCATCACATCCCTTATAGGAATGCACCCTATACCATTAGAAATTATAGCATAGCATATTCCTACTCATCTACATATAGAGGGAGAACATAGAAGTGGTAAAGGTCTGCCATATGTTCCATCCTCGTCCTGGATGTTTTAGAAAATGCACCCAAAAATATTTGGGTATTGGTTTCCCTACTGAAATGAATAGGGTTGTGTATATATTAAAAAATGTACGTAATATCACAAACATTCACATTAAGGGAAACTTCTTAAATTTACACTCATATTCTGATATCATTGCACATGACCCCAAACTACAAATACTATGATCTAGATAACCAACAAACATTAAAGCATTATGTTAAATATTATTTAATTAATTATATATTATTTATAATTATTCAACTATCATTTTTAATATAAATAGTTTACCCATTTAATTGAGTACCTTTTTCACTACAAATACTCTTTTTATATTCTCATTATGACATTATCCATGAACACAATGAACTATACGAATTCATTAAATTGATTTAATTTATCACTTTATAAATTATTTGTGTATGTTAGGAATCTTCCTAAGATACTAAGAATAGTATACATATCATACATAGATTCAAATGATGCCATGCAACTGGAAATAAAACATATAAATAATATTTGTCCATCTTACCATTATGAATGAAACTAGAAATATTAATATATATCAATGATCAAGCACCATTTTTAACACTCCCATTCCATAATACCATTGTGGATAATATAATCTATCTCTTCATTACCGGTATTATCCATCACTGCATACCTAGACTCCCAAACCAATACTCAAAATATAATCAATTATAAAAATAACACTAAAACTCTATCCCTTTTCTCATCAAATATTCTTACCATATTAGGTTATAAATAAATAATCAAGGCTCTAATTTCATAAATCATACATACATATCAAATGTATTTAATTATTAAAAATAAAAGGTAACAAGGGCCATTTCATTGATGTTTTCAATTCCAATACAAGAATAAACAATCTCATCTAACCCCAAATGATTATTATTTAACTAATATCCATTTTAATTCCATATTGAATTAAACAATTTATTATATCTTAGTTTTCTATATCAAGAAAAAAATATAAAATATATAATAATATGTTCGAATAATTATAGAAATTCTCAAATCATAATTATCATATTTATTCAATAGAAAAATCATCTCTAGTTATTCATCTACTGGCTATTCTATTTTATTTTTACATCATTTGGATTTAACATAATAATTAATTTCCCCCATATTACACATGTAATAAATGATCAATCATTCAACCATGATAAATGATCAATAAGAAATACTTCTATTCATATATCACACTATTTATATGTATGAAGAGGAAGTATCAACAAAATAATAAATCATGTGAGATCAAAAATCTAGACATTAATTAAAATAAAAAACTAAAAATATCAGTTACCTTTAACAATTTATAATAATTATTTCAATTATAATCCTTCAATAATTATATAATTTATTTTTATCATAAAATATTATGTATTTTAACATTATTTTATGGATTTATCCTTTTATATTTTATGGATAATTTTAGGATAACATAAGCTTAATTCTTTAACATATATAAATAAATTTTCATGTTTTAATTATTATAATTAATTAACTAAAATTTATAATTCTTAAGTAGGAATAATATTTATGACATTTTATTTTTTTAATAATCAATTATTTAGAAGTAGCATGGAATTTACAAATTATCACAATTAAGAAATCATCCCAAGATAATTTTTCCATTATTGTATAATAATGTCATTCTTTTACAAGGGTTATTATTTATAATTCAGATACAAAAATAATGAAATAATAATAATAATTAATATATACATTGCATTAAATTAAATCTTCCTCATATCCTTTTATTATTCCCTAATAAATAAATAATCATTTTTGTTATATATTACATTTGAATGAGTTTCCATGTTCTATCAAAAGAAAAATTATTTATGTCATTCCCATTTTTATTCTTCTTAAGTTCAATTAAAATCATTTAAATAAAGAAAAATAGTCATTATTCAATCACACATAGAAAAATGAGAGGTATTAGATCCCTTACCTAGAGAAGAAGATCCACACATACAATAGTGACTTGTGTTTTTTATTTGAAATAATTACTTGTTTGATGATTTACTCTACACACAATAGTGGAAACTAAATAAATATATACCATCATAAGTTATAAATAGAATTAAAAAGTAACAGAATTATGATATATATATATAAATATATAAGAACTATGAAAAATAATATTACCCTTAAACATTGAGTTCAATTAGTACTGCTAAGAAACTGATAGAATATAATTTTATACATAAATTTTTTTTATAAAATGGATTTTTTCCAATATTGATATATTTATGATTAGAAATAATTTTATTATGATAGTTAACATACCAAAATATAATTTCAAATAAAAAAATTGTTCCTAACTATATTTTATATATGATATTAAAGATAAAATTACCAATATTAGGATGTGAATTTCAAAAAATAACATAATTTTTTGTTTTATCATTTTCATATTAGATTTATATGAGTTTTTTTGAAATTGTTCTAAAAATATTGGTTTTTAGGATATTAGTAAAAAATATACTTTTATAAATAACAAGCCTTTATGACATTAGTGTATTAGAGTAAAAAATTTAAAATTTATGAAACCATTTTCAATTCAAAATTAGAATTTTATAAGTTTATTTATCAATTTTAAAATATTAATTTTAATTTATTAACCCATATATGACATTTTAAATTTAATATTTATTATTTTAATAAAAAAAGTAATACAATATAAATTTAATATTTTAAAATAAAATTTAAAAATTGGATAAAAAATTATTTAAAATTTTAAATCATTATAAAAAAAATTTATGATAATAACCATTTTATTTTTGGGAAAAAAATATCCTATGTAAAAACATTTTATCATTTTGAAAACTAAAATAGAAATTTGTGTAACCTTAGAGGTATGTGGCCTAACATATTTAAAAAATATTTATTTTTTAATTATGGAGGTGTGGATTATCCTTTTCTCCTCTATACTCCATTATTTCACAATTTTTGAGGAATATTCCTTGACATTTACTACCCATTATTGAAAATTATGGGTATTTACAATAATGCCACTCATTTTCAGTTAAAAAGGGGGGAACTCCACTCTTCACATCCCTTCAAACCAAAATATCATTCGTTTATTAAAAAATTATCCAAACCTCTCCCCAAAATCTTCTATACTCCTTTTTTTTATCATATGATACCATTCCACAAATTTATAATCACCTTCATAAAAGATGAAATCCAAGAAGTGAGGAATATGTTTCGAATCTATCTTTCTCTTTTATACTTATTATGTTATTTTATTCTTCATATAATTTACTTTAACAATCATAAAATTATAACATCAGTATAATTATTATACTATTGTGTTATTAAAATTTTTTTACATTAATTATCCTCCTTCCCCATTTCCATTATTAAAAAGAAAATGTGAATCATGTGTTGTGAATTGTGCGATCTACATCCTCCATGAATAGACGTGTTTCAATTTCCATAACATGGATAATTGTAGATTATATTGGATGATTATATATGATATATATATATATCATTAACATGGATCTTTTCGGATAGAATTAAATGTAATTTTCATTATAAGATAATCCGTCAATATAGGTGAATAACCCAAAACTAGTTCATCACCATTTTAATTTTCATGAAATGTGACAAGACACCAATATAATTGTATTATAAATTTATAAGTAATTATAAAAGACAATTTTTGTCCCATTAATGTTTTTATATGATTATATTTAAGATAAAAAGAATGATATACACTGATATTATAAACCCAGTTTAAAATAACCATGATTATTAACACCGAATGTTGAAAGGATTTTACAACAATGTAACACATAAATGGAATTTTTATTAATTAAGTGTATAAATGGGAATTTATTTGAATAATGTTCTGAAATAGGTAAGAAACATGATAATCAATATGAAATAAGAGGTTAAATAACTTTCCTAGAAATCCAGGGTAAATATAAGGGACTTGTTAACTCAAGATCCTTTTATAGTGTTATAATGTTCATTATTGAACTTTTTTTGTAACATTACATTTTTATGGATGTTATTCCTTTATTTTTGGTAAAAAAAAAGTTTCTTAGTAAAATATATTTCCACAAAATGTTTTTATTATTATTTAAAAGAAATAGATACTTTTTTAAAAAAGACTTGTAACTATGGATTTTACAAAGATGAATACATAATGTTTTTAGAATGCCTTTTTAATGATTTGGTTTTCATTATAATAAAATGAACTACAACCAAAAGAGTTTTATTACAAGATTCACCTTCTATATTCTCTTATAATTTATTTAATATGGGTGAAAAATATATCATATCATTTTATTTTACTTTTGAAGAAATTTTATGGGATACCATTTGATAAGTTCATAAAACCAATTTTTCTTTATATGTTTTATTTTATAATTTTATGATTATTTTTTAAGAGGTTCAAAAAAATTATAGACTATGAGATAGGTGGGAACTATATATCTATGCAATTATTTAGTAAATTATTATATCTCATGAGAAAAATATGTTATGTGGACTGGTTAATGAGTAGTTCCGTTCACAATGGGTGTGTTTGATGAATTTTAAATCTACTCATTGTTTTATGTGTTAAACGTTTGGTGTGTTTCCATGTTCACAATGATAAAAAATGTTATGTTTGGGATAGATCCACTTTATTTCATACATTCCATGTATCATGTTATATGATACATGTTTTATTTTATAATTACATGGGAATGTTTTAATATTTGGGATTATATGCTTATAATTAATCCATATGGTTAAAACATATTGATTTATGTTTTAATAAATCAAATATTTTTCATTATCTATTTTTTTAAATATGTTTATGATCTAAATTTTTTTCCTCTTTTATTTTATCCCTAACATAGAATTTTATCACACCCATTTCTATGTTTTCCCTTCCCTTATATTTTAAAATGATTAAGTCTCATGCAATTTCTAAGAGTGCATTTAGTATTTGAATAAATGTTCAAAAACTGTAATTTTTTTATGTTTATCATCTCAAAGATAAAAAAACTTTTAGATCCATGGGTTTTTTGACTATTTTTTTGATGCAACAATTAAACTTTTGTATTGATTTACTATTTATGTATGTTTATATGATTAGATTCACATGAAACACCAAAAATAGGGGGAGTGTCGCAAATATTGGTATAGAAAACACAGGTAAAACTTTTAATGACTTTTAGAAGAATTGAAAAACTCGATTAGTATGTTTTTAGTCCATTGGAACTCAAGACAAAGAAGGAAATGAGCATTAGGGGAGTAATGATATCTAATTAAAAAAATATAGAAAAATTGGTTTATTTGAGAAACAGTCTCCTAGAAAAATATATTAAATCTCGTTAAATTTTAGTTTTCATTATAATTCTTCTCATGACATATTTTAAGACATTTAAAAATGGAAGTAATAGATCCTATTTAACCCCTTCATAATTGATTTAAAACCCAATATTTATTATTATTTTTAACTTATGTTTTTTTAAAAAACAATTATACAACAAATTAGGAATTAAAAATATATTTCACGATAATGTAGGGACTCTTACGCAACACGAAACACTAAAGAAAAATATTTCTAATTACCTTTACATGAAGAACTAATTATTGGATGGCCTTTTTGAATGTAATGAAAATTATGAGCTATCATTATGAATATAGTTTAAAATAGAAGCTAAATTAATGTACAATCATAAATAAACATTACTTACCATTACACAAGGTAAATCATACCTAAACACGTTGAATGAAACTCACTTCATACCTTTACAAAACATAAGGAAAATAGGCTTACATATATATAGCCAAAAGAAAAACGGCCTACCTATAATCATAATGAGGGTTTATGTAAGGGTAGTAAAAAATTAGTTATTTTAAAATAAATTTTTTTAAGGAATATCAATTAATATTATCACATTTTATATTATTTTAAAACAACTTATGTTGAAAATATAATGATGATTCCAAAAATAAATAAAAAAGCTTGCTTAGACTCAATAATATTTTTTTCATTAAATTTTTTTTATTATTCCCAAAAATATTAATTACTTTTAATATATAAAATAACTCTAAAACTTATATATTATTTATATACATTACAAAGTATATATAAAAACAATAAAAGTACTTTCATACATTACAAAAACATTTAAAAACAACATTATTTTGATGAAAAAATAAAGCCAACCCACTAAACACACAATAATGAAAATTGAAGGCTCAGTAATATTCCAAACTTTTACAAAACATAAAATCATAGAGTTATAAAAATTGGAAATGGAAATATGTATGATCTCACAAATTATTGATTTGAAAAGTATTGTAGTGCTTACACTATGATACGTAACATTTATTTGATGATTTGTAATATCTTCTTGAGAATATGTAATATTAACTATGATCTTGTATTAATGTAACGCCCCGACCCCAGTTGCCCAGAGTCGGTGCATTAATTACATAACATTGGCATGATCACAAGAAAGATCAAATCTCGAAAGACCGATTGGTTTAGTAGCCTTGGAAACACTAGATATAATCATAAAGTTTTACATTACATTTCAAAGTGAAAAACTACTACAATAACAAAGTCTTCATATCCACACTATTAACCCCTCATAATATCCCTGCAAGTCATTCATAATTTACTTCTTCACTACCTGGGAAAAATAAAACATAGAAAAGGGGTGAGCTCAAATGCCCAGTAAGGATAACAATATAGCGGAACATTCATAATAAGCATAAACATTTAAGGCAATGAATTACTAAAACAAAAGCCTTTTAAAATTGAACTTCAACATAGTATGGAAAAAATAAAATGAAATAATGCCATTTACTTATTCACATGGATATTCTACTAATCGAATAATCACATGCAATATCAATAACCACTTTCATAATGTTGGAATGCATAATGCCAGACTATCATAACCACATAGCCAAGGCCTCGTGCCAAGACTACAAATAAGATTTTGTCAAGGCCTTGTGCCAAGACACTAGTTTGTCTCATGAGACCTACCGATGCATCGAGGAGCTATAGCGGGCTCCACCCGTCACTTATTAAGTCCAATGCATTCCCATATGAAAAGGTTTAAACATAACATAAACATTCGTATTAAAACTTGCATACGAAATGTCAATAATTTCACCATAAACTATAAATGGTATAAAAATAGCACATCCACAGTCAAACATATCACAAAACCTTCAATACAATATAGAAGTTTTGTATCATAATAAATCAACTTCAAATAATCTTAAAATCCATCAAAGGATGTTGACATAGATGAAATCAAAATTCTTTTTAAAGAAGTATCTCCTTTTATTTTGAAACCATTTAAGATCCATATAAAATAAAACATTTTCTTTGAAAATATTCTTATAAGCTTGTATGGAAAGCTTCGACGATTTTATAACGGCGGAAAATAACCGCACCCGCCGTATAAGTTAAAAAAAATCATTCTTACCTCAATTCTGTCGAAAAGGTTAAAAAAGGACCTTGTTTTGAAAACGACGGAAAGATTCCTTTATAAACCTCTTATAAAAAGTCAAACAAGGGTATAAATGACTTTAACACATATTCTTGTAAATATTAAAAATGTTTTGAAATACATTTCGAAGAAACATGGATGTGGATGATAAAGAGATCCCAGTAGATTATTACATATAAACAACCTCGGATAATAAAGAGATTGTGAAATAACCCTTACCTTGTACTTTTCCTTGGTTGGGGTAGGTTAACCTCCTGTATAATGGTGAAATAGTTGTTATTAAATTATACAAGAATCATATATATTAATATGATATCATATATGATCTTTTAACATTGATTTGTTAATAATATCTTAGAATTATCGTCGTTTCGGGAGTTAACTTACTCATTTTATTTTATATGTTTTGTTACATAAGCCATGGTTGTTGTATCTTATTCATATCCAGAATGATATACAGTCCTTAAACATCATTTTTAAATCATCAAATGATAATTATACTTGAATGGATACGATGGAGAATGAATCTCATCGCGTTCGTGGAGACGGTAGTCCGTACGTACGCACGAGCGACAATATCATTCTTTTGATATTAAAATAATATATAAATGGATGGTATATCATATATACAG
Organism: Viscum album; assembly: GCA_963277665.1. Lineage (NCBI taxonomy): Eukaryota > Viridiplantae > Streptophyta > Magnoliopsida > Santalales > Viscaceae > Viscum > Viscum album. The sequence continues at coordinate 1,146,614,283 of OY728138.1, forward strand.
AATCATTAACATGTTATATTTATTATTTACATGAGTTACACATCATTATTATACCCATCCAAATAATATTATATTGAATAACAATTACACCACGACGTGGAGACGGTAAGCCGTACGTACGCACGTATGGTGACATGTTATTCAAAGGGTGGATAGAATACTGAATATGATTGTAACATATTTATAATAACATCACAGTATATGTGAGATACTGGAGTTATTATTTCAGAATGGTAAGAACAAAGGAAGAAGAAGTGGAAGAAGAAATGAACTTAGAAAAGGGTGGTGAAATCATTACCTCTTCTTCGGGTTCTTCCTTTTGATTTGATCAAAAGGGCTCCTTAGGTTGGCTTTCTGATCAAACTAAGGCCTCTAGGTTGTAGTGAGGGATGTTGGGAGAGTATTTGGGCAGAGTTTGGCCGAACCAAAAGGCTTTAGAGGTGTGAAGAAATGAGAAGGAGGAGTGCCTTTTTATAAGAGGGGTGAGGGGCACCTTTGGAAAAGCTAGAAATATTAACTTATAATAAATTCATATTCGGTTTCTAATGGATCCAAAATTGACTATTCAAAGGTTAAGGTGGGGATAGGTCTAAAACAACTCAACCAATAGAATTTAGACAGGTTTGGGTACTTATATTAACCTTATCATTAAGTATTAACTCTAAGTTAATTAGTTTCACTTTTACAATGTCTCTTTGTATTTTTATATTATATGGTTAATAGACTTACCATATACATACAAGCGACCCCCAAGTGGTCCATTAATGATTAACCTATCATAATATAAGTCTCTTGGCCGAACCTTAGATTTTTAGGAATTTAATATCAATTAATAATATAATATTTGTTTTAAGAACTCTTTTATGTCAATTTTGACACTATTCAATAGTTGATTTTTGTGAAACTCATAACAGATTGATTACTTCGAACAAAGTCCATTAAATCAATCCTAATATATCATATTAGCCTAGAAAATTAGTTTAATTCATTAAAAGTTTCATATTATATTTATTTGGGTATTTATAATATCAATTATGTTAATTTTCTACTATTTTAGTAATTACTGCATCATCATTGTGTCATAAATAAAATAAATTATTTAATGTCTAAAAATTATAAATAAAACATCATTATGTAGGAAATCTTTTTAGATTTCTAATGAATATTTATAATCGAAAATCCAACATGAATAACCCTATGTAAAAATTGTTCTTCTAAAAGATGTAAGCTTATACCATTTTTATTTTTATTTTAACTTTATTAATATAATGTGTCTCTACCACATACAAGTGGCTCCAAGGGGTCCCCAAATTGACCCAAGGATGCCCATGGTCGGGTATGTGTCCACCAATAAGGTTAGGACACGTTCTAGGGTAATTTTGTATTATTATAATATTATTTTTTTAACCCTTATTTACCGGATTTACCCTTTAACCATGGTAAATAAAATATTTACCGTAGTAATTATTCAAAATGTCTAAAAATAAAAGTTACCTATTTACACAATTTGAACATCCTGATTCCAAATATGGAATCCATTTTCCTAAATTCTAAACACAGAAGTGGCAGAAATTAATTTAAAATTAATTCCCGCTGTCAAAACAAAAAGCGTGTTTTTAAGAGATAATAACTATCAAAAGATTGACACTTGTTTATGTTTGGTTTAATTGTAAAATTATGTCCAATGACCAACATTATATTAAATGGTAAAAATATATTCTAAATATACTTTAAAACCACTCAAATTCATAATTTATCACTATTAATTATTTTGATTAAAAAGGTTGTTTTTAATTAAAATTTAGTAATTTTTCACTATTCATCAAAATATTAAAGTTATCCGAAATGTACCAAAATTTCACCTTAGGCTAAATTCGATATTCCAAATCCAAAAATGAAGTCCATTTTGAAATATAAAATATATATGATTTCAAAAAGTAGGTATTACTATTCACAACGGCTAGTTTAATTAGTTGTGGTGTGTGTTAGAACTCGAGGTTGCGTACAACACACGTTATCGCATTATTCGAAGGGAAACGTACCATAGAAGCTTGGGGTGTTACATTCTCCCCTCCTTCAAATAATTGCATCCTCGCAATTTCTAGGGTATTAATGCATAAAAAGACTCGGGTGGTTCTTCATCATAAGTTCCTTGGGTTCCCACGTTGCCTCTTCCATCTTATGATTCCTCCACAAAACTTTTACCAGACGCGTCTTCCGGTTTCTCAGCACTTGTTCTCTCGTATCAAGAATCTTGATGGGCTCTTCACAATAAGACAGATCGGGTTCCAGTTCTAAATCTTCATAGGTGAGTACATGCGTTGGGTCAGGCATGTATTTCCTCAACAGAGATACGTGGAACACATCGTGAACTTTGGAGAGACTTGGCGGCATTGCCAATCGGTAAGCTACAGCCCCAATTCGTTCTAGAATTTCGAAAGGTCCGATGTACCTGGGACTCAATTTACCTTTCTTACCAAAACGTATGACTCCCTTCCACGGAGATACCTTCAGGAAAACATGATCACCGACTTGAAATTCCAAATCCTTCCTTCGATTATCGGCATAGCTCTTCTGCCTACTTTGAGCTGCTTTAATGTGATTTTGGATTACCTTCACCTTTTCCACCGTTTCCTCCACCAGTTCTGGGCCTACAAGTTTTCTTTCACCAACGTCATCCCAACAGGTTGGTGTACGACATCTCTTTCCGTATAACGCTTCATATGGTGCCATCTGAATACTCGAATGGAAGCTATTGTTATAGGAAAATTCTACCAGTGGTAAATATTGATCCCACATACCCTGAAAATCAAGTGAGCAAGATCTCAACATGTCTTCTAAGGTCTGAATAGTCCGTTCTGATTGTCCGTCTGTCTGAGGGTGGTAAGCAGTGCTCAAATGAAGTTCAGTATCCAGGGATTTCTGAAGACTTTTCCAAAATCTTGAAGTAAAACGGGGATCACGATCAGAACCGATCGATAGGGGAACTCCATGAAGTCTCACAACTTCATTAATGTATAGTCTTGCTAGACGTTCCAGGGGTAGATCTTCTCTTATAGCAAGAAAATGTGCTGACTTGGTAAGACGATCAACAATAACCCATATTGCATCGTTCCTTCTAGGAGTCTTTGGTAGCCCCATGACAAAGTCCATCGTAACATTGTCCCATTTCCACTCCGGTATGGGAAGAGGTTGCATGACTCCTCCAGGCTGTTGCCTTCCAGCTTTCACTTGTTGACAAACCATACATCTTGACACAAAATCAGCAATCTCCCTCTTCATGTTGTCCCACCAAAAATGTTCCTTCAAATCTCTATACATTTTGGTGCTCCCAGGGTGTATAGAGAAATTGGAACTATGAGCATCATCCAGCAATTCCCTTTTTAGATCAGGTATATTGGGAACACAAAGTCTCTTCCCGAATTTCAAAATTCCATCTTCATACACAAAGTCTCTCAATCTCCCATCATTCACAACTTTAATCTTCTTTTGGAATTCTTCATCATCGGTCTGAGAACTCTTAATCCTTTCTAGTAAAGATGGTTTGGCAACCATTTGAAAAAGCATTGATGTTTCACCTTCCCTGGTTATTCCCATGTCCATCTTCACTAGATCCATGAAAATTGGATCCCTTTCAATTCTCATATTGTTCAAAACTCCATGGTCTTTTCTACTCAAAGAATCTGCCACCTTGTTTGCCTTCCCTGGGTGGTAGTGTATCGTATAATCATAATCCTTGAGTAATTCAAGCCATCTCCTTTGCCTCATGTTGAGTTCCTTTTGTGAGAAAATATACTTCAAACTCTTGTGATCAGTATAAATCTCACATTTTTCACCATAGAGGTAGTGCCTCCATATCTTCAAAGCAAAGATCACTGCTGCTAACTCGAGATCATGAGTAGGATAGTTTTGTTCATGAATTTTCAACTGTCGTGATGCATAGGCAATAACTCTATCATTCTGCATAAGGACACAGCCAAGTCCTTTCTTCGATGCATCACTATAAATAACGAACCCATCATTCCCCGATGGTAGAGTCAATATAGGAGCATTGACTAATCTTTTTTTCAGTTCTTCAAAACATTCTTCACACTCTTTTGTCCAAACAAATTTAACCCCTTTTCGTGTGAGCTTCGTTAATGGGTTTGCCAATCGGGCAAAATTCTGGACGAAACGTCGATAATAACCTGCCAAGCCAATAAAACTACGTACCTCAGTTATACTCGTAGGTGCTGGCCATTCTTGGATTGCCTTGGTATTAGAAGGATCAACAGAGATTCCATCTTTAGAGACAATATGGCCAAGAAAAGAAATCTCCTGAAGCCAGAATTCACACTTGCTAAACTTCCCATATAATTCATGCCTCCTCAGAGTCTTCAAGATAATGCGCAAGTGATTTTCATGATCTTCGTAGGTTTTGGAGTATACCAAGATATCATCAATAAATACCACCACAAATTCATCGAGATACTCCTTGAAAACTCTATTCATCAGATCCATGAATACAGAGGGTGCATTAGTCAATCCAAACGACATTACAGTAAACTCGTAATGCCCGTACCTGGTTCGAAATGCTGTCTTCGGAATGTCTTCCTTCTTCACACACAACTGATGGTATCCAGATCGAAGGTCAATCTTTGAAAAGTATTGAGCTCCATGCAGTTGGTCAAATAAATCATCAATACGAGGTAGGGGATACTTGTTCTTTATCGTTATAGCATTGATCTCCCTGTAATCGATACATAACCTCATAGATCCATCTTTCTTTTTAACAAAAAGAACAGGGGCTCCCCATGGAGAAACACTAGGGCGAATAAATCCCTTATTACTCAATTCCTCTAGTTGTTTCTTTAGTTCGACTAACTCTACAGTAGCCATTCTATAAGGGGTCTTCGATATAGGCCTTGATCCAGGAATCAAATCAATAGAAAACTCTACTTCTCGTTCTGGAGGATGTCCAGGTAAATCTTCCGGAAATACATCTACAAACTCTTTCACAATAGGTACATCCTCTATTTGAACATTCCTTTCCTCACCGACAGTTATTTCATTCTCTTCCTCCCCGATAATTGAATTAAGTTGAGCTACAGGGGGTGGATCTAAATAAGAATTAGGTGGTGACGATTCTGCTCTAAAAATAAGGTGCTCCTTATCATTATCATCAAGAATCGTAACCTCTTTCTTCTTACAATAAATCTTCGCATCATAGTCCGAAATCCAGTCCATACCGAGGATTATATCAAACTCAATCATAGGTATGACGATGAAATCAGCAGATAAAGAAAATTTATGTGCTCTAATGGGGACTGATTCACAAAACTTTGTTGCAACGATACTTCCCTTAGGAGTTTTAACTGACAACTCCCTTATTAAATCAAATTGGAAATATCTAATTTTCTTAGCAAACTGGGAAGATATGAAACAATGCGATGATCCAGAATCAAATAATGCATTTGCTAAACTTGAGGAAACCATTAAATTACCTACCACCACGTCTTTCGGAGCTTCTACCTCAGCAGTAGTGATAGCATAAGCCTGGCCTTGATCCCTTGGCCTTTTCTGAGGTAAGTTCTCCTGACGCTTAGGACATGCATTTTCATAATGCCCCATCTCCCTGCAATTGTAGCACTGAACGTTGGTAGCTTCCTTCTTCCCCTTGCAATCATGAGCTTGGTGGCCTTTTTCACCACACTTGTAACAGACTCCCATTCCCTTCAGGCAAGTACCAGGATGTTTCTTCCCGCATTTACCACAAGATGGATATTCAACCTTTCCTTTCTTCCCCTTATTTCCATTCCCAGATTGATCAGAAGGTCTCTTCTTCTCTTGCTTTGCTTTAAAGTCATAAGACTTAGAGAATTCCTTTTCGGTCTTGATAGCACATGAGACAATGTCTTCGTACGATGAAAAGGATTGTGAGACTAATGCTCGACGGAGAAATGGTTTTAACCCATCAAAGAAACGATCAATCTTACTTCTTGGGTTGCGAATATAATCACCAGCGTACCTCGCTAACCTTGTAAAGTTAGCCTCATACTTTGTGACATTCTCATCCTCCTTTTGTCTCAGACTCAGAAATTGTCTTTCCATATCTGCTCGATGGTCGCGAGGAAAGTATTTTTCTAAAAACAGATCTTTGAACTCCCTCCATTCCATATTTGATACTTCATCATATTCCTTCGTATTTTGAATCAATGACCACCATTGATCAGCATCTCCAGTGAGGCGGTAAACTGCCATGATAACTTTTTCCCTTTCACTGCTCCCCAAAGCCTGAAATATTTTCTCTAGGGAAAATATCCATTGCTCAGCTACTAAGGGATTTGTACTCCCATTGAAAGTTGGTGGTTGTTGTCTCATGAATCGATCTAACATTGATCCTCCACGCTGCGGATCAGGGTGCTCCATACGGGTAAGGTTATTATTCATAACCTGAGTAAGTTGTCCCAGTATGGTGATTAGCTGATCGGTACCAGTTGCATCACCAGCCCCACTATAATTATCTTGAGCAGGAGGGCAATCCCTACATGGAGTGCGTGCATTGATACGGTTTCCATTTCTTCCACTAGGCGCCATTTCTAAACAATGGCATAAACTCGATCAGTTTATAAATCAAAATACATAATCCCATACTTATAAAACACCAAACATAAATTGAACTATCTATGGATATAATCCATAATCATAAATATGTTTTCTTTGAGGAAGTATATACTCATAAACCCTTCATAATGATTTGTAAAGAAAGTGAGAGTTATCCTAAGCATATCCCCCGGGAGTGTCGTAACCAAGAGTGCAGCAAGGCCCGTTGTCGTGCACCAGTTCCCGTTCGAGTCTAGCTCAAAGCGGTGTTTTCGGGTTTTACCCCTAGGTACATCTGTGCCAGAGCCACCTCTACCTGCTCGTATCCAGACAGGGATGTATTGCTCGGAAAACTCACAAAATCTCTACAATACCAAAATTCTAGGAAGTTCTTCTATACTAATCCTCAAAGTTCATCTTAGGTCTACGTGCTCTAATCAGAGTTTATCTAAATCTAGCTTCCAAGGTTTGTACTAAACTTCCTCTGATACCAACTGTAACGCCCTGACCCCAGTTGCCCAGAGTCGGTGCATTAATTACATAACATTGGCATGATCACAAGAAAGATCAAATCTCGAAAGACCGATTGGTTTAGTAGCCTTGGAAACACTAGATATAATCATAAAGTTTTACATTACATTTCAAAGTGAAAAACTACTACAATAACAAAGTCTTCATATCCACACTATTAACCCCTCATAATATCCCTGCAAGTCATTCATAATTTACTTCTTCACTACCTGGGAAAAATAAAACATAGAAAAGGGGTGAGCTCAAATTCCCAGTAAGGATAACAATATAGTGGAACATTCATAATAAGCATAAACATTTAAGGCAATGAATTACTAAAACAAAAGCCTTTTAAAATTGAACTTCAACATAGTATGGAAAAAATAAAATGAAATAATGCCATTTACTTATTCACATGGATATTCTACTAATCGAATAATCACATGCAATATCAATAACCACTTTCATAATGTTGGAATGCATAATGCCAGACTATCATAACCACATAGCCAAGGCCTCGTGCCAAGACTACAAATAAGATTTTGTCAAGGCCTTGTGCCAAGACACTAGTTTGTCTCATGAGACCTACCGATGCATCGAGGAGCTATAGCGGGCTCCACCCGTCACTTATTAAGTCCAATGCATTCCCATATGAAAAGGTTTAAACATAACATAAACATTCGTATTAAAACTTGCATACGAAATGTCAATAATTTCACCATAAACTATGAATGGTATAAAAATAGCACATCCACAGTCAAACATATCACAAAACCTTCAATACAATATAGAAGTTTTGTATCATAATAAATCAACTTCAAATAATCTTAAAATCCATCAAAGGATGTTGACATAGATGAAATCAAAATTCTTTTTAAAGAAGTATCTCCTTTTATTTTGAAACCATTTAAGATCCATATAAAATAAAACATTTTCTTTGAAAATATTCTTATAAGCTTGTATGGAAAGCTTCGACGATTTTATAACGGCGGAAAATAACCGCACCCGCCGTATAAGTTAAAAAAAACATTCTTACCTCAATTCTGTCGAAAAGGTTAAAAAAGGACCTTGTTTTGAAAACGACGAAAATATTCCTTTATAAACCTCTTATAAAAAGTCAAACAAGGGTATAAATGACTTTAACACATATTCTTGTAAATATTAAAAATGTTTTGAAATACATTTCGAAGAAACATGGATGTGGATGATAAAGAGATCCCAGTAGATTATTACATATAAACAACCTCGGATAATAAAGAGATTGTGAAATAACCCTTACCTTGTACTTTTCCTTGGTTGGGGTAGGTTAACCTCCTGTATAATGGTGAAATAGTTGTTATTAAATTATACAAGAATCATATATATTAATATGATATCATATATGATCTTTTAACATTGATTTGTTAATAATATCTTAGAATTATCGTCGTTTCGGGAGTTAACTTACTCATTTTCTTTTATATGTTTTGTTACATAAGCCATGGTTGTTGTATCTTATTCATATCCAGAATGATATACAGTCCTTAAACATCATTTTTAAATCATCAAATGATAATTATACTTGAATGGATACGATGGAGAATGAATCTCATCGCGTTCGTGGAGACGGTAGTCCGTACGTACGCACGAGCGACAATATCATTCTTTTGATATTAAAATAATATATAAATGGATGGTATATCATATATACAGAATCATTAACATGTTATATTTATTATTTACATGAGTTACACATCATTATTATACCCATCCAAATAATATTATATTGAATAACAATTACACCACGACGTGGAGACGGTAAGCCGTACGTACGCACGTATGGTGACATGTTATTCAAAGGGTGGATAGAATACTGAATATGATTGTAACATATTTATAATAACATCACATTATATGTGAGATACTGGAGTTATTATTTCAGAATGGTAATAACAAAGGAAGAAGAAGTGGAAGAAGAAATGAACTTAGAAAAGGGTGGTGAAATCATTACCTCTTCTTCGGGTTCTTCCTTTTGATTTGATCAAAAGGGCTCCTTAGGTTGGCTTTCTGATCGAACTAAGGCCTCTAGGTTGTAGTGAGGGATGTTGGGAGAGTATTTGGGCAGAGTTTGGCCGATCCAAAAGGCTTTAGAGGTGTGAAGAAATGAGAAGGAGGAGTGCCTTTTTATAAGAGGGGTGAGGGGCACCTTTGGAAAAGCTAGAAATATTAATTTATAATAAATTCATATTCGGTTTCTAATGGCTCCAAAATTGACTATTCAAAGGTTAAGGTGGGGATAGGTCTAAAACAACTCAACCAATAGAATTTAGACAGGTTTGGGTACTTATATTAACCTTATCATTAAGTATTAACTCTAAGTTAATTAGTTTCACTTTTACAATGTCTCTTTGTATTTTTATATTATATGGTTAATAGACTTACCATATACATACAAGCGACCCCCAAGTGGTCCATTAATGATTAACCTATCATAATATAAGTCTCTTGGCCGAACCTTAGATTTTTAGGAATTTAATATCAATTAATAATATAATATTTGTTTTAAGAACTCTTTTATGTCAATTTTGACACTATTCAATAGTTGATTTTTGTGAAACTCATAACAGATTGATTACTTCGAACAAAGTCCATTAAATCAATCCTAATATATCATATTAGCCTAGAAAATTAGTTTAATTCATTAAAAGTTTCATATTATATTTATTTGGGTATTTATAATATCAATTATGTTAATTTTCTACTATTTTAGTAATTACTGCATCATCATTGTGTCATAAATAAAATAAATTATTTAATGTCTAAAAATTATAAATAAAACATCATTATGTAGGAAATCTTTTTAGAATTCTAATGAATATTTATAATCGAAAATCCAACATGTATAACCCTATGTAAAAATTGTTCTTCTAAAAGATGTAAGCTTATGCCATTTTTATTTTTATTTTAACTTTATTAATATAATGTGTCCCTACCACATACAAGTGGCTCCAAGGGGTCCCCAAATTGACCCAAGGATGCCCATGGTCGGGTATGTGTCCACCAATAAGGTTAGGACACGTTCTAGGGTAATTTTGTATTATTATAATATTATTTTTTAACCCTTATTTACCGGATTTACCCTTTAACCATGGTAAATAAAATATTTACCGCAGTAATTATTCAAAATGTCTAAAAATAAAAGTTACCTATTTACACAATTTGAACATCCTGATTCCAAATATGGAATCCATTTTCCTAAATTCTAAACACAGAAGTGGCAGAAATTAATTTAAAATTAATTCCCACTGTCAAAACAAAAAGCGTGTTTTTAAGAGATAATAACTATCAAAAGATTGACACTTGTTTATGTTTGGTTTAATTGTAAAATTATGTCCAATGACCAACATTATATTAAATGGTAAAAATATATTCTAAATATACTTTAAAACCACTCAAATTCATAATTTATCACTATTAATTATTTTGATTAAAAAAGTTGTTTTTAATTAAAATTTAGTAATTTTTCACTATTCATCAAAATATTAAAGTTATCCGAAATGTACCAAAATTTCACCTTAGGCTAAATTCTATATTCCAAATCCAAAAATGAATTCCATTTTGAAATATAAAATATATATGATTTCAAAAAGTAGGTATTACTATTCACAACGGCTAGTTTAATTAGTTGTGGTGTGTGTTAGAACTCGAGGTTGCGTACAACACACGTTATCGCATTATTCGAAGGGAAACGTACCATAGAAGCTTGGGGTGTTACAATTAAGATATGTAAGATATATTTGATTATTTGTAATAAAAAATATATTTTTAAAAATGATACATATCATATTATAATTGATATTTAATATCACATATATAATAGATAAGATATTGAATTGTTAAAATTGGAAAATAATATTAGATACCCTAGGATAAGTAATGTTGACTACAATATTTCACATGATATATAATATTCTTATAAGAATACTATTTATTATAAGGAGAATATAGAAGATTAAGTTCTATATGGTTGGAGTTACATCTGTTTTTAAATGATATATAAGATCTATTAGAAGCACACATGTGATTAAAATTTTTTAAAAAATAAAATATTTTTTAGAATAAAAAAATATTAGATTTTGGGAGTTTTATTAGGGACTATTGAATTTGGATGATGTTATGTTGAAATTCAAGTCAGAAATATCATGACACTTATGATTAATCCATGGTTGATGTTGAGTTATGCTTGTGATATATGAGTAAATATTGAATGTGATGTAGTCATGTGAATGGGATCATGTACATGTGAAATATATTTCATGAGTATGTGGTTTGATCAGTTGAAGAATCCTAACAAGAAAGGATAAAATGATACAATGGGGAGAAAACCTATATGTTCATTTATTGATTGAGGATATTGGATACAAACCCATGTGATCTATTCATAGATTAAAATTTTAAAAAACATGATTTTCAAACATTTTTTGGAAATTAAATATTTATAAATTATAGAATAATTTATATAATTCTTTAGATATTTAAAAGGATAAATATGTGATTAATTTGTGTAGTTAAAAATTCAGAATTATTCTATGAGAGTTGTCAAAAAATATTGTTAATGAAATTGAAAGTTTGATCCTAGAAATATATTATGCTACTATATAATATAGAAAAAATAGAATATAATGCATGAATTCATGTGGAATATTTTTAAAGGCTTTGAGAAGATAGAATTTAAATCTTGAATATTGGTGATCATTATAGTTTTGTTTTGAATCTATTTTTCAAACTAGAGGGGTCCATTATAAATAACTATAGAGATAAGTTGGGTATATAAACACACAAGGGTTAAGGTTGAAACCCTCCTGTATTATATTAACTTCATGAAATTTTTGATAAATCTATGTCTTCAACTTGACATGAACATAGTAAGGACATAGTCACCCACATTTTGAATGTTCACTAAAATCAGTACCACGACGCTATTCTAGTGTATATGAAGTTATGGTCGAAAAACATGCTTGTTTTGACTTGAATGTGATGAATTTGTGGTGAAAAATCCCTACCGCATGATTTCATTGATTATAAACCAATGGGTTGGTTCATTTATGGATATAAAACCTCATTCAATGAAGTGACCAATGAATAAACACACCAATAAGTGTAATGTCCAAGTTTTATGCAATGACACATAAACTTTTTCACGTGGTCAATGATTTTAATTTAATTAAGTGATTCAAGAATTATTATAAGATTATCTATTTCAAGAAACTACCTCCTTGGGCTATGAACCTCATCAACTGACCCCATGGGTCTCCTATAATACATTTGTTTCCTTCCCAACACCCCACAAGCTATTACCAACCAAGGTCACTAATCTGACTAATGACTGACCGCACAGGATAACCCATGTTCTTTCAGTGTGATTTACCCTCACTCACATACACCATGAGAAACTTCATAGGTGGTCACATATTATAACACTAATAAAACGCAATCCGCTTTTAATTATGGAGTTCTTTTTAGTTAGGATCCTAGAAAATAAAGGTCCACCTTATTGATATAGGCGGTAAAATTTATAATTTCATGTGACACGTTTCTAGAAGTGTTACAACCCCACCCCCACCCCCTCCAACATTAGATCACAACACCCTCATTTTAGACCTTACACCTCAATCCCAAGAAGATCTTCTACACATTAGTCCAGGTATTGGCCCTAATACAATTTTTTATAAAATGGCCTCCCTGAGCCATGAACATGGTCAACTGACCAAATGGGTCTCCTACAATACCTTGGTTGTCATCCAAGAATTCCATAATCTATTTCGAACCAAATTAATATATATGACTCATAACTATCCCAATAGACCAACACATGTTCTTTTATTTTTCAATATCCTTAATCACCAACACCCTGGGAAACATCCCATGAGGTAACCCATCTTTAAACTACTCTAGTCCAAGCCTATCTTAGCTGAGGATTTCTAATTAGGTTGAATATGTCACGACCCATCCTTTGGGCCTGTGTCGTGACTACCCTAAGCCCGCCTTCCATAGGCTAGGAGCTGGCGACTAGCACCAAAGGAGAATCCCTAATAAAAAGGGAAGGCATTTCCCTTTAAAATATAAGGCATGCACAATCTGAACACAAGAAGTAGAGGAAAGAAGTACTAAAATAAAAAAGTAAGATGTGTTGAATGTAAGTGTGCCAGTATACAATCCCAACTGAACAACAAGTACGACTACAAGTAAAAAGTGAAAAAATCTCTTGGATCGTCCAACGGGGAATCCTACCTGAAGGGTAGGTATAGATCTCGAACATCTCATCCCTTTAGTACGTCCGGTCTAGTTCAGCTCCGAGCAGCCTCCGTCTGTCACCCTCATGTTTGATCACTGTTTTCTGTTGTCTTCAAATAACTCAACAAGGTGCGGGCGAATACTGTGCAGGTGTGAGTATAAAAATACTCAGTAGGGGACCCTGAGACCCCCAAATGTCTCCCATAATCCACAATGAATAAACCATTGTAGAATGATTCAATCAAAAATTATAAACCAAACCTACATAGTTATATTCCCATACATATACCTCAGTTACCAGTCACAGTCCCGACTCCAACTCTCAAGCCCAAACACTTCCAAGTCCTCAATGGAAGTATAGTTAATCACCACGATGATAATTGTTGAAAGACATGACTCAGTGCACACATGTATACATCCTTCGTAAAGTGATAGAGATGATCAGATGTAGTCACTGATTCATCTAAACTGTCAGACCCACACATGATACAGGACCAGCTAAACTATCAGACCCACACAGCATACAGGACCAGCTATTCTGTCAGACCCACACAGGATAAAAGAACAGATGTCAGAACTGTCGGACCCACGGAGGATCCTGGTACAGTAGTCATCTCTTTTGAACCCACAGAGGATTGTGGTTCAGTAGTCATCATTGTCAAACCCACAGAGAATTCCGGTATAGTAGTCATCGCTATCGAACCCACATAGGATTTTGGTACAATAGTCATCACAGCCAGCTCTAGGGTTCCCGCACACAACAACCTCGATTCCGGGAAGGTCCACTCCATGAGCCAAGTTTCGATACATCAACTATCACGAAGTCTCGATTTGATGTATCTCGTAGTTCCATCTCATAAAAAGGGACCCCACGCGATAGACTGCATATCAATCAAACACCTGGTCTGGGAGTTATTGGCATTTCTATTCCTGGGGCCCGGTTGGATTTACGCTCGATCCAAACATGGACTTTTTCCAAATTTTTCCAAAACTCTTTTAGAGTATTGAAAAAGGACCTTTTCATTGCAGGAGTCCCAGTGCCACTGATGGCATGTCGTTCGGACACGTGGTCTTGAAGAGATTCTCATTTAAGCGAAGTCAGGCGCGGCCTGTCAAGCCGTGTGGGTTGTGGCAGGTCGGACCAACCCGGCATGGCGGGTCTGGAAGGCTGGGGTGTCATCCCAGCCTGGCTTTACGGGTCTAACCCGGTTAGGGGGTCAGCCTGGCCAGGTGGGGCGTGGCCCACCTATGGACCCGGACCGCGTTGTGTGCCGGTCCGGTTGGCCCGGCGGCACCAAGTCATGCCCCCTCCTTACAGCCCGGCCGGCCTTAGTGGGCTGGTTCTGCCCGAAACATGCGGGTCGTGCAGTAGGCCCCGGTTCTTCCCAGGCGGTGCCTGCGGGCGCTGCGGTTTTCCATCCCATCCTGCAGGCGCCCACCCAGTTCGCCCGGCAAAGTTGCCGGTGGAAGCAGGACATGGTCTTCTCTATGAGGCGCCTACGTGGGTCACGGTTTTCCAGCCCGGCTGGCTGGTTCACCCAGAAAAGCAGCCCGTGGGTGTGGGCCTTGGTCTTCCACAATGCGGAGCCTGCTGGCACCATGGTCTTCCAGCGGGGTGGCCAGTCGTCCAGTTGTCCGGCTCTACGGCTGTCTGCTCGGTCGACCGTCTCGGCACCTCCACCACGGTGCGATGGCACCGCAGTTCATCTTCGTCATAGTGTGACATCATTGTTCCCTTTCAGCTCCATCGTGGCCCGCACACACGTGGTTTTTCATTGCATGGTGTGACGTCGGCCCTTGCGCCGTCGGCTTCTTCTGCGATCCACCTCTATTATCATAAAGACCAACATGAAAGGGGGAGAGTTGGGCAGTGTTCGTGCGGACTGAGCCCTCCTCGTTACATTTATAAAAATCGGCACATCATTCCGCCAACATCACGATGTTGAATAAAGGTTAGAATGAAACGTTAAAGTAACCCCTACCACGATTCAGAAAACTTTGTCACAGGCATGGAAAAAGTATTTGATGACATCATCTAATGTTGAACCCATCACACACAACCGAGTCCTGGCTTAGGCGCCATCCTCGTTCTTCGTCGGAGATGGTGCATTCTTCGTTGGAGAGGAAAGGCTCTGTCAGGGTTCCACCCAAAAGCTCGACACAAGGATTATGCCAAACCAAGAAGAATAATAAACTTGTCTATTATTTAGTTATTGGAAAAATAATTCAATATAATTCAAATAGATTAATTAATTGAGATATTAATTAATCTTTAGGTGTTGGAACTATTATGAGGGATGGTAGAAGGTGGAGGGTTAACCCACATAAAAAGGGGATTCCAAAGGTTTCAAGCCCCTATGGGCCCCACCTAGTAATATCCTCCCATGGGAGGTTATGTGTGGGTGGGCCTCACCACTGACCTCCCTTTGGAGGTTTTAACCACTATACAATAAAAATATGTTGCACATATATTTATTTAACTTATTTAAAAAACTACCAAAATTTACTTCCGCTCTCGATAAAACTCAACTATGGAAAAGGCCTTCTTAAGTGATTAATGGCACTGTGAGTTCATCAATGTCCTTGGATTTCAATTCTAAGAATTGGTTCAAATGATATAAAATCTCACACGTACGTTTACTGAACGTACCCGAAAAAAACTTCAAAAATTGATTCCAGGAACACTATGCCTTATAATCAGGCACCATTAGAAACTACGAACTCGTAAAATTCCCATGTATTTAAGAAAAAAAATTCCACAGGATTTCTGGGTCATTACAAAATCTCAAAAAGAAAGGTTTCTCTTTTTGACAATGGTAATAATAGCTATCCATTTAAGTCCCAGTTTTCTAGTGGTGTTATAATTCAATCCAGTTTTATTGATTTGTATTGAGTATTTGAGACATGATTGATCTATAATCAAATCACTCTTTCACTCTCGAAGCTCATTCATCACTCAATAAAGTCGAAAAAACACATAAACATTGTAAGAAACCTTATAAATTATTTATAAATCTATTTACTATTGCTTCTTCTAATTTATCCTCATGAATATCATCAATATAACTCTATAGAATATCTAGAATGAAATATTTTGTTGTTTTTTTATTCCAAGTATGATGATTTGTGCTCTATTTTTTAAAAAATAATAAACCTTTGATTTTTTTGGGACAGATCTATCTGTGTTTGGGTACTCATTCACATCCTAAGTTCATATTATGATCCAAAGAAACCCATTAGTTGTATAAATGGGATGTTGTTTTCAAGAATTTAACATGACTAATTTAGGTTTCTTAAATGTATCATCTTCACCATAGCTTGTTAGTGCTTACTGTGTAGTCACGTTGGTTCTTAACTAGGTTCTGTAGTCTCCAACACCCGAACCCTAGGGTAGGAGTGATAGATATATTCCCTAAATCCTAATATATATGTTATATAGATATAATTATTTTCATGAAAACTATGATTTCCTACAGAAAGGGGTATGTTTTTTATAATTATTATGGTAATAGTTATCATTTACATAGTTTTTTCATTCAAATTAGTACCATTTAATGTCATGTTTCATTTGATGAATGGTTTAGGATTAAATTCATATGACTCACCCATATTGTCTATGGTATTTATTCATTAATTTTAACACATCAATAAATAAGACAGCCCAAGGAGCATCCTTCCAGCTTATAAATTGTACAACCATATAATGTATAGAGGGTATGTGATTTCTTCATGTTTGGACTAAACTCTCCATGATTTTTATATCTATTCAACTTCCTTCTTTACATATATATGAAATAGTATACCGTAGAGAGATGATATATCCTATCTAAACTTTGGATGTTTTAGGCTAGCCTATAGATACATCATAAATGTGGGATTATTTTTCCACATAGGTGATCTCTCTAAAAACCATGAGATAAAGTTAGAATATGATTCAGTCATTTCTTTGGTGTAGGGTATGCTGGTACAATATTTAATCATTTCATTATTTTATAAGGTTTCATATAATATTGCCTGATGATCCTTGGATTCAGTTTCTAATTTCCTCCACTGCATCTAATAATTAATTTTTGATTCATATAAAACCTAATAGTACTATCATAGTAGGAAATGTTTTGATCTATGAAATCATACTATGAAATGAGGATGAATCCAGGAATACGGTTGTTACATGTTCCATGAAATTTAATTTCATAAAAGGGTTTACCCTTATGTATTTGGGATATATAAAGGAAACCAGCACCTTACCCTTACATGACTGAGATGTATTAGCGTAACAAATGAATTGACCTTATGGAAGAAGGGATTAATGAGTATTACCTTTACATGAAGGGTTCATGTAATGGAATTCTATATTATAACACTTACAAAAAATTGTTTCCTAATGGTATTACATAAGGGTATGATATTTTCTACACTTACATATATAATTAGGGATATTTTTTAAAATATCATATAAAATTTAATGGTTTATTCATAATTGTTATGAAATTTTTAAAAGGGTTACATAAAGTTAACTTCCCACTTACCCTTATGTGAGAGGATACATAAATGTAGCATGGGTATTCTAATACCAAAATAACGGTCATACCCTTACATGATCCATTACCCTTATGAAGTTATCCTTGAAGGTAATGTAATGGTATGTCAATACTTACCCTTACAAAAATAATTCTTGTAAATTTAATATCCTTGGTACCCTTATACAAGGTGTTTTATTTCAGCTATGTGATTTTTAGTAGTGGCGTACCTTTATGATAGAACATGTAGTTGGTTTTATATAAGGGTATTACCCTTCCTCAGAGAATCATTGTAAAGTTTGAGGATATTTATCCTTATGAAGAGTGTCTATATAAGGGTAAAGGGATGTTAGATTTATGCAAGAATGGGTTTTATCATAAGGGTAAACTGAAATAATTGTTAATAAGAATTTTAACATTTAAAATGATTTTTATGGTTTATAAAATGTTTATAAATAATCATAAATTGTATTTTGGGATATTTTATGTTGTAAAGGTTTTATAAATTAATTAATAATAAATTTTGAAATTTAATTAAATAAATGTTTATGATACATTTTATTCTAAAATATTAATTGTTAATATTTGAAATACCTTGTAAAAAATAGATATCAAATTACATATAGTTTAGAAATAAATATTTTTATTTAGAAATCATAAGGCATAATTAAGTTTATTAATTAATAGACAAGGAAAAATATAACATATTTATAATTAAATTATGATTTATTCATAAATAATTATTTTGAATTATTCAAAATAAAATGGTGCCTTATTTGGATATTGTTTAAGACACATAAAAAATGTATTAATGATTGATATGATCAAGGTCTAAATAATGTTTTAGTTTATGAAATTTATATTATGTAAAAAGTTTACATAATATAAGTATAATAATAAATAGTTTATAATCCATATAATATCACATATTTAAAATAGAAATTCTATATAATGATAAATATAAAAGAATTAATATAGGAATGGATATAAAATTTTTATATTCAAAATTATGTAATGTACATAATGTTAATGCTTAAATTATAAAAAAATTTATAGTTAAAATTTATTTATGAATTGTTCATAAATTTTTATCTCATATTTAAATATTTTAATTAATTATTTATTTATAGTTTTTTCAATGCTTCATTTAAATTTGGTAATTTTTTTAAAAAATTAATGGTTATGTATTATTTTCATTATGATTTTAACCCATTTCTACGGTAGATCCATAAAACTCATGCTAGGTATGATAATTAATTTAGTTTTTTATCTACCATGACCTCAGTTTTTAATTGAAGTTTTGAGAATGATTTATGTTTTTCAATATTGTTTGCGCATATTAGGTGTTAGAGTTATTATAAGTTTGAATCTCTATTAAGTAATGTATCCCCGGGTTGAAGGACTTGGGGGTATACTTCAAACCTACATGAAGGCTTATTCCTATTCTAGGTTGGTGAGGGGGGTTTTTATCTATATATAGAAATCAAGGTTTAATATACAAGGACATTATATAATTATATATAAATATTAATAAAATTACTAAAATACATGTCTGAGGACCATAATAGTTAGTGTCTTTGGAAACATGGTACACATTCTTCTTATTTTGGTGACAGGTCACAAAAATCTATCATAAATATCATCTCCTATAGTACTCATACTTAAAACCTTCTTCATGACCTAGGGAAAAGGAAACATAAGAAAGGGGGAGCTAATATGCTTAGTAAGGAAAACAATAAATTGGATATGTGAGCATAACATGGACATAATGGCATGATAACACAAGAATAACATTGGAGGATCATTCCCTTCATATGAAAGATCATAATCATGAGTAAAGGAAGAATATTTAGCAATTTATAATATATGAATAATATAGAAACAAAATAACATAAGTTGTGAGAGAATAAAACTAGCATAATTCATGGACTTGTTTCATACACATAATAATATAAATTCATTTCCTATAATTCAATTCTCATTTCCAAAACATGTCAGGGTACTTCATTGGGGCTACACCTACAAGGCGATACAAACCCTCATCCCCAGTTGCAGTACTTTCCATATAGTGGATCAAGTTACACCATCATCCTATAGTAGATCTGGTAAAACCTTTTCCCCATAGTGGATCAAGCACATATACTTATTTCCCATAATTATCTCATGAGATATAAATCTTTACCCACTGAATTAGAGGGAGATATAGGTCCCACCCATCGTTTAAGCTACAATGGGCCTACCAGCCACTATCTAACCCATACCATGTTAAGATGTAACCAGATTACATAACACTATCAGGTCCACCAAATTTTAAATTGTAATGGTCTTACCTAATGTTATTTGGCCACCCCATCGTACAATCAATTTCCATGAACCACAATATGCATAAAGTACAAATATCTTTCATATCATCATAAAATCTCATAAAAACAATTATTATTTCATAACATGATTAAACCATGGAAATGAAATTTATTTCATTAAATCATAATTGAAAATTGATTATCCCATGGAAAAGAAATGGTTTTCATAACATCTCTTTGAAACATGATTGACCCAGGGAGAAGAAACAAGTTCAATAAATATAATTCCATCAAAACGTAAACCATTCAGAGAAAGAGTTTTGGTGGTATACTTCGATCATATCCCTAGTAAAGAATAAAATATATCAAATTATGTCATCTAATATGGATAATGATTTTGAAATATCACTTAGAACATAACCTTTCATTGAAATTAAAATTTTAAAACATATAATATTTTCAAAATCCTTTTCTTTGAAAACCACTTTGAATACTTATAAAGGAAGAATTAAAAATCATTTAAATTGCTTTTTAAAACAGAAAACATTTCTAAAATATTTTTCTTTTAAAATTAAATTAAAATTTTGTTTTAAAACATTTTTATAAAACATTGTTTTTTAATAAAAAAATTTCCCACTAAATGAGGAAATAAATTCAAATTTTCTTTAAAACGTTTTTATAATATTATTAAGTTCCAAAGTGTGGAGAAAATGGTACCAATATATGAATATATAATGAATGAATACAGGATAATAAAATTCATATAAATTCTTTTGATATATATCATAATATTTTATGAGTGGATGGATAATCATAAACAATTTCAATAAATTATGAGATTGTCGAAATAAACTCTTACCAATTTGATAAATTTGAATTAAAATACAAATGAAATATTAAAATTAAATTATTCTTAAAAAATAATGAAAATAAATAAATTCATTTTATAAAATTTTTAAGATTATTACATACACTTTTTAAAATAATATAGCTGCATAACATAATATGTGTCTAAAAGAAGGTAATTTGAAAACAATTATCGTACAGATTTGGTAAATTTTGAACCATAAACCCCATGAAAGAGAGGTTATCAAATATAAATATAAATTGAAATAAATTTGATTATAAGAATAATATAATACATTAATGTCCATTATATAAATCACTCAGATGGAATGAGTGGTGTATATGGCATAATTCTCGCAGAAATAAAAGTGAGACTAGAAATCCCCTTACATTAAGTCTTGAATTTCTTCTAATATATTCAATCATCCAGTATAATAAATATAATTTTATTATAAATATAGAAATAAACATATTCTTATATATCATACCATTAATGATTTTACTATGACTTTATATTAACTTTTTATTAACAATATCATGTTAAAGTTACATTTTGGGTTGTATCTTCTTTGTTTTTGGTTTGGATTTTGAATTTTTTTCCATTTTATTTGATCATGATTTAATCATTTATAAAATGTAAACCATGATATAAATATCATATATATTAATTATATATTTATTCATAATAATTTATAAAATATATATATAGGAAATGAAATACACAATTCATGGAGATGGTAGGTTATACCTACGCATGTACATTGCTTCTATTTTCTTGTCATATTTTGAAATAAAGAAAAGTAAATTATATAAATATATATATATATTATAATTCTTGTTGAATTATTATGTTATATATATATCATATTTTTATTAAACCCATATTTAATACATTCTAGGTAAAGCGTAAACAAATCACACTACTTTTATGAGGCGGTAGTCCTGAGGTCCACAAATTATGTTATATTATTCCCACAAAATATAAATAATGAAGGTCTGTGTTAAAGAATAATTCCAAAATCATAGAGAGAACAAAAATTTCATATATATCATATCAAAACTTTACTTAAATCATTACTCTCAACCATTTTTAGGTTTTAATGGAAGAACGATGACATATGTTTAACAAGTGGTAATCTGTCTTACACATGAATGATGATTATATATACTATTTGATAGAAGTGTGTACATATTTAGGTCATATAGTTAACATAAAAATATAAGTATTTTTATTATGCTGATGTTATTATATAATATTGGTTTAAATATAATTTAAGGGTTGTATAATGAAATAAAATAAAATTTATCGTTGAAGAACATTATATCTTATTCCGGTAACTTCTTTTGGTTTGTACCAAAGGACTTCATTGGATTACTTTATTCCCAAAGTGAGGCTCCTTGGTTAATATTATGGTTATTTTTATATTATTAAATTATTTTTTTGGTTAGGAAAAGGTCTTTATATGTGTTAATAATTGGTGGGTGAGTGCCCTTTTATACTGGAGGAGGAGTGGCATTCTTGTAAATACAGAAAATGTAAACACCATTTTGAGGTTTCTCCTACATAATTTGAATCCAATAATGGTAAATATTTTCTATAAGATGGTATATGGTTTATATATTTCCATATAATGGGTTTTGGACATGTTTCTTGGTCATTTGACCCCTTATGTTAATGTTTAGTCTCTCGGTAAACTAATTTTTCTCCTAATACCTATAATTTATTTTAACAGTTTTCAGAAATATTTTTGGAAAAATACTAATTTTACAATATTATAAATTATAAATTTTTATGATTCAAAATATGGAATCCATTTTTCTAAATAATAAAAACAAAATTTTAATAATTTAATTTTGAAATAATCTTATAGATTGGATGAGGAAACAGATTTTTAAAGTGAAAAGGATCAAAAGTTTGAAATATTCTAATATATAACCTCATTGAGAAATCAATTTGAATGAAATAAATTAGATTAATAGATGAAAAATTTTACTAATTATACTTTAGAATAATTTTCAAATATAATTTAACTATAAAAATAATTTATATAAAAATTCATTTTTTAATTAAAATTTATTGTTTTTCACTATTCATCCAAAAATGAAACTTCTCAAAAAATAACAAAAATCCACCCAATGTAAATTTTGCTATTATGATTTAAAAATTGAAGTTTATATTTTCAGATAAAAATTATAAATGTTTAAAAATTATTTATAAAACAAGTCTTCCAATAAAAGGTAGTAATACCGTTGTTTAGAAAATTATTTTTTTAACCGTAAAGTTGAATTTATTCTTATCCCTTGAATAGGAAACTCATAGTATGACTATTAAATATGTGATTGAATATAAAAAATATTAATTTTATTAGAATAATTCACCAAAATAGGTTTAATTAACTTATAAAAATATTTTTCTAGAAAATTATATCATATATTTTCAAAAGGGTTTTATTTTAATTTCTAGTTAATTGGTCACCAATGAATTTATCTTATATACACTAGTAAACAAAATTTTCATAATTTTATTAATCTATTTTTTACCTGCCATTCCAACAAATATGTGCTAACTATAATATTATTTTAATAATAATGTTAATATTATATTTTAGTTTGGTAAAACTAATTATTTCATGTACCCCAAGATACCAAAGGAACTCGGTATTGTGTGTAATATAAGACAAACATTGTGTTTTATGTACTGAAATATAATCAAATTGTAACATTTGGAATAATATTTACTTGATTTTTTATATAAATAATTCAAAAATTTGTGTATCATTCAATAAAATCCATCAAAAAAATTAAATTTATCAAAAAATAATAATTCATAAAAACTCATGTTGTTACATACTACCCTTTTAAAATGAATTTCACCCTCTTAATTCATCTTGGTTGTCAAAGGATTAATACATGAAAGTCTCTTTTATAGAAATCCACATCATAAAAACTAATACTAAAAAATACTTTAAAAAAATTAAGTTAGAAGCATAACCATTACCCATGGAAGATCATAAATAGGTTTCAACGTTGAAGAACATAGGTGGAGTGTGAAAACATGGACATGGAAGATAAAGATATTGATAAAATGTTGATGGAGAGTGATATAGAATATGGTCAGGATAAAGTTAATGATCACAAATCCATAAGTCAAATAGGAATTAAAATGTTAATTGATATCATCAAAAATTATGATAACCTAACTACATTTTATTTCAATACCCTTTTCATAAAGTTGAATAATTTTTACAAGGAGATATACTTACTTTCTTTAAGTCTATATAATAACTACAATATCATCCTTTGTTTATGCCTTGATAAATTTCCACTTCATATCCTACTCTATAACAGGATTTTGAATCTATCATTCTTAAGATCAAATAAAATAATGATAGGTTATTCTATCTTTCATTAGTTAAGATCACAAAAAAATGGCTAGCATAGGTTATCCAATATGAATAAATCCTCATGTTGTGAGATAATACTTTATTCTCTATAACCTCATCTGATGTCTAAATTAACCAATTCCACAAATGGTTAAACATGTAACCCTTTTAAAATATAAAAGTCCAAAACATTAGTATTAAGGTCACCAAATTTCTCAAAATCATCTTAAAATAGATCCCCATATATCATAAAGTATCTCTTGGTTGTCACATTCCAAACATGTGAATACCTTTATCATGTATTCTCTTAAAACATTTTCATAACCATAATTATCCTAAATAATTATTGAAAACATACATACATCATCATTCCATATATAAAACAAAGATTAGTGGGTATATTCCTTAAATCAAAAAATATACATATAATCCATCCATGATAGTATAAACTACTTTTCCAACAAATAATTAATCTATTTCCATGGTAGTTAGTACTATCCAAATTAAAATATTATTATCCTATATATATTTTTCAAAAAAAAAATTTCTAAACATCACCAATATATTAAGTTTTACCTTCCTTTAATCATGCTTTTTCCATAAAATATAACCATGCCATTAAATTACTTTTCTTGGTCATCGGTACCATTCAACATACCCCTTCATATCCTTAATATTGGAATTATACTAAAAAGACCTTATATATTTTTTAAATATTGAATCCAAATAAGTAAATACTGCCATCCTTACACTTCAATTATTTTCATGTAATAGGTCATTCCTTGGTTTAGAATTAAATTCTATGATATGGGCATTGAGTTGTGTAATTCCCTTATAATTCATAGATAAGACATTGAAATCCTCAACAATTATTCAATCTATGACCCATTTTTTCACATAGAAAACATCTTCCCCTGTATTTGACGTATTTATCCAGGGTTTTTTCCCTTATTCTTTAAATATATGAAGTCAAATATTCTTTAAACGATGTTTATTACCATGTGATCATTCATAAAATCCCATATTTCTCTTATTAATTGTGTTATAAATATCACCAAATTTCACATTTTGAATCATAAATCGGGATTTATTATTCGACATAATGACAATATGTTTCTCTCTAGTCATCATCTATTTTCGTTTCTCATACTCACCAAATTTTCCATTAGATTCTATTTTAACATAATTTCTTCTTGTCCCATCCATCTACTAAAACCAAAATCATAGTGTTAGAAACATTAATCATAGTGTAAAACTATATAATCCTAAAAAAATACTAATATGATGTCTAAATAATGAAAAAAAATTATTTAATCTATAAAACCTTAGGTTTATCCTAGGTTATTCATAATAATCATCTATTTAAATCATTCATGATGTTTCTAATATATCTTTTGAATTTTTGATAAACATCCCCTGGGAGTGTCAGATTTGATGTGTATCAAAGATAGTTTCCATGCACCAGTTCCTAATTGAGTCTATCTCAATACAGGTTTTTGGGGGATTTCCCCCTATGTACATCTATTCCAGAGCCACATCCTCTTATAGTATTAAGACTGGTATGTATTTCTTGTAAACCACTCACTCTATCCTTTAATAAGATTCCATGAAATTTTCCAATACTTTAACTAATACTTTTAATTATCATTAGAGACATCCCCCAACATATCCTTAGAAATATCCATATAGATATCACTAATGTTTTCTCATCCTAGTTTTCAAAGGGAAACTAAACCTTTCCTTCGATACCATCTATAGAGACTCGGTCTTAATATACATGGATATTATATCATTTTAGATAAATATTTCGTATATTACAAAATTAAATGCCTGAGAACCATAATAGTTTACTGTATTTAGAAACATGGAACACATTCATCTAATTTTAGTGAAGGATCCTCAAATTATATAAAAAATATCTTCCCCTTAATTAGTCATAATTAGAAACATTATTTATAACCTAGGTAATGGAAACAAAAGAAATGATAATTTTTTTTCTCAATAAGGATAAAAATTAATAAGATACATAATAATAACATGGACATAATTGTATGGTAACATGATCATATCATTTGAAGATCATACCATGAATACCAAAGATCATAATCATGAGTAATGGAATAAATATTGTAATTTTAGAAGACAAAAATCATAAGGAAATCAAATAAAATAAGTCGCAAGATCATACAATTAACGTAAGACATAGAATTTGGGCATACACATAAGCATATAATGTCATTTCATATAAGTAGAGTCTCATTTACAAAACCTATCAAGGAACTTCATGGGGGTTACACCTACTGGGTGAGACACAACACTATCCCCAATCATAGTCATTTCCTTATAATGGATCAAGTTACACCGTCTTCCCATAGTCAATCAGTTTAAACCTTCTTCCCATAGTAGATCAATCTTATCAACTTTTTTTTCATTATTATCTCATGAGATAAAAATATTTACCCAATTCATTTGAAGGAGATATAGGTCAACCCTGTCATATAATTTGTTAGAGACTTACCCAGCAATATTTGGTCCATCCCATGTTAATCTGTAATGGTATTATGTGGTGATATCTAGTATAACCCATGTTAATCTATAATGTTCTTACTCGGTGTGATTTGTTCCACCCCATAATATAATAAATCTCAATTAACCACAACAATAATAAATTAAAAATAGCTTTCATTTCATCATAAAAACCAATAAAAAAGATTATTATTTAATAACTTGATTATACGAAAGAAAATAAATAGGATTAATTTAAATATCTTTGAAACATGATTATCCTGTCAAGTAAAAATGGGTTTTATAACAATCTTTTTGAAATTTTATTGACCCGTGGAAATTAAATGGGTTCAATAAACATCATGCCATAAAAATATAAACCATTCAGAGAATGAATATGAATGGTGCCCTTAGATCATATCCCTAATAAATAATAAAATATATCAAAGGATTTCACCTTATATAGAGATGGATTTTAAAATATATACTGGAATATAACCTTTTTATTAATGTCACATTTTAAAAAATAGCACATTTTCATAATCCTTTTTTTAAAAACACCTTTAAAACCTTTAAAAGAAGAATTGAAAATCATTTAAATCACATTTTAAAACATAAAATTTTTTAAATTCATTTTTCATCCAAATTATCGTATAATATAATTTAAAAACTTTTTTTGAAAATATTTTTCAAAAACATGGTTTTTGAATAAAATAGATGTTCGACCGAAGAGAGAAATAAAGTTATATTTTCTTAAAAGAATATTATTAATATTTTTTAGTACCAAATAGTAGAAAAATGGTATCAAAAAATGAATATATAATAAATAACTAGAATATAATAAAATTAATTAGAATATATTGAAGATTGGTCATAATATTTTATCAATGGAAGTCATAATCATGAACAATCTTAATGAATGTTGAGATTTTAGCAATAATCTCTTACCACATTGGTGACCTTCAATAAAAATCCCAATGAAAGAGTAACATTAAATGAAAATTAAAATATCATGAAAATAATTAGATTAAGGATATAACATTTCAAAGGATGGTATATAAAACTCAAAAAAGAATATAGGTTCATAACACAACATGTGTCTCAAGTAAGGAAAATTGAGTCAAAATTACCTTACATTTTTGGTACCTTTTGAACCATAATCACCATTAAATATAGGTAAAAATTGATATTTAGATACTAATAAATTTAATTAAAATAATATTATAATTAATTAATGGGAATTATTTACACCATAAAAAATTCGTGGGTGGTGAATATGGCATAAGCCTTGCAGAAATAAATGTGAGATCAGAAATCCTTTTACCTTAGGTCATTACATTATTTGTACCCATTAAAACCTTCTGAATAATATATATAAGTTTATTATAAATATAAATAAAAATAAAAATACTCTTATATATCATAGAAAATATTATTTTATTATGAAATTATATTACATGTCTATTATTAATTCCATGTTAAAGTTATGATTCAGACAATATCTGCTGTTTTTCTCCTATATGTTTTGACTTGATTTTTTTGTCTGTTTTCATTGATCATGATTTATAAATTGAAATAATTAAAAATATGATATAAATTTAATATATATTCTTTATATATGTATTTATAATAATATATAAAATATATAAATAAGAAATGAAATACAATGTTCATGGAGATGGTAGGTCGTACGTATGCATGAACGTAATTTCTATTTTCCTGTGACATTTTGAAAGAAGAAAATTAAATGATATATATATATATAATATATTATAATTATTATGTTAAATAAATAATATATTATTATTAAATCATCCTTAATACATCCAATGTAATCATGAATGAATCACGTCGCTTTGAGGAGGTGGTAGTCCACACGTCCACAAATGATGATATCTTATTCCCACAAAATGGAAAATATGATGTTATGTGTTATATAAAAAATTTATTGGTATAAATAATTCATAAATAACATATATATCATATAAAAATAGTAATTATATCATTATATATATCCTTGAAAAGTCGTATTGGAAGAACAAATGATATCGGTTCATGTGGCGGTAGTCTTCCGTACACACGAATGATGATTGCGCATCTAATTTGATGTAAGTGTGTGAATGTTTTGGTATTAATATTAACATAAAAACATATATATATATATATAATAATTAAATTTATGTTATTATATAATCATTATGTTAGAATAATTTTATTGCTGTAGAAAGAAATAAAACAAAATATCTCAATGAAAAATGTTACTTCTTCTTCAGGTAACTCATTTTGGTTTGCACCAAAAAAATTCTTTAGTTTTCTTTATGAAAAAAATAGAGGATTATAAGTTGAGATAACAGTTTTTTTAAGATTTTTTGGGTAGGTTTTGGATGATCCAAATGGATTTAGAGGTGTGATGAGGTGAGGGTGTGAGTTCCCTTTTATAGTGGAGGAGTGACATTCTGGTAAATAAAAAAATGTTAAACAATATTGGGTGGTATCCTTTGAATCATGTGACTAGAATAATATTAAATTTTAAATAAACTATGTTATATAGAATGAATATTTAAAACAAATGGGTTTAGGAAGTGATTATAGGTCATTTGGACCCTTAAGTTATAGCTTAGTTACTTGGTAAACTCATTTTTCTCTTAATTTATGTAATTAATTTTAACTATTTTCACTAGTATTTTTGGTAAAAACCTTAGTTGATGTTACCAGAAAATATAAATTACGAATATTTAAAATATTGAATCAATTTTTAAAAATTACAATCACATAATTGTCAGAATTTAATTGAAAAATTATCCCCTGTATGAGATGAGACAACAGTTTTTTAAACTGAAAAAGTTCAAAATCTTGAAATGTTTTTATATCCAATTTAAAAGTAAAATTAATTCATATGACATAAATTGGATTAATAGATTTAAAATATTACTATTATACATTAAAACCAATTTTAAATATAATTTTACAATATAAATAAATTAGATGAAAATGCAGTTTTTAATTAAAATTTATTATTTTCCCAATTTATCAAAAAATGAAACTTCTCAAAAAAATACCAAAAATTTACCCAATGTAAATTTGTATATTAAAATATAAAAAATTTTTTTTAAAAAAATTTTAATTATAAAATTTTCAAAATAAATTAAACAAAATCCTTCCATTAAAATGTAAACACATGTTTTTTAGAAAAATACAGTTTTTTAAGCATAAAGTATGATTTATTCTTATCTCCTATCAAGGAAAATCATAGAATTAATTTTAAATATCCAATTGAATATATAAAATATTAATTTCATTATAATAATTCACCAATATTGGATTCATTAATTTATAAATATATCTTTCTAGAAATTTTTTTTATATTATCAAAACTGTTTTATTTTCATTTCTTATTAATTTTTCACCAAATAATTCATTTATATACATATGTAAACCATGTTTTTATAATTTAATTAATACCCTAAATACCATATATTCTAATTTATAGTTGATTTCTATAATATTTTTTAAAAATAATATTAATATTATATTTTAGTTTGGTAAAACTCGATCATGCATGTAACATAAGCTATCAAAGGAACACAATATTGTGTGTAACAAAAGCCAAAATTAGTCTTCCTGATTCAACAAGATACACTAAATGTTTAATTTAGAATAAGATTAATTTTTTCCCATATAAATAAATCATTATTTTTTCTAGTGTGCACATCAATCCATCAAAGTGTTTTAATTCATCTAGAGAAAAAATTCTTAATAACTCAGGATGTTTCACTATAACATTAGGGTTAATCATGTAGATATTTTATGTCTCATATAATTATGTTAATTTACATAAATAATTCACATAATTTATTCCATGATGTGTCTAGATGTGTATTAATTTTTTTGACCTCAATTTGTTGGTAAGTAACATAAACTCTTGGGTTGTGAAAAGAGTTGCAAAAAAATATAGTTTAAATAAATTTATTCAGTGGAGGGAAGAGGATTAAAAACTAAATTAAGAAAAACATGAAAAAATAAAATAGAATAGCATGATAAAATATAGTGTGATTGAAATCCCTATAAAATAATATGTGTGAGATTCCTTCTAAAGTGGAAATAATCAAGACATCAGTCATCCAACTGGGAATATCATTCCATATCTGGGTGCCCATAAACTACCTTATGTAAGACACGAAAAGATGAGTGAAATTGTATTATCCTTGGGTAGGTCATTCCTTAACTGGGTTCCATAGTATTTTCCACTATTATCCTATTCTGGGTGAATTTTTGGGTAAAATTTGTTGGGATACCCTGATAGGATTAGGTTACCAAAATACTTGAGTTGGGTTTATCAGTATAATGAATTTCAAAAAAAGTTTTCTACTAATATATCGAAGATTCATATTTGAAATGATTTGGATTATTCCCAACCGAAATAACTATGTAGAAGTATAAATTCCTTAGTAGATTCATTTGTTAACAAAATATGGATCTTGTGATACTAATGTATATGATGAATTTTAAAAGGGGTCATCATTATAGTAGGAACCCTTTTAATTAATGTCCTTATTGAATGTTTATAAAACATGACACTCCTATGATAAAGAGTTCTATTAGAGAGAATTTCATTATCATTACCATAAATCAAAACTATGTAATTAATCCATGATTAGAAGATTATTAATGTAAGTAACTCTTAATATTTTTAACTAGAGAAAATATATTTACTAAGATTGGTGATTTGAAAAATATTCTTAATGAAAATGATATGTGTCAGAATAATTCCTTCTTAAATAACCATGGGTTATAATAGTTCATCATGTGAATAAATATTCTTATGAAGTATATAATGATTTATATATTTATTTAAATTCATTATATTATAAATGAAAAATTAAATCTTAGTATCCACTCATGTACTCACTATGAATGTGTATATCAATTTTCGTCTCATATAATAAAAATTATTGGGTGAATTCAATGATATTAAATCTGTTTGAATATTATAAATTAAATGGTGAGAGTAATGGTTTCCATTTGTATATGATCGTCAGCTCAGTTGGTGAGGACTCCTTAAGTGCATCCAGTAGACCCGTGATCAAATCCATGTGGAGGCTAATTTCATGGGGGTTGTAATAGGTACAATAGCAGGTACTGTAGGAGGTATTGCAGCCGGTACTATAGTAGGTACTGTAGTAGGTACTGTGTAGAACTCTAGCAGGAACTGTAGTGGACTATAACAGGCATTGTTTGTACTATAGCAGCTAGGAATATTCCCCTGTTTCAGCCTTTAGGACACCGATTTAGTCCCTAAGTTCATTAAGGCCTTTAGGCCACCCAGGCCTTCGGGTCAGTAATGCCTTCAGGCCACCTCAAGGCCACTGAGAAACCTTAAGTGCAGATTCAAACCATACAACCTACAAGGAACTAGCTTTAGAATGAGGAGGAGTAACGATCTTTCAACATAGAAGAAGAAAAGTAGATTTCATGAATGAGAGGGTATGGAAAATTCCATTGGTAAAAGCCTATTCATGCATAAGAAAGCATTTCTAAACAGCCATGCAAATGTGTAGAGTTGATTTCACAATAAAGATGTTGTGGAGGAGCAGTTTCAAGTAGTTAGTCTGGGATGCATTTAATGTTTGAAGCCTATGGGAAATGAATTCTTATAAGGCCTACTGACCATGGAATACTTATACCTATGGTCCTTTTTAGAGTTCCACCTCACCCCTTGAAAGGTGGATTATCAAAATCAATAAACATTGAAGTCCTTCAGGCCATTGGAGGAAGGGTTTCCAACAATATATATTGGTATAAAAATTGATTTTTTATTTTTTCTGATATATGATATCAACTGTATTTTTTAAAAACTTTTATATATATTAGGTAATTTATATTATTAGAATATATGGAAATTTTCCGAAAATATTATATATTTCAAATAATTTTTACCCAATATTCTAAAAGTATATATAATGAATGAATTGAGAATATGACGTCTAGATTTTAGTATTTTATTGATAGTGAATCTATGTAAATGATAAAACAGGAAATAAGAAAGGTCAGTTTAAAATATCCACAAAGTTCTATCAAGAATCCAATAATGGTCATAAAAATATAAGGTTGTTAGGAAGAAAAAATAATAAACCCAAGTAATATGATTATCTGAAATAGTTTAAGGAGTTTCTCAAACTCCATGGAATGTCAATGTCATGTATGAATGTTATAGAAATTAATGCTTCAATTTTTAAAGTTATGTGATACTAAATTTATTTTTTCAATATTTTTTAAATATGCATATGTTCAAAATCAAATAATGAGTGGATTAACCTTTTATTTTATATTAATGAGATATAATAAACAGTTACAACATAAATGATATGAATATAAATGATTTTATCATTCTCAAATGAATCTAAGTAAGAATTTTTATCTTCATATCATTTATCTTATGGGATAAGTGAGGTTTTTTTAATAAACAAAGTTTGACCATGTATTATATGATTAATTTCATACCCATGGCATATGATTGAAAATTTTCTATAACATGTTATGAGAATATTATTTGGATAAAATTTTTATTCAAGATAAAATGTTAATCCAAATGTTCATTAAAATATAAGGGGATGTTTCCCCACCACTTGTTTTTTTTTTATATTTTAATAAATTATAATTTTTATTCAAAAACGTTCTAAACAAAAATAATATCATATATGAAAAAGAAACAATAGTTTATTTTTCAAATATTTATACTAAAACTAAACAAATTTTATTTCCAAATATAAAATTCTTTGTGTATCTTATCAAGATATTACGAAAATAATATAGTGTATAATATTTTAGTTGTATTAATATTTGACTTAGATAAATTCATGATTAATATATAAAGACTAACACCAATCTAAAGTTAACTTTTTTCACACTTTATATCATAAAAAGTTTATGATTTGTGATGGAAAATTAAAATGTAAAGTTTAAAATTTAGTTATCATTTTAAAAGTACATATCATTATTTCTTAAAGGATTATACAAGTATAACATTAGAATGGTTTTTCTCTCAATATCCTAGAAAAATGTGTTGGATATGTATTGATAAATAAAAAAATTATTGTATTATATTTAGTTTCCATTTAAAAGTGGATATAACTATTTCTTGAAAGATTACACCAGCCAAAAAGAAAAGGATTTAAAATTTATATTCTATAACAGTTTAGGGTATAGCGATAAATAAATGTGTAAAGAGGTATATTACATACAATAACAAATTTTTTTCACTTTATATTAAATGATTTAAGGAGGACCAGTTAATAATAATGTGAGTAGTTACATTGTTTCAAGAAAACAATTTTATGGAATAGGGTTCCAATGATGATAATGTTGAACTTTTAATGTATTCAAAGTTGAAAAAAGAAGTTGATATCATAACATTTCATATTGTGATGTTATAAAGTTTTCATCTATTCAAAAGGTTATATTTTTGGAATATGATACTTAATTCTCAACATTATTTAAACTATGAATATTTATATGTTTTTCTCATAAAAATTTAGTGTGATTGTTTTATCATATCATCACATTAATATGTGACCGAGATTACATATGAAGTAATCTGTTAGAAAAGTCTATAAAATTTAGAAACCATAAGGTTGATCTGGTTGTTTATAATATATAATATGTAAAACTGGAGCTTATGTTTGGTTTATTAAATATTATCAAATATTTTAACATTAATAAAATTAATCTCATTAAATAAAACAACTATTTTGTTTTTATTTCATGTTATATACATAAATGTGTACATAGATTTGAATTTCATGAAGTGAAATGATAATTAACCTCTCAAAGTATGACTCCAAGTTTAACCCTAACTGATATCTTTCCTAGATTATTATAAGATATAATAAAATGATAAGGTTAACATGAGTAGGATTCTATTATAGATATATAGAATTTACACATGATGCACAACATAGATAATAAGATTCGTTGTTTTTTTGTTTGAAACACCATGTATACCACATTGATTTTCATAAGAATATATCTGGTAAACTTGGGGTGCATGGATCATATTTGAGTCCTTACTTCATGAGGTTGGTAAGATACCTAGAATGGTTTCCTTCATACATTGATACCCTACTTATTCAATTCCTCGTATTTACATTGCTAAAATAGGAATGTTTGGGTATGTTGCTGATCATGTCATCAGATGAAGATTAACCAATATAGGATTTTTCCTTTCATTTGATGGGTATGAAATCTAGTCCCTCATTGAGATAGACTATGTGAGTGTGTGGGAACACCTAGATATTATATATATATATATCAAGTACAAGGTAAATGTGATGTTCTTATCTATATGGATAAATCCCATGTGATGTAATCATTGATCAGATCAGACTATAGTAAAATAATTGAGAATAGATGAGTTGGCTATATGGTATTGACATATTTCATGTCCTATGGTCACACGATGTCTTGGATGAATAGAAAATATAAGAATTCCCATTTTCATATGATGTAGACTAGGGGAAATTGGTATACAGATACATGTGTTTTATTAATATCAAGTAAGATCCCTTTATAAAATGAGAAGAATTGACACTTTTCTAGAGTTCACTCTTTGGATACATTTATGGATTCGAAGATTAATATTTATTATCATCACTATGAAGGCATGTGGGGTAACACATTATGGTTGAATGAGTAGGGATTGACTTTGACTCAAATAGATACTCTAAAAGTGTTTTATATTCAATCAAAATGTGTTTGGGATTGGTATTCATTGGGTATTTCATATGATGTAATACAAGGTGAATTTATTTATAAATTTCCAAAAAAAAATTTAGGATATCTAAAAGGAGTTTGGGATATGATTTTATATGGTATTATATATGATATTTTATAAGGTTAAATAGAACAAAGGATATTTGGATTTAGTAAAAGTGGGATATTGATGAAGATATGCCTTAAATCCATATATATATATATATATATATATATTATGGAATGCAAAAAAAATTTATTTACATGTAGAATGGAGAATGTTGTTTATACTGTATATGATAATGGTTATTGTTTGGCAGTTTGATCATCCAGGGGAGTATCATTTAATTTACTGTTTCATTTGATGAAATTTTAAGAGTATATTTATACAATTCATTCATATTAGACATGTTGTTTATTCATGAATTTTGGTACACAAATACAAAAAGTCTAAGGTGAATCCTTTATAATTATAAATTATACAACCATATGATAGCTGGAGTGTATGCGATTGCCTAATAATTAGCTAAAACTCCCCATGACCCATATATTGCTTCATCATAATATATTAGAAAATAGATTTATCCAATAAAAATAGTGGATAACTTAGTACACCCCATGGATACATCAAGGAGGTGGGATTCTTTTTCCTCTTTTTTGATCTCTCTCAAACCAATGCGATGGATTTTGAAGATGATGTAGTGGATTCTTCAATCTAAGGTAAACCTATTTAGTATATCTTAATTTTCGTATTTTACATAGTTTCAAGTTACCATACACGAAGATCCTCATATTTGGTTTCTAATTTCTTCCTAAATGTTTAATAAATGTTATTAGATTCTTATGAATCCTCATTAAGATTCTTGGTGGTCCCTCAAAATTCTCAGATCACTATCACAAAGATATATTGAGGACTATTGTGGTTCTTTTATTTCATTCACTATTAACTATGTCCCACTCTAAGTGGAATTGTTCCTTGTATTTTTATTCATTATACATCTCACAATCGTTCTATCCTGTATAACTAGAGCTTTGGCACTATGGTGTTTTGCAAGCCATGGTGAAGCTTTATATTATTTAAAAATCAGATTTTAACATTTTAATTTCAATGGTTTATAAAATGATTAATAAATAATTATAAAATATATTTTTGGATATTATGATTTATAAAATATTTATGACTTCACAAATTATAAATTTCTTTAATTAAAAAATTAGAGCATTTTGAATATTATTAAATATTAAATATTAATATTTAAAATTAATTTCAAAAATTATATGGCATATATTATAATCTAAAAATAAAATGATTATTTAAAAGTAATAATAATTAATTCATTAAAGTGTTATAAATTATTAAATAAGGCTTAAAAATAAAATTTCGTTTATTTATAGTTTTTAATTGTTCATAATCATTCAATTTAAAAACATTATATCAAAAGAAGGACCTTATTTTAATATATTATTTAAAAAACATAAAATATTTTTTGATGATTAATATGATTGAAGGTTTAAATACAATTTGAACTTATTTATTATTTTAATATGAAATAGTTTATATTTAACTTGAATTTAAAGGGTTTATGTTTATGTTTTCGTAAATATAAAAAAAATTATAGTTAGTTTATGAATTTTCAAAAATTCTCATCTCACATAAAATATTGTAATTGTTCATTCATTTGAAATTTATTCTGTTATTTATTCATATTGATAAATTATTTATAGAGTGTGAATATTTTATATGAATTAGTTTAACTATTAAACTACTTATTAGAGATAAATCTAAGAAATACATTTTAGGTATAACTGTATAAAATTTACTTTTCATCCACCCTAACCACAATTTTATTTATATATATATTATGGAGAATAGTTCTTTAATATTTTTTGTTCCTATTGGGTGTAAAAATATCATTAATTGGATTCTCTCTATGGTAAATTATCTTTGGGTTTAAGAATTTGTGGTCGTACCACCTGTTGGCATAGAGTTTATTCCCTATTTAGAAAAGGTGAATGGATTGGGTTATTTTCACTTTGGATATACTCATGTGAAAATTATCAATCCTATATAATTTTATGACATTAAATGAACTGTTAATTTACCATATTCATGTGATGAATTCTGATATTAATAAACATGTTTGAAATCTTTTTTTCGATGAGTAGAACAAACTTACAGGTTATGAAAATATTTACACATTAATATGGAGATAACACATTAATTTGGTGGTTTAAATTGGGATTTCCATACTAAATCATTAGAAAAATTTAGACATAAAATAAAATAGAAACATGAGAATATAATGATTACATAAAATGTAATACTTATGAATTTAATATCTATATTATATATATTAAATTGGTGATAATAAAATCTCTTAAATATTATGTGTGATATTCCTTCCAAATATACACTTGTGAAGACGTTGATCAACTAACTGGTTAATATTATTCTTAGTATGAGTACCCGGAGATTCTATTGTGTAAGGTGATCAAAAATGAGAAAATCAATAATTTTATATTTTTCATTATCGATCATGGAACTATTATCCCCCAATTATCCATTATGAGATTATTCTTAGTGTTTTATTTGGATAACAAAAATATGGGAATACCAAACAAATAAGTTGTTAATGGAATAGAGTTGGGTATATCCATAAGATGGATTTGGATTAAGAGATATCCACTCAACTATATATGAATAACAAATATTGTTATTGGGATGATTCCATGCCTAAATAATCATGTCTTACATACATGAAGAAACAAATTTATGTCATGATGAAATATGGACCACATCTCACAAAATAGATATGAAGTTTTTAGAAAAAAAAAATTAATGGGGGTAATTTCTATTTAAATTCATTAATTAAAAGATATAACAAATTAGAGTCACCCACTAATATGTATTTGTAATATATTATGGTATATATAATCACAATCATATTGATATCACTATTATCTATTACTTATAAAATATATAATGATTGGTATCTAGGATTGAGAATAATTTTCAAGGAAGAACAATTCGAGAACCCAAATGTTGATGTTATTGAGATCAATTTCACCATCTATGACTCATGGGTATTATATACAATGTGTGAATAACATATTTTTATTGATAATAATAAACTAATAGATAATAGGGAAGTGAGAAATGGTGAAATATATCATTATATTGGTAATGGAGAAAGGTTAAAATAGATCTTTATTACGTTCTTTCCATAAACATGAATTTAACTTCTATATCTTATTTGGAGAAGATGGGATTTTCATTATTAATAATGAAAGTGTTTTTCTATATATAAGGATAAAATGATATGTGGTTTTGGGAGTATAATCAATAGTTTATAAACAACACAAATAGATAATCCTATTTGTATCATTGAAAAGAAGAATTTGTATGTTTATTCTAATCCCAAATTCCTTTTTCTCCTTGGACATATAAATAAAAAATGAATTCAATGACTCCACATAGATATATTTTTGGAAACTTCTGATTATGAATCTTTTTATAATTATATATTTTTTTACTATAAAAAATGAAAAAGTCACATTCTTGGTGAAAAATTGAGATGGATAATGGAATTTTTGATCTCATATATAGAGGTCTATGTGAAACAATGCGTACATATATAAATAGCGGTTTTATGTAGTCTATTTCTTTTATTGATTAGTTTTTCATGTATGGTTATATGTTTAAGATAAAAATAAATTATGAAACTTTCAAAATTTTCAAAGAGTTTCAAGAAAAACAATATGTAATTATCAATGAAAGAGTATTAATATTCTTTAATTAGATTGAGGTGTTGAATACTTAATCCAGGTACTCATAACTCATCTAAGATATTATGGAATTGATTCATGGATCACTCCTCTTGGAACACCACAATGGAGAGGAGTGCCCGAGATATGTAATTTTACAATGTTATATGTGGTACGATCGATGATGAATCTATGTGAACTTTTTATTTCATTCTAGGATTATACTCTAGTGAATACTAAATTTCTTCTTAATAACATTCCACCAACATAAATTATGAAGAAACCATATAATATATGGAATTTAGTTCATGAAAATATGTATCTAATAAATATTTCGTGTTTAAATAATACAAGGGATGTTTAGATTCAGATAAACATGATTCCAAGTAATAAAAAATATTATTTTTTGATTATACAAAGGAAGATATGGGATATTTATTTTATAATAAATATTACCACCAAGTTTTTTTGACTTGATGTGGTGTTTTCCATATGAAGGGGAACATGAGTTCAGGGGGTAATTGGAGGAAATATGAACATAGGGATGTTATATTCCCATAAAAATGTGTGTTTCAAATATATACGTTGATTTGGTTTCACAAAGAGTTGTATAAGAATAATTGAATAAATTTTTAAAGAACCTCCAAGGACTGGTAAGATTAATCAGGAACATGAGTCTTATGGATTTCACATGGACAATTATGATGAATTATTATTCATAGGAAATGAAAAAACTTCCAACCTAGTAGATGTTAAGAGTTATGATTGTGAGAAATGGTTAAAAGACATATATATGGACTTTGTGTGCGATGCCCATGTTTGGAATTTAGTGAACTAACTAACAGGGGTAAGACCCATAGTGTGAAAGTGGGTTTTTCATAATAAAATAGACATGGATGTTAGAATGTATACCTATAAATCATTCCTAGTGCAAAAGGGTTAAAAATAATTTCATGGTATTGACTATAAAGAGGCATTCTCACCTATTATGATGATAACGTCTATTTGGATTTTTCTTGAAATACAACCAAAGGATTTTGAAGTTATAAATGTGTCGATAAGAAATGAATGTTACAAATGTCCATTTATGGATAGAATAAACCATTTAAATGATGTAATATCTAGTATAATTATGTAATCAAAGAGTTTGGTAACATAAAAAATTTGGGGGATTCTAGTGTATATTAGATGTGGAATGGTAGTATAGTATTATTTTTGATACTATACATTGATGACATACTACTTATAAGAAATAATTTCCTGAAACATCATTCTATGAAGGTTTGTCTTGGTAAATATTTCAATTGATAACCCGAAGGTTGAAAACTATTGAAAAAGTATCAAAAATAAATAAATTACATAAAAATTAGGATCAATGGGATCAAAAGTGGAAGAAATTTTGGAAAAGGGAGGAATTTCACATAATGTATACCATGCTTCATGAAAAAATAGCCCCTTTGTGAGGATTTTATTTTAAAATTACCAACCCTATTATAGGAAGTGAACTCTACCACATTTTGTGGTCAAATGATATTAAACAACATCTTTTGTTCCTTTCTCCATAATATTTTTTATGTAAAAAATTGGTAATGGATGGGTGGAAGCATAGTACATTGATCTCTATATATAGCATCTTCTCTGAAATGGAGTTATCATTTTCATTTTATTAGAATATTTTTATGCCTTATTATATTTGAGTTTCAATTACAAAAACATTAAAAAGGAAATATAAACCCATGGGATTAAGATCCATTCATGAAGCACATTTTCCTGCATATAATTATCATTTGTGGAAAGTCATAAATTATGTGCCTCCATTAAACAATTTTATTTTTTTCAACTCAGATGAGGGTATTGTAAAACTATCACATGGTGAAATACACTACACTCATTTCCACTTTGAAGCATATCACTATTATCTATTCATAATTCCAATGTGTCCCCTTTATAATTCACAACCCACTAGGTGAACCTCTATATTGGAAGAGTAGATGGCTAGGAAATTCCTATAAATACCCCACCCCTTAGTAAAATAAAAAAACAATAGGGGAAGGCTTGGATAATGAAACACTAAAGGACAGATATAAAGAATATTTTTCCTTTTTGAACCTATATCAAAGAAATCTGTTAAAGGTAAAAAAAATTAAAGAAAAAAGGACCATGTGAGTTTTACCCTTTATGATGTGAACTTAGGGAATCTATTTCATGCAGAACCTCCTCTGAATAGGTATTTTATAAAGAAACTATATGAACTATGTTTGTGGAGGGTGATTTTCTAGTGATTCTTCATGAAGCACATTTAAATGAAGCCCACTGCATGTTATTCTCACCTCATAAGGCATATCCTTCTTTAAAAAGTTGGAAACATCATAGGTTTTTTCCCTCTCTTCTATAAATGTAGCCCATTATGCATTTGAATCCACTATATTTAATTATAAAATTAATAAAATCATGATCAAATTGACTCCTCTATTGTTATACCCTTTCCTAAGGTTATCCAAAAATGTCATAACATGTCAAGTAACCTCAGAGAAATACCTTCATAGAAATTGATATACTTAAATGGGTTTCCTTCTAAAAGATACATCACTCATCAGTAGCCTTATACATAATCCCCACACAACCTTTAATTACCGATAATTTAAAAGAATATACTGAAAATGAATGAATTTAAAATACATATCACATGCCCTTACCACAAGGTGTTAAACTACATGGACCCTTACTCACACATGACCTTGATCTTTGAAATTTAATCTAAATGGGTTTGAATTCATATTAACCAAGATACATTGGATGTGCCTCTAAGATTAAATCCCATCATTTATAAAATAATAATTCTTTCTTATGTGATGAGAATAAGATGACCCATCTCACCTTGAGTTGAGATAATCCTTTTGGTTCCACAATATAAATTCCATTTTGTATGAAAAAATACATTACATAATTATTAAGGTACATGATAATAAATTTCATAACATAGAGTAATTTTAGCACAATTTTAAACTGTTTATCTATCCTCCTTAGCTTAAGATGTAAAATTGAAAGATTACCCAATAAAAAAGTATATGATTCCCTAGGAAGATCATGAGATGATTCTTCAGTCATGGGTTGCCATAATTCATAAGATATATTTAAATTTAATATTTTATATCCTTATAATGTGATTTATATTTTGTTGTCTTCTATTTATTACACTGATTATGACTCATGTGGGCATAGAAATTTAAGTAAATTGTGTAATTAGCATAATTAGAAGGAAGATAATCAGACCTCCAATGAGGAAAAATCCTGATCATTATCCTAACTCAAGATACTCATTACTAGGGAAGATATCTAGTGGAAGCCCATGCATAATTCCCACTAAGCCTTCTATTTTCACCCCTTTTACATTATAGGAATCCTATAATGGATTCACCGGTGAATAATCCCCATCCAATCCTTTGTTATATTCCCCAATGCAATATAACATATCTATTATCTTTTTTATCACACTAATCATGAATCAAATAGGTATAAATGTTTAGTTGATCTTTAATTAGTGAAATTGAGAATAATTATGGGAATCGCCCAGAAGTCTTAGTTATATGACTTTAAACTGAAAATCACACCTCCATGTTTTCCAGAAATTAACTTTCATAGGTTTTTTCTATAATATTTCCTTAAACATTGCTTCTTGAACTAAATCGGATTTGATTCATACAAAATGGGATATGTAGGGAGTCCCTAGGGCATAAACCTTACATAAAAACTATCTACATCTTTTCTCAATGTGTTATATTCCCACAAATCTGAACATAATAATTCATTAGGCTATTTTATTTAGTAGTTTTTTTACCTTAATAGGGTCCATATCCACTATGGATCAACCCTTAATAGAGAAATATTCCAAATAAAATCATACCCCACACTAAGGATTATATTACATAAATTAATTATAATATCATTCTATTTGGGATATATTCCCAATGATACCTATATTTATAGGGTCACTTTCCTTGTGAAAATATCCCAATATCATTAGACCATGTTCCCTCTATGGTAAATTAGAAATTTTTGTTCAGTTATAAGTCCCACTCTAACCATTTATAGGCATCCTTCACCTATTCATCCTCACTCCATGATATTACACTTCATGGATAGGTCCTTTCCATAATACCATAAATGGTGTGATGAATCCTATGATGTGGAAAAAAACTACATGTGTTATGATTAATTTCACATGGATACATAGGAAACTCCTTTCATAGGTCCAATCCTAAGACCATGGAAATTCACCACATCCCTGGATTATAATAAATTATAGATTATTCAGCTATGCGGATTTAAAAAAATTAACCTATAAATTATGCATCAAAAAATTATATATAAATAAAATAGAGAACCTCTAATACATTCAAATGATACCATTGATTGAGAACCACTTATACATATATATCTTCATGTTGATGTAGAACCTCTAACACATATATATGATTACATTGAAATATATTAATGACCAATTTTTGGAATTAGGGT
This sequence comes from Viscum album, assembly GCA_963277665.1. Classification (NCBI taxonomy): domain Eukaryota; kingdom Viridiplantae; phylum Streptophyta; class Magnoliopsida; order Santalales; family Viscaceae; genus Viscum; species Viscum album. Next base: position 1,146,658,236 of record OY728138.1, read on the forward strand.
GACCTAATTCACAATGGTATATGGGAAAGATTCCTGAAATACATATTAAATATATAAGAGGATATAATATTAGGAAATTGTCCCCTAAAAATATGTAATGAGACCAACCTCCCACCCTCTAAACCAATGTGTATCCCGAAGAATAATTTGTTAGAAAACTCTAGTGACAACTTTCCTTTGGAAATCAAGTTGATTATGGAATATCCTTTTTCAGATGTCAGATCCATTAGGTGTTTCCAGTTCTAAAAATACAACACATCAAAAATTGACACGAAATAGTTTGAAAAGGAAATACATGGGTGAATCTATCCACATACTAGGTATAAAGATAAATAATGATAGATATGAGAGCCAGTTTGGAGTATTTCAAAACAAATATATTGGTAAAGTATTAAATTAATTTAGTATAACGAACTCCATTATATATTTATAAGTGTTTCATGAAACAAGTATTTTTAAGATTCCAAATCCTTCTATGTAGTAATAAATGATACATATGATTCTTTATGCGACATATATAGGATCTATCATGTATTTCATGTTGTGTATTGATTAGCCAATAAATGAGGATAATATTAATTGTTAATTAATATAATATTCATGTGATTTATTAGTCATAAACACCATTTTAGTTCATTTTACACTTTGAACATCATTTCACATTATGATTGTAATTCCTTCTTAAAATGCACTATTATGTGGTACATTTTTTTAACACCAATTTAGGCCCAATGATTCATCTGATTTTATGGATTCTAATTACTCATATTTTAATTTGATATTTTGGGAACTGTATCTAAACGTAAATATGAACATTTTTCATTCAAGGAACAGTGCAGGATTCATAAAGGATGATGGAGATATTTGGAGATGAATGAAAGCAATTCTAGAGAAGGAAGATTGGACACCATCCCACTGATTAGAATATGAGACCCTAATTAAACACCCAATGAAGCCTAAAATTAGTGGGATACTATAATAAATATATAGGAACAAATCATGAGTTAGGAGTCAGTGATAATTCTACTTCCATTGTTCTTATTTAGGCTGCCCAAGTTAGAGATAACATTCTGGGCTAGATTCCACGGCCCAAAAAAACAGTTCACTAATCTATTAATATCTAGGAATCCACAACTCCAAATGGGCCCAAATTTTACATGAGGTTATGAGAATTCTATGGATCAATTTTCTACGTATATGTACCACTCAAATTCGGCCATATAGATGGTCTTACAAGAACGTCTATTCGGTGGATGAAAGCTTGATGCCACCTCGGGTCAAGGGTGGAAAAATCAAATCTCCCTCAACTTTACACCAACCTATGGACTACCAAAATTAATTGAGGCAACTTGTACATTTTAAGGATCTAGATAAGGATTCAATTTTTTTAAGGTTGTGTTGGTGGAGGAGTTGATCATCATTGAGGTTTGTTTCGTTTTAATGTTATGCTGCCAATTTGATGTTGTAATCGCATTCTTTCAATTGTATGTTCCTTGAATTACCATAGTTTCTTTATTAAAGTTCCTTATATTCTTATTTATATTTTTATTATTATCACTTTGATATTGTTGCCTCAAGGTGTGAACTTTTTCTTATAAAACCATGTGATATTATCACACAACGGTGGACTAATTTTTTTTCATTTATTTTACATCTCCAATTCCTCCCTCATGAGTCTACTTTCCACTTCCATTGAAACCATGGGATAAATGGAGGGCTAACCCACTTATGGTATGATAAAAGGGAGTATCAAGGGGCTGTATTAGATGTTATTTCTCACTCCATTAATGGATAATCATTTCTTTTAAATTAGATTTTTCTTTGATGACTTTAAAACTTCTTCATCCTTAGTGAATTTAAGGTCACATATTTCATGTGCTAATAAGAACCTTTACCTTAGATTTCTCAAAACATTGATCCTTAATGTGTATAGGTGATTAGTATTAGGGTGTGTAGTCATTAAACTAGTAAGTGATTATTTTGATTGATCTCCTTAAATTAACCCATATCAAATATAAGAAATTGAAATATTTTTACAAGAAAAAGAATGCATCCAATCCACCCCTCTTAATAACCTAGGATCAACCCTTCTATTAATTTTAATTCACTTAGACTTTTAGTTTTCAATTAAAACCCTCTAAAATCAATCCAAATTTGACCACTCAATAGCCAAAAATAGTCTATAGAATGTACGTTTCCATAGGTTACTTCCTAGGTCTCTGAGGATTTGACAACCCAAGCTAAACTACAACTACTGATCTACCATATTCTCTTGGGTAAATTTGAGTGTGAATCAAAATTGGTGCCATTTTTGGGGACCTAAGTAATTTATCTTATACATTATAATACTTTTTTTCATCCCTCTTTTCTATTCTGACCCCTTTCTCCTATAGAATTCAATTTTGAACAAGTCCAAACATGGGAAACCTATCCCTACATTGGCCACCCAACCCCATGTGTGATGTACAATGACCATCCTAATTTATACATGTGGTATCATCAATAACCTAATGACACAAAATGTTTTTACTCCTATGATCCACAAAACATCCCAACATATAATGAGTTTCAATCCCCAAAAAGCCAATCTGAACACACTTGTATACTTCCAACAAATTAATTATCCACCTGGAATAGACCAACTTTCTCAACCCCTTGCCCATCATGATTCAAAACCATTACTTGAAAAATTGTGTCAACTAATATAAAAAATTAATTTTGACGTTTCAACTTTGAGATTAAAATTACAAAACATTGATTTTGGTATGTAACCCATTCCCACTAATGATAGCTCTTCCTCATTGTTGATAGAAGAATCTTTTCCCCACAAAGCTCTCATAAATTTATTGAAGAACCATCCTTTTTATTTGGGAAAGATGAAGAGGATAAAGGAATTGTTTAAGGGTCTTTAAATCAGGAGGAAATTTACTTTTTGGATTCAAAATAAAATAATTTGGCATCATGGATTGAGCCACCTAAGTATAAATCTATTGATAAATTTTAAAAAATACCAACCATTGATCCATTGAAAGAAATCACAAACATTGATTCCATACCCATTACAAAAATTGATCATTCCAATTTTGTGGTTGAATCTTCTTTTCAAAAGGAACAAATTCTGTTGTTCAATTTTGAAAATGAAATTGATTCAAAGTCCCAACCAATGATTGAAATTTTTTGCATACTCGAACATGAAAAAAAGGAGTTTCCATACACCATTAAGTTTACATTCATTGGGGATAGCCAAAAACATTTAATTTTAAAAAATTTGTATCCTGAACTCAATAAATAGGTAATTATTCTTAATTTCGTTGTAAGGACTAAAAAAGAAATTAGATAAACATTTTCTGATATTCCTTGGATTTTACAACTTATTATAGAACATAGGTTTTAACATGACATAAATTAAAAACAAATAATAAATCTCAATCTAGTGGAAATGTAGAAATATGGGGTCCATACAATGTTTAAAATTGGTATTGGGTAAGTTAGGTGGTCCATGTCGCGCTAACGATGTTAAACAAAGCTTTGCATGGGAGGCAACCCTTGGTTTTCAAGTTTCCAATCATTTTGTTTGTTTAATCAACATTATATTTTAAATAGGATTAATGAATAATTTTGATATTTAAAAAAATAGACTATTGATCTGTTCTTCTATTATGAGTATGGATGCATATGAAAGGGGAGTTCCATATTCATCCGTGTCACATTGTGTGATCCATGAGTAATACCTTACCCATAAATTTAAAAAGAAGAAAATGTATCATTAGTTCATTTTTTTATTTAATGTGTTTGTGGGTTAAATAAAAAGATGATAATAATAATAAAATTAAAAGGCCACATCATAGGTCAGGGGGCAGACCCCGTTACAACTGGATAAGCCACAGGGACACGAACCTGGGACTGATGGGAGATAGGGGTGCGTGCTTACAACTGACCTACAACTTTTTGTGCTTCCTTATTCTATAATTTTATTAAATATACATATATTTTAATATAATTATTATTATATATATATATCTATTTTTTTGGTTTGTTTCTTTTTTTTCTCTTCACTATGAAATTCCCAAAGTGACATCAAGATCAAGGGATTAAATTGGAGCAGCAAGAACTTCAACTTCAACCACAAGCCGACTTCATTCCATGATCCTAAAATTTTAATTTCTTTTTTGAACATCCCTTATCTGCCTCTACTCCTAAATTTTTTTTTCTTTAAACACTGGGGATTGTGTTATTTTATGTTTGGGGGAGATGAAATAAAATATTTTCTTTTGTGAAAAAATTATTGATTTGAAAAAAATGTATTTAAATGGAAGAAAAAACTCCTTTCACATTGAAAATGATAATACACATTGAAAACATTGAAACTGAATATAAAATAATTTATCATTCCTTGATTTTGATTTTAATCCATGTATAATTTCATGAGCATAATTTTTGGAAAGTGTGGCTGTCTAATGTGATATTTCATGGTATATATTTGCATCCAAATAAAAGAAAATCACAAGGCATGTCCCTTGGATAGTGGGTTATTGGATTGAGTTCATGGGGTCCCCAAATTAAATAGAAAAGGTTTGGTGATCATTTTAGTTTTAATATGAATATTTAATAAAAAAATAAAAAAACAGTAAATTTGTACGTAGATAAATGAAATGACCTAATGTGTGGCATTCAGCACTTGCGGATCGTGACTCAATAGTTGTTTGGCCCAGAGTTAGTAATTTTATCACTAATTTTTTGTAATTTAATTTTTTTTGACTGATTTAACATGTAGTGATGCCCGAGTATATGGGTTTCACTTGGTTCCCTAAGGTCTTTGATCCTAGGAGTCATCGGCAAAGTCTCTCTACAGGGGTTGACTCTTTTGAGTGTAATTTCAATTACCGTGGAAAAATTAGAAAAACAACAACAAAAATAATACAATAAAAAAATTGAATACTAATATTAATATTGAAATGATATTCCACCTAGAACTTCTATAATTTCCCCCTTGAAAAAATATGAACCCACATTTCTATTGTAATGCACACCACATCCTCATACATAATTGATATTGGATGAAATATGGCAATGAATTTGAAAAAAGGAATGGATGTGGGATTGGAATAATCTTATGAAACAATCTTGTATTAAAATATTTTGATGGGTTTCATGATTTTTTGGTATAAGGTTTTTGGTTATCATTATATATTAAAAAAATTGAAAAGGGAATTCGAATTTCATATTGTTGAGATACATTTTTCTCAGGACTAGCAATTCTCAAGTTGGGGGGTGTGATTAGCCACTAAATGAGGCAAATATTCATTGTTAATTTATATATATTCTTCATGTTATTTATTAGTAATAAAAACAATTTTAGTTCATTTTACACTTTGAAAATCATTTCACATTATGATTGTAATTCCTTCTAAAAATGCACTATTATGTGGTGGATTTTTTTAACACCAATTTAGGCCTAGTGATTCATCTGATTTTAAGGATTGTAATTATCCATATTTTAATTTGATATTTTGGTAACTGTATATACACGTAATTATGAAAATTTTTCATTCAGGTATCATGGAGGATTCATAAAGTATGATGGAGATATTTGGAGATGAATGGAAGAAATTCTAGAGAAAGCAAATTGGACACCAGCCCAGTGATGAGAATTTGGGACCCAAATTACAAACCCAAGGAAGCCCAAATTTATTGTTATGATATAATAAATATAGAGGATAAAATAATTCTTCACGATTCAGTTCTCATTCAACCTCTATTGTGGTTATTTATGTGGACCAAGTTAGAGATAATATTCTGTGCCAGATTCTATGGCCCAAAAACACAGTTCACTAATATATTCATATCTCCGAATACACACCTCCAAATGGGCCCAAACATTAAAGGAGGTTAGGATAAATCCAGAGATCCATTTTCTTCTTCTATGACCCACTATAATTCGGCCATCTAAAAGGTATTAGATGTGCGTCTGTACGGTGGATGAAAGCTGGATGCCACCCCGGGTCAAGGGTGGAAAAATCAACTCTCCCTCAACTATCCACCCACCAATGGCCTAACACAATTAATTTGGGATACATAAACAATTGAATGCTCTACCTAAGGCTTAAAAAATTCATATTTAAGGAAATGGTGGTAGAGGAGTTGATCATATTTGAGATTTGTTTTGTTTTAATGTTATGCTGCCAATTTGATGTTGTAATAGCATTCCTTCAACTGTAAATTCCTTGAATTACCTTAGTTTCTTTATAAAAGTTATTCATCGTCGATTTTTATATTCTTATTCTTATCACTTTGATAAAATTTACTTAAGTGTGAACTTTTTCATACCAAACCTTGTGATATTATCACACAATGGTGGAGTGATTGTTTTTTTCATTGTTTTTTATACTTCTCCAATTCTTCTCTCAGGAGTCTACCTTCCACTACAATGGAAACCATGGGATCAATGGAGGGATAACCCACTTATGGTATGATCCAAGGGAGTATCAAAGGGCTGTATTGGATGTTATTTCTCAGTCCATAAATGGAAAATCACTTCTTTTAAATGATATTTTTATTTGATGTCTTTAAAACTACTTCATCCTTATTGAATTTAAGGTCACACATTCCAAGTGCTAATAAGAACCTTTTTCTTGGAGTACTCAAAACTTTGATCCTTCAACAGTATAGGTGATTAGTTTTAGGCAGTGTAGGCTTGAAACCATTAAGTGATGATTTTTTTCTCTCTTTAAATTAACCCATCTCAAATATAAGAAATTGAAATATTCTTACAAGAAAAAGAATGCATCCAATCCACCACTTGTAATAACCTAGGAGCAACCCTTATCATGATTTGAATTAACTTAAGACTTTTATTGTTCAATTAAACCCATCTAAAATAATCCCAATGTTGGCCACTCAATATCCAAAAATATTCCATAGAATTTACGTTTCCATAAGTTACTTCTTAGGTCTCTGAGGATTCGACAACCCAAGCTAAACTACAATGAACGTTAAACTTTCTTCTCTTTGGTAAATTTGAGCGTGATTCAAGTACTCATCCTAATATATGTTATTATTTGAGCATAATAGTTGGATACCAATTTAATCCTGATTAGATTCATAGTATTTCTATACATACCATCGTTATGTACTTGATAATGACTAAGGACATGCCCTTGGTATTTAGAGTAAAATTTGAGCCCAATGTAAATGGTTACACAAGTGATAGTTTAAAATCTAATAAATATGATTTAGAATCTCAATCTATTTTTTTCCTAAATAGTGGATATATAAATTCGAATACTTCCAAATAAGCCACCATAGTGGGATTAACAATAGGGGCTGAGTAACTAATGGATCAAACAAAACCTTAATAAATAACACATCATTCAGGAGATAATTGAGAAGGGTGATATAAATATCACATAGATGGATACATAGTAGAACGTAATACATTTTTTTAACAAATTAATTATCACAAAAAACATGAGTTTAATGTAGAATATGAGGGTGTGAGAAAAAAGTGATATTTTTTACAACGGATGTAAATGTATTATGTTATTAAATTAAATGAAAAGTCTATTTATTATTCATTCATGTGTGTTGAAAAATATTTTACATGAACATTTGAATGATAATATCCCATCAATATATGAATTAGAGTTATTTGTGAACAATTATCATTATAATGTTTTAAGGGTTATAATGATATGTTAATATTATCTTGAATAGATTCGTATGATAGTTGTATAGAGTTGTATATAAGTTATAAAGAATGAATTCATGAGTTGGTATGTAGAGAATTATTACCTAGACTAACCCTCTATAGTATATCTCATGGAATATCATACAGTCATTGATATACTTATAAGTGTGTGCTTATTATCGATCATTTTTTACCTAAAGTTGGAGAGATGCATAAAATTATACGCTTTATAATTTGACACCCTACTTATAAAATTTTGAAAATAAATTAGATAATACATGGGTGGTTGGGTTTGTTTTTAATCACATCATTTGTTGGAGCAGTGCCAAGATAGGATTTATTCACATGAATGATATGTTACAGACATTCAACCCTAAATTGAAATAAACTAATGAAAAAAATGTACAATATTATTTGATTCACATATGATGTGTTCGGATACTTAGATGAGTGTCATGTGACACACTCATCAAATAAATGAATGACATGCGATGTATTAATTAACACTGTCTGTCTTTTTCAAAGAATCAAGTAAATATGGGTGGAATATACTATATTTCCATGTTCTATTTCTATTGGTCACTCAATGTCATAGAAATAATATTATATATGTGAACATGTGATGGATATGAAACATATTAAAGTGGGAATATTTGTATAGAGATACAACTATGTTTGATAGTGATCACACAAGACCAATTAGTATCTTGAGTGTTGATGATGTTTTGATAAATACCTCTCTTTACATGCATCTATGAAATTAATATTTTTATATTTTTTAAATGATATTAAGTCCAAAAAGCTCAAATAGTTTGGCCCATGGAAAAATATTTGTTTTCTAAGAAGTTTACATCTTAAATGAAGAGTGTTTTATGAAACTATATCCAAAAGAGTTTGGATGAATTCAAAGGGAGTTGTAATATTTTTTAGAAATACCCTATAGTATTATATTACAACTCAGATATTTTTAGACATGAAATAAAACGTGAACCAGCATACTATAGTGGTTAATGTGAATTCATGGTCAATAACCATATTTTTATTAATATTCCTATGATGCATTTTTGGTTCCATGTTACTATCACATGATTTCATCAGTTAGAAATAAATGGTCTATTAATTTTAGTTAGATTACCCCATTCATAAAAGTGTTAAGTGAATTAAAACCCCATCAGGATTTACATACATGCATCATTCGATGAAATTTAAATCACATCACATGGTTGGTGATCTTCATTTAATGAAGAGCATTGATAATTCCTATATAAGGATTTTATCCTCTTCTTTTTATTTTTGTTGAGTGTGTGAGACGTGATGGTGTAAAGATGAAACTATATTCCATTATTGAACCTCTTTCATAACTCAAAAAGTCCCATGAACCCCATTGGGAGAGTCCTCGATAAGAATTTATTAATCCATTGACTGATATTTCCCCCTCAGAGGAAATAAGAATTCATCTACTACTCCTTGTGATCATCATCAAGATAACTCTATTGAATAACATAGATGGAGTCTATTATTGTTCATGCATTTGAGGAATTTTATTTAATGCTCTATTTTTCAATAATTCGTACACATTTAATTCCTTAGATTCAGATCCTTGTGTATTTAGTTTCACTTTCACTTCCTAGGGTCATATGATGATCCATATAAACCCATCACCACCATAGGGATGAAAATTTTCAAAATACAATGGTTTTTGTATTATTTCTATAATTTCTACAAACTAATGTATAAGAGTTGTTTATTTAAGGGATATCTAACTAAACAAGTCAGAATCATTAATTTCATAAATGATATTATAAAACACTAGTGTACAGTCAACCCTAACATTATTTGTGCTATATAATCGATCACATGGTCACTTAAAGTTATTTTAGATAAATATTTATTTTATATGTTAATACTTGACCTAAATAGATAAAAATTTATCGTGTATAAAAAAATTCAATACATTATTATTTATTTTTTTATCCCACCATTTTATATAAAAAATTATAATTTGATAAATAATTAATAACTTTAATATTTTTTTAATCGTAAAATTATTATTATTATAAAGGTAATCTAATTAAGAATGTTCTCTTGGTTTTTCTTCTTGGATAAGATGAAACCATTAAATATAAGGTTTACATGGGGTTTATTTTCCTAGTTAAACACATCCACCATTTACCCATTACCATTTTTCAATAAGTGTTATCATTTCATTCCACCATAACCTAACTAGGGTATAATACAAATACCCAATATTAAATTTTATTAAGAGTTACATCGATGGAGATGTTATATAAGGGTTAGTTATTTTACATAAAATGATGTATATTTTTTATGATTGGACCAAAATTAGTATAATTTTATAATAAAAATACAATAAAATAGTAAATTGGATTCACTATATGATGAATATTTTTTTAATTTGGAATCTTAAAAAGAAAATTCTGATTTTACAAAACCAGTTTTCATTTAGAAAGCTTAAATTTTATTATTAATTTCAATGAATAGATTTAAAATTTAATATTTAAAAATTATTTAAAATATAATTTACTTCTAAATGGTAGAGTTTTAAAGTTGAAATGTTCCCACAATTTCATGATTCAATTTGGAAAATATATTTTTTTCAATAATGAAAACTTCAATTAATGGGAAGCGTACATTTTGAATTAGAATTAGAAAAACATATTTTTTTCATGATAAATTCTTTCTCTGGTTACCATAGGTATATATTTATTATGAATAATATAACAATTGACCTACTACTTGTTTTACCACTAGTTAATACTAAATATCATCCATATAACATCTAGAACATTGGGTGTATAGGTTTTAAATGAACCATGAGTTTCTATTCACAGTAGAAATGGGATTTAGGATAATTTTCTACTAAAGTGGCCTAAATATTGTATCAAACCCTAACATGTGACATATTTTTTCATTATATTTCGGAACTTGAGTGTTAATATTAAATTTTTCCATTAATTCACAAATGTTTTATAAATTTCTTATTTATAATTTGAATCTCATTATATTGTTACAATATTGAATATTAGTATTGGAGCATGTTTATTCCTATCAAGTGAATGAGTATGATAATATGTATGGCTATATTGTTCTTGGGAATGCATACTGCTTTAATAGTTTTTAATAATGAAAATATCATTATGTTTATATATATATATATATATTATTTCTATATTAACTATTAAGCATGTCTATAGACAATCAACTAATAGGGTTGAATGGGATGGTTTTTAACTGTAACATTATTATACCCCTTATATCCAAATATCTAAAATTATGATTTTTTATTAAAAATAAATAAAATGTAGGGATGGTGCCCAAAAATATCATGGGGGTCTAAAATATTTAATTTCGTGAGTGTTAACCTGAATAATGCCACCACACTCGGGGGGATGGGATAATGTACTATTAAAAAGGATACATGGGTTATCAAGGGTGACACATGAATCCAATTAGTCTGCCACCTTATTCCCCTCTCTTTAAGTATGGGTAAGACCAATGCATCTAGTGTGTAAATTTATGCAGCTATGAACAAAATATTTGATTGCCCAGGGGATTGTGATCACACCCTGAATTAATGTAAGGATAATATGAGATTCCATCTCTACCAAAGCTTATTGATTACTATGAGACATGCACATTTAAAACCCCTTGAAAATTTTAATTTCAACATCCCCCCCCCAACCATTAGCTTGAGAAGTTGGGAGGATGTTACTTGGCCATAAGAAACCTCCCCAAGATGTTAAGGTATAGAAATAAATTGTATGGTATTCATTAACAGTTGGGTGATGATTTTCCCTTCGAAAATAAAATAACCGACCAAGCATGTCATAAACAAATTAGCCACTACATGATGCATGATATCAATGAGAGGAAAATCAATGAAACCATTGATATTGAAATCAGACTAAAACTATGTACCATGATGGTGGACTGAAAAACAACCAACTATACAGTGGAAGAATACAAAAATAAAAAACAAGAAGACTACCATAACTCCAAAGATCAAACCTTCTCTGTGATTCACTCCACAAAGTTTCCCAAGTATCACTACGATCCACTAGATATGTGTGATAATTTTCTATTTAGAATCTCCTGATAAATGACATATATAAAAGCACCAATGATCCAAAGTTGGGGTGAGTAATAAATCTCACTAGGGATTCCCTAAATGACTTCCCTACTCATGATACTATGATAGAACATGTTATAACGTTTATTTAAAAAAGTTTATATAAAATAATTTCTGAAATAGTTTATATGAGAATATAAACAAGTTTTTTAAAAATAATTTTTCACTAAACAATATCTATATCCAATGACAGAATCCAAACAACCTTCTAAAAATATTTCACAAATTCCATTTTGGCATAACTCATTCAATTCTATGTAACCACACCACCAATTGTGCATGAAACCACATACCTCCCTATACTCACAAGTGGTGAGTCATTCATTCACTAATATGTCACTTATTGAACCATTTTTATGGGAGTAATTCATGCTCATTTTCATCCCAATATTTTTAATGGGGGTACCTGAATCCCTTATCAATCCCAATTCATATGAACACAAGCCACACAGCTATGGAAAACCCATGTGTGCTGAACCCATTTCAACAAAACAACGTTCATATTGAAAATAATTCCATAAAACCTTTTTTATAAATAATACTATTGAACCACTTTCAAATTTAAAATTTTAAAATAAAAAACATAGCATTTTTCACAATAATATCACAATTTCCAAAAAAAAACTACAAACCATCACTAATGATGTTTTATTCTATGATTTTCACACCATTTTCACAAATAATTTCAAGTAAAATAACAAATTTGAAATCAGACCATCATGTTCTAAATAGAGTATTTTATTGGATCATATTGTATATGAAGATGGTAAAATACAAGAGGAGTGAATTCTACTTTTAAAAGAAATTGTTTTTCTCCTTAAAAGAATTTATTTTAAAAGAATTTAAACTAATTCAATTCACAATACCTCTTAATATATTAAAACATTAATCAGACAACGTCTTAGGTCTAGTTATAAAATTCTCATAATTAGATAGATTGTGATAATGTAATCCACTGGTCATAAATGAAATTAATCATATTAGTAGTTAAAAAGGTTTAAATAGATTAATTGTGTAATAGATCATAATCAATATGATTGTGATGAATAGAGTAAAACAATAAAATGATTCAATTTAAAAGCATACTGAATCATTTTGATTAATTAAAAAGATTGTAGTCACTTTAATCGTAATTACAAAGATTATAATTAGGGTATATTAAATAATTATTGTAATTAAATTGGTTACGATAAAAAAATAAGCAATATAGAAATTAATATATATATATAATCACTTTCTATTACAATGTGATTGAAATGTAAAAGAATAAAATTATTTTAACCCAAAGAGAAGATTATCCAGTAACCTTGGATAAATATCCCCTGACTTATAATCTCAAGAAATTTTGTCTTACCCACACAAGGGTAAGCCCTCTATAAGATGATCACATTCTGTATTTCTATTCCCACAATCAATCGATCAAAAAGGTGATTGGAACCTTTGTCTTCCTTGCCTCAGAATCCCTCGATTAGCAATTGATCTGCATGTTTTTCATCCTATACACAAAATAACTCAATCATAATCACCAATAATAGGTGAATTTCTATGAAAATAAAAAATATTGATAGTAACAAGTATGTATAATGAGAAGTTCACAACTTGACTTCAGATTCTTTCACATGAAGCGTACATTTGACAGAGCTCTCATAGGATGTCTCAAATTCGTCAAAATTTATGAGTTCAATAAAATGAACCAGTATTTATAGTCTAGAATTCAAATGGTCATCTTGATTTCCAATTATTGTATTTTATTCATAAAATGCAGAGGGACTTGTAAATATGGAACTCCAATGGTCATCTTGTAACTGAAACAATGATATAGTTTTATAATGTATATTGAAAAAAAAATATAACAACATTTTCATAAGATGGTTTTCCTTTCAATATGATACTATTTTATAGATATAATAAAATGGGTCCACAAATAATTGAGATTTTAAAAAAAATAGATTTTGAATAGTAAATGAGTATGATGATTTTAGTAAAGATAGTGAATATGATTTATTTTATCATTTTGATAATGATTGGTGCATACAATGGAAATTATAATCAGTGTGGTCGATGAAAATCATATTCAATGAGTATGATGTAAATCATGTTTGGGGTCATAATTATAATAATGTAATATAGTAAAACCTTTGGGTTTTATTATTTTCATATCCATATGAAAAATCATAATGAAGAAAAGTAAAACAAAAAATATTAAAGTGAATAAAACAGTATACGAATTCATTTTAAAATTTAGTTTGTGATTTCCAAAACAGAAAGGAATAGAAAATTTAAAATAATACTTTTGACTCAACAATCTCCCCCTTTTCGGAATGCACAAAGTATGAGTTAAATAAAATAGAATATTTCTTAAAAGTGTTGTATTCATAAGTGAACACTTATACTTATCTCCATTTTAGTATTAAAATTCTTTTGAATATGGTTTGAATATGACTAATCTTCTCCTTGGGACTTAAAATCTTTAAGGATTGTATTCTGGGAAAAAAATGATCCCCCTTACTAAAATAATTCTTCTTTTAATAATCATTCTCTCATTATCTCCCAATCAAAAACAAACTCACCTATATAACACATTATCCCTCTAGGATTTTTAAAAATGAATCGAGAAGATCTATTAATTCTGAAAAAAGGGTTAGACACAAAAATCAAATAATGTACAAAAGAATTTGATCATATATAAAATTTAAAGAACAATTCATCCAAAAAATGTAAAAAATAAATCAAAAGAAATGTTGATGTAAAATCAGTTCATTTGAGTTCCAAAAAAATACAATAAGAGTTCAAAAATATTACTTTCTTTTCACTTTCCCTCTCTTTATCCTTCTTCATGAGGTTTAATATAGCTGTATTCGTTTTTATAAATTCTTTATTTTCCTCCATCATCTTATGAAGAGATTCTTGTTGAGACCAAAATTTCTTTTCTTGATCTTTAAACAATTGGTCTTGGGTATGAATCAATTCTTCCTGGGATTTAAGCTTCTCTTCTAGAGTATAAATTGTAGCTTCCTAATCCTTATTCTTATTCACTTGGACTTAAATCCAATCAATAATCAAGACATTATTATTTTTCAATTCAATTATCTTATCCTTATAAATCATTAACATTGGTACTTCTGATTGAATAAAATTCATCTTATTTTCAATCACTTTAAAATCATTAGACTAGCTTATATTTGTCCCTCTAACGATTTTAAATTTTTGAGCACTATCACTATGTAACTTGTTGAATGAATCTGAGGGTTAATTCACAAGTCCTATAAGATCTTAAATTTTTTCTTCATGAATTTTTACACTTTTATCGGAATTATGAGACCATTTCATAAATTTATTACAAGAATTTATGTGTTTTTGGTACTTTCATCCAATATTTTAAATTGGCCTCAAGTTTCATCATTATTTTTAATTAATGCTTAATATAGTCTGATCTCTTGTATTGATTATCTATAAAAAAAATCTTCCCTTATATTCTGGATAAATATAGGATTTACTTTTAAATTCTCTCTTTGAATGAATAATATATTTATCTCTCTTCAAACAGATAGTTTGGTCTCAATCATTATCTTCCTCATAATTGGGAATTTATACACTGTGAATTATGGCATCTTAATCATCTAAATTCTGATTCCAATTGAAACTGGAACTGTTTTCTTTTTCATTGTCTGGTATATGGATGACTTTATGAGCTTGGTATTTTTAATAATCTTTCTTCAATGGTTATACTTCATGGGATGGAAACTTTCTCGATGTGGCATGTGAATATCTTATTGGAATTGTATTGGAAAAATACTTTTGTTCCTAATCAGTTTCTATTTCACCTTTCAAATTTTATCATTCATCATTTTATTCTTTTTATTTTTCTTCTTCCTCTTGACTTCTATCTTCTCTTTTATCTTACTCTTTATTGAAATATTAATCTATCTGGAAAAATTTAGTGTACTCTTGATCTCAACAAACATGTTCTTTAGAGACTTCTAATGGTGTTTATTCTTCTCCCATCTTTTGTTTCTTCTTTCTTTTATCTTGATCAGAGCGAGTGACTAATTATTTTGGAACTGATTCCCTAAAACTTATTTAATCACTTAATTTTTCTACACCTTTCATCTACTTATCAATGTCAACAATATCAGCATTTCTTTTCATTGGTTTTTTTCTTGACGTTATTTTTGAGTTTCATTAACCTAAATCTTTTCAGAAATAGCTTAAGTAGGATTGAGACTGAATTGTAGGTATCCTTCTTTGCTTTAAATTTTTTCCTTTCTCAACATGGCTATTTTTTCTATACTATAAACACTTTTTTATTCATCTTTAAAATAGAATCAGACTAGAATTTATATTCTTTTTCTGAAATAATCATTACATGTTTTTCTTTGGAATTCCTTGTATTCTTATAACTATCTCTTTTGGAGTTTGAGTGTCAATATCCTTAATGAAATTTTTAGATTATGGATCAAAAGAGAAATTTCATTATCATTAACTTATCATCTCTAATCAAATTAATTCTTAGATTTATTGATACTGAATTAAGATGATTATTGTGAAACTTCAAAATTTCATGAGTGAACATACAGAGGATGGTTGAAAACATGATCAAATTTGACATGATTTAAGTAGAAATGAGATTAGTTATGGATATAAATATTCAACCCTTTAAGTTGATCTTCCTCATATTCAAATGATAATCACATCTAATGACATCTGAATCATTAATAGTTTCTCTATCACCACTCATGGGAATTAAGAAACCTTGCATCAGGAGTGTGTTTAGTCTATTGTCGACTGAAAGATGAGTGTTTTTTCTTTTATCTTCTTGAATCTCAATAATATATTTATCATCCATTTCTATTATAAATTTTACCTTTTCTTTTAGAAACTTATACGAGGGAAAAAATCATCTCCTACAGATGGAACATTAAAAAAATGTGCATCCTCTGTAGCTAACATACTAATTTCACTATAATAAATATGAAAGGATACATTCAGATCATTATCAACCTTCACAGTTTTATAGAAATGTATAAATTCTTCTATGTTGATCAGATATTGGTTTTTAGGCTTCTCCACACACACTGGCTCCCATTTATTAAACTAAATTATTCTATTCAGAGATGAATCGTACTTGTAATAAAACTCTCTGGTGAGAAATATTTTATTGAAGAACTTGATTTTGATTATTCTTTTGGTTCCATTTCCTTTGGAGAAGTTACTTATGATTCAGACCAGAGTACAATTGAATAAACTGAGTATATAATCTTTCGGTGTTGTGTATTTAAGGAGTAGAAGAGATTCATCAAAAATAAGAGGACAAATGATGTGGGATAGGGGGTACCTTTATATAGGGAAAAGAAAATATGACCGTTTAAATTATATGATTCAGATTAGATCAAGGAGTTCCAATGGTTGAAATAAATAATATCTTGAGGTTTTAAAAAAATATTTTCTTATTCAAGATGAATATGATAAAGGTTTTAAAAGAAAGTGAAATACAAAAAATTGAATTGAAATAGTGTAGGTTAATAATTTATAAAGTTTGTAATCTTAGGAATGATTTTTTTGTTTCGATGAATTATTCCTCAAAATGAAATAAAAATTTTTTAAAAACGAAAATATTTTTATGTGTGGAAAAAAATTGAGTAAGAAAATTCTATGTATGAAAATTCTAGGTAAGGAAATTCTGAGTAAGAAAATTCTGAGTATGAAAATAATTTTTTGTTACGGAAAAAAAATTGGTTATGAAAAAATCATTTGTCTGCCAAACATATGTACTCCCCCTTCTAAAAAGTAGTAACTTAATAAAAGGTGATGATTTAAACAAGAAGTATATGTGAATTATTACATTATAGTTATCATTCTTAGTTTTTATTTAATGTATTCAAATCTATCAGAAGGTAATGGTTTTATAAATGAATCAACATGTTGAACTTACAATTTGATAACATGTAAAATGATATCTCCTTTTACTGTGTGATACCTAAGAAATTGATGCCAAATATCCATGGGGTTTTCCTGAGAGTGATATTTATGGTTTTTACTTAGAGGTACGGTACTAGTGCTTTCGCATAGTATTTTAATTTTAGTAAAAGTCATTCCATAATCATTGACGGTGTATTGCATCCATAACACATGATCACAACAACTTCTAGCTACCAAATATTCATCTATATCAATGGAATGTGATACTTAGTGAAATTTCTTGAAAGACCAATAAACTAAATAATATCTTAAGAAATGAAAATATTCAGATTTACATTTCTTATCCATTCTATAATCACCAAAATTAGGATTGGAAAAAAAATTAATTCAAAATATTTTCCAGAAATATAAACCAGTCCCAAATAATAGTTCATTTTAAATAACAGAAAAATATTTTAACATATTCTAAATGGGATTCCATTGGATTATCATGATACCTTTCACATAAGAATACTGAAATCTTTAAGTCTGTACGATGAGCTATTAAGTATAATAAGCTTGTTATCATACCTCTAAAAGTTGTTTGATTTATTGGTTGTTCAACTTTATCAAATTCAAAAGTATTCAAGGTACCGATTAGAGTACACATACTTTTAGTATTTTCATATCCATAATTATTAATAATATACTTAATATAATTATTTTGGTATATATAAGTCTCTTCTAGTTTTTTAAAAATTTGAAAACCAAGAGAATATTTTACCTCGCCCATCATACTCATCTCAAACTCAGATTTCATAAGATTTTTAAAAGAATATGTTAATGATTTCTAAGTCGATACAGATATAATGTCATCAATTAAAATTTAAATGATCAAAAAAAATTCATTCATTATAAATGTTGGATTAGCAGTTCCATTAACAAAATTGTTTTAATGCAAAAATACTGTTAATCAATCATACTAGGCTCTAGGGTCTTGTTTAATGCCATATAAAGATTTTGGAAGTCTGTAAACATATTCACAGTGTTTTGTATCTTCAAAACTATGATATTATTCAAAAAAAACTTCCTCTTGAATATATCCATTAATAAAATCACACATCACATCTATTTGAAAAAGTTTGAAATTAAATATTGTTGTGAAGGATAATAGTATCCAAATATATTCATATCTAGATACTGGAGCATAGGTTTCTCGTTATATATTCCCTCTTCTTGATTATAAACTTTAGCAGCTAGAATTTCTTTATTTATAATGATTATTCTATTTTCATCACATTTGTTCTTGAAGACCCATTTTACTCAAGATATTGAATATTCTTTAGGTCTTTCAACCAAGTTTTAGACTTTATTCCTTTAGAATTTATTTAGTTCATCTTACGTAGCTTTCATCCAATCTTCCTCCCCTAATACATCCTTAGGACATTCAGGTTGAAATTATGAATGAAATTCTATATGGTCTACTTCATTTCATAATGAACGTCCTTTCCTTAGAGGTTGATTTACATCACGAATGATATTACCACTGATATTATACTTATGAAACAACTGGATTGGTTTTTTTAAAACCTTTTCATCAATATAAGATATAATGTTTTCCAACGTGAATAGTTAAGAAACAATTTATTGAGTATTTTCCTTATTAGAAGAGACTGCTATCAAAGGTTGATAATCAGTTTTGGAAAACACAATAGAAGATGTAGGTTGGGGTTGTTAAAAAACAAAGGGATCGGTTTCATTGAATTTAACATTTATTTATTCCTCAACAGTACAATAATTTTTATTGAAAAATCTATGATCCTTGGAAGTAGTGGAATATCCTAAGAAAATACCTTCATCAGATTTCAGTGTGAATTTATGTAAATTATATTTTGTATTCGAAATGAATACTTCACATCCGAATACATTGAAGAATTATACTCTTGGTTTTCGGCATGTCCATAACTCATAAGGTGTTTTTTTAAGAAATGGTCTAATTAAAACTGAATTTATAATATAACAATAAGTACTCACCGGTTCATCCCAAAAATGTTTTGCAATAGAATATTCACTCAACATGGTTCTTATTATCTCTTGAAGAATACAATTTCTTATAACAACAACAGCATTTTGTTGATGAGTTCTAGGTGCTAAAAGCTTATGTGTAATTCCTTTATTACTATAAAAATGTTTCAAAAAAAATTGTCAAATTATTCACCATGATCACAATGAATAATTATTGATGGTTGGTTTTTCATAATTGTTGACATTGGTTACAAATGATTTAAAATAACAATATGATTCATACTTCTTTTCTAGAAAATAAACCACTGTATATCTAGTGTATTCTTCAACTAAAAGAAATACATAATACATGCCTTCAATACATACAGTTTGTGTAGGACTGAATAATTCAATGTGAACTAACTATAATGAATAATAAGTTTAAACTTCACGGATTGGTATAAATCATGACTGTTGTTTCCTTCCATATAGAAAAGGGTAACTGACTTTTACAGAATCAAATCTATGTTTCAGTAAATCCTTAAGGATTTTTTTATTATACACATTATATAAGTTTCATAGATTAAAATTACATAACCTTATAAACCATAACCAAGATTGATATTACATTGTAGTAAGGTAAGGTAATTATTTGATCCTAAGGTCTTCAAAGTTTAGTGTGTATACATCTCATGCTGATGGGAAGAAATAATAAATTTATCTTTTGAATTGTGTAATTCACATTCATCATTAAAAAAAATTCACAAGGTAACAATCATCGCATAATTGACATATGGTTATAATGTTTTTATTATGACCCTTTACAAATAAGAAATTTGAAATCAAATATTTTCCATTAAAAATAATATTACATATACTAGCAATATTTCCCTAAGCATTGTCTCTGAAGGTAACTCTACCAACTTTAATTTCAATACACTTTTCAAGGAAGTATTTATTATCAATCATATGTCAAGAACAACAACTATCTATGTACCATATGTTTTTTTGGTACTTATTTAGTTTTCCTAAAAATATAACAATTAGATTCTCAGAATCCAAGCCTTTCTGGATGTAGGAATGTTAGAAAGAATATTTTTGGGAGAGCACATTTTTTTTGGAAAATGGGATTTGTGGAATCCCAAATATTGAATTTTATTTAAGGAAACTTTTTTATTCCAATGACATCCACATTGAAACTTTATAAAAAAAGGGTCATTTTCAAAAACAAATTAATTGTTACTAAAAATGGTTTTGAATGAGTATATCTCATTCCTGAACAATTACTTTGTGGATGAAGTTGTTTATAAATTTTTTCAAAACCTTCTTTACATGTGGTAATGTTTGTAAAAAGTTTATTTAAAGAAAATATTTTAGACTTTAGTCTTAAAACAAAATTCTTATCCACATTAATATGAGATGCATAAGTAAATTTTAAATCTAAAACATTTTTCTCTGAAATAACTTTTAAAAAAAAAATTGAAAGCTTATCCTTTATAAAATTAGCTTCTTCAAGGTTTTTAGAAATATAATAAATTTTAAAAGCCTTTTTTCAAGATCTTTAGAACGATCTAATAATTATTTTGTTAAATATTTTATTCTAGAATTTTATTTTTTATGTTTCTTACTATCGTTGAAATATTAATTTTTAAACAATTTTGAAAATCTAGTAACGTCTTCATATGAAGGTAATATATTGTCTTCTTTTGAGTAATTAACTACATTAGAAGAAATATAACCATTACCATCAGGATAATTTTCACTTAAATACATTTAGTTAAATATTCAACAGTGTGTACATTTTCCATGAAACATTGATTTTCAATAGGTATTTTGGAAAAATTCCAATATTCTTTTGTTTGGTTTTTTAATTATCTGAGGATTCTTCTAAATAATCACCACCACTATAAAAAAAGGAATAATTTGACATTATGAATTTCTTTCCATTTGACTTACAATACTCTTTAAAATTCCTTTAATAATGTATTTCCTTTCTGTCCTTCCTTTTCAGCATTGGGAAATCTAGTGTAATGTGTCCAGCATTCTTACATTCATAAGTAACTTCATAAAATTTCTTGTCTTTCTTAATTTTCTTATAACTATACTGAAAATCATTATTTCGAAAAATATTATTCATCCTTCATGAAATATTAGATAAATCATTCAATGAATGTTTTAATTCACTTGAATCTGATTGAATCATTGCATTATTTTCATTTGTAGACTTAATTAATTTTTCAAGAGTCTTGGATTTGATCTAATTTGAAGTATTTGTAAAAGAAACTCCACCATTATTTTTCTTCTTTTTTCTACATCTATTTTAAATTTGTTTTTTGTATTGAAAATTAGTTCTAAAAAACTTTTCAAGAGTAACAATTGTAACCTTTCTTGATTCATTGACAACATTTCCTTTTTATTCCAACTCATTGGGAATGATGTCTATGATATTATCAGTAAGGGTTTAATCATCTATTCCTTTCTCTCCCATGGATTTTAAAGAGTTTGAAATTGGCATTAATCTTTATTTTACATTAAAAATAGGTTCTCTATCAGGGAATTCCAAAACACGATAGTATTAAATTACCATAGCTCTTCTAGTCTTAGCAGCTTCCCATGTACCAAAAAAAGTTATCTCTAGCTTCTTCCAAATAATGTTGTCTTATTCACAAGATGATGTATGGATATATATATATATATCAAACCTTTGAACAAGTTAAATTATTTTGTACCTTGTAATTTAGTTAATACTCTTTCTTCTCTAGATGGTAAAGAGTCTAACTTGTCAAGAAGTTTATATTCTCTAGTCATCAGAACAATTTTTTCAACTCCATTAATGATTACAGAAGCATTCATTCAATATCTATAATATTTAAAATCATTACAATCAAAAAATTTGTGGTCTTTTAGGATTGATATTTTCAATTGAATCGTCATTAAGTCCTTCTTTCTTTAGAATAATACAAAATTTATTTTTCCACAATACACATTTGTGTAAAAAATATATATATAAAAAATTGTAAAATAAATAAAACTAACTTGAAAAAGTAACGTATGAAAATATATGAGTAGTGGAAACCGGCTCTGATAAAAATTGTTGGATCATAATATATATGTATATGGCACAATACAAGATGGGGTGAATTGTATGTTTAAACATCATTGTTATCTATATAGGAATTTATTTTTATATAATTAAAACTAATTCAATTAACAATACCTCTTAAAGTATTAAAGCATTAATCACAAAGGGTCCTAGGTCTGGTTATAAAAGTATCATAGTTATATTGATTGTGATAATGTAATCCATAGTTCATAAATGAAATTAATCATATTCATGGTTGAAATTATTTAATCATAGTAATCGTGTAATAGATCATAATCACTATTGATACGATGATCAGGGTAAAATAACACAATGATTCAATCATAAAGCATACTAAATCATTTTGAGTAATTGAAAAGTCCATAATCACTTTAATTGTAATTATAAATATCACAATCATAGTGTATTTAAAATTTATCCTAACAAGATTGGTTATGATGAACAAAATATGCAATAGAAAATGAATATATAAAACAATTCACATTCTATTACAATGATGCGAAAATGCAAAAAAAAAACAATTTTTTAACAAAAAGATAAGGATATCTAATAACACTGGATAAAGGACCCTTTATTAATACATTCAATAAAGTATTTCTTGCCAACACTAGGGTAATACCTTGATACGGTGATCACATTCTGTCTTGATATCCCTGTAATCCCTTGATCAAAATGATGATCAGTGCCTCTATTTTCCTTTCCTTGGAAGCCATCGGTCAGAAAATGATCGACACATTAGTCTTCCTATACATGGAATACCTCTATCATAATCACAAAAAACTGATTTCACACTAGGTAATGAAAAAATATTGATAGTAACAATTATGTATAATGATTAGTTTACAACTTGAATTCAGATTCGTTCTCATGAAGCAGAGATTTGACATAGATCTCATAGGATGTCTCAAATTTTTCAAAAGGTTTTAGCTCATTCAAATGACCTGGTATTTATAGGCTACCATCCTAATAGTCATCTATATTTCCAATGGTTGTATTTTCTACTATATATGTGGAGGGACTTACACACTTGGAACTCCAACAGTCATCTTGTAACTGAATCAATAACACCATTTTATAATGCATATTGAAACAGAAAATATTATATCATTTTGCTAAGAATATTTTCCTTTCAATACGATACTATTTTCTGGATATGAAAAAAAGGTCTGAAAATTATTTCTCTCTTCCAAAAAAATATAATTTGAATAGTAAATGAGTACGATGATTTTAGTTAAGATGTTGAATATGATTTATCTTGTTAGTGAGATGCTAAACAGTGCAGATGATTTAAATCGTAATCAGTATGACTATTGAAAATCGTATTCAATGAGTATGATTTAAATCGTATCTAGGGTTGTAATTATAATCATGTAATACAATAAAACTTATGGGTAGGATTATTATCATGTTCATTTGAAAAATCATAATGAATAAAAGTTAAACAAATAATCTTAATGTAAATAAAAGAATATATGAATTCATTTGGAAATTGAGTTTGTGATTTCCAAAACAAAAAAAGGAATAGAAAATTCAAAAGAAAAATTTTGACTCAAAAGAGTTGATATTGAAGTCACTTACCTTGGAAAATTTGGTGAAAATGGAAAATGGCCTGAAAACGTCCATGAAATCAGGTTAAATCTCCATAAAACCATCGTAGATCTATTCCCCTAGCATCAACAGAGCCAAATCTAATCATATTTGGCATATTATAACTTAGATATATCCACAACAAATGTAGATCTATGAAATCGAGAGGGAGGTAGAAGTAAATATTAGTAAAACCAAGAAAAACTACCCAGAATGAGGGCTTATCATGAGAATCCAACTTCAACACACCAAAAGAGTCCATAGTTTCATCTCTAGATTTGTGGTAGAATCTCTAATATCGTTGTGAGGAGTTATTATTATGTTACAGTTGATTTGGGGGGAAATGGGGGGTTAATTATTAATGTTGACCTAGATACACTTGTTTGGATCTAGTTTTTAAACCTTGCATGGTTAATCGCACGGTTGGACAAAATGTGTGATAATTGTGTTCCAACAACTGTATTAAGGGGGGGATTGCATGGTTGGATCACATGATTAGAAAAATCATGTGCTAGCTATATCAAATTCCCATATCCCAAGTTTCACGATTTATCCTAGGCATCCATACAGTTTGGAAAAACAATCTGCTTTCCCATGCACCTTTTCCTTAGCCCCATTCCTATTGTACATAGTTTCTTGTAGGTTTTTCATCATTTCAACAAACTATGTTCAAACCTTTTACCAATATAAAATCCCCAAAAATGTTCCAAAATTCTTCTAAACTCTCCCAAACTTCACCCAAATGCATTATATACTTAATAAGCATAAAATAAGGGTTACTTACTTGAAATTGGGGGGTGCTACATTATCCCCACCATTGGAATTTCCATCCTCAGGAAGTAAAAAGTCAATCATGTCACAAAAGAGTTCGGGCCATTGCCCAATCATTGTTTTTTCTTATGTTCTAATGTCGCTTCCTGAATCTGACCATGTTGCCACAAAACCAGTACTAGAATGATGCTTTTCCACACAAGACTTTCTCATGCCTATCCACAATCCGCACGGGCATGTGCACCAATGAATCATCTAGTTCTTGACCAACATGATCCCATAGAATCATATGGTCAAGATCAGGACGATACTTATTTAACTGAGATATATGAAACACATCATTGATCACACTAAACTGTTGTGGAAATGAAAATAGATATGCCACCTCACCAACCCATTCAAGTATCTCAAAAGAGCCTATGTATCAAGGAGATAACTTGACCAGCATCCCAAAACGTTGATGTCCAAGCCTTGGAGATATCCTTAAGAACACATTATCACTCGCCATGAACGACAATGGTCATCGAATATGATATGCATATGATTTTTGACGACTCTGGGTCATCTCCATCTGTTTCTTAATCAACAAATATTATCTATTGTTTTTTGGACAAGGCTTAACCCATCTTGTGAATTCCTACTTATTTCCACCCAATAAAGTGTGGAATGGTAAGGAAACCCATATAATGCTTCAAAATGTTTCAAATTTTTCAAGTCCATATAAATTTTGTTATATGATAACTCCACCAATGGAATGTGCTCTTCCCATGAGCCTCCAAAATCCATTACACAATCCCACAACATGTCTTCTAATGCTTTTATCATCCCTTAAGATTTTCAATCCATCTGAAGATGATACACTACAATCATGGTCAACTGAGTCCCTAAAGATACCTATAATTATTTTTATAAATAATACATAAAACTAATATATCTATTAGATATGATTAAAACTAGTACGTCATGCCTCTTTTCCACTTCTCGAATATAGATTTTTTAAAATTCCTCTAGTGTATGAGATTAATGAATAGAAAGTAAATGAGATGACTTTGTGAGCTGATCCACTCTCAACCATATGGAATTGTGTTTATGAATCTTTCTTCATAGAATTGTTACAAAATCCATAGTTATCTACTCCCATTTCCAAATAGGGATAGGTAAAGACTATAACATACCTGCTGGTCATTGTTGCTCTACCTTAACCTTCTGAAAATTTAATCATCTTGAAACAAAATCATATACCTTTATTTTCATATCAACCGACCAAAAATATGATTTCAACACATTATACATATTCTGTATTCTAGGACGAATATGCCATCTCAAAAGTTGGTAACAATGAATAATTTGTTCTGGAAAATCCATGGGTTCAACTATTTGATTTCTAAACTACAACATTGAAATCTCATCCAGCTTCTATCCCTCAATGTCCTCTTCACCATTGATTTTGGACCTCATAGACACATATTTTTCATTGAATGTATGTGCCTCTAACCATATTCACCAATTCTGTAATGAACAAAACTTGAAATAAGCCACAACTTCACCTCTGTCTTCACATTCAAAGTGCATGTTATCTGGGACCAACATCAACTGCCACTCATCTAAAGATTATTTTTTCAACTAAGTGTATGAATTTCTACTTAATGCATCAGCCACCAAATTTCTCTTTCCCAGTGTATACATTAAGTCAATTTCAAACATTTTGAAGTACTTCACCCATCTTATTTATCACAAATTAAATCCACATTGTGGGAAAATGTGCTTCAATCACTTATGATCCATGAACCCATAAAATTTCTCACCAAAGAGATAATAACTCCAAATCTTCAAATCATTTACTATGTTATCTAACTCCAAATCATGTGTTGGGAGGTTCTTCTCATTCACTCATTACTACCGTGATTCATTAGTAATAACATGATTTCGTTGTTTGAGAACACAACCCAAACTAGATCGTGAAGCATCAAAATTCACCATGTACCTTTGTACTGATTCTATAAAAATATAGAATTGTACTGATGTAAGGTGAACTTTATCTCTTGAAATTAATTTTTTTCCTTCTGCATCCCATTGGAATGAAACATTAGTATTTTTGAATGCTTTTATAGGTTAATCTAGTTATAGAAATTCATGAACAAATCATCGATAATTTCCATCTCGACCACAGAATCTATGTATCTCAAATACATTCTTTGGTGACTTCTAAGAAATAATAGCCTGTAACTTTTTTGGATCCACATAGACAAATATTTCATAAAATAAAAATCCATGTAAACATACCTCTTGTATCTAAAAATAAAATATTGAATGTTCAAAATAGATATGATGATCCCTCAAGATTACAAATAATATCACCATGTTTTTCTCATACTCATCCATTGTCCTGGAATATAGCAATATGTCTTCCAAAAACACCACCACAAAAGAATATAGATATTTATAAAATATCGTATTCATCAATTATATATAGACCGCTGGAAAATTTTTAACACCAAAAGAAAATACCACATATTTTTAATGGTTATATCAACTTTTAAATGCATTCTTTTGAATATACTCCTTCGGAACTGACAATTGATGATATCATGATCGCAATACAATCTTAAAGACCCAGTAAACTCCCCTAAATTTTTTTGAATAGATCATAAATGTTTGGAAGTGGATACCGATTCTTTATTGTAACTTTATTAATATTACTATATTCTACAGACAAACTTTGAGATACATCTACCTTTTTCACAAATAAGACTGGTGATGCCCACAGATATGTGATAGGCCAAATGAACCATTTTCATTCTAACTCCTCAAACTAAACGTTCATCTCATTTGATTATATTGGTTCCATCTAGTAAGATGGAAGGAAAATGGGATTGCACCTTGAAAGGAGATCAATCATAAACTCCACTTCTCATATAGTTGGAAACCCTGTAAAAATTTAGGGAATAAAATTGGAAACATATCGAACAATGTTAAAAAAATTTATTCTTGATCTCATTCATTGATTCCAAATTAAAAACCACCAATTAGTATGATATCATTCTAAATTTTGGTTCCAAAAATCCCATTGCACCTACCTTTACACTCTTGTCTCCTTGAAAGAGATGTTTGACGCCATCCTTATTCATAAAACTGACTCTTCATGTATAAAAGTTGATGTGAGCCTTGAACATTGTCAACCAATACATACCGAGGATTATATCATAAACATCCATCTCAGTCATAAGGAAATCACATTTTACATTGTCTCCATATATAGTTGTATAAAATTCTCTACACACAATGTCTCAACATTTTAATTGTCCCGGATGAGTTTACTGTTTTAAAACATAAGGCATCATCTCAACTTTTAAACCCATCAAATCCACAGCACAAGAAGAAATAAACGAAATGTGATACACCCATATCAAACAAAGCTTGTATAAAAGTATAATTAAAAATAATCATTCCTCACACCATAGATAGTCCAGACTGATCATCTATAATAACCATCTCAGCTCTATATAATTGTCTTCTCACCACACCTTGTTCTCTATTTCTGTATTTAGATTTCACTACATGAGGAGTCATGGTATTATTGGAATCGTCATGATTAGATATGTTCTTTTGATGAGATTGATTTATCATCCCTCGTCTTATCGAAGCATATGTTGTCTGTGGTACCTGATAAGTGTCCCGAACACCTGGCCTCAGAGCACTATAACAATTTCATAGAATATTCCCTATATTATTTTTGTTGTGGCATGATATAAGTTTATTTCTACACTCTTTCATGTGTGTTCAAGAGAACCACATTAGAAACACTCATGTTTTCTCTTAGGTCATGGAGGAAGGTTTACAGATCCAACCGTCTATTATTTATTGATTCTCCCACCTTGGAAATTGTGGTCTCTTTCTTCTAGCTACCTTTATTATAGTATCAACATGATTCCTTATCCCATATCTCTTGAGATATCACTTCTATCTACCATCAATATATTGACCATTTACGAATAATATATAATACAGATCACATCATTCTTTGAGAAAATATCCTTCCTCAACCCTTATTTAAAGATGTGTTCCTTCCAGGATACACTCATAGAATCTTCGGGTGAAAAGCACACTAAATTCAGGAATTCAGCCACATAATCCATGATAGAAATATTTTTCGGATTCAAGCTGAATAAATTTTTCGTTATTTGAATAATGAATATATGATGATTAATTTTTTTAAACAATTCCTCAAAATCCTCTCATTCATGGTCAAGGTCTAATTTAGCCTAAGCAGTTAAATCCCACCACTAGCTTGCATGAACATTTAGAATATAAGTTTTCATCTTGACGGTCATCTCTACAGGTGTGACAATCAAATTGAAGATACCATTCATCCTATTAAACCACAATTATGGATTTTCTAGTTCATAATCACCCTAAAAGATGTGTGGATTATGTTTTTGTAATTGGAAAGAATTATCAACATGACTTGGCTCATCCCTCTTGTTGTCATTGTCCAAAAATTGAAATGATTGGACGATACTTTGAACCAGTTGTTGGTTCACCTATGGCTTAGATTCTACCACATTCCCAGTAGCATCTTCTAGTTGGTTTCTATGATGCCTATCATGTGATATTTTTTAGAAACACAATGAACCCCATAAGTCTCACTCTCTATTAATTAAACTCTTAGCATTTCAAATTCTACATCATCAAAATAACACAATAATGCTTTCCAAAATTATCCTTTTCAACATTCTATAATTTTTTAAAAAAATCCAATTGTCTTTTGAAAATAATATAATTTTCCAAATAACACAATAATAATCTTTTCAAAATATTACTTATGAAAACAATTCCAACATTTTGAAAAATCAACATATTTTACAAAATCATTACACAAAATAAATTATGAACTCCTAGTGAGAAGTCATTTCTATAATTAATGGCATGCTCATATCATTGGTTAAACCCATAACAATGATATTTCCAAATCCTATATGTGTCTCCAAAGCACTTATGAACCCAACTCTCTAGTAAAATGAAATTCAGCATAAAAAGGTTTTTTATGTCTTTTAATGCTCTATATTTCTAGTCCCAACAATAAAACTCCTTTCTACTAACCCGATACAAGGAATAAACCAGGAATAATTTCAACTCTAAGAACAAAAGAACTAAAGTCCACTTGTTTCACATGATATTTGGATAGACCAAGACTAATGCCACATGTAATATCCCACCATTCCTCATTGTCTTCTGATGGTGGGAGGGTGTTACTCGGCCTTGAACGACATCCCCAATACACCAAATGCTTGTAATAAATGTCAAGTGCTTCATTAATAGTTGGGAATGATTTTCCCTTTGAAAATAAAATAACCAACCAAACATATCATAACCAAATAAACAACTACATTATAGTTGATATAAATGAAAGACAACTCAATGAATCTATTGATATTAAAATCAAACTAAACTAAATTTTCATAATAGAAGACTACAAAATAACCAAGTACAAAGTGAAAGACTACACAACAAAAAAACTCAAAGGAAATCATAACTCCCAAGATCCAACTTGATCACTGATCCCATCCAAAAAATAACACAATGATCACAAAGCACCACAAGATAAGTGTGATACTTTATCTTTTCTCATGTCCTAATAAATGACATCTATAAAAACACCAATGTTCCAAAATAGTGGTGAGTAATGAAGCTCATTAGTCTTTTACCAAATGAATTCCCTACTCACACCAATAGGATATAATATGTCATCACATTTATATAAAATAGTTTATATAATAAAATCTAAAATAGTTTATCTCAGAATATAAACATGTTCTATAATAAAGTAGTTTTCACCAAATAATAGTATCATCTAAGGAAACAAACCATCCCATGTTCTAAAACCATTTAAAAAATTCCATTTTTTCATAACCCATCCAAAAATCCAAATCCAAACATATTTTGTATCAACTATCTTATATCTATCCACAATGGATGTACATCAATGAAATCGAGAGATAGGGAAAAGTGGATCAAATGAAAACCATAAAAAATTTAAAATAATTATGACTTACTATGAGAATTCGGCTTCAAAGCACCAAGATAAAGATTTGGATACCCTTTGGATAAATAGGAGGAGCCTCTACTACCTTTAGGAGGAGAAAATCAGGAGTTAAGGTTAATTTGGGGAAAACGAGGGGTTAATTATTAATCCTAACGTAGATCCACATTTTGTGGATCTAGTTTTTAAACTATGAATATTGTGTCACAAGGTTAGAAAAACCATGGGCTATCATGCATAATCTACTACATTTAGGG
This sequence comes from Viscum album, assembly GCA_963277665.1. Taxonomy (NCBI): domain Eukaryota; kingdom Viridiplantae; phylum Streptophyta; class Magnoliopsida; order Santalales; family Viscaceae; genus Viscum; species Viscum album. Next base: position 1,146,689,733 of record OY728138.1, read on the forward strand.
GGGACCTCACTGAGTTCACTCGCACATATTGACTAATTGTACCCTAGCTGTGTCAATCTCTTATGTCCCAAGTTACACAGTTTCTCCTAAGCATCTGCAAGGTTTGGAATAACTGTGCATCTGCTTGTGTGCCTTCTCTATATATCCTATCTCATTGTTCGTTGTTTCTTTTAGTTTTTTCATAGTTTCCAAAATCATTTATCAAACCATGAACATGAATAAAATCCCTAAAAATATTAACTTATTATAAACACTCTCAAAATTCACCCAAATTCTTTATGTACTTAAAAATCATAAAATAACAGTTAATTACTTGAAAATGGTCATGAAACTGTAATGGATTCAGCCTTGAGGGAATATCCATGACCATAAAATAAACTGCTAGAAAATATAATAGATCCATCATGATCATAGATAGACCCTCCTGTAACACCCCAAGCTTCTACGGTACACTTTTCTTTGAATAATGTGATAGCATGTGTTGTACGCAACACCGAGTTCTAACACACACCACAACCAATCAAACTAGCCGTTATGAATAGTAATACCTACTTTTGAAATTATATATATTTTATATTTCAAAATGGACTTCATTTTTGGATTCGGAATATCGAATTTAGCCTAAGGTGAAATTTTGGTACTTTTCGGATAACTTTCATATTTTGATGAATAGTGAAAATTACTAAATTTTAATTAAAAACAACTTTTTAAAAAAAATAATTAATAGTGATAAATTATGAATTTGAGTGGTTTTAAAGTATATTTAGAATATATTTTTACCATTTAATATAATGGTGATCATTGGACATAATTTTACAATTAAACCGAACATAAACAAGTGTTAATCTTTTGATAGTTATTATCTCCTAAAAACACGCTTTTTGTTTTGACAGCGGGAATTAATTTTAAATTAAATTCTGCCACTTCTATGTTTTTAATTTAGAAAAATGGATTCCATATTTGGAATCAAGATGTCCAAATTGTGTAAATAGGTAAATTTTATTTTTAGACATTTTGAATAATTACTGCGGTAAATATTTTATTTACCATGGTTAAGGGTAAATCCGGTAAATAAGGGTTAAAAAATAATATTAAAATAATACTAAATTACCCTAAAAAGTGTCCTAGACTTATTGGATGATACATGTTCGACCATAGGAATCTTTGGGTCGATTTTGGGACCCCATGGTGCCACTTGTAGGTGATAGGGACACTTTTTTTAATTAAGTTAAAATGAATACAAAAATGACACAAGCATATATCTTTTAGAAAAACAATTATTACATAAGGTTATATATGTTGGATTTTAGATTATAAATATTAATTAGAAAGATAAAAATATTTCCTACATAATGATATTTTATTTATAATTTTTAGACGTTAAATAATTTAATTTATTTATGACACAATGATGATGTAGTAATTACTATAATAGTGAACAATTAAAATAATTGATATTATAAATACCCAAATAAATATAATATGACACTGTTAATGAATTACAATAATTTTTTAGGATAATATGACATATTAGGATTGATGTAATTAACTTTGTTCGAAGTAATCATTCTGTTATAAGTTTCACAAAAATCAACTATTCAATAGTGTCAAAATTGACATAAAAGAGTTTTTAAAACAAATATTATATTATTAATTGATATTAAATTCCTAAAAATATAAGTATCGTCCAAGAGACTTATATAATAATAGGTGTATCATTAATGGACCACTTGGGGGTCTCTTGGATGTATATGGTATGTTTATCAACCATATAATATAAAAATACAAAGAGACATTGTAAAAGTGAAACTAATTAACTTAGAGTTAATACTTAAAGATAAGGTTAATATAAGTACCCAAACCTGTATAAATTCTATTGTTTGAGTTGTTTTCGACCTATCCCCACCTTAACCTTTGAATAATCAACTTTGGAGCCATTATAAACCGAATATTAATTTAATATAAACTAATATTTCTAGCTTTTCCAAAGGTGCCTCTCACCCCTCTTATAAAAGGGAACTCTTCCTTCTCATTCATTCACACCCTAAAATCCTTTTGGTTCGGCCAAAATCTGCCCAAATACTCTCCCGAAATCCCTCAATACAACCTAGAGGCCTTAGTTTGATCAGAAAGCCAACCTAAGGAGCCCTTTTGATCAAATCAAAAGGAAGAACCTGAAGAAGATGTAATGTTTTCACCACCCCTTTTCAAGTTCCTTTCTTCATCCACTTATTATTTCATTGTTATTACCATTCTAAAATAATAACTCCAGTATCTTATATATACTGTGATGTTATTATAAATATGGTACAACTATATTCAGTATTCTATCCACCTTTTGAATAACATGTCACCATGCGTGCGTACGTACGGCTTACCGTCTCCACGTCGTGGTGTAATTGTTATTCAATATATTATTATTTGTATTGGTATAATAATGATGTGTAACTCATGTAAATAATAAATATAACATGTTAATGATTCTGTATATATGATATACCATCCATTTATATATTATTTTAATATCAAAATAATGATATTGTCGCTCGTGCGTACGTACGGACTACCGTCTCCATGAACGCGATGAGATTCATTCTCTATCGTATCCATTAAAGTATAATTATCATATGATGATTTAAAAATGATGTTTAAAGACATTATATCATTCTGGATATGAATAAGATACAACCTATCAATAACAAACACGGCTTATGTAACAAAACATATAAAATAAAATGAGTAAGTTAACACCCGAAACAACGATAATACTAAGATATTATTATCAAATCAATATTAAAAGATCATATATGATATCATATTAATAAATATCATTCTTGTATAATTTACTAACAATTATTTCACCATTATACAGGAGGTTAACCTACCCCAATCAAGGAAATGTACAAGGTAAGGGGTTTTCATCTCACTCCTTATTCACGTGAGATTCATGCCATATTGCCAGCATCACCTTTTGTGTGGTGTATGTACTGCCCATAATTATATTCTTTGTGTAATACACTCTAATTTATGTGTATTTACATATTCATTGTATGATACCTCCTTCATGGGTTGTATGTTTCATAAGTTACCAAATTGGTAAGGGTTATTTCAAAATCTCTTCATTATCCGAGGTTGTTTATATGTAATAATCTACTAGTATCTCTTTATCATCCACATCCATGTTTCTTAATAATGTATTTCCAAAAAATTTTACTATTTACAAGAATATGGGTTAAAGTAATTTATACCCTTATGTGTTTCGAAAGGAATCTTTCCGTTGTTTTCCAAATAAGTCACTTTTAACCTTTTCGACAAATTTAAGGTAAGAATGTTTTTTTAACTTATACGGCGGGTGCGGCTATTTACCGCCATTATAAAATCATCAAAGCTTCCCTTACAAGCTTATAAGAATAATTTCAAATTGAATGTATTATTTTATAATTATGTTACTTTTAAAATGATTTCAAAAAAATAGATATTTCTCTAAAATAGTTTTGATTTCATCTATGTCAACATCCTTTGATGGCTTTTAAGCTTATTTGAAGTTGATTTATTATGATACAAAACATCCATATTTTATTGCAGGTTTTGTGATATTTTTGACTGTGGATAAGATATTCTTATGTCACACATGGTTTACTTTAAAAGTATTGACATTTCAAAAGATATTTTTAATCCGAATGTTTATGTTATATTTCAACCTTTCATTCAGATAAATGTGTTAGACATGTATGTTCCGGGTTGGGGACCGGTAAAAGTAAGCCCTCTGGTTTGGTCTCTGGTTATTAGAGGAACTCCGGTTTGGTATCCGGTTTTTAAAGGAACTCCGGGTTGGTTTCCAGTTATTAGAGGTACTCCGGGTTGGTGTCCGGTTATTAGAGGCACTCCGGGTTGGGTTCCGGTTACAGTTAGCCCCAAGGTCTTGGGACGAGGCCTTGAAAAAGAAATTAAAGTTCAGCATTATGCATTCAATCATTATTAAAGTGGTTATTGATTTTGCATGTGATTATTCGATTAGTAGAATATCCATGTGAATAAGTAAATGGAATTATTTCATTTTATTTGTGCCATACCATGTTGAAAGTTTAGGTTTGAAAGGCTTTTGTTTTAGTTATACATTGCCTTAAATGTTTATTCTTAGTTATGAAAGTTTCCGCTATATTGTTATCCTTACTAGGTATTTGAGATCACCCCTTTTCTATGTTTTATTTTTCCTAGGATGTGAAGAAGTAAGTTATGAATAACCTGCAGGGATATTATGAGGGGATAATAGTGTGGACTGTGGAGACATTATGTTGTTGTAGTAGTTTGTCATTTTATGATGTAATGTAAAACATATGAATATATCTAGTGTTTCCAAGGCTACTAAACGAATCGGTCTTTCGAGATTTGATCTTTCTTGTGATCGTGCCAATGTTACGAAGTAATGCACCGGCTCCGGGTAGCTGGGGTCGGGGTGTTACAGTTGGTATCAGAGGAAGTTTAGTACAAACCTTGGAAGCTTGATTTAGATAAACTCTGATTAGAGCACATAGATTTAAGATGAATTTTTAGGATTAGTATGGAATAACTTCGTAGAATTTTGGTATTATAGAGATTTTGTGAGTTTTCCAAGCAATACATCCTTGTCTGGATACGAGCAGGTAGAGGCGGCTCTGGCACAGATGTACCTAGGGGTAAAACCCGAAAACACCTCTTTGAACTAGACTCGAACGGGAACTGGTGCACAACAACGGGCCTTGCTGCACTCTTGGTTATGACACTCCCAGGGGATATGCTTAGGATAACTCTCATTTTCATTACAAATCATTATGAAGGGTTTATGAGTATATACTTCCTCAAAGGAGACATTTTTATGATTATGGATTATATCCATAAACTATTTAATTTATGTTATGTGTTTTAGAAGTTTTGGATTAGGTATTGTTATTCATAAACTAATCTAATGTATGACATTGTTTAGAAATGGCGCCCAGTAGAAGGAATTAGAAATCTAGCAATGCACATGATACAAAGAGAAAGAAGGATCATATATTTTATAGACTTAAGCCAGAATTTACAAGAGAAATAGTCTCTCATGTATTATCATCATATGAAGAAATAATATCATGTGTTGATAAGATAAGTAAATATTTTACTAAGTCCTATGGCTTTGAAGGGAATAAAGAGAAGAAAAGGATGGAAGAGAGAACGATGGATAAAGGGAAGAGGGAAAATAAGAATTTTCCCATATGTGATAAATGTCGGAAGAAACACCATGGAACTTGTCTGAAAATGATGGGAGTTTGTTATAAGTGTGGAGGAAAAGGGCACAAAGTACGTGACTGCAAGGGTAAGAATATGGTTTCAAATGTACAATGCTTCATTTTCAAGGAGTTTGGACACTACGCGAACCTATGTCCCAGTCATCAGACTATGCCGCAAATGATGCTATTAGATAATAATCAAGTTATGATACTACCACAGATGAAGAGGAATGATTAGAGTTCCTATGTTGATTATGTCATTAGAGTGTTGTATCAACAATGTACTTGTTATAATAATTATGGAGTATATAAGGATTGTACTGCAGTACTATTTTATTAAGGACTTGAGATTGTGTGGAACAAAGAAAAGTGACTCAATAGCAGGTTAAATTTTTAGAAAATATATGGTTGAGAGAAAGATAAACCATAATATGGTTCTGATACTGAGGTAGTGATTTTAGAATAATACATGATTGATTTGGATAAATTATATTGGATATTCTTTAATACCTTGGAACTGATTAATGATTTGTATATTCCATCATTGTTGGGGTTTAAAACATTTTTGGATTGATGAAGTATATCCAGCATTCTATATGGAATAAGGGAGCATGACTGTAATCAATAAGGAATATGGTAATTCAGGATGTTTCAGTTTATTAAAAGAATACATGATGAAGGTATTCATATGATATTACGGGGTAAAAAGGATCTACATTATGTTTACCTTCCTTATAAATGTTGGACTGTGAGTTTGGACAGAAGTATTTTGGATAGTTCTAGTTTGGATTATTTTGGATTGCCATAAAAAGACAACCTGGAGGTCGGGCGGCAACCCGTCGCGTCCGGCAAAGCTGCAAGACTTGAACCCGCAACCGAAGGGCGACAAGGGTGTATCACCTACCACTGGCCCACGAGATGTCCTGGATTAAATAATGTAGTTTTTTTAAAGATCTGGTAGATGAATTATAAATTCATTTATTTTGGAACCCTGTATGAATAGTATAAATAGAAATTTTTTTACGTTCTATTATCTTTTAGAGTGAAAGATGAGTTTGTGGTAGAAATTTATTAATGGATAAAACTCTAATTATAAAGTAAGTATATCTCCTTATGATCTTAGCCAATATCATAAATAAATTCCTTAACATTAATAAAAGGAACTTAGAACAAAAATTTTGTCCTAGATGGTCCCTTAAATAATCACTAATTTATGGCTTTGGGATTGTTGGCCTTTTCATATCCATGTTCTCTACCACTCTCCTTCAGATAATTGATGGTTAGATTTCTCTTCCATATCCATATTTTCCTACATGGAACCCTAGTATGTATTATTTTCGGTAATCTTCATACTTTCCACTCTTTATTTTAAATAGAGTCCTCAATAATTCATTTTTCGATGTGGGATTCCAACTTATCTATTTTGAAATGTCAAAAATGTGTTATCCCAATACCCTATGTTTTGTTGAACCGATGGTATTTCAAATCCTCATAGATTGATGAGTTTAAGGACCTCAATTTTATACTTGTTTGTGATTGATGACCTCAATCACTACCTATAAATATTTATGTTTTTCCTCCAATTATATGTCTCTAATTGCCACCAATGTTCTCCTAATCGAGATCATAATTTGGTGGTGACCCTTTCATTTTCTCTTTTCCTCATATTAAGACTAAATTTTAGTAACCCAATTTCTGATTGGGGTTTTCCCACACATATATTTTCTATTTTCAACCTTTTATTTTCGGAGAACAATTTCAAATTGTTAGGATGCAATTTATTGAAGGAGGGGAGAATGTAACACCCCAAGCTTCTACGGTACGCTTCTCTTTGAATAATGTGATAGCGTGTGTTGTACGCAACACCGAGTTCTAACACACACCACAACCAATCAAACTAGCTGTTGTGAATAGTAATACCTACTCTTTGAAATTATATATATTTTATATTTCATAATGGACTTCATTTTTTGGATTCGGAATATTGAATTTAGCCTAAGGTGAAATTTTTGTACTTTTCGGATAACTTTCATATTTTGATGAATAGTGAAAATTACTAAATTTTAATTAAAAAAAACTTTTTTAAACAAAATAATTAATAGTGATAAATTATGAATTTTAGTGGTTTTAAAGTATATTTAGAATATATTTTTACCATTTAATATAATTTTGGTCATTGGACATAATTTTACAATTAAACCGAACATAAACAAGTGTCAATCTTTTGATAGTTATTATCTCCTAAAAACACACTTTTTGTTTTGACAGTGGGAATTAATTTTAAATTAAATTCTGCCACTTCTGTGTTTTGAATTTAGAAAAATGGATTCCATATTTGGAATCAGGATGTAAAAATTGTGTAAATAGGTAACTTTTATTTTTAGACATTTTCAATAATTACTGCGGTAAATATTTTATTTACCATGGTTAAGGGTAAATCCGGTAAATAAGGGTTAATAAATAATATTATAATAATTCTAAATTAACCTAAAACGTGTCCTAGACTTATTGGTTGATACATGTTCGACCATAGGCATCTTTGGGTCGATTTTGGGACCCCATGGTGCCACTTGTAGGTGATAGGGACACTTTTTTTTAATTAAGTTAAAATGAATACAAAAATGACACAAGCATATATCTTTTTGAAAACAAATTATTACATAGGGTTATATATGTTGGATTTTAGATTATAAATATTCATTAGAAAGATAAAAATCTTTCCTACATAATGATATTTTATTTATAATTTTTAGACGTTAAATAATTTAATTTATTTATGACACAATGATGATGTAGTAATTACAATAATAGTGAAAAATTAAAATAATTGATATTATAAATACCCAAATAAATATAATATGAAACTTTTAATGAATTACAATAATTTTTTAGGATAATATGACATATTAGGATGGATTTAATTAACTTTTTTCGAAGTAATCATTCTTTTATGAGTTTCAAAAAAAATAAACTATTGAATAGTGTCAAAATTGACATAAAAGAGTTTTTAAGACAAATATTATATTATTAATTGATATTAAATGCCTAAAAATCTAAGGTTCGGCCAAGAGACTTATATCATGATAGGTTCATTATTAATGGACCACTTGGGGGTCTCTGGGATGTATATGGTAAGTTTATTAACCATATAATATAAAAATAGAAAGAGACATTGTAAAAGTGAAACTAATTAACTTAGAGTTAATACTCAAAGATAAGGTTAATATAAGTACCCAAACCGTCTAAATTCTATTGGATGAGTTGTTTTCGACATATCCCCACCTTAACCTTTTAATAATCAACTTTGGAGCCATTAGAAACTGAATATGAATTTAATATAAACTAATATTTCTAGCCTTTCAAAAGGTGCCCCTCACCCCTCTTATAAAAGGGCACTCTTCCATCTCATTTCGTCACACCTTCAAAGCCATTTGGTTCGGCCAAACTCTGCCCAAATACTCTCCTATCATCCCTCAATACAACCTGGTGGCCATAGTTTGATCAGAATGCCAACCTAAGGATCCCTTTTGATCAAATCAAAAGGAAGAACCTGAAGAAGAGGTAATGTTTTCACCACCCCTTTTCAAGTTCCTTTCTTCTTCCACTTCTTCTTTCTTTGTTATTACCATTATAAATTAATAACTCCAGTATCTTATATATACTGTGATGTTATTATAAATATGGTACAACCATATTCAGTATTCTATCCACCCTTTGAATAACATGTCACCATACGTGCGTACGTACGACATACCGTCTCCACGTCGTGGTGTAATTGTTATTCAATATATTATTATTTGGATGGGTATAATAATGATGTGTAACTCATGTAAATAATAAATATACCATGTTAATTATTCTGTATATATGATATAGCATCCATTTATATATTATTTTAATATCAAAATAATGATATTGTCGCTCGTGCGTACGTACGGACTACCGTCTTCACGAACGCGATGAGATTCATTCTCCATCGTATCCATTAAAGTATAATTATCATATGATGATTTAAAAATGATGTTTAAGGACTTGATATCATTCTGGATATGAATAATATACAACCTATCGATAACAAACACGGATTATGTAACAAAAAATATAAAAGAAAATGAGTAAGTTAACACCCGAAACAACGATAATACTAAGATATTATTATCAAATCAATATTAAAAGATAATATATGATATCATATTAATGTATATGATTCATGTATAATTTAATAACAATTATTTCACCATTATACAGGAGGTTAACCTACACCAAGCAAGGAAAAGTATAAGGTAAGGGGTTTTCATCTCACTCCTTATTCCCGTGAGATTCATGCCATATTGCCAGCATCACCTTTTGTGTGGTGTATGTACTGCCCATAATTATATTCTTTGTGTAATACACTCTAATTTATGTGTATTTACATATTAATTGTATGATACCTCTTTCATGGGTTGTATGTTTCATAAGTTACCAAATTGGTAAGGGCTATTTCACAATCTCTTCATTATCCGAGGTTGTTTATACATAATAATCTACCGGGATCTCTTTATCATCCACATCCATGTTTCTTAATAATGTATTTCAAAATTTTTTTAATATTTACAAGAATATGGGTTAAATTCATTTATACCCTTATGTGTTTCAAAATGAATCTTTCCGTCGTTTTCCAAACAAGGCACTTTTAACCTTTTCGACAAATTTAAGGTAAGAATGTTTTTTTAACTTATACGGCGGGTGCGGCTATTTACCGCCATTATAAAATCGTCAAAGATTCCCTTACAAGCTTATAAGAATAATTTAAAATTGAATGTATTATTTTATAATTATGTTACTTTTAAAATGATTTGATAAAATAGAGATATTTCTCTAAAATAGTTTTGATTTCATCTATGTCAACATCCTTTGATGGCTTTTAAGATTATTTGAAGTTGATTTATTATGATACAAAACATCCATATTTTATTGAAGGTTTTGTGATATTTTTGACTGTGGATAAGCTATTCTTATGTCACTCATGGTTTTTTTAAAAGTATTGACATTTCAAAAGTTATTTTTAATCTGAATTTTTATGTTATATTTCAACCTTTCATTCGGATGAATGTGTTAGACAAGTATGTTCCGGGTTGGGGATCGGTAAAAGTAAGCCCTCCGGTTTGGTCTCCGGTTATTAGAGGAACTCCGGTTTGGTCTCCGGTTATTAGGGGAACTCCGGGTTGGTGTCCGGTTATTAGAGGCACTACGGGTTGGTGTCCGGTTATTAGAGGCACTCCGGGTTGGGTTCTGGATACAGTTATCCCCAAGGACTTGGGATGAGGCCTTGACAAAGAAATTAAAGTTCAGCATTATGCATTCCATCATTATGAAAGTGGTTATTGATTTTGCATGTGATTATTCGATTAGTAGAATATCCATGTGAATAATTAAATGGAATTATTTCATTTTAGTTATGCCATACCATGTTGAAAGTTCAAGTTTGAAAGGCTTTTGTTTTAGTTATACATTTCCTTAAATGTTTATTCTTATTTATGAAAGTTTCCGCTATATTGTTCTCCTTACTGGGAATTTCAGCTCACCCCTTTTCTATGTTTTATTTTTCCCAGGATGTGAAGAAGTAAGTTATGAATGACATGCAGGGATATTATGAGGGGATAATAGTGTGGACTGTGGAGACATTATGATGTTGTAGTAGTTTTTCATTTTATGATGTAATGTAAAACTTATGTATATATCTAGTGTTTCCAAGGCTACTAAACCAATCAGTATTTCGAGATTTGATCTTTTTTGTGATCATGCCAATGTTACGAAGTAATGCACTGGCTCCGGGTAGCTGGGGTCGGGGCGTTACAGTTGGTATCATAGGAAGTTTAGTAAAAACCTTTGAAGCTAGATTTAGATAAACTCTGATTAGAGCACATAGATTTAAGATGAATTTTGTGGATTAGTATAGAAGAACTTCCTAGAATTTTGGTATTGTAGAGATTTTGTGAGTTTTATGAGCAATACATTCCTGTCTGGATACGAGCAGGTAGAGGCGGCTCTGGAACTGATGTACCTAGGGGTAAAAACCAAAAACACCGCTTTGAGCTAGACTTGAACGAGAACTGGTGCACGACAACGGGCCTTGCTGCACTCTTGGTTACGACACTCCCGGGGGATATGTTTAGGATAACTCTCATTTTCTTTACAAATCATTATGAAGGGTTTATGAGTATATACTTCCTCAAAGGAGACATTTTTATGATTATGGATTATATCCATAAAATATTTAATTTATGTTATGTGTTTTACAATTTTGGGATTAGGTATTGTTATTCATAAACTAATCTAATGTATGCCATTGTTTAGAAATGTCACCCAGTAGAAGGAATGAGAACTCTAGCAATGCACATGATACAAAGAGAAAGAAGGATCATATATTTTATAGACTTAATCCAGAATTTACAAGAGAAATAGTCTCGCATGTATTATCATCATATGAAGAAATAATATCATGTGTTGATAAGATAAGTAAAGATTTTACTAAGTCCTATGGCTTTGAAGGGAAGCAAGAGAAGAAAAGGATGGAAGAGAGAACGATGGATAAAGGAAAGAGGGAAAATAAGAATTTTCCCATATGTGATAACTATGGGAAGAAACACCCTGGAACTTGTCTGAAAGGAATGGGAGTTTGTTATAAGTGTGGAGGAAAAGGGCACAAAGTACGTGACTGCAAGGGTAAGAATATGGTTTCAAATGTACAATGCTTCATTTTCAAGGAGTTTGGACACTACATGAACATATGTCCCATTCATCAGACTATGCCGCAAATGATGCTATTGGATAATAATCAAGTTATGATACTACCACAGATGAAGAGGAATTATTAGAGTTCTTATGTTGATTATGTCATTTGAGTGTTGTATCAACAATGTACTTGTTATAATAATTATGGAGTATATAAGGATTGTATTGCAGTACTATTTTATAAAGGACTTGTGATTCTGTGGAACAAAGAAAAGTGACTCAATAGCAGGTTAAATTTTTGGAAAATATATGGTTGATAGAAAGATAAACCATAATATGGTTCTGATACCGAGGTAGTGATTTTAGAATAATACATGATTGATTTGGATAAATTATATTGGATATTCTTGACTACCATGGAACTGATTAATGATTTGTATATTCCATCATTTTTGGGGTTTAAATTTTTTTTGGATTGATGATGTATATCAAGCATTCTATATGGGATAAAGGAGCATTAATGTAATCAATATGGAATATGGTAATTCAGGATGTTTCAGTGTATTAATAGAATACATGATGAAGGTATTCATATGATATTACGGGGTAAAAAGGATCTACATTATGTTTAACTTCCTTATAAATGTTGGACTGTGAGTTTGGACCGAAGTATTTTGGATAGTTCTAGTTTGGATTATTTTTGATTTCCATAAAAGGACAACCTGGAGGTCGGGCGGCTACCCGTCGCGTCCGGCAAGGCTGCAAGACTTGAACCCGCAACCGAAGGGCGACAAGGGTGTATCATCTACCACTGGCCCACGAGATGTCCTGGATTAAATAATGTAGTTTTTTTAAAGATCTGGTAGATGAATTATAAATTCATTTATTTGGGAACCCTGTACGAATAGTATAAATATAATTTTATTTACGTTCTATTATCTTTTAGAGTGAATGTGGAGTTTGTGGTAGAAATTTATTAATGGATAAAACTCTAATTATAAAGTAAGTATATCTCCTTATGATCTTAGCCAATCTCATAAATAAATTCCTCAACATTAATAAAAGGAACATAGAAAAAAAATGTTGTCCTAGATGGTCCCTTAAATAATCACTAATTTATGGATTTGGGATTGTTGGCCTTTTCATAGTCATGTTCTCTACCACTCTCCATCAGATAATTGATGGTTAGATTTCTCTTCCATATCCATATTTTCCTACATGGAACCCTAGTATGTGTTATTTTTGGTAATCTTCATACTTTCCACTCTTTATTTTAAATAGAGGCCTCATTAATTCATTTTTCGATGTGGGATTCTAACTAAGCTATTTTGAAATGTCAAAAATGTGTTATCCCAATACCCTATGTTTTGTTGAACCGATAGTATTTCAAATCATCATAGATTGATGAGTTTAAGGACCTCAATTTTATACTTGTTTGTGATTGATGACCTCAATCACTACCTATAAATATTTACGTTTTTCCTCCAATTATATGTCTCTAATTGCCACCAATGTTCTCCTAATCGAGATCATAATTTGGTGGTGACCCTTTCCTTTCTCTTTTCCTCATATTAAGACTAAATTTTAGTAACCCAATTTCTGATTGGGGTTTTCCCACAAATATATTTTCTATTTTCAACCTTTTATTTTCGAAAAACAATTTCAAATTGCGAGGATTCAATTCATTGAAGGAGGGGAGAATGTAACACCCCAAGCTTCTACGGTACGCTTCTCTTTGAATAATGTGATAGCGTGTGTTGTACGCAACACCGAGTTCTAACACACACCACAACCAATCAAACTAGCCATTATGAATAGTAATACCTACTTTTTGAAATTATATATATTTTATATTTCAAAATGGACTTCATTTTTGGATTCGTAATATCGAATTTAGCCTAAGGTGAAATTTTGGTACTTTTCGGATAACTTTCATATTTTGGTGAAGAGTGAAAATTTCTAAATTTTAATTAAAAATAAATTTTTTAAACTAAATAATTAATAGTGATAAATTATTCATTTGAGTTATTTTAAAGTATATTTAGAATATATTTTAACCATTTAATATAATTTTGGTCATTGGACATAATTTTACAATTAAACCGAACATAAACAAGTGTCAATCTTTTGATAGTTATTATCTCCTAAAAACACGCTTTTTGTTTTGACAGCGGGAATTAATTTTAAATTAAATTCTGCCACTTCTGTGTTTTGAATTTAGAAAAATGGAATCCATATTTGGAATCAGGATGTCCAAATTGTGTAAATAGGTAACTTTTATTTTTAGACATTTTGAATAATTACTGCGGTAAATATTTTATTTACCATGGTTAAGTGTAAATCCGGTAAATAAGGGTTAAAAAATTATATTATAATAATACTAAATTACCCTAAAACGTGTCCTAGCCTTATTGGTTGATACATGTTCGATTATAGGCATATTTGGGTCGATTTTGGGACCCCATGGTGCCACTTGTAGGTGATAGGGACACTTTTTTTTAAATTAAGTTAAAATGAATACAAAAATGACACAAGCATATATATTTTAGAAAAAAAATTATTACATAGGGTAATATATGTTGGATTTTATATTATAAATATTCATTATAAAGATAAAAAGATTTCCTACCTAATGATATTTTATTTATAATTTTTAGACGTTAAATAATTTAATTTATTTATGACACAATGATGATGTAGTAAATACTATAATAGTGAAAAAATTAAAATAATTGATATTATAAATACCCAAATAAATATAATATGAAACTTTTAATGAATTACACTAATTTTTTAGGATAATATGACATATTATTATTGATTTAATTAACTTTGTTCAAAGTAATCATTCTGTTATGAGTTTCACAAAAATCAACTATTGAATAGTGTCAAAATTGACATAAAAGAGTTTTTAAAACAAATATTATATTATTAATTGATATTAAATTTATAAAAATCTAAGGTTCGGCCAAGAGACTTATATCATGATATTTGTATCATTAATGGACCACTTGTGGGTCGTTTGGATGTATATGGTAAGTTTATTAACCATATAATATAAAAATACAAAGAGACATTGTAAAAGTGAAACTAATTAACTTAGAGTTAATACTTAAAGATAAGGTTAATATAAGTACCCAAACCTGTCTAAATTATATTGGTTGAGTTGTTTTCGACCAATAACCACCTTAAAATTTGAATAATCAACTTTTGATCCATTAGAAACCGAATATGAATTTAATATAAACTAATATTTCTAGCTTTTCCAAAGATGCCCCTCACCCCTCTTATAAAAGGGCACTATTCCTTCTCATTTATTCACACCATCAAAGCCTTTTGGATCGGCCAAAATCTGCCACAATACTCTCCCAAAATCCCTCACTACAACCTAGAGGCCTTAGTTTGATCATAAATCCAACCTAAGGAGCCCTTTTGATCAAATCAAAAGGAAGAACCTGAAGAAGAGGTAATGTTTTCACCACCCCTTTTCAGGTTCCTTTCTTCTTCCACTTCTTCTTCATTTGTTATTACCATTATAAAATAATAACTATAGTATCTTATATATACTGTGATATTATTATAAATATGGTACAACCATATTCAGTATTCTATCCACCCTTTGAATAACATGTCACCATACGTGCGTACGTACGGCTTATTGTCTCCACGTCGTGGTGTAATTGTTATTCAATATATTATTATTTGGATGGGTATAATAATGATGTGTAACTCATGAAAATAATAAATATAACATGTTAATGATTCTGTATATATGATATACCATCCATTTATATATTATTTTAATATCAAGAAAATGATATTGTCGCTCGTGCGTACGTACAGACTACCGTCTCCACGAACGCGATGAGATTCATTCTCCATCGTATCCATTAAAGTATAATTATCATATGATGATTTGAAAATGATGTTTA
This sequence comes from Viscum album, assembly GCA_963277665.1. Lineage (NCBI taxonomy): Eukaryota > Viridiplantae > Streptophyta > Magnoliopsida > Santalales > Viscaceae > Viscum > Viscum album. Next base: position 1,146,705,628 of record OY728138.1, read on the forward strand.
AGGACTTGATATCATTCTGGATATGAATAAGATACAACCTATCGATAACAAACACGGCTTATGTAACAAAACATATAAAAGAAAATGAGTAAGTTAACACCCGAAACAACGATAATACTAAGATATTATTATCAAATCAATATTAAAAGATCATATATGATATCATATTAATGTATATGATTCTTGTATAATTTAATAACAATTATTTAAGCATTATACATGAGGTTAACCTACCCCAACAAAGGAAAATTATAAGGTAAGGGGTTTTCATCTCACTCCTTATTCCCATGAGATTCAAGCCATATTGCCAGCATCACCTTTTCTGTGGTGTATGTACTGCCCATAATTGTATTCATTGTGTAATACACTCTAATTTATGTGTATTTACATATTCATTGTATGATACCTCTTTCATGGGTTGTATGTTTTATAAGTTACCAAATTGGTAAGGGTTATTTCACTATCTCTTCATTATCCGAGGTTGTTTATACGTAATAATCTACTGGGATCTCTTTACCATCCACATCCATGTTTATTAATAATGTATTTGAAAACATTTTTACTATTTACAAGAATATGGGATAAAGTCATTTATACCCTTATGTGTTTCGAAAGGAATTTTTCAATCGTTTTCTAAACAAGGCACTTTTATCCTTTTCGACAAATTTAAGGTAAGAATGTTTTTTTAACTTATACGGCGGGTGTGGCTATTTACAGCCGTTATAAAATTGTCAAAGCATCCCTTACAAGCTTATAAGAATAATTTCAAATTGAATGTATTATTTTATAATTATGTTACTTTTAAAATGTTTTCAAAAAAAGAGATATTTCTCTAAAATAGTTTTGATTTAATCTATGTCAACATCCTTTGATGGCTTTTAAGCTTATTTGAAGTTGATTTATTATGATACAAAACATCCATATTTTATTGAAGGTTTTGTGATATTTTTGACTGTGGATAAGCTATTCTTATGTCACTCATGGTTTTTTTAAAAGTATTGATATTTCAAAAGTTATTTTTAATCCGAATGTTTATGTTATATTTCAACCTTTCATTCAGATGAATGTGTTAGACAAGTATGTTCCGGGTTGGGGACCGGTAAAAGTAAGCCCTCCGGTTTGGTCTCCAGTTATTAGAGGAACGCTGGTTTGGTCTTCGGTTATTAGAGGAACTCCAGGTTGGTGTCCGGTTATTAGAGGCACTCCGGGTTGGTGTCCGGTTATTAGAGGCACTCCGGGTTGGGTGCTGATTACAGTTATCCCCAAGGTCTTGGGACGAGGCCTTGTCAAAGAAATTAAAGTTCAGAATTATGCATTCCATCATTATGAAAGTGGTTATTTATTTTGAATGTGATTATTCAATTAGTAGAATATCTATGTGAATAAGTAAATGGCATTATTTCATTTTATTTATGCACTACCATGTTGAAAGTTCAATTTTGAAAGGCTTTTGTTTTAGTTATACATTGCCTTAAATGTTTATTCTTATTTATGAAAGTTTTTGCTATATTGTTATCCTTACTTGGCATTTGAGCTCACCCCTTTTCTATGTTTTATTTTTCCCAGGATGTGAAGAAGTATGTTATGAATGACCTGCAGGGATATTATGAGGGGATAATAGTGTGGACTGTGGAGAGATTATGTTGTTGTAGTATTTTTTCATTTTATGATGTAATGTAAAACTTATGAATATATCTACTATTTCCTAGGCTACTAAACCAATCGGTCTTTCAAGATTTGATCTTTCTTGTGATCATGCCAATGTTACGAAGTAATGCGCCGGCTCCGGGTAGCTGGGGTCGGGGCGTTACACCTCCTCTCCATATATAACCCTCCATGCATGAATTGTCAACATTCATCTTGAGTCCTCCCTGAGGAGGATTACATCTTACCCAATTATCTTATGTTCGTTGCCTATGAATCCTGATATCAGGAAACCTACCCACTTTGAGAAACTGAAGTGTGGGGGACAAGTCCCACTACTTCAGTGACGTGACTAGCTCCTATACCAAAGATGTAGTCCTGACTATCATTTCCAACCATGAACTAGAAAACCCATCGTGCATTAACTTGTTACACACCTTCTATATACACCAAAAAACAGCCTTCATTAACATTTCTCTCACCTTATATTTCTTGGAATTATACTATGATCCATGAAACCAGGACTCGAAAAACAAGTTTTTGGAAATTCCATGCATGTCTCATCCTGTGTAAACGTAAAAGCTATTCCAAACGGATCTCTCTCATTCACTTTCAAAAAAATAAATTATAGGTTTAATCTTCATTGGGAGAAAAAAAGCATTAATGGTTGGATATGATAGACAACCCCTTGTATCACTCCCCATCAAATATGTTGAGAGATTTTTGATGTATTCGCTAGACCAGAAAGTTCAGTTTTGTAGGAATATCATTACGATATAAGATATTGACTCATGCATCATGATCATTGTCTTCATGTCTAACCTGACGGTAGGCCTTATATGGGAAGAATCCATCCAATGAACTAGTGAAAACAATTTTTTTCTAATTTAGAATATTTCACAATAGATATACCTCAATTTTTTGGCTATTGAGAATAAAATGAATGAAGGAGGGAAATTGCTTGATTGTTCGAAGGAGAGGCCAGGCACCGAACAACCAGGGAAACCCAACACCTTCCCAACCCAATTATCATTCCATAAATTTATCATTTCGCACCCCAATCCCCCTATAATTGTTTTGATGAGTATTTATGTGTTGAAAAATTGTGTTTCAGAGACTTGAACATATTCTACCTGATCTATTTGTAGTGATCCTGTATTTCCTAGAAATAATATATTCCTAAAAAAACATCCTTCCATAATGTCCTTGGATAGTTTATCTTGGAGGTAGAACATGGTGTAAATAATACTCTGATGATTAATGTCTCCATCCTCAACCTCTTGGGCCATCCTCTTCCACCATGCCTAGTGATATTTACCTTCTGCATGTGCATCCCAAATGTAACTGATAAAAATATTCTTAAAATTTCGCATCACTATTTTAGGCACAATGAGAGTTGGAAAAACATGTATTGGGATTGAGGTTAAGACACTATTGACCCGGGTGATACACCCACATGAATGAAAAAAATGGTTTTTCTAATCAAGGTCATAGGAAGAGATTTTATCAACAGGCCAATCAAAATGATGAATTTGAATTTAATCTAGGGAAATTGGTGCACTAAAATAATTCCTGGGAAACTGTTTTCTAGAGACCCCCATCTGATCTTCAATATTATTTTCCCCCAATATTAAATGGTCTTTGAGATGTATATATTACTCTTGATGTGATTGATGAGTTAACCACTCCACATTATATATAAATCAAAAATCTTGTTGAGCTCCTATAAATTCTTATTAATTCCATTATTGAAAAAGATAAGGTCATCTAAAATAAAAAAGTGGGTAAAACACGTGATGTTTGGATGACAACAAAAAGGATAGACCCACCCCTCATAACTAAACTTATTGAGATATTTACTGAAAGAGTCTTGAACCATAATGATGAAATTGTGGGATAGATAAATCCCTACCATAAGCCTAATATCGAGTTGAAGAACCCTTATCTTTTGCCTAAGAAGTTGAATGAAAACCATGGAGATCTAATGCATCTAAAAAAAGTTCAACAACTTCTTTCAAGAATCCCATGTGCCTCATGACCCTAATGATGAAGCTCTACTCTACCATGACATATTATTTATCTATATCAATTTTGATGTCTATGTTAGAGACCATGACTTTATTATTGATATCTTCAACCATTTCATGGGTCAAGGAAATGGCAGTCTGAGTGGACTAGCCCTGGATGAAACAATGTTGTTCGTCAGAGTCCCATTTGTGAAGGTGCACTAAAATCCTTATTTTAATAACTCCTGAAAGGATTTTGTAGGAGGAACTACACATATTGATAGGTCTATATTTCTTTAATGATGATGGGTCCTTATGTTTGGGAATGAGGATCAATATAGTGGAACATGATACTCTGGGTAAATTCCCTCACTGAAAATATTCATGAATACATACCACCATATCAATTTTTATAAGATCCCGAGATACAATATAGAATGACCCTGTAAAAGCATCAGGACTGGGAATTCTTTTATAATTAAGGGAGGTGATGGATTACCAGATCTTCTGCTCATTAGAAACATGCTAAAAAACAAGGATTTCAAGTGATACCACCTGAGGATTAAAATCAAAAATTTCAATGTGCCATTATGGGATAACATTCATGAATGTGAGGGTTATTATCCTCAAGTAAGGTATTAATGTGGGACACTACCATTACTTCCACCATGTGAGGATCACTAGTGAATGATCCATCTTCGAGAAGTATATTTAGAGCTGTGGAGCATCTCCTTTACTTAATACATGCCTGAATATAAGTGTTGTTTTTATCCCCATGTTTAATACATGTAGCTCTCGAGTACACTCTGGAAATCCTATCCTAATCAAGAAGAATGTTTGACAAGTGGTTCCTCAAAAACACTAGGTTTCTAAATGTCTCATCATCCCATCATACCTCAAGTCCTTGATCATCTTGCTTTATATCAAATTTATGCCCATTCAGGACCTAGAAACTGGAACATTTGTTGTTAACCCACACTCAAAGATCATACTTTAAGAACCCAATTCTATTATGAATTTATACCCAAGAACCATCATTCATGTGTTTATCCAATTAAAAATTCATCGCAATATGGTAGGAGGGGTTTGATTCCAATTGGATTGAGTAGAAAAAACACTCATAGTGAGCATTGCGACCTACAAGGTGAACAAGGAGTGGTGCATGGTCTGAAAGTTCCTCCACTAAGTGCTCCACATTATTATTCAGATAAGAGGAGATGAGTCATAGCATAGCTAAAAATAATTCCATCTGTCACCACATCTAATGTATCCCATTTTGATTTTTTCATGATGTGTATTTGTATCCTAAATAACCCTTGTCCGAGAGCCCATTTTTAGCTACGAAATCTGCAAAAGCATGTCTGTACATCAGAGGAAAAAACCCTTCAACCTTCCTCTCTGATGGATATACGATTGTATTAATGTTTTCTATGATGATCTATGCCTCATCCCCTATAATGAAACTACTCTAGTCCTTCCAGAGATCATCCCTCTCCCTCATGTCATATATAGTATACATGAAGGACATGAAATAAGAGAAATTTCCAAAACTAATTTTCATGAAAATATGTTGGTTAGAGATAGCCACATTCTCAACTACCAAGAAATAATTCCATAAAATCCAAATATATTGTTTGATTGGATCACCATTCATACAGTTAAGAAGCCTGATTTTGAATGCAAGTTCATTTATATTCAATGGATGTTGTTTATGCTCTAGGAATTCAACAAAAAATACTTTTTTGTGGGAGTCATTCCCAGTTATGGGAGTTGTTTTTTGGAAGATGACTCACGAGAGTCTTTTTTCATTAGCAGTTTTTATGAAGGTGGAAACTAACCTAGATGGCTGCGGTAGAGGTCTTCTTTGGTAGGCAGTCAAGGCGGACGAGCAGCAAGCAACAAGGAAGTCATTGGGTAGATAAACAACCGAAGAAAAATGTTTTCTCTCCCTCTTTATAATAGGATTCAATCCCATGAATTTGTATGGAGAGAAAATTTGTATGTGTGTGAAGTTATCCTCCAACGTTTCTTCCAGATAAAATAGAAATAAAGACCCCCCTTCTCCCATGGATGTAGCCAATCTTGTTAAACCATGTTAAATCTATGTATGCTTCGTTTTTCTTCTCTGTTTTTTGTGTTTTTCATTTACATGAACCCATGCTGCCCCAATAAGTTGTATTAGAGTGTGTTTGTTCAAAATGACAAGTGGAATGAAGTTTTATGATGACCAAAAAAATTAAAGTGTTTTGAATTTTTTTGAGGAATGATTTGTGAAGATCTCGTCAAGACGATTCCAATGGTTAAAGTAGTGTCAAAAAACGGAGCTAAAACATAGTCGATAGATCAAGTAAAAATTTAGGTCAAACCATGAGTGCTATAGTACCCCCTTGTGAAAGAAAATGACACTTTTCATACTGACGACGTCAAAAAAACAGAGCTGAAACGAAGCCGATAGAGATAGTAAAAGTTTTAGTCAAACTATGAGTGCTATAGTATCACCTTGCCAAAGAAGATGACACTGTTCACACCAGCGACGACTTTTCCATCCACGTCAGAACCACATCAGTGGTCGATCTGAATTGATGAACTTATTTTGGATATATCTCGGTGAATTAAAGTTCTTTTTCAGCAATCCAATAGTTGATTCCTACTACTTCAAACATTCTGAATGCATTTGTACGTTTAGTTTTTCAAAATTTCACACTCCAGCAAGTGGATTCAAATAGGTTTGACATTGACATTGGAAATTTTGTTTTATTATAATGATGATGGTTGGTTTTGGAGAACTACCATAATTTATTATTGAGAAGTTTGATGGTCAAAACAATGTTTTCTTGTTAAAAATACATAGTGAAATATATTCTAGTGCACTAAAGAATTTTCAAACCATAGATCAGAGAAAAGACGAATTGAACTAGTGACAATGATTGTGAAGATCTTGAGATGCGGGTTGTCAGCACAATTTGACCATTTCTAGCGAACTATGTGAAGTACTCGGTGTTGGATGAAACCTCACCAAAGGAGATCTAGAAAATGTTAGAGCTATAGTATATGGTGAAGTTTCTCACTAACAAAATATTTTTAAAAAAAATTGTACCAGTTGCGGATGGACAAGTGAACAAATTTTTTGGATCTCACCAACTAATTCAAAAAATAATGATGCAATTATTGGGGCTTGGTGTGAAGTTTTAAGAGGAAGACAAAGAAATTTTTCTTTTTTCCTCTCTACCAAGCTCATTTGATTGACTTTTAACTACATTGCTCGTGGGGAAGGATACATAGAACTTGGATGAGGGGATAGGCTCGTTTGAAGATTCATCGACATTCCAAAGACTCACGACACATTCAGGCTAGCAAATCATGGTTATATGTGTTGATCAACATGATATGAGCTGATATCAGAAGTCAAGAGGTAATGAATGGTGACCAAAATCATGGGGATGTGATCCTAGTGAAATCACGTGTTTCTGGTGCGAGAAAAAGTTACACTATAAATATTATTGTGAAGAGTGCAAATGGTACGTTGCTAGGAAAGAGAAAGATGTAGATAATGTTGTGAACATCACAGAACCATTGAGAGATGATGAAGTTTGTCCAACAATGGGAAGATCACACTCAGATGGAAGAATTGAATAGGGAAAAGTACAGTTTCATTACTGCAAATAAAATGGGAACTTGAAGTGAGAATCTCGATTTTTAATATGGAAGAATGAGTGGGCTCAAAATCCATAGAAATATGGATGGGTTATAAATTTGGGGAGCTCAGTACATTTATATATGACAAAAGGTGTGTTTCATGAATTTTAGACGGTGTGAGATTCAGTGAGACTTGGTAATGGGTCAACATGTGAGGTTTGAGGAGTCTGGATGTTGAAATTGAAGACACCCGATGGAGCGATACAAAAATGGGCTGACGTGAAATTCGTTTCAAGAATAGTATGAAACATGATATCATTAAGTAGGTTTGATGTAAAAGGGTATAAGATTTCCATAGTGGGTTGAGTGTTAGAAGTATCACGTGATGATGCAATGATTCTTACTGGGAACGAGTCCCAAGGTTTTTATCATTTGATGTGACTGTAGTCAGTTTGAGATCGAATGAAGATAGTGGAAGTGACACGTCAACCGCCCAGAAGAAGTGTGTTCGTCTTGCTAATAAATATTTCAGCACCTGTAAGGAGAATGGAGGTTTAGCTTCTACCCCAAATTGGTAGTTATTGAGAGATTTGTGGCAGCCACTCCCAATTATGGGATTTTTTTGTGGAGGATGACTCACAAGAATATTCTATTGGTAACAATTTTTTTGAATGTGGCAATCAACCCAACAGGTTTCGGGAGAGGTCTTCTTAGGTGGGACGTCTAGGCGGAAGAGTATCCGACAACGAGAAAGTCTTCTGGTAGATGAACAACAGATGAAAAATGTTTTTGCATCTGCTTTGTAATGGGACTCATTGCCATGAATTTTTATTAAGATAAACATTGTATGTGTGTCTGGTGATCCTCTGATGTTTCATCTAGAGAAGATAGAAATATAGGACGGTCCTTCAATTCTCTCGCGGATGAAGGAAACCTTGTCAAACAACATGAAATCCCTGTGTGATTTTTTTTCTTCTCGGTTTTGTATGTTTTTTGTTGGTACGAACCACCGCTACCCCAATAGGTTTGGATGAACCTCATAAGAGAGAAAATAAGTCTTCACCCAGAAACCTAAGCCATGGGAATTACAAATTAGAAAGGTGATCATTGAAGGTGGGGGAGTTTGGCTTTGGTCCCCTATGCTGATGAGCACATAGTCTGAAGAGAGGAGGACGGTTTCTCTCTCTTTGCATGGGCTCTAGTGGGGACACTGCTGGCAGTGGGTGAAAGATCACTGCCTTCCATGCCAAGTTCAACATATCATAAAACATTTTATACATTGTTAAGTGGAATAAGAGATACGACAGGGAGAATAAGGTCATTATTATAGACTATAGAGGTAGCAAGTTCCTTTCCCTTATGACAAATGGTATTTAAAAGTTTAAGACATGAGAGAAAAACCCTCTATTCTAGAGCCTGATTCACCTCATGACAGTGAATAGATCTATGTCATGGTCAGGGGAACCTAACACTGTGTTTTGTTATGATTTAGTAAAATAAAATAAGTGATTTCTTAATTTATAAAAGAAAAGAAATGAAAAAGAAATGATTTTGGTTTCTCTTCATTTTGTTTGGATGCGAAATTTTGTAAAAGAAAAGAAATGATTTTAATTTCTCACTGTCTTGTTTGGTGATGATTTTTAAAAGAAAAGAAAATAAACATTTTCATAACATGACAAAAATAACCCTCATTAAAAATATATGATTTTCTAATATTCAATGTTTCCAAATAAAAAATTTATAATCTTAAATTGTATCTTTGATATTTAATGAAATATATTATATATATATATATATATCTATATTTAAAAATAGTTATATAATTATCAATATATATATTTAAAAATATCTTTATAAAATTATATATAAATATATATTTATAAATATATTTACTTATATATAATTATATATATATTCATTCATAAATATATATATATTTATAAAATATATATTATATATATATATATATATATATTAATATATTAAATATATATATTAATATATTAAATATATATTTTAAAAAATATTTATATATAAATATTTAATTATAAATATGTATTTTAAAATATATATATAAATAATTATTCATAAAAATTATTAAATATCTTTATATAATTATATATAAAAATAAATTTATATATATATATATATATATAACAAAATTAAATTTTAAATCATTCTATGATTATTGATCTGGCTGGATTTGGGTATTATTTTTAAAAAATATTGTTTTCTAATACTCAATTGTTTAATATAAAAAAATATTATAAATTTAAATTTTATCCTATATTTTTGTATCATGTTAATTATATACAAATTCAATTTTTAAAAATATATTAGAAATTATTTTTTCATTTTATTTTTATGTCATGTAAATTATGTATATAAATTATATATATAAATTATTAATTCGAGATAATTAAAATTATCCATAATCATAATTATTTATAATTATTTATCATTATTACTTATAAATATCATTGAAATTATAAAAATAATTTTTTATAAATCACATTTAACGAAATATTATGCACATGAAAATATTATTATTATTAAAAATCATAAATATGATCATTCGTTTAAATATTAAATTTAAAAAAAAGTGAATAAAATAAAAATTGTATAGGAGGATAGTATAAAAATTAAAAAAAAAATTAAAACCAAAGATTCAGTTCGTTCCAAATCACCCCGATTTTTAGGTGATATAAAACCTACAGTGTTTGATAAACGTTTCTCCCCATTTCTTCGGGAATGACTTCTCTCGCTCTGATCGAAGTCTGCCAAACAAGGGAAACGACTCCCATTATTTTCTTCTATGTAAAAATCTACTTTTCAAAAGGACCCCTAAATGTGTAGAAACTAACTATGTATGTTCATGTGTTTTTCACTTAGACTCCATCACCAAAACCATATGAGGTTGCACTGGTGGATGCCTTTGGATAGAGACATGCAGTTCCTATGAGGAGGGATCATGAAACTCGGTGGAGCTGGATGATCCATCAGCTATAACAGCACATCACTTCTGCATCTCCTGGGGGAGACCTGAAATAGAGCATTGTTTGAAGGGAGGTGCATGTTAGAGTTGGTGGCCTAGAACCAACTAATTTGTACTTTATTCATTAATAAAAGCCTTATCGCATCATGATTGTTCTTCGGAATGACAATACATGTAATAGTGTCCTAAGGATAGTTGTTTCATTAAAGGGTCATAGTGGATCTATGCTATGATGAGAACCCAGAAGTTCCATAACACTATTCCTGAATATATGTTCTATGGACGGAAGATGTTATTTAAGGGACACAAATAATACAGGCCATTAGGGTGAGGACTAATAAAACTTTGAGGCACCTTCTCATGGTGTGTGCCCTTGTATAAATCCATGAGGATATTATGAGAACGAGACATGCCAATAACAAATCCAAATTTCATAGTTTCATTGGATGTTCCTATCTGCTGATGTGTGTATTGGTCCTTAGACTTTAAGATTATTTTTAATTGGTATTACAACATGCGCACTTAGATGTATTGACGAAAACTGTGACGACACACTATTCACAGCGAGGTAGGATATGTTGGGTGCGTCACGAGTAATACATCATTAATATATAATGTGAGAAAGGATTTGTCCCTACTGTTCCATAATGAATTTAGATATCTAAGGTTCTTTGATAAAATTGATATATCCTAAATAAATCCATGGCCATGGTAAGGTATGGGTGAGTTCAATTCCGAAATGTCGATAGAAGAATAATCGAGCACATTGGTTGATGGCACTAGCATGCAACAAGCTTGATTCGAGATATTGTGAAAAAGGGATTATATTACACGGTAAGTGTTCATAGGCAGTGAAACGTCATTGGGCGTTAAAATCTTTCTCCATGGGTGCCTTGGTGTGTTGCTAGATTCTATCCTTAGACTTTAGGCAGGCTCTGCCTAATGCCACTAAGAAAGGGGCCTAGAGGGTCACACACTAAGTGTGTCCACATATCTCAGTTAAATATTAATTTAACAAGTTAAATAAATATTATTCTGAACTATGGTTTATTAATTATTTAAATATACCTAATTTCTTTTATTTAGACACTAGTTATTCGAGAGAATATATTGTGGGTGAAATAATATATTTATTACCAAGTAATGCAGTTAAATTTATCTAAGAAATAAATAGCTATTACTCAAGGACTAATAAATATAGTGGAGGAAATAAATGAAAGTCGAAAATAAAAGTGCACGCCATGTAAATTAAATATACACACAGTGTAGTTTAATGGAAAACGAGTACACAATGTTTATTAATGGTTACACGCCATGTAGTTTTTCTACTCAGGATTTTGAGGATATAAAATTTTTCTCTTAAATGATATTTATTATAATCAACGTGGGCACATGTCCAGGAATTAATAATTCAACATGGGGTTTTAAATAAGAGTTAATGAAATAAATAAAACATGTAACGTGTTTATTTATTGTCATTACTCTATAACCTCAAACCCGATTATAAATATCCTCACAACCCAAACACTTTTCAAGAGTGAATCGTTGTGCACAACAATTCTAGAGAATTCATTCAAGGCCAAAAGAAGTCCATCCTCCAAGAACGCTCTCAAGACCGAGAGACCAAGGCGATCAAAGGCGGACATCACAAGCAAAGGTTCTTCTGTGCTAGCACCTGGAGATCCCTTCAGCGACGTCCAGAGATACATGGCACACGTGTGGATCATCGCTAGAGGAATCCTACACTTAGATTCATAGATGCAATGACAGGTCAAATTGGATTGTAACCGGATACATCAACGAAAAAAGAATTCCTCCAAGGTAATTCTTGTGAATTAATTAAATTAATTATAACCAACATATGATGATCCCATCTCTATGGTTCTGTGACTCCCTCTTTTTGTTTTTCGTTCTTTGTTCTATTCTGAGGATTCTGCATTTTATATCGTGAGGGATCTGGGTTTGAACATTGTTTAACGCAAAAATTAAAGTTAGGAAAACCCACCAATGAGCTTCCACTGCGCCCGGAACCTACAAGTGGTATCATAGCGGTGATATCATTGATTATAATTATTTAGTTTTTCATTGGTGATCTACGAATTAAATAATTTAGATGTTTCAATTGATGTTAATTGTTCTTTAAATCTGAATCTCGAGATATGTACTTCCTCTATCGTTTCTCGTTCACCATACAGAAAAGGCCATTTCTTTTAATTTTTGATTAAAATAAAATAGAGGAACTCCTCCAGAAGAGCCTAACGTTTCTGGTCGTACAACACCAGAATACATGGCGTTTATTCAGAAATACACACCGTGTAGTCTAGGTTCATGCATTAGACTGGTCTGCCAAATCATGTCATGTATTGATCCTATCTAAGTCATTTATGACACCGTGTGTTGACCAAAAATAGGTGGCACACGGTTTCTGGAATACACATCGTGTGGTCCAACATAACATGGCGTGTAGTCCATTCGGGTTAGGGTTGGACCATGTACCACGTACACGGTTTGCCTGGCTGGAAACCATGTAACAAGGAAACTACATGGCATGTGTCCCACTGAACATGCCATGTACTCTGAAAATTTCCGAAGTACATTAAAATGCCATAACCCAGGGCATGTATTTCAGATGGATGGTGATGAAAAATTACACACCATGTAGTCAGAACTACTTGTCGTTTACTCACCAAAATTATGAAAATATATTAAAATTTATTATTATATTATACAAACCCTTGAGACATGTACCATAGTACAGGCGTAAAGCTGAGGCACAACACATGATAGGTTTGTTATATATAAGTGTTTAATTTAACATCTGCGTAATAAATGGGAATTCAACGGGTTTCCTCCAAGGTACATGTTACGTACAAGGATAATTTTAAATGAATTTATTTGATTAAAATTATGATGGATGAGAATCTCAAGGAAATTCAGAAAAGTATTTAAGATAAAAGGATTGATTAATTAAAGATAATTAATTTATTTGAGCATGATTTATCTTTATCAAGAATGATTAAATAATTGAATGATAGTTTTATTTATGTGTAAATATCATTGCATGTATGGATGATCATGAACTAGACAAAGACCTTTGTATGTGAATGGTTGCTTTTAATTAATTTATTTAAATTTGTTTTCATGCGAGCCTTTTCCTCATTAATATGTTGGGCCTACACGCCCAAGGATTATTTTATTTATAAAACCCTTTTTACCGCTCACCTGCATGTGAGATAAATGCATATATAATGGATGGAGCTCCCAAGCTAGTGGAGGCGGCTCAAGTCAAGAGAAAACGCGAAACCAATCCAAGTAGATATAAAGGTGGATAGGTGGAAAGCTGTAAACACGAACCTGAAAGGCTCAAGATGTTTCTCCCCTAGGTCATGGGTTTGTTTATCAACTGCTAGATAAACTAACAAATAGAAAAGTTCAGGATCATACCATTTATTTTATTTCAGTCAGTTTCATGGTTTATTTATTATGGGTGTGTTGTCACGATCACACAATTAATGAATTAAACAAGCATCCAAGATGGAACTAAAATAAAAACCAACATATGTATAAATATTATCTAAGACATGGTTAATCACTTAAGTATATCCAACTAAATATTAACAAGAATGTAATCAATGATAATAAAATGGAAATTTATGTATAAGGATAAAATCACTGAAAAGAAATATTAAGTTGGTATATCCTTCCATAATCTCGGTTAGAATAGATCCATAGTTCAAATTGCTTGTCCAACCATAGTTAGGGTGTTTTCAATTATAGGGGAATTTTAATTCAATGTTTTGTGTTAACATGACTTGGTTCACATCAAGGGTTGACTGCAACAAGACTTTGTGTGACAAAAAGGCAAAGGTTGAGGAAATCCAAGATACAAGGATTTCTAGATTGGGGAGTCCACTTAGCGGATCAAGTAGTTGCGAGTTAATGGAGTTAGAATTTTGAATTCCTACCTAAAACCCTTCAATTTTCTTGAACAACCCTAATTGGGGTAATGTGAATGGAAATATGGATCCTTGCCACTAGAATATTCAGGAAAAATAATATTACAATGTCAATGGAGAGGGCTATTTGATTTTGTTAAAATAGTGGGAGACTAATAAGTATTAATTTATTTATTTTTCTCAGTTTTGTAATAAAGTACTAAATCTTCGATCATCTAAATTTGTAGAAATGGAAAGAAAATAAATTCAAACATATCATTGTGAACCATACTCGCGAAGTAATACTTTCTCCCCGACACCAATTTCCAAGAGTGGAAGAGGCATTTACGTGTCATCCTTCGCCATGAAAGGAATCTGTATGTCTTGGAAGAGCCTAGTACAGTTTCGCCTGGGAAAGAGGACATTGATGAGGAATTATCTCTCTATATGAAGCACATGGATGATGCCACAGATGTCTAGTGTTTCATGCTATCGGCCATGTCCAATGTGCTCTTGAAGAAACATGAAAATATGGATGTGTATAGAATGATGTCTCACCTTAAGGATCTCTACCAAGAGAAGGAGAGACAAGAGAGGTATGAGATTTCCAATGTTTTGTTTAAAACTAATCTTGGAGATTTTGCGCCAGTTGGGCCTCTTGTAGTCAAGCTTATTGGATACATTGAACACCTGGAAATCTTAGGGATTAAATTCCCAGGTGAGTTGCATACATATCTCATCCTATCATCACTACCCAAGACCCTCTCTAGCTTTATTGTCAACTGCAACATGAGAAACAATGAGAAGAAACTATTGGAACTTCTAACCTTGATTCGCCAGGTAGATAAGGACATGGGGAGTGACAAACCCGCAGTCCTTATAGTGAATTGGAAAAGGAAGTACAAGGCAAAGGGGTCAATGACTTATTAACGGTCTAATTCCCCTAAGAACCATCCTTCCAAGGAGGGGAAGGGAAAGGAAAGGGAGGTAATGTGTTTTTCATGTGCAAAAAAAGGCCACTAGAAGTGGAACTTCACCCAGAAGCATGGGGATGCTAATGGTGTGTTTGTTATCGAGTGTAATCTTTCTATATATACCCATTTGGTATTAGATACAGCATGTTGGGATAACATTGTATTCAAATGTAGGAACCAAGTAGATTTAGAATGATTTCCAGAGGAGAGGTGGATCTTTGAGCTACCAATGGCACAAGGCTGGCTGTGATGGCTATTGGAGATTACCACCTCTCACTACCGACTGGGATGTTTTTGGTTTTACATAACTGTTATTATGTTCATAGTGTTACCGAGATCATAATTTCTATATCTTGTTTGGATATGGAAGGATTTGTTTTCAAATTTGGAAATAAGGGTTTTCTATTTTATAAGAACAATGTATGTTATGGTATGGCACATTTAAATAATGGTTTGTATGTATTAAATTAGGAAAACCAAGTGTTGGAAATCGATAACGAAACAAACTCACATGACTCATACATCACCCAGTTTTGGCATCACTGTCTCAGTTATGTGAATGAGAAGCACTTGACAAAGCTCTGCTAAGATTTCTATTTAGACTCTACTAAGCAAAAACCACTTGATAGATTTCATACTTGTTTACATGGAAAAATGACCAAGCCGCCTTTTGGTGGACAAGGTAAAAGGGCCACAAAGCTTCTAGGATTGGTACCCATGGATTTGTGTAGACCATTTCCAATAGAATCTAGAGGTGGATATTATTACTTAATTACTTTCACTGATGATTTGATTAGATATTGATATGTCTACATAACGAGGTATAAGTCAGAGGCCTTAGAGAAATTTAAGGAATTCAAAAATGAAGTAGAGGATCAGCTTGGTAAGAAGATAAAGAAACTTCAATCGGATTGAGGTAGAGAATATCTGAACCATGAGTTCATCGATCTTCTATGGGAGTCTGGGATTCTATCTCATCTCACTCCTCCTTATACCCCACAGTGGAACGGTGTTAGTGATAGGAGGAACTGCACCATGTTGGACTTGGTGAGGTCAATGATGAGTCATGCAGATCCTCCATTATCCTTTTGGGGATATGCATTACAAACTACAGCATACACAATAAACAGAGTACCAACTAAGGCAGAAAATGGAATTCTATCTGAGTTATGGAATGGAAGGAAACCCACATTGTCGCACACATGTGTATGGGGATGCGAGTCATTTGTTAAGGCATTCTCATTCAACAAACTAGCACCTCAGGGCACGAGGTGTATCTTTATAGGATAACCCAAGGAAACAAAAGGATATTACCTATATAACCCTACAGGCAAGAAAGTGAATGTCGGACAGGAAATCCATCATTCATGAGAGGGAGCACATCCTCTAGAAGGATAGTGGGAGCAATATTGACTTCGAAGAAGTTGATTCTCAAGATACACAGGAGTTGGTACATGAACAAGTTCCAGAAGTCCCAGTGGAAGAGTTTCTAGAAACACAAGTACTGCGTAGGAGATCAAGAGAGGTAAGGGAACCAGAGAGATTTGGTTTCCTAGTCACTGAGGATGGTGAATCATTTTTGTTGGACAATGATGAACCTATCTCCTACATGGAAGTAGTAGAAAGCTCAGAAGCTGCATGCTAGCTATAAGTTAAGAATTCTAAGATGTATTCCATATATCAGAACAAAGTATGGGTTCTGGTCATTGATCCAGTTGATATGAAGCCTATTGAATGAAAACGGGTATTCAGAAGAAAACTGGACATGGAAGGTCAAGTTAGCACCTATAAAGAAAGGCTAGCAGCTATAGGACTCAGACAATGTCAAGTAATTGACTATGATGAAACCTTCTCACCTGTTTCCATGTTTAAATCCATAAGAATCATACATTCCATAGCAGCTTACCATGACTATGAGATTTGGCAGATGGATTTCAAAACTGCATTGCTTAATGAGAACCTTCTAGAAGATGTCTATATGACACAACCAGAAGGGTTTGTGACACCAGGTGAAGCCAAAGGGCATTGTAAGTTGCAGAAATCCAATTATGGATTTAAGAGAGCATCCAGGTCATGGAACATTCAATTTTATGATGTCATAATGGAATTTGGGTTCATTAATAATGAATGTGATCCATGTGTTTATATATGGTTTAATGGGAATGTGATTGTTATCCTAGTAGTATATTTTGAAAACATATTACTTATTAGTAATGATGTACCATTCCTATAGTAAGTTAAGGACTAGTTGAACAAGTGTTTCTCCAGGAAGGACTTGGCTGAAGCAGCCTACATTCTAGGGATCAAGATCATTCGTGATAGATCCCAGAGGCTTCTTGGACTATGTCGGGATACATACATTGGCCAAATACTAAAGAGATTTAGTATCGAACAATCCAGGAGGAAATTAGTTCTAGTGTCACATGGCCTACATCTTTTTAACAAAATGTGTCCTCAGAAACAACAAGAGAAAGCGAGAATGAGTAAGATCTCAAACGCTTCGGCTATAGGATCAATCATGTATTCCATGTTATGTTCCAGGATTGATGTTGCCTATGCACTGAGCATGGTAGGCTGATATCAAGCAGATCTTGGATAACATCATTGGATTTCTATTAAGACTATCCTTAAGTATCTGAGAAGAACTAAGGATATTTTCCTGGTGTATGGAGGAGATGAGGAGCTATTCATTAGAGGGTATGCTGATGCTGGTTTTCAAACAGATCAGAATAATCTGAAGTCGTAATCTGGATATGTTCTTTGTCTCAATGGAGGATTTGTAAGCTGGAAGAGATCAAAGAAGCCAGTTGTAACTAATTCTATAGCAGAGTCTGAATATATAGCGGCTTTTGATGCAGCCAAGGAAGCCGTCTGGATTCGGAACATTGTCCAGGAGCATGATGTGGTGCCTAGAAATAAAGATCCCATTACATTGTATTGTGATAATACTACAGTGGTGGATCTTGCGAAAGAACCAAGGTCACATCAACAGTCAAAGCATATACTCCGAAAATATCACCACTTGAGGGATTTCAAACAAAGGGGTGATGTAGCAGTGAGTAGAGTTTCCATGGAAGATAACATGGCGGACCCCATGACTGAAGACATATCTCAGTAGAATCCTGAATAACATGTGAGAGCTAGCAGAATAAAATTTGTTAGCAGTTGGCTCTAGTCCATGTGGGAGTCTGTTAGATTTGGTGGCCTAGAACAAACTAATTTTTACTTTATTCATTAATAAAAGCCTTATCACATCTTGATTGTTCTTCTACGTGACAATTCATGTGATAATTTCCTATGGTTATTTAAAGACCCATAAAATTCGAGGAAATTATTTTCTTAATTTTCTTGGAAATTTTACAAGACCACAGTTTCTCACGGCACCAGATTCTGAGGCCCGGTGTGCCCGGAATCATTTTCCAAAGTTTGGCATGGGTACGTTCAGTGAAAGAATTAGCAGGCTTTTCTAACATTTGAACCGGTGCTCGGAATCTACTTCCGAGGGCACCGGTGGAATCGTAATTCCGGTATTTGCTTAGAAACGCCTTTTTTGGATTTTCGTTTACTCGGGTGTGGTTTTTTTAATTTTTTGGGGGTTAAGTTAAGAAATAAAATAAAAGTGGTGCGACACTTTATTTTATTTCACTTAAAGCCACTTAAGATATGTTAAGAAGATAAGGGGTAACCCATAATATCCTACCCATTGGTAGGATATTTGTGAGGTGGGGCCCGCACGAGCCCCACCGTTTCATTCCCTCTAAGTAACACACCCGCACCCCCTTTTTAATTAAAGTCAATCGTGCATTTATTTGGGTTAAAAAACGCCTCTTTAATTGGGAAGTTAATTCGTCGTAATTAATTCATTGAATTAATTTTTCATTTCTTATCTTTGAGTTTCAAATTGTTGGCATGGGGAATAAAATAAGACCAACACTAGGTTTGTTGAGGGGTTGCATGTTGAGAGGATTTGGAGAAACTCTAAATCTTTAAGATCTTCATCCTCCTTCGCTGAAGAACGCAAAGAACGCGAAGAACGCAAAGAACGCGAAGAACTCGAAGAACGCAAAGAACGCGAAAAATCTCGAACTTCGATGAAGGGCGACGAAGAACGCCGAACCCTCGAAGATCGACGATGCGATGCCGTGTACCACGACGCCGACGATCCTTCTTCCGCGACGCTTCTTCTGTGACGTTCCTTCCCCCGCAAAAATCGTTGATCAACAACCGATTGTGTGATGCCCCTTCCGCGATGCGACGATCCTCTTCTTCTGCAACGGTTGATTTCGCGACGAACTCATGTTCGACGACAATGTTGAGGTAGGGGTTTGATTCATTTAAATCTTTGTGATTTATACTCGTTGTGTATGATTAAATACTTGTTGGAAGACTTTTAAAACTGCTAACACGGTGGGTACAGACCAACAAACATGTCTGAACCCACCGCCCTTTCGTTCATGGTGTGCGGAACGGAGGACGATGATGAAACAAGACTCACGAGTGACGTGAGGTCCTCGCAGTGAAGGACGGGCCCTGAGAGGGTCATTGGCAAAGACAACATGCAATTCCGACCACCGGAACTCGTCCGGTGCTCCGCTGAGCAGCCCGCTGGCGCACCGCCGGGAGGAGCCGCCGCGGCTGAAGGCGCGACGGCTGGGCGTGGTCCTGCGACCACGTGGGATCGGAGACAAAGGGACGCGGCAGCCAGCCACTTCCGCTGACAAGGGCAGCCCCACGCAGGGCTACGGTCTCTCCACACGGGGGCAGCGCGCCCCCCGCTTCGCTCGGCCATAACGTCTGGGTGGGGCCGGGTCACGCCCAACTGGGTCGGACCCAGGTTGGGTCGACCCAGTTCGGGCTGACCCAGGGGGGCGGGGCCAGGTCAGACTAGGCCCAGACCCCCCGTTTTCAGACCCCTTTTCGGTCTTTTTCCCATTTCATGGGCTATGGACCTCCGATTGATGCACCGTCAGTGGAGATACGATCCTTGGAACGAGACGGTCGTTTCGATATATTACACTCAAGGTTCCAGTGTACATGGGGTTCAGCCGGGTTGGTTCGTACAGGAAACCAACCGGGCCCTCGGAGCGGAAACGCTCATAACTTGAGCTCCGGACGTCTGATTGACCTACCGTTGGCTTTGATGGATTCCTCTTAGTGAGACGGATCTTTTGAATTCCTCCACCTGAGGTTTGGACGCAGGTGGAGTACGGTCCGGTTGGTTTTGACTTAAAAACCAACCAGGCCTCTAGGACGAAAAAGCCAATAACTCTCAGACCGGGCGTCCGATTGACGCCCCGTTTTTGATTTAGCACACTAAAATGTTAATCTAGGAGAATAAAATTACAAAAATGAATAGGTATTTGGGAATTTATTGGGGATAAATTAGAAAACCACAATCAATTAAAGGAAAAAAATTTAAAATCATATAATTGAATGGAAGAAATATCAGTATAATCTCTTTGAGATAAGAACCAGTTTATACAATAATTGAAATGAACCAAAAATAGATACAAAGATATCAGTATTTGGGTTTAGGATATGGTTGATTAGAGGGTCTGAGACTAGAGATAGATATGATATATATTGGGGAAGGTTATAAAGGTAAATGGATAACTCTATAATAATTCCCAAAAGTAGTTTTGCCTAATCTTCTGATGGTAACCCATTTGGATTCTTCATGAATAGATCAAGGATAAAACCGAGTCGGTAACTATTCATAAAAGATAGAATATTTTATGTAATATTTGATCAAATGTATCTCATATCTCTAAGTTCAAATAAATATCTATCATGGTCTTCTAGAAGTTATACTATTTTATACTTATATTTGTCAAAAAAAATCATGAATTCCAATATCATATCATCTTAAGTAATTATATTAGGAAAATTGGTAAGATCAGATTTTAACACACAATCTTTAAACTACTTAATTAAAACTTCCAACCGAGTATAAAATAGAACGCATAGAGAGATAGAAATTTGGTTCTGAGAATCTACCAAATCCCTACACTTAAATGAATCTCTTTGAATATCATAAGTTTCATGAATAAATTGATAATGTAGTTACCAAAATTTTGAAACCACTAGACTATTATGGTTTTTCTTAATCTATATTTTATTATTTTCTAAAAAATTGCAATATTCATTCAAGATCACATCACATCCATTTAATAGCATGATTTTTTTTTAATATCACAGGTTTATTACTTTAGTTCAAGGATGATATCCCTTTTAAAATAGTGAAAAATGTTTATTAAAGGAGAGTTATTATATAGGGTTTGAATAGTTTTAGTAAGCATATTCACATATAAGTAAATAGTTCTAAAATATTATATGACGGATTTAGAACCTTATAGGGTAAAGGATAGAATAAATGATTTATAAGATGGAAGCTTCCTGATAAATTTAAATTGAGAGGTCACCATGATCTTCATCATATTAGTATCTATTTTGGAAATACATTTATCTTTTATACTTACGATATCATATTTTAACCCATCAAATTCTAAATTAGAAACTTAAATTACCATCAATTATTTCAACTGATCCCTTAAAGATCCTAATTTATTAAGAACATTAGTATAATCACCTATTTGAATAGGTTTAAGGTTCATTGGCATTTCATTTTGAGCAGCCAACACCTATATCATGCCAGAGAAATCAGCCATCCTGACTAGATTCAACTTTATGATTTTTTAATTCATTGTTTAATACTTTAATCTTACTATTGAGATTAGATATATCTACTTTTTCATTCTCAAGCATATAAAAGACTTGAACAAAAATGGTAAACAAAAGATATTAAAAATCATAATTAGTTACATTCCACTTCACTAAAGGAGTACCCTTGTTTCTTTAATTAAATACAAGAGAGGTAATTTATATAGATATAACTTTATCTTACCTTCTCACAAGGGAAACTTTAGTTGAGAAAAATTCTATGCCCTCAAATTCTTCTCTCATAACTACATGCGCTTCTAGTATGACCTCTTGATGAGACTGGTCAAATATAACTTATCTATAATTCAATTGTATTTTATGAATAGATATCAATTTAGACACATTAATTATTGAATCATCTTAACAAATTCATCATCTACCTCAAACTAAACATTCAAAACCACAACTCTGCCACTTTTACTTATCTAAACATCAATATTTGTAGCTATAAGTGTATCAACTCCATGTGAAGCCTTCATGGAATCATGAAAAGTAAAATATATAATATTTTTATTATCATTATGATAATATTTACAATCATATATAATAGAAATAATATGTGAGATAGATCTATACCCCATAGTCTTGGATTGGATAGTTACTGGAGGCCATTTTCTAGATTTATCCCCTTATTAGAATATTGGACTTTCTTAATTATTTCAAGATTCTCCCCTGAGAATTTTTTTTATTTCATTCTTAATATCTTATTATTATTATTCATAATTCTTGATCACAAGGAGCTATTTTGAAATAGAATTCCACTTGAAAATGAAGGTCCTCAAAATAATAGTATAATAGATAGTGTTAGGATGGAATTTTACTTCCTCTCATTCAGATATATCATCCTTATTCTTATTGAGGATAAGAGATAGAATATGACCATATGGGTAGAAACTGTCCCTTGATGACCATTTAGGGAAGTGATACATGTACATAACATATATGATGGATGATTTACCTTATACTTATTTAAGAGTAAGTATATCATATAAAAGTATTGAAATAATAATTTTCCAAATTCACCTACTCTCGGTACAAAACTAGACACAATAAACATGACCTTCACTTTTTATTCTATATATAAATCCTTCAATGGAATTTTAATTATTATTATAACTCAACACAAATATGTCATTAAAATTCCCTGGACTAATGGATTCACCCTTCTATAATAGTGTATTTATTGCATATCACCCCTCAGGATAAAAATAATGTAATTTATCCATATCAATATAAGATAAAAAATCAATTTTAATTTAGATAAAATCTTATCTTTATTCATAGTAAACTAATAAAAATAATATTCATTGATGTATAAAACATCCTTCTAAAAGAAGATTTATTTATTCTATTCATAAATTATTTACCCTCATTCATGGAGTTTTAAAATGTCATTTATTATTAAATAAGTGTGATTAATACAAACATTGTCAATGAAATTACCTTGATGTACACTATTGGAACCTATGCTATTCTTTTACTAAAATGGAGTTTAATTTTTGTTTATTTTCAATAGAAACTAGGTTGATCAAGGATATTTCAAAATAAAATTCATCGTATAGTACATTATAAAATTATTGTTGAAGGTGCGGTCATTTCCCAGTGTTTGCCAAATTTTTAGGCTCAAAATTTGGAGGAAGGGATTGAATAATGAAGGGTAGTTTTCTAGAATCATCTTTTCATAAATATGTAAAATGAATAGGTTTCGTGAATAATAGGATTGTATTTTCAAATATTTGGATCATCTTAATCTGTGATAGTGTTCTCCACAATTATGAGAATTGATGCATCGTGAGTACGTGATGGTTTGATGGAAAGCTTCATGAAAACATCAAATCTCAATGGTTTATCATGATTGGAGGAGCACCACGATTTTTTTTTTGAATTACCCAAAAAATCCAATAATGTAAATGTATATTCTCTAATGGACAATCCTATAAATATATGGCTACCTCACTTCATTTTACATGAATAATTTCAAGGAAAAATTATAATTAATCAGATTTCGCAAAGCTAGGGGAGGTCTGCGAATCTGAATTTCTATGAGAGATTGAGCATCACAAAAAGACTTGTTATGTATTAAATGATTCCAATAATTCTAATTAATGGATTATTTGTGATTATGAGGTTTTTTTGAAGGCTTAGTGATATTTGTGAATACAGTTTGTTCTGTGAAGGAAGTTTGATTCATGAAGGTAGTGAGCATCATGAATGATCTTTGCGAACGATAATTTGGAAAATCTGGTTTAAATGAATAGTTATTTCAAAGTACATCAACATAAGAAATCAATATAATCAGAGTCTCGTGCTAGATATAGATATATACTTCAATGCCAATCCATTGAAGTGACATTCAAGTGGATAAAATGAGTAATACCTCTCTCAAAGAAGGGATCTAGGGGGAGTCAACAGAAGTGTTTTGAGGGATGCAGTGTGATATCCCAAAAATATTTTAAAGGTAGTATGCCTAGAAAAAAGTGACTATTTATGAACTCTAGTATTCCAAAAAAAAGTGAGTATTAGTGTATTTTGGTATGACAAACACATTATCGGTGTATGGTCCTCAGACTATACCTTAGCGGTGAACCAATTAAAACTGATGTCTTTCCTTTCTGCATGTGAATGTTTGATTACTGATAGAATCCATCATATAGATTTATTGAGTTCCTAAAAATGATGGAACAAGATCCATCAAATTAAAATAAAAAATTGATACCTTGATTCACACCTCCCCTCTCAGGGTGTTCCAGGGTCCTACTAGTGGTATCAGAGGTAAGGTTCACATATTTTGGATTCTCTACAATAAATCTATTCACATTGGAATTTTTGAGTTTATTACCATAGTCAACAATGAAGTGTACTATTTATAAAGATTTATTTAACTCTCATCAGAAGTCTATATCCACAAATATCATGATAAAAAGGAAAAAAGAAAGTTGATATGAAGTTAAAGAAGTTCCTATTATCTAATAATTAAAGTAGTATCTGGTTCTCCATGACTTTTAAAAAATGATTTTTAAAATAAAACCTCAAAATAATATTCATTTTAAAAATTAAGAAATTTTCATCATGATATTCATGAAGAAAGATCCTCCCTAGTTTTTTGAGCCTTTCAATGTATACAACTAAAGATCACCCAGCTGGAATGAGAAGATGATTTTTTGGAAAAGGGATTGAAATAGAAAATTATTGAATGTTTAAATCTATCTACATAGGTTGAAACCACTGAAGAAACAAATAGAAAAATTTAAATATGTTCAGCAAAATACCTAAAATAATTTGAGTATAAATAAGGAGTCAAAACGTATCTTGAAGAAAATATTAATGCCCTTGAAGAGAAATTAAAAAATAACACATGTGTCAAGGGTTTACAATTGCATGAAATATCTATGGAGATTAATTAATATGACACTTTGATTCAGAATATGGTTAATTATCAGGAAAAAGAAGTTGTTAGAATGAAGTGGTCTTGTGAAGAGAAGGTGATTATGATTCATGATCCGAAAATCATCGTAAATATGAAATATATAGATTTGGAATATCAGTTGGCCGATTTTGAGAAGACATATAATGAGACTTCACAAAAGATGTAAATGGTTGATTTAACTACTCAAAGTTCACTAGAGGATTATAAAGCTAAAATACCACCAACATGTGATAAAAATATCATGACATCATTTGATTATCTATCTCAAGCAGTTGAGAAGATACATGTACCATTCATAAAACCTTTTTTTAATGCATAAAAACCTATTATCATGAACAATGTAGGCTGTAAGAAAAATAATGAACCAGTATGGATGAATAAAGGTGATAATAATCCCACAACCATGAAATGGGTGGATTGGAAAAATAGAATGGAATCTGGTTACCCAAAAATAGTACAACCATTCATTAAGAACATCCAGTAAACTTATACAAAAGATATAAGGAGATCAAGGTTCATTGTTCAATGTTGGGGCTGTAAATATTTTGGAATTGTTCACTGCATTGGTGGTATGATCCACTAAATGAAGAAGACAAAAAGGAAGCCTATTTCAAGGGGGTGTAATCTAGAGAAGAAGAATAAGTATCCCCAGATCCAGAAGAACATATATTCAACTAAGATATTTGGGAAGCTTGATAACATCTATGATGTATGTAATGGTGGAGGTAACAAGGTAGGTACATTCTTATATCAAAATGAAATCATTTTTGATAAAGAAATAATACCACTTAATCAGTATAAGTATGAAGAATCTACCATAGGAAGAAATTAGAGGAATATTATAAACCAAAATTCTCCTAAGAAGAACTCATGTAAGGAAGGTAACAAGTAATTGGAATCTAAATCCATGAATTTAATGGATAGTTCATCCAAAATAACTACTATGAGATATGACACTTAGATAAACCCATGTGGTAGATCCAAACCTTCTAAAAGAGTTCCTAATGACATGTTAGTTATTTTGTGATAATATGTGGAAATAATCAAGAAACGTGAAGATGCACAGGACAATGAAGGTGAAAAATGAAAAGAAAATCTTCCACATGATGAAGACAAAAATCATGAGAGTTTTCAAACAAAGGGAAACTCATGTGTTAATGTTCTATGTGAGATATGCATGAAATCCAGTCACATTTAAAAAGTATGATTAAACATAATACCGGAGAAAGAAACTATACTTAAGAGGAGTAAGAATGTATCATCCATGATGGATATTAATCAGAATAGTTCTCCACAAAATGAAGAGGATAATGTGGAGAGATCTAATACATGATAATATTAATCAAAAAATAAGTTCATATTTTAAAGCATTAAGACTAGATAAAATGGAGCAACATGGTTGAGAAGATCATCTCAACCATGCAGTTCAAATTGATGAAGTAAGGAGGATCCTCCATATTCCCCTAATCTTTTGCATATTATATTTTTACTTATAATGCATAGATTTATAGGTGAATAAAGTTATCAAGGGGAGATCTTAAGAAATATATAGGGCTATCAATCCTTGATAACCAAGTTGAAAATTCACCGTCTTTGAATGATTCCTAATTTTGATATGAAAATACAAATATGATGGACGATAATGTTTTTGATGAAGATAAATATGTTCTATTCTAGAAAAATTAGGATAAAGAAGGTACCATCAAGTCTTGATCTTAATTATGATATCTTTGATAATAGGTGTTCAATAAGATTATCCTTGGTGATGTTTTAAATGTTTTCCAATGTGGATAGTCACATGTTGAAGATCAATTCTAGTGTATTCTCCATGATTAAATTTCTTGAAATTAATTCTTGATGAGATCCACCATTATGAATATGTTTTGATGTTTTTTCCATTAGAGAAAAAATGAATAATGATGAAGAAGATTCCATAATAATTATATCAATTCCTTTTAAATCTGATTATTCTAGAAATTTATTGAAGATAATATCATTAGAAAATGAGTTTCAGGTTGAATGTCCTCAAAATATTCTTATCAAATTTAGTGTCTTCATCATGGAATGAGAGTGACAGACACTTGAAGACACTTATATGTTTTGTCATCCCATGAGTTATCATGATTAGTGTACATGGAACAAATTCAAATGCAGAAGGAATTGATGTTGAAAAAATGTTTTCTCAAATAACAAGACTGGAGTTGATCAGTCTTTTCCTTGATATAGGAATTCAAAGAAGATCCAAAGTCTATCATATTAATGTTAAAATAGAATTATTAAATGGAGTTCTTGAAGAAGAAATCTACATTGAATATCAAGTGGTAGTACACTCTCTCTTCTTATAAAAAGTATATAAGATAGTTAATGAAGAAATTCAATATGCATGACTCCAAACCAATGACGAATTAGATTTCGGTTGAGATGAAACTAGGAAAGTATGAGGATGAGACTTCAAGGGATCTCACCAAGTATTGGGGAATCATTAGAATCCTAGTATACTTGGCTAAAACGTGACCAAATAGAATCATTTCAACATTCTTAGTAGCCCACTTTCAATGTAATCCGAAGGAAGAATGTTTGGTGTCAGTTAATATAATCAGGAGGTACATTCAAGGTACTCACAATAATGTATTATACATTGCTGTTGGAATAGATAATGAACTATAAACATTTTTTGATGTTGAATGGGACAGATATGTGATGGATAGAAATTCAACAAGAGGATATTCATTGTTTATTATAATGAAATATGTGATATTGTGGAGTAAGAAGTAGGAAATCACTTCTCTTATTACAACTGAAGCAGGTTATATATCTACTACTAATTCTTCCACTTAGCTATTATTGTTGAAGAAATAACTAACTGATATTGGTGATGAGGTGAAAAAATATATTGTGATTTAGTATAATTATAAGAGAACAATCAATCTTATGAAGAATCTTATTCCGCACTCTCATAGGAAATATATTGAAAAAAATATCACTCCATCATGAAAACAATTGAACAAGACATGATTAAAATGGAACATTTTTGAATTAGTGGCCAATTGTATGAAATTATGACAAATCCATTGGCAACACATGTGTTTGAGAAAAATCAGTTGAACCTCGGTTTTCAACAAACTCATAGTGCATGAGGAGTGGTTGTTCCCCTATCCTCATTTTTGTTAACTGTTTTAATCTGTTTGTGGATATGATGCAGGTTTATGGGTGAAATACAATCAAGGGGGAGTGTGTTTTGTGCTCTATATGTACACATATAGGTTTATTGGGATTATATCCAATGGAGGAGAATGGATAAATTCAGTGAGAAAAGGTAGAGAATATATATTTTATGGTTTTAGGGTTGCATGAGATAGAGAATGGAGAAATTAGTTACATTTTTTTTTGAAAAACCGTGAAATTCTTCAGAAATAATAGAATAATTAGGTGTTATGAGGCATATAGTTCATGGAATGAAATGCTTATTTGACATGATCATAGTTTTTCTTGGAAATATTTAGGTATTCCAATACATTAGAACCAAATTCATGATTCCCCTCTTGTTTTCTACCCCGAGATTTTCTCACATAGACTTAATGTGTTGGATGAGTTGTTTTTTATGTATCAGGTTTTAATAGTGGATGACGCTTCATTGAATTTATCTTCAAATTGATAACAAACCCAAATGAGGATATTTTTGGAACAAAGGATGTTATTTTTCTATAAATATTGTTTTTTTTGGTTTTTTTCAATCTACACTAGTTTGATCCCGGAGTTTTCAAGAAAAGTGATCTTATAATATAGTTTGACTACCATTTCAAAGTAGTGTTGTTTTCCAGTGTTTGCCAAATTTTTGGACTCCAAATTTGGAGAAAGGACTAGCATAGTGAAGGTTTGTTTTCAAGAATAAATTATTTAAAAATATGGTAAATTCATGGGTTTCATGAATACTTGGATGATATTCATAGAGATGTGGATCATTACAAACCGTGATGGTGTTCTCCACGATTATGAGAATTGAAGCGTCATGAGTATGTGATGGTTTTATGGAAAGCTTCGCGACAACATCAAATCTCAATGGATCATCTTGAATTGAAGAGCGTTGCATAGATGTTTTTGAAAGATCATAAAAATTAGTTAAGGTTAGTTGAGCATCGTGAATGGATTAGATTATAAATATAAGGATACCCCACTTCATTTTTCATGAAGTTTTTCAATGAAAATTTGAAATCAATACGATTTCTTGAAGCTAGGGGAGCTCCATGATTCTGGATTTCTATGGTTTCTTCAGCATCGTTAAAAGACTAGTTATGTCTTTAATAATTCCAATCCTTCTAGGTAATGGTTGCTTCATGATTATGGGGTATTCCATGAAGGATTAGTTATATTCATGAGGATAGTTTGTTCCGCAAAGGCAGTTTGCTTCATGATGGTAGTGAGCATCGTGAAGGAGCTTCACAAACGTAAGTATTGAACTTATGGATTTAGTGAATAGTTATTTCAATGTGTATCAACTCAGTACATAAATTATAGTATATTATCATGCTATATAGGGATAAATACTTTAATTCTACTTCATTTAAGTGACCTTTAACTTGAAAAACTGAGTAAGACTTCTCTCAAAGCATGGAGTTAGGGGGAGTCGACAGAAGTGTTCTGAGGGACGCAGTGTGATATCCCTAAACAGTTGTAATGGTAGTGTTATTGGAATATAGTTATTATATTGTAACTCTTTAATTCAATAACTTGTGGAGATTAGTGTATTTTGGTATGACTGAAACACTATCGGCGTATGCTCCATGGACTAGCCCTTTGTGGTGAACCAAGTAAAACTGACTTGTTGCCTTTCTATATGTGAAGGTTTGATTGATAATTAAATACATCATACATGTTTAACAAGTTCCAACCAAAATTGTAAAAATATCAATCACATTAAAATAAAAATTTTACACCCTAATTCATCCCTCCCCACTTAGGTTGTTTCGGGGTCCTACATACGCAACACACACTACTCGATCTACTACCTCTATTCAATTTTCTTGAGGCACCTTTATTTGTATTCCTATATTTTCACTTAATCATAAATAGGGTGAAAGTTTAGTAGTATAGGAAATATTGTTTGAAGGATTTTATCGAGTGACAAAATGAAAAAGATTTGGAGGTTTTTACCATCGATTGGTTTTTGTGTTGAGGATTAGAATGGATCTTATAAATTGAAAACTGATAGCTTCTTTGGTGACTTGAAAATTGATAAAAATATAAATTAAAAAGTTACTAATTAAAAAACTCTAGATAGTAAAAATAACAATCCATAAAGATATATTAAAAAAAATTAAGTATAAAATAACATAAATTATAGAATTTAATTCAAAAAACAAATTATTAATTATAATAACATTATTTAAAATATAAAAATCTTACTTCAATTTTGATAAAATAAAATTGTTCAGTAGGTAAGTGTTTAATAAAAACTTCTACAAAATATTTTTCAATACAAGTGAATTATAATGATATTCCACCATTTTTAAAGTGATAAATTAAGAAATGATCCCTTAGATCAATGTTTTTAGTCCGTAAATAACATATAGGTTTTTTTAGAAATTTTTATTGAAAAAGTTTCATCACACATGATTGGTGCATGATAAAAGTTCAATAAAAAATCTATCAAAGTGAGTTTCATAAAAAATAACATTCCACAATATCTAATAGCTCTTGGGTACTTGGATTAAGATGTTCTTAATGAAATCGAGTGTTTCTTCTTAATAGATGAAGAAGATAACTATTTTACTAGAAATTGTTTTGTTTCTAAGGTTCTCTTATTATCTAATCTATAACCTCTAATGTCATTTTCAAACCCCATAATTTTATCGATGGAATTTCCCTTCATATAATTATTAAATGCATTATAAAATAGATACATCACATATATAAACCAATAAAAACATTAATATCATAAAAGAATAATGATACAATAGTAAGAAAACAGACCAATAAGAATGCCAAATATTACAGTGGGAAAAGAAATTGAAAATATGTAGACACGAATGGGATAATTTTGATATGAATTATCTACAAGAGTGACTTCACTCATAATAAAATCTATAGAAATAATTCATAATGTTAATAATAAAAAATTGATTTTGATGATGAAAGTAAAAATAACTTTGTGAGAATATATAATTGAATGAAAAATGAATGGTATAATAGGTATTCATAGGAAGCAGTAAACCCATATTACTGTCATAAAGCTGAAAATTAAAATAGAAATCTAATAGTTGGAATAATAACCTATCTATTGGAATAGTAATCTAACCATTAGGAATTGTAATCTCAAAATTATAATACTCAACTCGCCTATAGAAATGTAATGTTATATTGTAATGCCCCGAACCTAGTTACCCTGAGTCGGTGCATTATTATATAACATTGGAATGATCACAAAAGATCATGTTTCGAATGACCGATTAGTTTAGTAGCCTTGAAAGTCCTGGTTATATACATAAGTTTTACATTACATTATTAAATGAAAAACAACAACATTGTGTCCCATTTGAACACACTCATATCCCATAGCCTATTCCTGCAGGTTAATCGTAATATACTTCTTCAAATCCTGGGAAAAATTAAACATAGAAAGGGGTGAGATCAGATTCTTAATAAGGATACCAATATAGCAGAGACTATAATAAATAAGCATAAACATTTAAGGAAATGTATAAGACTAAAACGCATGCCTTTTAAATGTAAACATCAGAACAATATGGAAAAGATAAATCAAATAATACCATTTACTTATTCATATGGATATTCTACTAGTAGAAAAATCACATGTAATATCAATAGCTAATTTTTTAATGATGGAAAACATAATGTCGGACATCATAACCACATTGTTAAGGTCTCGTGCCAGGGATACAAATAAGATTTTTTCAAAGCCTTTTGCTAAGACACTAGTTTGTATCATGAGACCTACTGACACATCATGGAGTTATCGAAGGCTCCACCTGTCACATATTAATTCCAATGTATTCCCCATATGAAAATGTTGAAACATAATATAAACATTCCTATTAAAACTAGCATATGAAATGTAAATATTTTATCCAAAAACCATGAATGGTATAAAAATAGCACATACACAGTCAAACATAACTCATTTAATACAATATGAAAAATTGTATCAACCTCAATCATGAATAGTGAAGGATATTGACATAGATGAAAATAACTAGTAAAAATATTTGAGAGAAATATCCCCTTTTTCTTTAAGACTTACAAAATTCTCACTATTTATGAAGAAGCTATTAAAATTAGATTTTTGAATCAATGTGGCTCATAATACGTTGAAACTGTTATAAGGGATTTTAATTTTAAAACATTAATGTCCATATAAATAAATCCTTAACAGAATTTTTAAAACATGGACATTAATGAGAATGATTTAGAAGAATAAATATTAAAAACATTTCAAATGATATTTTAGTTAGAGTTACTAAAAAAATGAGAGACACGTGAATTAAAATAACTGAGGTACTAAAAACATTATAATATCATGAGAATAAAGTGATTCATGATATACTATGTCAATTTATAGTATGTACACCAGATAAAAGTGACTAAGTGCATAACAACATTGAGGTCTCAATGGAATGTAAATTGAGATGAAATCAATTATAAAGACAGTATCCTTAGGTTAAGGATAAATAAATGACATAATTATGTGTGAAAAATATAAATACACTCAATATGATTGGATATTCAGTGTAAAGAAATCAGAGTACATTCACACATATTCTTGTAAAAACAACACCAATGACTTGGATGCTAAACTAAATGAATTAAAATTTAGTTAAGATTACTCTTATCATGTTCATATCGAGGAATTGAGAATTTCTCAATGGTGTGATTATCTGTATAAAAAGTATATCCACACAATGGGTAGTGGAAATTACTACATAAATAAATAAATAGTGATTTCACAAATAATCTTGGAGTAAAATAATCAATGAAGTTTGCGTAAAACCCAATGAGTGGAAATCGAAATTAGAAATTCCCTTACTGATTTGGTAAAATAAAAAACATACACCCCATGAAAGATGGATCATACAATAAAGATTTAAATACCCATAAATTAAATTATATTACACAAATAATACAATCAGGGGGTGTACATACACCACACAAAAGGAAATAGTGGAAATATAACATGAATCTCACGGGAATAAAAAGTGAGATTAAAACCCATTACCTTTTACTTTTACTAAGAATAGGATAGGTTAAAATCCGGTATAATGTTGAAATCTTTGTTATTATATAATACAATAATCACATACATAAATATGATATCATATATGATCTTATAATATTTGTTTGATAATGATATTTCAGTAGTATCATTTTTTTGTGTTAACTAATTCGTTTTCCATTATATGTTTTGTTACGCAAGTCATGTTTTTTATGGATAGGATGTATTTAATTCATATAATGACTTATATTTAGTTTTTAAACATTATTTTTAATCATCAAATGAAAATTATTCATGATTGGTTACGATGGGGAACGAAATCTCATCACATTTTGGAGATGGTAAGTCGTACGTACGCACGAGCGACGATATCATTCTATTAGTGGTGAAATCATATATAATTGGATGGAATATTATATATAAAAATAATTATCATGTTATATTAATTAATTAAATTATTTATACTCATTAGTATACCCATCCATATAGCAATGTGTTAAATAACAAACTACACCAAAATGTTGAGTCGGTAAGCCGTACGTATGCACGTGTGGTGACTTTGTCATTCATAGGATGGATAGAATAATGAATATGGTTGTACCATATTTATAATAACATCATAGTATGTATATGGTACTTTATTTATTATTTGGTTATTGAAATAGCAATGAAACAGAATGTGGAAGAAGAAACGAACTTTAAAAGAGGTGATGAAATTATTACCTCTACTTCGGGTGCTTCCTTTTGATTTGATTGAAAGGGATCCTTATATCGGATTTATGATCAATGTAAGGCCTCTAGGTTCAATTGAGGGAATATTGACGGATATTTAAGTAGGGTTTGGATTATCAAAATGGATTTTGTGGTGTGATTTTGAAATAAGGGTATGTATCCTTTTATAAGAGAGGTGAGGGTTAGTAAAAGGTTGAAATATTAATTTATTATACAATAATATTCGGTTTATAATGGATCCAAAAGGATTTATTTAGTGGATATGGAGGGTATGGGTAGAAAAACCCTCAACAAATAGGTTTTAGATAGGTTTATGTCACCATATTAACCTTATTTTTTAGATTTAACTCTTAGTTAAATAGTTTATCTTTTACCATGTATTATTGTATTATTATAATAAATGGTTAATGAAATTAATATAAAAATCCAAGAGAACCCAAAGTGTTTCATTAATTACATATATATCATTATATGAGTCATCTTTCTAATCCTTATATTTTTTTGAATATTATAACATTTAATAATATAGTATTTGTTTTAAAAACTAATTTATGTCAAATTTGACTCCATTTAGTTTTGTTTTTTTAAGTCCAAAAAATAGATTAATTAGAAAAAAAATAAATTAAATCAATCCCAACATGTCATATTAACCTAGAAAATTATTTTAAGGCATCAGAAGTCCCAATTTACATTTATTTGGATATTTATTATATCAATTATTATAATCCTTCCTTAATAAGGTAATTACTGTATCATCATTATGTCAGAAATAAATTTAATTATTTAATTTTTAAAAATTATAAATAAAATAATATTATGTAGGAAATATTTGTATTTTTATAATGAATATTTATAGTCGAATTTATATTATATATAACCCTATATTAATAATATTTTAGTTATTAAAATTTGAATTTAACACTTTTAACTCTTCTTTATATAAAATAATAATAAATGTCATAATCTAATCCAAGTGGATTGATAGTATCATATTTTATTACTAAGGATTATTTTGGTCGAAATACATTTATCCAATATAATTAAAACATATGCTAGGGTAATTATAATACCATGTATACCTTAAATTACCCTATTTACTTTTAAGAGTGGTAAAGAAAATTGAAATGTTAATATTCACCAAAAATTATTTTCATCCTATTGAAATAAATTTTAAATAATGATGTCACCCATGTCTCTTGGATTTTTTAAATTCAATTCCCAGAAGCTGTAAAATTATGTTTTATGCAAATTTGCAAATGTGCCTAGAAGGTGGGTAAAAGACGTTAAAAAGTTCAATAAAATTTTATACATGTAATTTTAATATAAAATTACTCAAATGAGTTACATTGTAATTATATTTATATTATTTATCTTCTTTGACTTAAAAAATTTAAATAAAATAAATAATTTTTAAATAAAAATTATTATTTAAACAATAACACTGTGTTTTTCACTATTAAACAAATATTGAATGTTTTCAGAAAAATACCAAAAATTCACCCAAATATAATTTTGATATTAAAAACATAAAAACAATATATATTTTACGAAATTATAAAAAGATAAGTTGTATTAATTAATTTAAAAAAATATTCCTGTTTTCCAAACCAGAAAGCGTGTTTTTGAGGAGTAAAAACTATCAAAATATTAATATGTGTTTAGGTACAATTTAAATGTTAAATTACATATAATTACCAGAATTGTATTAAATGATAAAAATATAATCTAATAATACATTAAAAAAATTAAAATGTATAATTTAACACTCTAAATTATTTTTATTATAAAAGTTGTTTTCATATAAAGTTATGTATTTTTCACTATTCATCAAAATATGAAAGTTACTAGAAAAGCCCTAAAAATTTATCCAAACTAAATTTTTATATCCTGCTTCCAAAGAAGTTGTTTATTTTATCAAATTAAATATATGAAAGTTTCAAATATTGGATTTAAAAAGGGTTCAACATTAAAAGGTGATAAAATGTTATTTTTTTTAAAATACTTATTTTATCTGAAAAAATGAATTTGTTCTTATATTATGTCTAAAAAACACATAATATGGATGTTAAAATTAGATGGAGTATAAAAAATTCAAAAATTCAGTTAATACTATTCATAACCATTTTTTGAACAACTAGTTTGGTAAATCATGGTGCGCTAAACATGGTATTGCGAGTAGTGCAAGCTAGAGAATTACTTTAAAGAAAATAACTTACTATGAAATCTTGGGGTGTTACATTTTCACCCCTTTTTGAAATTGAATCCTCACAATTTTAAGATTGGGCTTGAGAACTTCATTTGATGTCCCATATCACGAATGGAGTCAATAAAATTATCACATTAAAAGAAATAAATAGAAGTACAAAGGTCACATTAGATAACTCATACTAGGATTCCATGGAGGGAAAATGGATTTGGAAGATAAACTAAGTGTCAAGATCTGATTGAGAGTGAAAAAAACATGATCAAGATAATGTTAACAATAAGAAATCCATAAAACTGTGATGGGGAAAATTTTCATTAGTTTCCCAGAATAAAAATTAAACAGACATCATTTATTGTTTTAAGATCTATTTCATAAAGTTGAAGAATTTATTTTTGATATTGACTAAGAACATAAAGAGATATACTTACTTTTTATGTAGAGTTTCATCCTTTAATAAATTCCTACCACTAACTCATCTTTTGTCCAAATAATGAGTATTCAAGATGACTTAGTCACACTTGAGGTTCAAGAATCAACTTCTATAGATTCACATAATCCACTAAGGATGAACTATATACTTTCCTTATATTTAAAGATTAACCAAAATGAAATGGTTAGTACAAGATCAGATGATCCCCAAAATGGATAATTCATTAAAGAAAAAAATACTAATCTTAATTTCCAAAATTAATTAGACAATACCCAAAGTCCAATAAATACCATTCAATAAAGAATTGTCCTTAAAATCCTTTAATATAATCCAAACTAAGATTGAAACCCAAAAATCAGAAAAATTTAATCACATAACCTTTCATAGTAAATCATAACATTTATTTCCAAATAACATCAATTACTCTTAAAGTCTCATATCATAGTTTAATTAACTAAATCACATATTCTATATGATATGTTAATCATTTTTACTAATAACCTGAATCTCTATAAAAAACATAAATTCATTCAAAATAAAAAAATCCGCCATTACACCTCAAATGAAATCCCATAGTATTCTATTTTCCTTAGGCATACAGTGTTCCCAACAGAGGAAACATCTTCCAAAATAATATTCCCCACTTAATCACCAAATTATTTTACTATACTAAAGATATTCATTAGATATAACATAATATCCCAAATCAACTTATTATAGATCAAAAAAATCATTTAACTAAAAATAATTAGTCACACAAACCAGGGAAATCATGTTGTCTAGTGGTAGACGATAAATCCCAATCGCACTTTGGTTGTGGGTTCGATTCCCACATCTTTGTCCAATATGATGGGTTATCACACGGTTTTCATATTTTACATTCTCAAAAACTATATTTTATAACATTACCAAAATGAGATAAATCCCTCAAAATTACCATAACATAATTTAACCACAAATTTTATCTCATTCCTTGAATTTTCATCCAAAAATTAATAACTTGTAATGTCTTCAAATTTAATAACCATATAAACCCAAATCGTTAGTTATAACTATATCCACAAAATAAAAGATAATTCTTCTTCAATATCAATTTTACATAAAAAAACTGTAGGGTTAAACATACAAGAGAAAAGTATTCCAAAGTAATCCCATCAAAAAGGAGCATTTGTCACACCCGTCATCTTTAAAAAGATTATTTTATAAAGTTTTTGGGTATCAGATAGTTCGAGTTGAAGCCAAACTTAAATTTTTAGAGTTTCTATCTAAAGACACATGTTTTGGCCTTGATAGCATGAAGTACACCGTGGTCGAAGGTTCGTGGACTCGTCCGAGTCACTACATGATCTCGCCCGGTTCAGTGCTAGGCATGTCCGGTGATCAATTAATAAAATAAAATAAAATTAATATTAAAGGGAGAATAAAATAAAATTAAGAAACTCGAGTATAATAAAATGTAATGAATTGTTTTAAATGGTATTATTATTTGAGAGAACATAATATTGTTATTAGTGTGAAAGATGTTTTTTTATTATTATTATGTTTTAGTATAATTATTTTCATTATGAGTGAATTTAGGATTTATGTTTTTATTTATTTATTTCTATGTTTATTTTTACCATTATTTTTTACCTTTATTTTTTTCCTCACTACCTCCCTCTCTCCCTCTCTCCTGTCACCCCCTAATTCGAGCTACACCCCCCCCCCATCCAAACCCTTGACTGGTTCCTGTGAGCTGGATCTCCCGGCCATCCGATGATGCACCAACTGCCTCCCTCATCCTCCATCCGGCAACCGCTTCCCCACACCCTCCCTGGTTTGCACCGCCTTGCGCGGATCACCCCTCTGCCAGAATCCCAAATCGCAGGTGCTCCCCTCTCCTCGCCGCAAACCGCTAACCTCCTCCTATAGTGACTGCAACCCTTCTGCCCTTCCCTATTCTACAGGTATGTTTTTCCACAATTTTCATAGGTTTTTGATTTGGGGGTTTTGAGTTATTTTAGGTCTAATCTTGATAATTTTGGTTTGGTCCCCTGTTTTAGGGTCCATTTTCATTTTCTTGTGGTGTGTTTGATGTGCAATTGAAGTTCATCGCCACACCTTAGAGATTTCTTAACTGAAGGTAGGTGGTTCCATGACTTGACATATTTTAGATAATTGAATTTGGTTGTTTAGTTAATTTAATATGTTCTATGAGTTAATTTCATAGTGCGATCTATGTTTGGAATGTTTTGGCATTCTTGTTTGATGAAATTGTATTTACAAAATATTATAGTCTTGTAGTTTATATGTGTATTGTTGGAAAATAAATTGGTTGTGCTTTATAGGTTGTGCATAAAGCTGTTTAATTTTCTTTTGACAAGAATGCATGAAGAAAATATCACTTTCTATAGAAATGATTATGTTTTTTTCAGTTCTACTTTGTTGTGATAAATTCTAAGTGTTTAATCAATTGTTTATATGGTGCGAATGGAGTTGTATAAGGTTTGGGATGTGCAATTGATTTTCAAATGGTTCTATCATCTAAAATTTGTGTGTTTTATAGTGAGTCCCTGTGGTATTCATGTGTGATGTTTTATTAATTGAGAAATTGTTTAATTAAGTGGTGTTTGAGATGCGAAACATGGTTGGGAAGGTTTTTGGGGTTGTTTGGTTGGTGTGAAATGTGTTTTCATGTTCATTGAGGTGTGTGTAAATATATAGGGGGGGTTCAAAGGAAAATGAGTCATTTCGGGTGTGTTGTCTTGTTGTGCACACATGAAATTAAATTGAAAATTGTTTTATGTATGGATAACGTGTTTTGATATTGTTACCTTGAGTATTTGGTTTCAAAGTGACATCTCTATATGGGATAAAGTGGTTTTTGGTGTAAATTTTTCATGGTTTATGTTGAAATTATTTAAAAAATAGTATAAATGATCTATTGATTTATTGAGATGGTGCGAATATAGTATTTTGGAAATGTTGAATATGTGTTTGTATTTAAAGTAGCATGTTTATGTAAAATGAGACGTTTTTGGTGTAAACCCACTTTCCGTCGCTTTGTGGTATTTTTTAAGAGTTGAAATTGGATTACTTAATTGTGTAGTTGGTGAAAAAGTAGTTTTTAGGACAATTTATTAAGTAACTTGTTCGAATGACCCTCTTATTTGTAATTTGGTTTGTTTATTTGTGTCGGCCCTAGTTGTGTTATTAAAATAATGCTTTCTAAGTTGTGTGAATTGTTTATCTTTATCATTCAGTGTTTCAAAATGGGGTTTTTGTGAAATGATTAGGTAACGAAAAATATATTTTTGGAAAGGTATTTTGGCGTGTGTGAGTTTTTGAAATGTTTTTTGGGTATGCAAATGGTGACTTTTGTCTGTAATGTCTGGTTTGGTCTGTGATATGGGAAAACAATTTACTATGTGAATGTAAAACTTGATTGAGCACAAGGGAAACCCCGAGTATCTAGGTGGGAGGACTAGAAGTAGTGTGCTAGTGATCCAGAGTGGTATCACCCCTTTTTCACATAGTTGGATTGATGATTGCAACACTAACAAAACATATGAATTCTAAGGGTCGTGGTCTTCTAGGCCAGGTTTTCTGAGGTTCTTGTTCTTCTAGGCCACATTTTTTTATGGTCGTGGTTTCTAATCCACGTTTCACATAGACACGAGGTTCTAGGGTCCCACATGAGCTAGATGAACCCTAGGGGATTTACCCATAGTGCTCTACTATCCTTGACATGGTGCCTTTTGACAGCATATGGAGGATCACTTGTGTGTGTGTGCGTGTGTGTGTGCGTGTGTGAGTATGTTTTTGTGTGTGCCCTTACTGAATTTTTCCCTCACTCTTTAAAATAGAATTTGTGAAAAGGTTCTTCCATGTCTTTTCCTTTTACTTTTATCTTGTATGTGTTTTCATTAAATGTGTTTAGAATGTATAAATTTGAACAATCACATTAAATTAACTCTTGGATGTTGTGGTATGGAATCTTTTCATTTGGTGGTATCCTATTGGGCCTTTGTCTCACACCCTACATACACCCATGGGTGTTTGTAGACCTTTTTTCTTGTGTTTTTTAGGTTGGGACATTGTTCTCAGCGATGTTGGTTTTGGTCATTGATGGTCTCTTCATGCAGGTCGGCGTTTGTGGCATGTGGATGTATCAACTCTCTTACTGCTCAGAGGTTTGAGTTGTAGATTTATTTTCTTTTGTTGTCATTTATTTTTTGATGTTGGATCAAGTTGTAAGCCTTTCATTTTCATTTTATTTTAAGGGACATCTTGGTTGTCAGTTCACATTTTGATTTTATTTATCTTGTTAGTAGTTTTGTGATTACTTTTTTCAGTAAACTGTTCCCATGTTTTATTTTTGATACCCGAGCACTTGGGCC
Organism: Viscum album; assembly: GCA_963277665.1. NCBI lineage: Eukaryota > Viridiplantae > Streptophyta > Magnoliopsida > Santalales > Viscaceae > Viscum > Viscum album. The sequence goes on from OY728138.1 coordinate 1,146,746,939, forward strand.
AGCCCATGGCGATCAGGAACTCCCTTCGGGCCATGTCACGGACCGTGTCGGGCGTCGGGTCGGATGAATACCTGGCCTAGTTCATGAAAAAATGGTATCAGAGGGAAGGTTTTCTCTCATGGGTCATGTTCTTTTGGGATGGAGTCATAGTAGACTGAAGTTAATGTTGTTGGAACTCGACGTTCTAGCTACGAGCAAGGTTCTCGGCCTGCACACCTCGTGGCGGGACTCGAGTTACCAATGTAAGTTGAGGTCTGCCTAATATTTGGTCAGTGTGGTTAATATTGTGTAAAGTAAATGAAAAGATAGTAGGGTCAGCGGTCCTAGTGAGCTCACAAGGTCAGGCAATCCATGTGGATCCGGGGATGCTGTCCCAGAATACCCTCTATGGTAGTGACCTGATTGGAGTATGGGCACCAACCATATGTTCTAGTCACCCGTTGACACTAGTTTTCTCTTTCACTGTTCACTATTTCATTATTTTGGAATTTTGGAAATTTGGTTTTTAATTAAAAATGATTTGGTCTTGGAAACTGTTTTGAAATGTAGTACTTTAAAAAGGGAATGATTTATGAGGTTTGAAAGGTCTGGGTTGAATGTTATGGTTTTGAAAAAGTATTGGTTTGGTTTTTATCCTTGTTGTTCTCATGGGAAACCACATGCATGTGTGTATATGCAAGGAGAAAGGATTAATTTTATGATAAGATGAGTTCCTGGAGGGACATGAGGTGGGTTTTGGTGCGGCACGAGAACATGCATGTGTGAGGCCCATGGGACACCATTGGTGTTTGTTCAACCCATTAGCTTTGCTTATTTTCAAATAGTTTTTTTTATGTGAGATTTTGGTGTTTTAGTAACTGGTGATTGTGTGGTGTGTCCTTGTGTTTTGGAAAGGTCAGATGTGAGGCGTTTTGAGCCGAGGATCCTTTCTAAATGATTTGTGTTTAGAGTTTTAATTCTTACTTGTAAGTTGGTATGCAAGAGTGTAGTTAGTGAATTATTTTAAAAAGTTCTTTAGGAAGCCCCTGTAGTGGTCCCCCCTACATGTATAGTGTTCTCTTATGGTATTTCTTATCCTTTGGACCAATTTGGTTGGGTCCACGATTTTATTTCTTGACAAGTGTATTCCACCCATAATGAGTATACATGCGATTGAAGTGTAACCACGGGTAATTCACCACTGGCTGGCCCTCCAGTTGATTAGAGGACTCTGTACTTGAAATCTAAAATTGAACCCACCTCTCCTTTTTACAACTAAACAGATCCTCTCGCTATGGGATGACAAATGTGAGGGGAGTTGAAGGGAGTTTTGGTCTCTTTGAGTTGTGTGTGTTGTTAGGTACAAAGTTTTCCATTGTTGTGTTTAATGGTTCCCCTAGAAACGATGAAAGGAATTGCAGTAGGGAAGTGTGAAGGAAGTTCAGAATTATCTATGTTGAACAATGTCTTGAAAGGTTTGTATTGCTCCCATCGGCCGCAAGGGACTTGTTTGGTGACGTCTATATCGTGAGTTCTCTTGAAAAGAAAAGGTGGATTTCGTGGAACACTTAGATAATACTTGTTTTCATAGGAGTCTGTCATACTCTTGGGGAGTTATTATTTTTCTGTCAAAATAGGAGTTTTTTCTTGCATCATTCATTCCTAAGTTAAATAGTTAATGTGAATAGGTTATACATGTGCATCATCTGTACCCATGTGTTGGTAAATGGTCTGTGTGGTGTAGTTAAATTTTGTGGTGCATTGCGTTTTTTTGGTGTTGTCTTAGTTGTGGTGTGGTTGCGTGTGGCACCAAAAAGAAGAATCTCCATTCAGGAGTCTTCAATACCTATATGCAAGGCATGAGATGCTTCAAACATCAGGACTCTAGCCACAGGCCTAGGAATGAAGCTGGTGCTTGGTCAGGAACCCCGAGAGTTCATGAGACCCCGATTTTTTTCTATCATCAGTGATAAAACTAATGGTAGTTTAAATTGTTTTCAGTGTTTATTCCATTTCAAATGAACCATTTAGGTTCATAAGGATTCCGTGACTATGTGGAGGCATGGTTGTCTTATTGCCTTCATATCTTGGGGGCCACGTTCCACTAGATGAAATCACTTTTGTGGTCCTTGTGGGATATGTTGGCTACGTCAGTCTCAAAGTTGAATAGTGCACATCCAAGGATGTGGAGATGTTGGTTAGTCTTCAGTTGTGGTTTTTATGCCCTGTTAGTTGGGCCTGAACCTCCCTGCCCCTTGTGATGGGGTGTTTGGTCAAAGCTGGGAAATTTTCAATGTTTTGTATGTTTTTTCGATCCTAATGGTGGGGAGACCCATGATAGGTCTTGCCTAAATTTTTCTGGATTGAATCAGTGTTGGTCATCTTCATAATGGTGGGGAGTCCACCCGGATCTCCCTGTGTCAGTTTTCCAACCTCTTCTTAGGCAGTGGTAGGTTCTTAATGGTGGGGGACCCCTCAGACTTCCCCATATTGACCTTTTGGTTTTATTCCTAAGGATTTCTGGCTGGTAAATGATAAGAATGTTTCTTGGACGTGGTTTGGCCTTGTTTGTTCATTCTAACCAAATGGTGTGGTTTTTGTTTAATAGTTCGTGAGATGTTTAGGCTTGTGAAGTTGGTTTCCATGGGTGTAGGATTTCCCTTCCTTGATCATTCAACTACAGGATTTCTGGCTCTTTGGGGAGGGAAACAAATATCAAAAAGTCTTTTTATGGGCTTTTTGAAGTTGTCTTTGAGTCACTCTCTCTGAGCAAGATGAGGTTGCAACATTTTTCTTTTTTTCATATAGATCCTCATTGAACCTTAAGGGGGTGTCATTTCTTACCTTGGGTCTCAGCCTAAGTTGTGGATTTCTGGGGATGGAAAGATTTATGGTTGGGAGAATTTTCACACCTATCATCTCTAAATAGATTATTTTATTAATTTTCTAGGTATCAGGTAGTTCTGGTTGAAAACCAACTTAAATTTTTTGAGTTTTTATCTAAAAACCCATGTTTTGGCCTTGAAAGCATCAAGTGGACCACAGTCTAAAGTGCGCAGCCTCATCCGAGTCACCACAGGACCTCACTTAGTTCAGTTCAAGGCTTTACCGATGTTCAATTAATTAAATAAAATTAAGTGATTATTAAATGGAGAATAAAATTAAATTAAGAAACTAGAGTAGAATAAATTTTAAAGAGTTGTTTCAAATAGTATTATGATTTGAGAAAACTTAATATTGTTATTAGTGTGAAGGATATGTTATTATTATTATTATGTTTTTTTATCATTATTTTATTATGAGTGCTTTTAGGATTGAAGTTTTTATTTATTTATTTTGAGGTTTAATTTTACCTTTATTTTTTCCCCTTTACATTTTTCCTCCCTCCTACCCTCTCTCTCTCTTTCTCCCGCTGCCCTCCACCTAGTTTGAGCTACTCCCCCCCTAACTAAACCCTTGACCGGTGCCTGAGAGATTCTCCTCCTAGCCATCTTTTGATGCACCGACCACCGCCCTTGTCCACCATCTGGCAACCGCTACCCCACACCCTCCCTGGTCAACCCTACAGTGCGTGCGCCTCTTGTGCAGATCACCCCACCACCGAAAGCCTGAACAGCTGGTGCTCCCCTCTCCCCACCGTGAACCGTTGGCCTCCTCCCTCGATGACCGCGACCCTTCCACCCTTCCCTCTTCCTTCGGTAATTTCCCCCCCCCCCCTCATCTTAGGGTTTTAATTAGGGGGTTTCGAGTTATTTTAGGTCTGATCTTGATAATTTTGGTTTGGTCATCTATTTTAGGGTCTGTTTTCATTTTCTTGTGGTGCGTTTCATGCGCAATTGATGTTTAGCACCATAACAATGAGATTTATTCACCGAAGGTCGGTGGTTCCATACCTTAACATCCTTTAGATAATTTAATTTGGTTGTTTAGTTAATTTAATATGTTTTATGAGTTAATTTCATAGTGCGATCTATGTTTGGAATGTTTTGGAATGCTCATTTTATGAAATTGGATTATCGAAATATTATAGTCTTGTAGTTTATATGTGTATTATTGGGTAAATGATTGGTTTTTCTTTATAGGTTGTGCGAAATGCTTTTTAAAAATTGTTTGACATGTATGTGTGAAGAAAATTTCACTTTCTTTAGAAATGTTCATGTTTTTTCAGTTCGACCTTATTGGGATAAATTCTAAAAGTGTTTAATCAATTGTTTATATGGTGCTAATGGGGTTGTATAAGGGTTTGGATGTGAAATTGATTTTCAAATGGTTATGGTATCTAAAATTTAAGTGTTTTAAATTGAGTCCATGTGGTATGCATGTGTGATGTTTTATTAATTGAGTAATTGTTTAATTAAGTGGCATTAGAGATGCTAAACATGGTTGGGATGGTTTTTGGGGTTATTTGGTAGGTGTGAAATGTGTTTTCAAGTTCTTTGAGGTGTGTGTATATTTAAATAGGGGGGGGGTTTCAAAGGAAAATGAGTCATTTTGGGTGTGTTGTCTTGTTGTAAACAATTGAAATTAAATTGAAAACTATTTTAAGTATGGAAAACTTGTTTTGATATTGTTAGTTTGAGTATTTGGTTTCAACGTGACATATCTATATGGGTTAAACTGGTTTTTGGTGTAAAGTTTTCGTGGTTTATGTTGAAAATATTTAACAACCAGTTTAAATGATCTATTGATTTATTGAGATGGCTCGAAAATAGTATTTGGGAAAATTTGAATTTTTGTTTGTATTTAAAGTAGCATGTTTATGTAAAATGAGACGTTTTTTGTGTAAACCCACATTACGTCACATGATGGTGTTTTATAAGTGGTTCAAATGGTTCAGTTAATTGTGTAGTTGATGCAATGCTAGTTTTATGGACAATATATTAAGCAAGTGGTCTTAATGACCCTCTTATTTTTAATTTGGTGAGTTTATTTGTGTCGGGCCTTATTGTATTATTAAAATAATTCTTTCTAATTTGTGAGAATTGTTTATGTTCTTATATGAGTGTTTCCAAATAGTGTTTTTGTGAAATAATTAGGTAACAAAAAAATATATTTTTTTGAAATGTATTTTGGCGTGCATGAGTTTTTGAAATGTTGTTTGGGTATGAGAATGGTGAATTTTGTGTGTAATGTCTGGTTTGGTCTGTGATATGGAAAAACAATGTACTACATTAATGTGAAACTTGAGTTAGCCCAAGTAAAACCCCATGTATCACTATGGGAGGACTAGAACCAGTGCTCTAGTGATCCGGAGTGGTATCTCCCCTATTTCACATAGCTGGATTGATGATTGCAACACTTTCTAAACATATGAATTATGAGGTTTTTGGTCTTCTAATCCACATTTTCTGAGGGTCATGGTTTCTAAGCCATGTTTCATTGAGACATGAGGTTCTAGGGTCCCACTCAAGCTAGATTAACCTTAGGGGATTTACCCATAGTGCTCTACTATCCATGACGTGGTGCCTTCCGTCGGCATATGGAGGATCACTTGTGTGTGTGTATGAGTATGTGTGTGTGCACATAATGAAATTTTCGATTCCTCGTTAAAATAGAGTTTGTGAAATAGTTCTTCAGAGTGTTTTACTTTACCTTTTAGCTTATAATTGTTTTCTTTAAAAGCGTTTTGAAAGTATAATTTTGAATAAGAACATTAAATTATATTTTGGATGTTGTGGCATAGAATCTTTTCATTTGTTGGTATCCTACTGGGCCTTTGGCTCACAATCTAAAAACAACCATGGGTGTATTTAGACCTTTATTCTTGTGTTTTCCAGGTTCTGACATCGTGCTCAGTGATGGTGGTTATGTTGGTTGATGGTCTCCTAATGTATGTTGGCGGTAGTGGCATATGGATATTGCATCTCTCTTGCTGCTTGGAGTATTGAGTTGAAGTTTTAGTTTCTTTTTTTGTCGTTTATTTTTGGATGTTGGATCATGTTGTAAACCTTTAATTTTGATTTTATTTGAAGGGGTTGTTTGGTTGTCAGTTCACAGTTTGATTTTATTTAGCTTCTTATTGTTTTTGTTCTTACTTTTTTGGGTAAACCATTTCCATGTTTTATTTTTTATACCCGGGAACTTATGCCAGCATGTAGGGATCAGGAACATCCTTTCAGCCATATAGCGGACTGGGTCGAGCATCGGGTTGGATGGTGACCCGACCTGGTTCGTGACAACATTAATAAATTTGAACATTTATCCATCCATTTATTTCCACATAGGTTCTTCCTTGACCTAGTAGTTGTCCTATAGAATAAGGCATTGACTAGATTAATTCCCAGGTACCCTACATTTACGGAAAATCACTATAAATGAATTCTTAGGATCATATTTATTTTCTTCCATAGTACTATTGATTTTACCTCAACAATTATTTACATAATTTCCTTTTTTTCCACACACAAAGAATTTCATTGTTCTATTGAGACGTTTTCCTAGGTGTCTCCTTCTGCATTTCTGGTATGATGTAAATTGAGCTTTATTTTTTCCATAGTCTCCACTGCTGGAGCTCTTACCATTCTCCGCCATTATCTTCTTTATTGAGTTTGAGATTTGGTTAATGTATATATAGTTGATCAGATTTTTGGAAACCTGCTTCAACATAAACATGATATCCTTTACACCTATGAACATTCCATTTAGTTTCTCATCTCCACCAACATTCTCACCTTGTACATCATGTTCATTGTTACTATGACTTGGAATCTATCCATTAACTAAAACCAGAAAGCATAGCATGAGTAGAAATAGTAATAAAATTATTTAGAGAATATCATGACACCTTATTTTCAATCTAAAACACCTTAAGATTAACCAAGGTTATTTATTCTCATCCTATATTATTATAATTCAAATATATTTTTAAAGAAAATGTTAATTATCCAAATCATATCCCCTGAGAGTGTCATAAAAAAGAGTGAAACAATGCCCATTGGTGTGCACCGGTTCCCGTTCGAGTCTAGATCAAAGCGGTGTTTTTGGATTTTACCCCTAGGTATATTTGTGCCAGAGCCACCTCTACCTACTCGTATCTAGATAGGGATGTATTTCTCGAAAAAACCACATAATATTTACATTACCAATTTTTTTTTATTTTATTATATACTAAACCTAAAATTCTATCTGACAGTATTGTTTTCTAATGAGAGTTTTTCTACATCAATCTTCTATGGTTTGTACTAATCATCATCTTATACCAACTATAATTCCCCAACCCTAGTTACCTAGAGTCGGTATAATATTACATAACATTGGCATGATCACAAGAGATCTATTCTTTAAAGACCGATTAGTTTAGTAGATTTGGAAGTAATAGATACATACATAAGTTTTAAATTACAACATAAAATGAAAAAACAACAACAGTGTGTCCCCTTTGAACACACTCATATCTCTTTGCATATTCCTGCAGGTTAATCATAATATACTTTTTGCATCCTGGGAAAAATAAATCATAGAAAGAGGTGAACTTAGATGTTTAGTAAGGATAAAAATAGAGTAGATACTATTATAAATAATCATAAACATTTAATGCACTGCAAAAGACTAAAACAAAAGTCATTTAAACATAAAATAATGCATAATATGGAAAATCTCAATCAAATAATTCAATTTACATATTCACATGGATATTCTACTAGTCGAAAAATCACATGTAATATCAATAGATAATTTCATCAAGATGGAATGCATAATGTCGAACATCATAACCACATAGTCAGGGCCCCATTCCAAGACTACAAATAATATTTTGTCAAGGCCTTATGCCAATACACTAGTTTTTCTCATGAGACATACCGATACATCGAGGACTATAGCGGGCTCCACCTATCACTTACTAAGTCCAATTAATTCTTTATATGAAAAGGTTGAAACATAATCTAAAAATTTGTATTAAAACTAGCTTACGAAATATCAATATTTTAACCAAAAACCATAAATGGTATAAAAATTGAACATCCATAGTCAAACATAACTCATTCCATACAGTATGGAAGATTTAATCAACCTCATTAGTAATGAAAGATATTTTTATAGATGAAAATAATCAGTAAAACTATTTGAGAGGAATATCCCATTTTCTTGAAACATTTAAATGTCTCACTATTTATCAAGAAGCTGTAAAAAATAGATTTTTGAATCAAGGTGTCTCGTACCACTTTGAAAATTTAAAAATATTTTTAATTTTAAACCATTCATGTGCATATAAATAAATCCTTAACACCATTTTTAAAACATGGATATTAATGAAAAAGATTTAGAAGTATAAATCATTAAAAAATTTAAAATGATATTTTAGTTAGAGTTCATAACTAAATGAGAGATGCTTGAATACAAATAATTCAGGTAATAAAAACACTATAATATCATGAGAATAAAGGGCTTCATGATATACTATTTCAAAGTACAATATGTGCACTATATAACACTAAATTGGTACATTACAACAAAAAGGTTTCCATGGAATGTAAATTCAGATGAAATCCCTTATAAAGAACGTATCCTTAGGTTAAGGATAAATAAATGACATAATTATGTGTGAAAAATATAAATACCCTTAATATGATTGGATATTTAGTGTAAATCAATCAGAGGACATTCCCACATATTCTTGTAAAATCAACACTAATGATTTTGATGTTTAACACAATGAATGAAAATTAAGTTAATATTAATCTTATCAAGTTCATATCAATGACTTTTGAATTTATTAACGGAGTTATTATGTTTATCAAAATTATATCCACACCAAGGGGATTGGAAATTACTACATAAATAATTAATTAGTGATTTCACACAAAATCCTGGAGTAAAATAATCAATGAAGTTTGCATAAAAACCAATGATTAGAAATAAAAATTAGAAATTCCCATACTGATATGGTAACTTATGAAACATACACACCATGAATGAATTTTCATATAATGAAGATGTAAATAGCAATGATTTAAATTATATTACATAAATAATACAAACGTGGGTAGTACATTCACCACAAAAAAAATAGTGGCAATATAGCATGAATCTCACGGGAATAAAAAGTGAGATGAAAACCCCTCACCTTGTACTTATCCTTAGTAAAAGGTAGGTTTACATCATGAATAATGGTGAAATAATTGTTATTAAATTTTACAAGAACCACATACATTAATATGATATCATATATGATATTCTAATATTACTTTGTTAGTGATATTTCAACAGTATCATTATTTTGGGTGTTAACTGATTCGTTTTCCATTATATTTTTTGTTACATAAGTCATGTTTGTTATGGATAGGATGTATTTGATTAATATGAAGAATTATATTAAGTTTTTATGCATTATTTTTAATCATCAAATGAAAATTATTCTTGAATGGTTATGATGGGGAACAAAATCTCATTGCGTCGTGGAGATGGTATGTCGTATGTACGCACAATCGACAATATCATTCTATTAGTGGTGAAATAATATGTAATTGGATGGTATATTTTATATAAATAATCATTTAAATGTTAAATTTATTATTTAAATCAGTTATACTCTTTATTATACCCACCAAACAATTAAGTGTTGAATAACAAACTACACCACGACGTGGAGACGGTAAAACGTACGTACACACGTATAGTGCCTTTGTCTTTCATAAGATGAATGGAATAATGAATATGGTAGTATAATATTTAAAATAAAAACACATTATGTAGAAGGAACTGGAGTTTTTTTATGAAAAAAACAATGAAAGAGGAAGTGGAAGAAGAAAAGAACATTGAAAGAGATGATGAAATTATTACATCTTCTTCATGTGCTTCATTTTGATTTGATCAAAAGGGATCCTTAGATTGGATTTATGATCAAAGTAATGCCTATAGGATAAATTGAGGATAGTTGGGAAGATATTTGAGTAGGTATTGGCTGAGACAAATGGATTTTTAGGTTTGATTTTATGAGAAGGAGAAGTACCCTTTTATAAGAGAGGTGGGGGTCACTTTAGGAAAAGCTTGAAATATTAATTTATTATACAATCTTATTCAGTTTATAATGGATTAATTAGGATTTATTTAGAGGATAAAGTGGGAATGGGTCAAAAAACTCTCAATAAATAGGTTTTAGATAGGTTTAGGTCACTATATTATCCTTATTTTTTAGATTTAACACTTAGTTAAATAATTTAACTTTTACCATGTACTCTTGTATTATTATAATAAATGGTTAATAACCTACAATAAAAATCCAAGAGAACCCGAAGAGGTTCATTAATAGAAAAAATATAATTATATGAGTCCTTTGACCGAAACTTATATTTTTAGGAATATTATAACATTTAATTATATAGTATTTGTTTTAAAAACAAATTATCTCCAATTTTGACAATATTTAGTATTTGTTTTGTTGAAATTCAACAAAAATTGATTACTTTGAAAAAAATAAATTAAATCAATACTAACATGTCATATTGACCAAGAAAATTAGTTTAATGCATCAAAACTCTCAATTTTAATTTATTTGGATATTTATAATACAAATTATTTTAATCATTCATTAATAAGGTACTTATTGCATCATCATTATGTCACAAATAAATATAATTATTTAATTTATAAAAATTATAAATAAAATACCATTATGTATGAAATATTGTTATTATTGTAATAAATATTTATATTTGAATTTTTTATGTATAGCCCTATAATAAAATTTGGTTTAGTTATTAAACAATGAATTTAACACTTTTAACTCTCCTTTAAATAAAATAATAATAAATGTCCAAATCTAATCAATGTTGATAAAAAGGATAATATTTTATTCCTAATATTTATTTTGGTCGAAATACACTTATCCTTTAGAATTAATACATGTGTTAGGGTAATTATAATATTTTTTTACCTTTAATTACCATATTTACTTTTAACCGTGTTAAATAAAATTGAAAAGTAACTATTCACAAAAAAAATTATTTTCATTATATTGAACGACATTTCACTTAGTGATGTCAACTATGTCTCTCGTGTTTATGAAATTCAATTCACAGAAGTAGTAAAATTACATTTTATTTAAATGTGCAAATGTGCCTAGAAGGTCGGTAAAAGTAGTTAAAAGTTATATAAAATTTTATACATCTATTTTTATTATAAAATGAAAAGAATTAATTAAATTGATCATATATTTGTATTAGGTATCTATTTTTAGTTAAAATAAATTTTAATAAAATAAATATTTCTTTAAATAAAAAGAAGGTTTTACACAATAACGTAGTGTTAATCACTATTCATCAAAAATTGTATGTTTTCAAAAAAATTCCAAAAATTCATCCAAAGATAATTTTGATATTAAATATTAAAAAATTATGTCTATTTTACCAAATTATAAACATAGATGTTTTATTAATTTATTTTAAAAAATATTCCCATTGTCAAAACCAGAAAGCGGGTTTTTGAGGAGTAAAAGCTATCAAAAGATTGATATGTGTTTATGTCCAATTTAAATGTAAAATTACTTACAATGAATAAAAATTGGATTAAATGATAAAAAGATAATCTAATTATACTTAAGAACTATTAAAATTTATAATTTAACACTCTAAATTTTTTTGATAGAAAAATTTGTTTTCAATTAAAATTTAGTATTTTTTACTATTCATCAAAATATGAAAGTTATCAGAAAAGCACAAAAAATATATCAAAACTAAATTTTTATGTCCCAATTCTATATAAGAATTTAATTTTGTCAAATCGAATATATAAAAGTTTTGAATATTGGATTTAAAAAGGGTTCACCATTAAAAGACGATAAAATGGCATTTTTTGAAAAATAGTTTTTTTAAATGAAAAATTTCTTTTATTATTATATTATGTCTTAGAAAAACATAATATTGATGTAAAAATTTTATTGAGTATATAATATTCAAAATTTAGTTAATACTATTCATAACCATTTTTTGAACGGCTAGTTTGGTAAGTCATGGTGCACTAGAACTCAGTATTGCCTGTAGTGAAAACTATTGAATTATTTTAAAGAGAATATCTTATTATGAAATATTGGGTTGTTATAAATATTTTTTTTATCATATAAAATTGACTTCTAATATATTAAAAATATGGTAAAATAAAATAATTGTTGTAAAAATTATAAATTAAGAGTTAATATTTTTGTAAAATGTAAATGCTTTATCTACAATTTTATAATGAATATAATTATCTAGGAGAAAATTAATTTTCATAAAATGGATTCATAAAATAATATTATATTTTATTATAATTATATGATAATTTTATGATACCATAAGTCATTTTGGAATTGGAAACAAATTCAATTATAATATTAAAATAATGGTGATTCCTTGGTCCAAAGGCCAAAGCACAAATATATATAAAAATAATGTAAAAGAGTCACAAAAGAATGAAATTAGAAATTTTATTACAATTTTTTTAATTAAAAGGAATAAAATACATTGGAATATTTTCCAACCGTGTGATGATTAATTTTTTCTCTTTTTTTTACAATACCATCTACCACCATGTTTTCCTCATGATAAGCATGAGTTAATATATGATTGATTTTAGAAAGGTATTGGAGGCAGTCCATCCATATAGCTATGAGGGGATAGGCAAGGTGAACTATGCCATTATGGAGGGATTTCACTATATATGTTGAGTATATTTCCATAAATACATCATTCCAACCTCTTTTCATGTTAAAATCAACAATAATAATGACATTATACATCTCAACTTCTAAGGAGGAAGCAAAACCATAGGTACCGTACAAATAACTAAGGATCTGTCCAGTGTGATCTCTTCTAATAACTCTGCAACTTGAGGGGCCTAGATTACCTTTTGAGGCACAATCAACATTTCTCTTGATCTATTTGGGAAAAGGGGCCATTCATAAGACATTAAGCATGAACCTCAGTTGTCTAAAGCATCATTTTATTCCATGCTGACAAGGAATAATATTATCTTTGACAGAGTTGCGGTTGGTACCATTTTGCATCATAACAGCTTCCTTAATCACAATGAAAATCATAAATTGAGATGCAGAAAAATTGAAAGAATTATTATGATGAATAATAAACGTTCTGTCATACCAGATGACATGTATTAATTTAGTTACAACAACTATAAAGTGATTTTTTCTTTATTGAGAAGCCTCTATAGTAGTTCCTTATTGTAGATGCATCTGAATAAAGTCAAAACCTGTCCATATGAAATCAAAAATGTCAAAAATGAATTTTCAAAAATCAAAGTATCACAAGATAAGAATAGATGGTCATGATCATCTCTATGTTGGTTCCATAAGAGATATTTGGAGAAAAGTTGAATACCAAATAATTGAAGATATAAATTAGTGGGAACCCGATTATGGGATATTCTTTAGACAAGGGTGGACCTGGAGAGTCTAACCCATGGATTATCAAAGTTTTTCAACCAATGAAAAGGAATATATATTAACAAAAGGATAATTGTTAGTTATAACAATAATATCATTTGGTAAATATAGTTTCTAGATATTGAAAACAATCACATATAGAAATATTAGTGTAAATAGGTGATTACATAGGTTCAAAAAAAATAATAAGAGGAAAACCATTCTATTTATCCAACTAAACCTTCAAAGAATATCCTTTATTAACTATCCCTCTAGAATGTGACATCATTTTTTTTTAAAAAGAGAGCTTGATGGAGGACGATAATGAGGAGTCCATATAGAGAAGATTTCCTTGATTTAGTTTGTTATGAAACCAACATCTAATAAAATTGAAATCCATGGAGTTATAATTAATAAGTTACAAGTGATTCTAGCCTGAAGGGCTTCATTAAAAATAAAATATCTCTTGATTCCAAGCCCAACATTATCACATGGCTTACAATAATTGGTCCAAGTTATCATGATAAAACATATCTCAAATGTTCTTCCACTCTAAAAAAAGTTTTTTATACAAACATCAAGAATTTTAATAAATCCAATGGGCCATTTATAAAACATCATATAATAAACTGTTTTTTAAAGAACAATGTCTTTGATAAGATTAATTCCTCTATCCTTAGATAATGATTTTTCTTTCCAATCAGAGAATTGATCTTTAATTTTTTTCAACTATATTTTAAATGTATGTAATTTTATGATTTCCCAAAAAGAAAGGGACCCCATGAAAAGTTAAGGGCAATGATACATCTTCAATACCAAGTTAATTTATAATTATAGTTTTTCTAGAAATTGGAAATAAGTTTCCAAAAAAATAAATGATTTTTTATTGTTTATGGATTTACCAGACACATCTTCATAGTGAGAGAAAAAATATTTAATATTTTGGATATTTATTTATTCTACATGTAATAATAAAATTATGTCATCTACATAAAGAAGATTATAGGGTACTGTCAGGTTTCTAGAGGCTCTAATGGTATATATTTTACAGTAATTTACCAGACTAGTAATAAGCCTGCTTAAGTAAACCTTTGTAATAGAAAACAAAATTAATGAGAGCAGGTATCCCCTTCTGACACCTTTAGTTAAATTGAAATAACCTTTTTGAGAACCATGAAATAGAATATAAATGTTACCATAACCCAATTGGTTTTGATTTTTTGGCAAAAGTGTCTTAAATGCTATGGTTTTTTAGGAACCTATAAATAAAATTTGAATACATAGTTTTGAAATCCTTACTAATATAAATTATAATAGAAATGATTCCTCTACTATTAGGTTTATTTAAAATAATAGTACATTAATTGGCTAGTAAAATTCAATCTTTAATGTTTCTTCCTTTTAAGAAACCAAATTAGTCCTAGGAGAAAATTTTATTGGCTATAAGAGAAAACCTATTTACTAAAAGTTTGGAGAAAATTTTATAGAGAGTGTTTATATGAGAAATGGGTCTAAAGAGGTTACTTTAAGATGTCTTTTTATAAAATGGATTCCATTTTTGAAATATACATGTTGAAAAATGTTTAAGGTTAAGTTTTGGTATTTTTCTAAAGTAGATGAATGTTTGGTGAATAGTGAAATACAGTATGTGATGGTATTTAACATTTTAAAACAAATACATGAATTTTTTTTTATCATGGATGATGTAAGAATGAGTTTTTTATAAATAACATGCACTAGTTACTGTATATAGTCACAATAATCAATAATATATGTTTCCTTGAGCCAAAATAATGATTTATTTAATATAATAATAAAAAACACCCCTCTCCTCCCCTTATAAATACCAAATTCACCACCACTTCTCCTCACACCTTCTAATATTTTTATATTTCCATCAGTATTAAAAATTATCTTCCCAACAATCTTCCCCAAATCCATGTGTTTCTTGTCTCACCAAAGTACCAAACCCATGTGCCTTAATGTGGTTTTCAAAGAGATGACTTCAATAGGTAAAATCAGTCATCTTTCTCTTTTAAATTCATTCTTTCCTCTACATTATAGTCAACCCTATACAAAGTGACATGATAATTATAGTCTCATATATATAATTTAATTTTATTATGATAATGTAATATCAATCATAAAATCCATTCTATACTCCACTTATTATATAAATGAAAACATTACTTGTAATATGTTGGTTCACCACATTCATGGATGATCAGTTTTCATTTTCCATCACCACCTTCAAGGATAGTCATAAAACCATTATTATAGTTATATAAGATTTATATATTTTTATTATAAATTACTTCACATAATAGAACAAATATATAGACATAATATTAAAAAAAATGACAGTAATTTGTGATGGTTTGAAAAACTGCCAAAACAATCTAAACATTTATCATTAACATTTTATCAAATTTATCACCCACATATCAAAAATAAAAATGATATATGGGACCATTAAAACATATTTATGTGTATTAATAACACATAATTTAATTTTATAGTAATATTCTTATTTTACAAGAACATACATTAATACACACAAGTGTACCAACCATGAAACCTTGTAACAAATAGTCCCAGAATAATGAAATTAATCCTTATAACTCATAAAAATATAAATAAATGAACTTAATAAAAATATAATATATATATATATATATATAATAGGTTAATTATTAAGTAATTAAAGTGTATAATTTTATTATTTAAGATATTAAGAGAAATTTAAGAATCCATTCGGACATAAGGCAAGGGATCTCTCAAAACCACTTTTTTTAATTTAGGTTAGACTATCTATCACATTAATTTAATTTATTTCTTCATTATTCATATATAATTATCCTAAATTCAGTGAATATGTTACAAAAATGTATATATATATATATATATATATCTCTCTCAATTTAATTTAATTTTATGGGAATATACATGTTTTAAATGGTTCCCTTCACAATTCCTCTCGATAAGAAAACCCAATTAAAATAAACTTCTCCATTTCTTAATAATTTTCAACTACACTCTATAAAATTTTATAAAACATAATTATTTTTCTAAAATAACTCATTTTATCATGAATTTCATTTAGTCAATTTCAAATTTTATGTAAATAATTATTCCCTTACATTATTTAAAGTCTCTTCATTCTTTTCCCTAAAACTATGCTTCTGTGGGACATTTCTAAAGATACCTATCCACTCTTTTAATGTTTTCACATTAGTTAGAAATCATTATACATGATATATTTTTATATTTCATTTATTAATTTAAAAAAATTATTTAAATCCATTATTTTATGGATAAAACTATGATACACACTTTAATTTTTCCTAAGGACATACTTATAGGACCCATTTCTTTCCATAGGCAACCCTTATATATGTACCTTATGATTGATTATTCATGTAGAACACATATGAATGAACATGTTAATATGGATGTGACCAGATATATAACCAATTAATTTGGTAATTTTTAGTCTCATGAGATGTTTTTATGGGATTAGGGATTAAACCTAATCCATTATAGGACTCTGTCCACTACGTGATATAGTATTTGAATTTAGCATTGACTAATGTTTTTGTCATGTTATGTACTATTACCATATTCCTATGCTTCCATGATCATATGATTCTATATTCTTTATGTTATGATTCTATATTTTTATTCATGATACATGGATTTAATGTTATCATGTTAAGCCTTATAATTCATGTGTTATGCTTCATTAACATATTTATTCTCTTACTCCACTTTTTATATCATGCATTTTATCTATGTATTCCCCAGTTTATCATATAGAGATTCACAAGATCAAAGGATGTTAGGATCTCTTTATGGATAGTAACAAAAAAAATTATTCTAGTTATATGTTTTCAATTTTATTCATCTAGTCCTCTAAATACACTACACTTTTTTGTCCTTGGTTTTTATTTAATATATATTTATACATAAAATCATGTAATAATATGTGTAAAATGATAAGGTCACTATAGTTGGTATCATAGAATGGTTTGGTTATTTTTTGTTATTATAACTATAACTATTTATTAATATCCCTATGGATAATTATATCACCACGGATAACCAATATTCCTTCATTTCTTACCCATTTTTAAGTACAATCCATAAAATATTTTAAGACACCATTATAGTTTCTAATATACTCAATTTCTCATGAAAAATTTTATTTATTTCCAATTTTTTTGTATAAAATTATTCCCTCAACTTCTTTAAAGACTCTTCATTTTTTTTCTTAAAACTAAGCTTAAGTGGCACATTTCTAAAGCTATATGCCCACTATTTTTATTGTTTTCATATTAGTTGGACATCATTATTCATGATCTATTTTTATATTTTCTTTATTAATGTCCAAAAAAATTTTAAATCCATTTTTTTATGGAAAACATTTTGATACACACTTCAATTATTCATAATGACATTATTATAGATACCATTTCTTTCCATGAGTAAGCCCTATATTTATCCATTATGATTAATTATTCATATGGAACACATATGCATGAACATGTTATAATGGATGTGACCATATATAAAACAAATTCATTTGGTAATTTTTAGTCCATTGAGATGTTAATTATGGGACTAGGGAGTAATCCTAATGCATTATGGGTCTCTGTCCACCATGTGATATAGTCTTTGAAGATAGCCTTGACTCATGTTTATGTCATGTTATGTCCTATTCCAACATTCCAATATTTACATGATCATATGATTCTATGTTATATATGATATTATTCTATATGTTTATTCATAATCCATGGATTTTATGTTATCATTTTAATCCCTCTAAGACATGTGTTATTCCTCATTCCCATTTTTTTTTTCTCTTACTTGAAATTTTTTCTCATCCCTTTTTTCCAGGTATTCCTCAATCTATCATATAAAGACGTTGGAGCTCAAAATAATTGTTTATCTCATTATGGATATTAATAAAAATATTTTTTATTATAATTTTTTATTTTAAATTTTATGTACCTATTATTGAAAATACACTAGAATTTTAGATCCTTAGTTTGTATTTTTGGTATATTTATTCTAAAAATAATTTATAATATATGGAAAAGGATAGGTTAACAATAGTTAGTATTATAGCATGAAATGGTTATTTTTAAGTATTACACTATAAATTTTTTTAAATATAGAAATAATTATATCACCCTGGATAACCAGTATTGAAACATAAGGAATCATATGTTAGAAAATACATTTCATTTATATTTTTTATTCAGTTCTTAATAGTGGTTTATTGGAGAACTTATTATAAAAACTAATGTGATAGGTAATGTGATGATTTTTCAAATGAGATTTCAAAAATGATGGACATGAGATCTTATAACTTCATGAATGTTTTTTCTTAATTTCCTCAAGTTATGAATAATAACTTGAATCATGTAGAACTCCTTTCATATACTAAGAAAGATAATGTTTTGGTTGAATCCTTTATGAGACAAAGGCATATTATCTTTAGTTGAACTTTTGATCCCCTAATTTAAAAATAATGAATTATGTACATTGATAATATATTCTATATCCTATGGTTCTCAGAATAAGAGAATGTTGTGTTGGAATTCTATCATTTTGATGGGGAATCTGATTGTGGGTGGAAACTAATCAAGAACATTAGGTCTAAAGAGGAGATTTATTACATGGAATGAGAATCATTCAAGAAAATATTTTTCAATAAATATTTTCCTTGATCCCTCCATATTAAGATGGATATAGAATTCCTTGGATTGAAGTAAAAGGAAGATAATTCTATAATAGTGTATGAGAAAATATTTATATGGATTCTACAACAATACTTTGTCTTTTTCATGAAAATTTAAATAATACTAGGTCACTTATTTAGTGGAATAAAAAAAATTCAATGAAATTTTATACCAATTGGAGACTTTGACAGCTATGAGAAAATTGTTCATTATTACCTTAAGGATGAGATATATATTGATGAATATCAGTGGTCCCATGGTATGGGTCATAATAAAGTAGAGAAAGGAGTTTTATTATGGGAGGATCAATGAATAAATACCATGGATGGATGAAAATACATTATCCCACATGTCATTATTTTGGAAAGAAGCATCTTAGGAACTGTCTAAAGGGAACCATGAGATGTTTCAAATTTGGAAAAATGGGTGTGTAGTATAATAATTCCCAAAGGGATATAAATAATCCCACAAATGTGGATGATGATAAGAAGGTTCATATCAATAATTTTCCTATAGTATAGTGTTTAAACTATATATAACATGCACATTATGTAAGCCAAAACCCCAAGTCAGGGGTTTCTAAAGACAATCAAAGATGACAACCTCCAAGGTATCAGGAAGGGAATATTCTATCACTAATACTAATGTGGATCCTGAAAATTATATAGTGATAGGTATTCTTGTTATTAATTCAACAATAGTGAACATAATATTTGATTTTGGATCTACACATTATTTAATATCTTTCATGTTTAGTAGAACTATTCAAACACCACCTTAAAATATGGATGGTGAGTTCTCCATGAGAATAGAAAATGGGGAAATTATTTTATCTAAAGTATATAACTCATCCCTAGTAAATTTTTATGGATTGATCCTCAAAAAATATCACATATTACTTTTTTTAGTGGAGTTTGTTGCTATATTTTTCATGGATTGATATCTTTGTATAAAAACAATATTAAATTTCACAAAATGGAGATCAATCTTTACATCCAAAGGCATCCTAAAATTCTGTGAAAATTTAAGGAGGAGGATGAATATCCTTTGGAATATACTTCTCAATAATGGATACTATTTTATCATGAGTAATAATGTCTTTCTTAAATAAGTGAAACAAAGGAGTGGATAATTCTTTAAGACATGCCCATTGTGATGGAAAACACTAATGTGTTGCCTAATTAATTGTCTGGTGTCCCTCTTGATTGAGAGGTTTTGTTCTCAATTGATCTCATACATGGATCTTTTCCCTTATTAATGACTCATTATTGAAAATAAACTACTAATTTGTATGAAATAATGAAGAAGTTACAAGATAATATGGACAATGGATTCATATGCTTGAGTGTTTCATTGTGGGGTGAGTCAATACTCTTCATCCACATTAATTATGGATCAATTCTTATTTGTATTGATTATCATATACTCAAAACAATCATGATAAATAAAAATTATCCCCTCCCACTGAAAAATGACTTGTCTGATCAACTAAATGGGGTCACGTATTTCTCTAAGGTGGTCCTTCAGTCGAGATATCACCAATTAATTGTGAAAAAAGAAGATATTTCTAAGACTTACTTTCAAATGATGTATGGACATTATGTGTTAATATTTATACCTTTTGGACTCAATAATTCTCTAGTAATATTAATTGACTTAATCAATATTGTCTTTAGAGATTGTGTCTACAAAATTTTTGTTATCTTTATAGATGATATTATGATAAACCTCCAGAGCAAGGAGGAATACAAGGATTCTTGTAATACTATTTTAATGACTTTTTGAAAATAGAAATTGTATGCAATGTAATGTAAATGTGAGTTCTAGTTATAGGAAGTATCATTCTTGGGGAATTTCATCCCCAAAAAAGGGATATATATATATAACATTCTAAAATATTAGAAATTTAGGAGTGACCTATTCCAACATCTATAACATAGATCTATTGTTTCTACCATCAATTTGGGTATTACAGATGATTTGTAATAAACTTATCATGATTATCAAACCCAATAACCAAGCTGAATTTGAATGGAGTGATTTTTTTTGGACTATTGAATGTGAATACTTCTCTAAAGTGTTGAAAAATAGGATTATCACTAAAATAATACATAAAATATTGATAAGTGGTAACACTTTGTGGTATACAATGATACTTCATAAGAGGTCTTGCGTTTTGTACTAATTAAAAAAATGATAAATTGGTAGCCTGCACCACAAATCAGCTGAATTTTCATGAGAAGAACTATCCCAAGCATGATCTAGAGTTAGAACCCGTAATTTTAATGTTGAAAATATAGAAAAATTATCCTTACGAGGAGATGTTCAAGATATATACTTATCACAAGAGTCTCAATTATATATACACTCATAGATTAAAATGGACTAATGAAGATGGTTGGATGTCATCAATGATTATAACTGCTCAATCCATTACCATCCCGATAAAGTGAATAAAGTGGTATATTTTCTAAGTACAAAGGACCCTGAAACTTTATCAACGATGAAAATTGATAGAAATCCAATCTAATTATACATGAAAAGGATGGTCATGGAAATCATCAATGGAGAAATATCATAAATCCTTTCAGAAATGATTTATAAACCATCCCTTTTATAGATGATAAAGGATTTACAAAGAAATGATGTGGAAATTCAAAAGAATATAGATGCTATCAAAAAGGGAGATCCTAATATTTTAAAATTGATGAGGAAGAGTCATAAGATTTTTAACATGATTATTTTTGCGATGAAATACTAATATAATGTGGAATAATTTGAATTATTCATATATCTCAACCTTCTCCATCCACTATAAGAGTAAAAATATATATTGACATCTCTAAGAGCATAATTGGTGGGATAATATCAAGAAAAAGATCACAAAATATACATTAATGTGCCTGTTATTTCAGCAAGTGAAGGATGAAATAAAAAAATATATGTGGATAATGAAACTATTACATAGAAATATATAGAAATAGAGAAACATCACCATGAACATTGTCACAGTACTTATGGATACATCCATAAAAAAACAATTCTATTTTGGTTGTTATGGATCATCTTATAAATACTACACACTTTATTCCAATTTGAGAGGACTTATCACTAGATCAACATTCATGGATATACATTAGAGAGTGTTGAGGATCAATGGAGTACCATTATCTATTGTATCTGATCGTGATATGATATTTACCTCTATGTTCTATATATGTCTCCAATATTCCCTAAATACTAAGATAAACATCAGTATTGATTATCACCCTCATACTGAAGGCCAATTTGAGTGGACTATTCAGACACTAGAAATTAGTTGAGAGAATGCTTGATAGTATTCAAAGGAGGATGGAACCAATATCTTCTTCTGGTCAAATTCTATAAAAAAATGGTTTCCACTAAATCATCCAAATGGATACATATGAATCATTTAATGGGGAAAGATGTAGAACATGTGCATGTTGGGATGAAGTTAGTTAACTGCAACTGCTAGGAACTGAAATGGTTAACGAAATCAAAGAAAAGGTGAAGACCATTTTTTAGTACATTAGGGATACTAAAATTGGAAAAAAGATCTATGCATAAAATCATAAACTGGATCTAGATTTCTAGTTTGGAGACCTGGTATTCCTCCACAAACCTCTATGGAAGAGAGTAATGAGAGTTGGGAATAATGTAAAGTTAAGTCCCAAGTACGTAGACCCTTTAGATATTCTTGATTGCATCAGATATGTGGCTTATCAACTAGTTTTTACTCTTACCATGTCTCAAGTACATGATGTATTCCATGTATCCTTATTGAGGAAGTATATAAAATATCCCTTACATGTACTGAATTCATATACATTATATATGAAAAATTATCTCTCTTATGAGGAGTTTGTAGTGAATATATAGTACCATAGAGATAATGTTATACACAACAAAACTACTCACTTGGTCATAGTGTTATGGTGGAACCACAAGTATGATGAGGTGACATTAAAACCATAGGAAGGGATAACAGATAAGTAACCTCACATGTTTTCACCTTAGCCTGTAAAAAACATTGAGGGTGAAATTTCATAAGGGGGGAAGAATATAACGACCCATAATTTTATCAATAGAAATTCCCTTCTTATAATTATTCCATGTGGTATAAGACACATACATTATATAAAAAAACCAAAAAAAATCTCATAGATGAATAATGATACATTAGTCATCTAATAAACCATTATGAAATAAAAATATTATGGTGGGAAGATAAATAGAAAATAAGATAATAAGAATGGGTAAATTTGAATCAGCTGGATCCAAAAGAATGACTACAAAAATGAACGATGCTATAGAAATAATCCATAATGTTAATAATACAAAAGTAATTTTTAAGACCAAATTAAAAATAACATTGAGAGAATATGTAAGTGATTGAATAATGAATGGGATACTATGTATTTATAAGAAGTAGTGAACCCATATGACTGTTATAAATTTGACCATTGGAATAGTAATCTGAATATATGAAAAATAACTTTACCCTTGGAATAGTAATATGAATATTAGTAATTCTGTTTTGATTGTTAGAATAGTAACCTCACTAATAGAAATGTGAAATAGTATTTTGTTATCATATAATTTAAAATTTAATATATTTATACTATGGTACAATAAAATTAATTTTTTAAATTATAAATTAAGTGTTAGTATTTTTGTAAAACCTAAATTTTTTATTTTAAATATTGTAATGAATATAATTATTTAATATTTTTTCATAAAATGGATTCATAAATTAATATTATGTTGTATTATAATTATAAAATAATTTTATGAGACCATAAGTAATTTTCCAAAGGGTCATAAAATCAATTATAATATTTAAATATGTATTTTTAAAATAAATGATACTTTTATTTAAAAATTAAATTACATATATATAGGAACTTATTTTTATAATGGGTTCTATTTTCTAAATCTATATGTTAAAAAATGTTTAAGGATAAATTTGGGTATTTTTCTAAAATAGTTTAATTTTGTGTGAATTGTGAAATACAGTAATATAGGGTAATTAACATTGAAACCAAATAAATGAATTTTTGAGTCATGAACAATATAATAACCAATTATTTTGAACTAACATTCAATAGTTACTATAGATTGTCAAAATATTCAGTGTTATTGATTATCATGTTCCAAAATAATAAATTATTGAATACAATAATCGAAAACACTCATCTCCTCCCCTTATAAATATCACCCCTCACCACCCCTTATCCTAAAACCTTCAAAGAATTTTCCCATACAATTATTTTTCCCAATTATCATCCCAAGCCTGTTTCTCATTCCTTAGTGTTTCTGGTCTCACCGAAACACCAAACGCAAGCCCCTTAAGGAGGTTCTCGAGAAGACGAAACTCATGAGGTAAAATCCTTCATATTTCCCTTTTAAATTATTTCTTTCTTCTATATTATTCTCACACCCTATCCAAAGTGACATGATAACTCTAGTATAATATATATACTATTATATTGTTATGTTAATGGAATATCAATTATTAAATCGCTTATCCTCTTTTATTGTAAAAATGAAAACATCATCCACAATATGTTGGTTCACCGCATTCATGGATGATGAGTTTTTTTTTCCATTACCACCTTTAAGGCTATTAATAAAAAAATTATTTCAGGTAAATAAGATTTTAAAATTTATATTATATATTTTTTTAAATAATATATAGAAGTAATATAAAATATAATAAATCTAATTCGTGATGGGTGAAAAAGCCACCAAAATAAAATAAACATTTATCATTTAATCTTTATCAAATGAATCATTTTCATAAAAGAAATAAAAATTAAATATGTGTCCATTTCATATTTTGGAAGTAAATTAATACCAAAAAATTTCAATTATCGTGTACTATTCCCATTGGACAAGAACATCTAAAAATATATACTTGTGAATCAACCATGAAACCATGAAATAAATGCCCCCAAAAAAACGAAATTAATCAATATAAATCATAAAAATGGACATAAATGAACGTAATAAAATTATAATAAATAAAATATATTATGAATATGTTCTTAATTAAGTAATTAATGGATCTAATTTTATTATCCAGAAAACTAAATTCATGTTGAGAACGCTTTTATACATAAGGTAGTAGATCTCTTCAAACATCCATTTTTCCCCTTTAGGTGATACTTTCTCTCTCTTTACTAAAATTAATTTCCTTATTATTATTATATAAATATCCTAAATTCTGTGAATATGTTTCACACATGTTTATGTTTCTCAATTTAAATTTATTTGATTGGAGAATACATTTTTTAAATTGTCTCCTCAATTTCACTCGATAAGCTTGCCCGATTAAAGAGAACTTCTCCGTTTCTCAACTTTTTTCAATTACAATACATAAACTATTTTAATACACCATTATTTTTATAAAATCACCCCTTTTATCATAAAAACAATTATACTTTATTTTTTATTTTATTTAAATAATTATTCCTTCAACTACTTCAATGAATCATCATTCTTTTCCCTAAATGTATACTTGAGTGGAACATTTATAAATTATTGTAATCACTATTTTTAACATTTTCACATTATTTGGACATAATTATTCATGATA
The DNA here is from genome assembly GCA_963277665.1 of Viscum album. Taxonomy (NCBI): domain Eukaryota; kingdom Viridiplantae; phylum Streptophyta; class Magnoliopsida; order Santalales; family Viscaceae; genus Viscum; species Viscum album. Next base: position 1,146,772,638 of record OY728138.1, read on the forward strand.
TATTATTATGTCTTATTTATTAATGACCAATAATTATTTAAATCTATTTTTATGGATTCAATTATGATACACCATTCAATTATGCCTAATGACATGATTACAAAACCAATTTCTTTCCATGGGTAAACCTTATATTTATCCCTTGTTTGTGATTCATCATCTATCATACATATGAATGAATATGATATGATGGTTTGACCTATATAAAACTCCAATACATTGGGTAATGTTTCAGTCTCATGAGACTTTATTTACGGGATTATGGAATAATCCTAATCTATTAATGGACTCTATTGGCCATGTGATATAGTCTTAACAGATAGCCTCGACTCAAGTTTATGTCATGTTATGTTTTCTTCCACAATACTGTGTTTTGATGATCATATGAGTTATTTTTATATATAATATTATTCCATTTGTTTCTTCCTGAGCCATTCCTGTAATGTTATCATGCTATGCCTTATAACCCATGTGTTATGCTTCATGAAAATGTTTATACCCTTACTTTTATTTTTAGCTCACCCATTTTGTCTATGTATTACCAATGTTGTCTTATTTTGATGTAGTATCTCAAAGGAAGTAAGTATTTCACTATAGAGATTAATAAAATGTTTTTTTATTCTAGTTCTATGATTTCATTTTTTTGTACTTAGTCTTTTAGAGACATATTACATTCTTATCTTTGGTTTCTATTTAATAGATATTTCTTCTTAAAATCATATAATAACATGTGTAAAAGGATAGGGTCACTATATTCAATATTATTACATGAAACTAAATCAATGTAATAAGTTTTTTTGAGAAGTATAGATTGTGAAAAAATTCCTTTCAAATACCTTATTTTTTTGAGCTGTCAAATGTTACTCTTTAGGGCTTTCCTTAAATCTAGAACACAATCACTAAGAAAAGAAAATGTATTATGGTATACTGGTAGTTATATAAAACAACCTTCTAATAGTTCAACAATATAATATTTTTAAAACTGAATTATGATATTTATCGAAATCATGTATAGTATTGGATCTAATGGGAATTTCATAAGCTTTTTTTTTCAGGTCCATACCATTTTATTTAATCTTGTATATGTTTTATTTAATTTAAATAATTTATAAAATATTTTTGATAAATCTGAAAGTTGGAGAAAAATTTCAATGCACCCATTATTCTCATTTTGAATTATTTTTATATGAGTTTTCATAATTAATTACATGATTTTTCTAGATCCAAAAATTACATCATCAACATATATATGAAATAAAAAAAAATATTTTGATCAATTGTTTTTATATAATATGGTGTATTCCAGGCCATCAATAAAATGTTTTGATAAAATAAATGAAATTTAGATTTAGTACCAAGATTTTTCTACTTTTTTAAGACCACAGAAGGCATTGGTAAGTTTAAAAATATAATTTATAAAATGAGGGTTTTTAAAAACTCGAGTTTATTTAACATAAACTTTTTATATTAAAAATATATTTAAAAATATAGATTGTAAATCCATTTGAAATTATCTAAAATTCAAATAAGATTCATATTATGAAATGATATCTTATAATAGGATGATTAGAGGGTCTATGAACCAATTCACATAATTTAATCCCTATAAACTAGATTTATTCCTATTTCATTGAAACTACCCAACTCACTTCATTTAAAGATTATTCTATAGTTTAAGGTTCAATACGGGAGAGGAAAATAGAAAATTCATCAAGGTTACTTATAAATATTATAGCCTTAAATACCTCATCTAATATTCTTATTAAGGTATCTAAATAGTTTTTTAAGGTTTCGAGGATATTTTAGATGCACACTACAATACCCTAAAATTTTAGTTAAAATATTAATATGATCAATATCTTTCACAACACGTAACACCCAGATTGAAGTAAATTGTGATATATTATTAAATTATTATTATAACATATCCATTGAATTAATGGGTATGAATATGAGTAAAAAAATTAAATGAATTTAAAATTGTCTTAACAAATAAAAAATAACTTATTAATACATAATAAAAAGGAACTCAATTTTTATTAGTCATTTTTTGCTTCAAAATTAAATTTTTTAAAAACAATTCACAACATTTGAGTAGAGTATTTATAATTAATTTATGAAAAGTTTAGAAATTTTATTTTAAAAAATTATTTTTTTTATTGAAATAATCATATAAAAATTAACTTAAGGTAAAATTCTAGGATTAATTTTTTTCATTAAATAAATTACTTTAAATTCCCCAATATATCATGGATTTGGTCACAAATTCACATGTAAAAAAATTTATTTAAATTAATATAATTTATTCCAATTTAATCATTAAAATGTAATATTTTGATCTATGTTATTTTTTATGCTTGAAAACATAGTTTTCTAAAAACTGTGTTTTATTTTGTTTTACGAATTTTTAATAAAATTAATTTATTCAATATATAGAGATTAAATATATAGAAATGGATACTGTATTTGGAATTATGAGGTTCAAATTTTATAAATAGGTTACTTTTATTTTTGGTGATTATGATTAAGAAGCATAGTAAATTCTTATAACCACGGTAAAGGTAAAATGGGTTGTTTTGGGTTTAAATTAATATGATAATATCTCAAATTCAACCAGAAATTTTTTATACTACTTTATGAGTTAATTGTTTCAATTTTTATCTATTTTTTAAAATATGGAAACCTTGACCCATTTTACTTTATTTTTAACATTATAATATTTAAGTAAAATATAATGTCAACAATGTCACTCTTTTGAATTTAATATGTCAAATATTTTATCATAAGGTTGAAATGAGGTTATGTTTAGTTATAAATTGATCTATGAATGATAAATTATTTTTATTTGTGATAGAAATTTATTTTTAATTTTTAGTGATTGAATGATTATCCAAAACTCTTATGAAATTCCGACATAATATTTATTTAATTAATATAAAATTAAAATATAAAATTATAAAAATATTAAAATCAAAACTAATTGGAAAAATTATTATGTTACATGAATTTATTAGATAAATTTTAAATACATGGTATACTTTGAATGATTATATTTTAATTAAATATTTTACCTGGAGTCTTTAATGTAAAATCAAATGTATAGTGTTACAAATGACATTAATGGTATTTTATGTTAAATAATATCTTGTTAAATTATTTAAAAGTTATAAAAATCCTTAAATAGAACTATTAGGATGACAAGTGGACTAAAATATCATCCTTTCATCCATATATTATCCAATTAATACATTATAAGTAAAATTATAACCCATTAGGAGTGAAAAAATTATTACATCGGTTAATGTTAAAATTGGATAACTAAGGTGTTAAACAAAAAATAAGGTTTAAAAAACCAGATAAATGTTCCAAATATTATTTTTTGATGATATTTAACCAAAATAATATATTATATTTTAATATATATCCATTTGGAAACATTTTTTTAATAATGAATTTGATATATATTAATCTTTTATTAAATTCTAAAAGTGCCCCTCCCATATCGAAATAATATGGAGCACCGCCTTGATTTTATTTACATAGATTAGAGGCATATAGATCTAAAAAAACATACCTAATTAAGTTATAAAAGTTCATATACACTAATTAGAGGTGTTTTTATTATTTAAATTATGTTCTAAGGGTCCTTAATTAGTTATCTAATAGAGGCCTACTAAAGAAGAGGTAATAATCTTACCAAATCTCATTCATTTTTTTATATTATACTACATATAAATATATAAAATTATTGAAAATAAATAAATTGATTATAGTAAATACACTAAAATTTTATTTTTATTATGAAACCATCTTTATTCACCCACTTATATAACAAATAATAAGTGAAAGTATCAATCGTGAATACATACGACTAAACGTCCCCACATAGTGCTACAATTCATTTTTTATCACTGTATTTCATGGATGGTTATTATGATAGAGTTAATGTTTAAATAAAAAATTTATTATATAACTATTCATCTAGAATTATAATATCATTTCTATATTCTTTCCTTACAATATGTTGGAAAACCATAGCGTCGCTCATGTGTACTTGTGTACTAGCACCTCTGTGAAGCGAAGTGGTCCATTTTTTGTTTCAAATTTACATGGATGTTAATAAAGATATATTTAATGAATATATATATTATTTTTATAATATTATATTAATTATTTAACTGTTAATTATTATTTAACTTTCTATTATTTATTCTGTTGAAAAAATAAAATAGTGTTCATGTGTATGTATAACCTACCGACTCCATGAAAGGTGTAAATAATTTTTCTATATCTATGTTTTATGGATGAAAATATATATATAATGAATATATATGATATTTATATCATGATTAAAATTACATTGAATACCTAACTATGAACAAATTTTAAGAACCAAGCCTTCTAAATCGAAACATGCATGAAAAATGAAGAAGTCATCACCCAAAACAGTGATTTTTAATAATTAATTTTTAATAAATGGATGATAAGATGTTATAAGTAAATAATATATGGTATGATATATATATTTATAGTTTAATAAAATATTTATAATAATTCTATATTTATTATACATGAGGTTCCAACAGATACAATGCGAGGCAATACTTGAGATAAGGGATTAACGTTTCAAAACAATTTAAATCGGGATTGATTATTCTTGAAATTATGTTAAAATATTATATAATTTATATGATAAATAAAATTATTTTTTCCTTTAATCTATTTATTTATATTGAATAAATTTTTTCCTATTATTTTCCTCACCTTATGTACTAATGATATGGAATTTTCGTAATAAAAACCAGTTATGCTTCATTATTTGGTCTGGAATATTTTTCATCCATGTCAATGTTTTATAAAAAAATTTCAAGACGAATTTTCACTATTATATAATTATATTTTAAATAAAATTTTACCTATTTTTTATTTTCTTTAAAATGTTTTTGATGTAATATTCTTTTCATTTTTTGAATGAGTTACTTTTGACTTTTTATCAAAAATGTTAAAGAAGCCATTGTTTTAATGTTCACAACATGAACATAATTTCATACCATCATTACCAACCAATTTTGAAAATAATTATAAACATTTTTAAATGATTCATTTAAAAAAATTCTTTCCAATTTTTTTTTGTAATTTTTAGATTTTAAATAATTTATTTCCAGGTGAAAAGGGTACTTTCCTCAATAAATTTTCCAATATTATTTTTAATGAATTTTATCTAACAAATTTTTATGTTAATTATTATATAATGGTGATATTATACAATGAGGCCATCCTTATTCTTTATCTCAATTTTTTTATGTTATGATTATATTTTTAAAAAAAACTGTTTTATTTTGATAGGTTATGATATAATGATATGATGAATGTTTTATAATCCTCTATCCTACATATGTGTGGTTTTTATTATATGAGGTGTGTTCCTAGAATTATATATCCCTCCAATGATTTGGTTAGATTTTTATATCTCATGAGATAAATATGGTAATGAATTGAATGTTCTTTATTTAACCACAAGAGACAAGTCGATGTGATTGATCCACTATAGGAAATAGTTTATGATGTATGATATGTTATGATATATAAAATATGTGTTGATACCTAATAAAATATTATTGGATGGTCTCAGTAGTTAAACTTGAAATATTAAATGTTCTCTATACATATTATGGTGATATAATTATTGGCACATTTTCATTCTTATGAAGTGAACTTTTGGTTCATGATCAATTAATGAAGATTTATCACTCTTATGATTCATGTCTTTGAAATGCTAAAGTTGTATGCCATGAATATTGTTTAAGATATATGATAGATTGGGTATGATCTTTTTATGTTATATTCATGATCTCATACCCTTATTATTATGATATTATTTTGTATGATCTTTAATTGATATCACCCATGTTTACCATAACTGAGTAACTAAGATCACCCTTTCTTATGTTTCCTTTTCCCAAGTTGTATAGAATGGTTTTAAGTTGGGTAATTCTAAAAATATTACTATGTGGGAATATCTTAGAGGGAATTGTTGAAGATATCTCCTGAAATAATAATATTGTGTATCTAGTCTCTAAATACACTAATCATTTATGGGTTTAGTAAGTATCACAATGTTGGGAATTGAATATTCATCCAAAAAAATATAATATTTTTATATGAAAAGATCATATTACTATAGTTGTTATCATAGCAGGGTTTAGTTAATATTTTAATATTAGTATTAGATAAATTTTGTGAAAAAACCATAGTATAAGCCTTTGTATAACATAACATTATATGGTTTTTTTGAGATAAATTATATGTGGTTTTCCTAAAAATATTTCTCTATCTGGATAACATAAATGGATGAGGTTATGGAACATATGTATCTAGGGGTAATAACACTGAAAATAGTTGTTCAAGTAATCAATGACCATCATTATATTTCATAGTGAGTGTTCCCATAATTCACACCTGACTTTACATGCTTGGAAGATATGCCGGGGATTATTCACATTTGAATTATGAACCATTATGAAGTATTTGAATAGATGATGATCCTGGATGACCAAGGTTAAACATAATGTGTCATAGATTGAATAGAATATTTCATTATTTAGACAACCTATAAACAATTTTTCCTGATTATGTGGTTTCCCACTATGATTATTGTTTCTCACACTATAGTTTTTGGTCTTAGGTTATGTTTGGAACCAAGATGAATTATGTCAACGTTAAATGTGATGGAAAATGAAATAATTCTCTTTATGAAAAACTATGTAAAACATGACCCTAATGGGAAACCTTGTGACTATTCTTAATAATCTATATCATTATATAACTAACAATCTAAACATGGGTGATTTTATTAACATACTTGATAAGAGATATGTATTTTGTAATTACCATAGTGGGAAAAAGAATCAATTTTCTATTTTTCAAGTATGTTGGATGATCAACTTGGGAAATGAATAAAAGTAATAGAAATATGTTTTGGGTATGAAAAATAAATACATAGAGCATGTAATTTATGAGGAAAAATAAAAATATTGGTTAACATAATGGATGATAATAATGGATTCTCTCTAGTAATATCAACTTATGAATGATTTAAATGTGAAAAATATGCGAATTATACAAATCTATTCCCTATGGAGAATGATAAAAAATGATTATCAAGGTTCTGTGAGTAAAGGATTTTTGGTTGATGAGGAAGAGACTATAGATGATATATGAATGGATGAAGGTTTTATGGATTAAGTTGAGGAATCATATTTAACGGTTTTAGAAGGAAGTGAAATGATTGAAGTGTTTATGTATTATAATTTTACAATTATAATATAGATGTATTTCTATAAATGGTATTATGGTTATCAAAATCATGATATATTGAATTATCAGTATATTGTTTTTTTCCTTTAATGATTTTCCAGAATATATTAAAATCTATTGATTATCTTGTAAAGAGTTTTAATTCAAAGGTGGAATTTTATAGAAAAATACACAATTTAGTGAAATATAACCCTTAAAATGTGCCCAATATTAATAAATAATTCTGATTTGAGATAAATATATTACTTATAAATTAAATGGGATAGTATTTATAACCTTGAAACTAATTACTGATTTGATGACAAAGTGGTTTATATTGTCTTTGATGGAGTTTATATCTTTTTTTTGAATCTATGGAATATATTTGATAATATGTAAATTTATTTAAGGAATGAATTTAGATGTTAACTTTTTTAAGAGTGTATGTTTTAATTGTGGTTTTATAGAAATTTAGGTTATTGTAATGACTTAGGAGAATACATGATCAAGGTATTCACATATTTAGTATGTGACATTTAGAGATACTTTATATTTTTTGAGTGATTAATGATAAGTTGATTTTGGAAATTTAGTGACATTCATTCTAATTTTTTGGATTTTGAATTTGGTTATACATATTCCAGAAGAGTATTAAGGTTAAATATTTGTGGAATGAATTATGATTAACTTTTCATATTAATGTATGAGGTCAAAGTATTATTTCTCATATTTGATATCTAATACTAATAACATTGGTTTTGGTAAATATATAAATATTGGAGAATTGAATATTCATTATTTTATGGATCTTATTATTAGTTAAAATTTAATTTTAGTGCTTCATGCTTGAAAAAATAATATTGAATATTATGTTTTTAGAGTAAGAGATGAAATTTAAATTTATTAAAGAACAACCAAATGATGAAATTGTTCTTATGATATGGAAATAAATCAAGTAATAATATCTTATAATGTTCTCTATATTGATTATAAATGAATACCTAAAAATTAAGAAAATGATCTTGATATAAAATGTTATACTTTTACCTCATTTATGTTGAATCTATAGTCTTTTTACCCGTCATAAATTTATGGTTTTTTTGTCATTAACTTTCTCATGACCATGTTCTTTATCCCCATATATTAGACCATGAGAATTAGTTTCACATAAATTTATACAATTTATCTTCCCACCATTTTTTCCATGACTAGGAACATAATTATGTATTATTATAGGTGTCCTTTATGTTTCCCACTCCACCTTTTCAATGGATGTTTTAGTATCCCTCTGTATGATGTGGGTTATCAACAAAGTTATTTTAAAATATTGATCCTTTTAAAATGGAGAATTTTTTTGGAGGGTGTAATTTATTTATTAGAGGGGAAATTATAACACCCTAAAAATTTAGTAAAAATAATAATGTGCTCAATATTTTCTTAACACACAACACCAAACTTTATGTAAATTATAATATATTATAAAAATATTTTTATAACCTGTCCATTTAATTGTCTAGTATGAACATTAGGAAACCATTTTTAAATAAATATATATTATTATTACATAGTACAAAATCATTGACCATTTATTTGGAAGTAAGAACACAATTTTTAGTAAAGTTAGATTAAGCTTCAAAAATGAATTTTCTAAAAAAAAACTTTCCTTGCGTTTTGTGTAAGGAGATTATAATCAATTTCAGAAGCATATAGAAATTGTTTTTTTAAAAAATAAATTTATTTTTCAGATCATCATATCAAAATTATATAAGGGTAAAATTTTGGTGTTTTTATGAAAATATTGATTTTTTAGTTAATATTGAAAAATACCAATTTTTCAAATACTATGATTTCATTTCATAAAAAAATTAATTTAAAATTCCCATTATATTATAGATTTTATATTAATGTTTAAATTGAATCATTTTATTTATAATAATAGAATTAATTCCATTTGAGTCAGTAATATTCATTATTTTTATATATATTAATTTAAATTCTTTAAATCTTAATTTACTTAAAAAAAATTCATTATGTTTTATGAATTTATATTAAACTTTTATTTATATAAATTTTATATATCTATTCTGGATAAATTGATATATTATTTTAAATTAGTTGGTTCATATTTGGGTAATATTTCTCTTTTATTTTTGGTCATTATAAATAGTAATAATAATAAATTATTATTACTATGGTAAATATAAAATGGGGTAATTAGGGTTAAAAATAATATAACATGGTCCCAAAATCAACCCAAAAATTGAATTTATCATATTTTATTATAATATTTAATCCATTTCAGTCAATTTTTTGAAGCTTTGGAATCATGGTGCCAATTTTCAGGGATGTTGACCTTTAAATATTTAAGTAATAGATTATTTCAAAAATATCACTCTAATGTCTTTAATATCTATTATATTTTATTATAAGAATAAAATGAGGTTATTTTTAGTTATAAATGTTTACTTTTAATATAATTTAATTTTACTTATCATAGATTTATTTTAAATTTTTTTAGTGATTGAATAATTACCCAAAATGCTCACGTAACGACGACACAATATTTATTCAATTAATAGAACAATATTGTAAATTATTTAAAAAATAATAAAAGTAATAAAATTTGGAGGAATTATTGAGTTTAATTTTTTAGATAATTTAATATATATTTTTGATTTTATTAAGTATTTTTTTTTTCATTATGTATTTTTTTCATGCCATCATTAATGTATAAATAAACAAATAACTTAAAAAATGACATTAATGATATTTTATGTTAAATAATATGTAATTAAATAATTTGAAGATAATAAAAAAATTTAGTGGAAAAATTATGAATTTAAATGGTCTAAAATAACATCTCATGGATATTTATTATCCAATGCTTACCTTATAAGTTAAATCATTTTCATTTAAGAGTGAAAAAGTCATTACTACGATTAAAGTAAAAATTTGTTACCAAAGGGGTTAAATGAAAATATAATGTTTTAAACACCACATAAACCTATAAAAACATTATTGAACAATTATATTTCAACTAAATAATTCCATAAATTATAACATATGACCATTTGGAGTAATTGTTTGATAGAATTAATTTATTATACATTATTCTTTTATTAAATACCAAGAGTGCTTCTTCCCTCACTTATAGAAGGGAACCCCCCTTCTTCTTCTTTGCACCACATTGAGTCATCTAAAACCAAAAAACCTAAAATATTATCTTATAAAATTTTATATACATTAATTATAGGTCTTTTTATTCTTAAAATACCATTCTTAGAGTCCTTATGATTGGATCTAAAGAAGTCCCACCGAAGAAGAGGTAATCATCTTACATGATCTCTTCCAATTTTTATGTTCTTATAACTCATTTAAATATGTGATATTAATCCTAAAATAATAAATTCAGTATACTAAATTTTATTATAATTTATTATAATTATTATACATCTTTTTTTCTATTTTCTATCAAATGGGAAGTTAAAGTATCATCCGTGATTACATATGTCTTTCCATCTCAACATAGCAATATAAATTATTTTCCAAAACTATATTTCAAGGATGATTAGTATTATGGATTTAGTGATTATATAAGATATTTATTACATATTTATGATTTTTTAATCATAATTTCATATCCACCTTCTTACTTTTCAATCTGTTGGAAAATGATAATGCCACTACTACGTACGTGTGGACTACCACCTCCATGATGTAATGTGATCTGTTTTCATTTATAATTTATATGGATATTAATAAGGATAAATTTAATTAATATATATGATAAATATTATATAATAATTATTCTTTAAGTGTGATTTATTATTTATATTTATTTGTTTCAATCTATTAAAAATTTGAAACAGTGTTCATGCGTATGTACGAACTAGTACCTCAATGAATCGTGTAATTCATTTTTTAGAACTTTTATAGATAATTATATATATATATTGAATATATATTCTATTTATTTAATTATTAACATTTTCAATATTATTTAATCATGATTAAAATATAATTACCTAGATTGAAGAAATGAAATATGCATGAAAATTGAAGTGGATATCACTATAAATAGTGATATTTAATAACGAATTGTTAACAGAGAGGGGATGAGATGTTATATGTAAATCATATATGGAATAATATATATAAATATGTTTCTATAATAAATTCATAATAAATATATATTTATTATATAGGAGTTTCAAGTGAATATCAAGTGAGGCAAAAGGTGAGGTAAGGTATTTATGTTTCAATCCCTTTTTAATTAGGATTGTTTGTGCTTGAATTTACATTAAGGATTTTATATGATCCTTATCTAATAAATAACTTTAATTTTTCTTTTACTCTGTTTATTTCTATATAATACTTGTTTTCCTTTAATTTTATTCACTTTGTGTACTTATTTTGCTGAAATATTATTTTTAAAATAAATTTGTAATGATTTATTATTCGGTTAGGAATATTTTTCTTTCATGTCCCTATTTTCTAAAAATGTTTTCAGGAATTATTTTTTATATTATATAATTATGTTTTTAAATTCATTATTACCCATTTTTTTACTTTCCATAAAAATGGTTTCAAAGGAACCTTCATATTATTTTTTGAGTGAGGTACTTTTTACATTTTATAAAAAATGTGAAAGGAACCATTTTTTGACATACAAGACATGAATGAAACTTCAAACGATCATAAATGTTAATTTTTTTTATCTTTTACTATATAATTTTACATTTTAGTTTTAATAAAATTATTTCAATGATATTTTGTAAATTTTTATATTTTAAAGATGAGTTTTCAAGGTGAAAATGATATTTTCCTCAAGAAATATTTTAGTGATTTTTTAAGGAACATTAATCTAACATCATTTGATATTAATTATGTTTTAATATGTATATGATACAATTAAACCATGAGTTTTATTTCTATATATTGTTTATTATTTTGATTATTATATGTTTACGAAACCATTATTCATTGCATGGGTTATAATATAATGATATGATTAATTTTTTATGATTTTATGCCACAAATATATATGGTTTTCATTATATAATGGGTTGGCCTAAAATTATATATCCCTATAATGAATTATGTAGAGATTTATATCTCATTATATAACTATGTACATCAAGTAGACTTTCTTGATCTAGTTTGGGAAATAAGTCAATGTTCATGATACACCATGTAAAAAAGGTGATGATTTATGATCAATTATGATATGGGAAACATGTGTGGATAACAGATCCACTATGATTATATAGCCTCATGAGTTAAACATGATATATAATATTCTTTACATACCTATGATGGTCAAAATAATTTATGACATGTTTTTATTCTTACAATGTAAACTTGTGGTTCCTAATTGATTTAAGAATATTTCTCACTCTTATGATTCATTTATTTTAAAATGATAATGTTTTATACCATGAATCTTATTGATGATATATTAATGATTTTTTATGAACATTTCATGTTATATTCATGATCTAATACAATTATTATTATTTAGGAAATCACATATTCTTTGATTTATATCTCCCATGTTTATCCTTAGTGAGCATCCGAACTCAACCTTTCTTATGTTTCCTTTACTAAGGTTATGAAGAATTTTTTTAATTATGATCAGTATAAGAATAGTTTTTTTGGAATATATTAATGGTACATGATCATGATAATTCAAGAAATATAAAAATTGTGTTTCAAGTCCCTAAATATACAAAAAAAATTATGATTTTTGGAATGGATTTTAATATTATTTATTTAATATTCATCAAAAAATAATATTTATATATGAAAAGATCAGGTTTATATACAAACATTCTCATTATTCATTTTCAATTTTTTGATTGATTATTCATGGTAATGTTCCGTAACATCTTTATTTTCTTATTTAATGTGTTTTTAAGTCTCATGTTATATAAAGAATCACTTGGGTCATCAATTTGATTTTTCTTGTGATCAAATGGATCAATTTTATTAAATTTCACATGTATATATTCTTCAAAAATGACTTTCCATATTATTGAAAACTCTATAGGATTTAGATGTGTAGAATAATCTAGGAATATTCCTTCATTATCTTTTTCATTGAACTATCCAAATTTTTCCTTGGTTTCAAAGATATAAACTTATAATCCAAATCCTCAAAGTACCCAACCATTGGTTTTCTATTATTCCATTTATGATATAGTGTTTTCTTTAAAATATTCATTTTTATAACGATATTTTTAACATAGAATGTTGTGTTAATATCTGTAACCAAAAAATAAGTCAGTATGATCTATTCCGAAAACATTGATCTAGAAATTTATTGTATGGGAAAATTCCTCCTTTAAAAAAACAATTTTTTGAGGTGTTATAGGCGTAGAAAATGTATGTTTAATTCCAATGTTTTAAATAGAGTAATTAAAGTAACAATTCTAAAACTCTCCCCAATGGTAACTTTTCAAAGTCACTATTTTTCTAACATTTTCATTTTTTAATAGATTTAAAAATATTATAGAAATAACACATGATCAATTTTAATATCTTAATAAATAAACCCAAGTAAATTTAAAAATCCATCAATAAAAAGAAAAAAATATTTTTCACCTAGGACTTATTTTCAAGAGGGGGTGAAAATAAAAATATGAATAAGTTATAATGGATTTAAATTTAAGACATATTTTATTATTTTGAAATTTTATTTTTTACATTCCCATTTGGCATGCATCACACAATTTATTTTTTTTCAATTTATAATGAAGAAAATCATAAACTGAATTTTTCTTAGATAATTTTTTTAGTTAATAAACATTATAATTTCCAAGAATTTTATGCATAATCCAAGAATAATTCATTTTGAAATTAAAATAGTTCACATTATTTTTAACTTAATGAATAAATATTTAGATAGTGAAAATTTATGATCTAGATGCTTTTATATTTATATAATATTTCGTAAAAAACATAAAAACAATTATTAGAAAAATAAATATAAAGTTCATCATTAAAATGTTTATAAATACATACCAGGTTGTGATTTAAGCCTTTAACATGAAGCACCTCATTGATGTGGGTTGAATGTGGATCCCCAACAAATATAACTCCAATAATCATTCCTTTATCATTATCAAAAAATGTGACATATCCTCCATCAATAATGGATAGTGAGTGAAGGTTAAAAAAATCATCCATCATATGTTTTGAAGAAACACTATTCATAAAATATTTTCTATTGTTGTTCCAATGTCTCTTTATTAATAAAAAAGTTAAATAATAATTTTTTTAGTACTTGAATTCACTTGGGTATAGAATTGTTAGCTATTAAACATTTAGAAACCCAAATCTATCTGCACATTCCATAAATTCTAGAAATTTCTATTTTTTTAGAATATAAATCACTAAATTTAGATAAAAATTTAAAAGTAAAATCATTATTTATATAAAATAATTAAGGATATTTTAAAAAAATAATTTTCATATATAAAATTTATACCATAGTGAAAAAATTAATATTATACATGCTTTAATTTTTAGAACATTGTATAAAATAACTCTTATGTAGATTATGTTTTTCTCTATTGAAACTTATGAATTTTTTCACCTTTTTTAGTTTTGTTTTTATTGAGTATTTTTTAACAAAATAATCCCCTTAATGAAACTACTAGAATATTTTATATCATTAATTGTAACCATTTATTATTTTTTTTCATGGATATAACAACTTGATGAATGTTTTTCTAATTTAGATTTTAGTTCAGAAATTTGTTTAAAATATCACTATTATTAGTTAGAAAAACATCATAGGTTTTCTTTAGATACTTTTTATTCTTATTAAAATATATATAATCATCATACAGCGATGAATAGTACACATTTAATTCATCAAAAGAAAAAATATGAAAATTAGATTCAGATTCTGAAGAGGGATAGTAAAAAACATGCAGCACATTGTCTTATTCCATACAGAACATATTTTATTTTTTTCAGCCACTAAATTAGATGAAAATTTATAATTTAAGTATTATTAATGAATTCATGGGTCTATTATTACATTATTATCTTTATATTTATAATCATATTTTATTTTGAAATAATTTTAAACTTTCTTCTTATCATTTAACTGAGGGAAATAATTCTTGATATTCCAATGCCTCTTTCAATCATTACATCTTACATCCATTGAATTTATATCAAAAAATTTAATATTTTATAATAATTTAATGAATATTATTCTTTTATTATAAAAAGTTTTGAATTTTATTAATAATTGATAATTTTATGCAAGGAAATATAAGAAATATAAATCTTCTTCATTGGATTAGCTATAAAATAGTTTTTATTTTTAGTTTATTCTCATAATTTGAAATAATTAATGTCAAGGAATAATTATCCATTTAGAATAATCTAATATCTTCAATTTCTTCTTTCATATCTTCCTCATGCATCGTAAGAGTGTTAATTGGGTCTATTATTTTTATATCTTTTACATGTGTAGATTGTCATATGGTAGAAAATATTTCACTTTATTTTGAAAGTAAAACTATGATAACTTTTAGTACATAATATTATCCATGAACCTGTATTCCCATGGAAACAACATCAATGATATTTTTTGTGATTTTACCATTTATTTGAGTTATCCGTACAACATCATTCACTTGGAATATTCAAATGTAAGAATTAAAGTGTCATATCAAAGTTATCTAACATTTTAGATTCTCTCATAAGTTAAAATAATTATTCCCCACATATCATTTATTATATTTAATGTTGAGACTATATAGAATTTATATATACAAAGATAAAATATAATAATATTGATTAAAGCTGAATTAAAATCATATTCACTATAAATTTGGTTCATGTGTAGGGATTTTATATAGATATATAGAATTAAAATGGAATTTAAAACAATATTTTTCAAATATATAATCACTCTAGCCTTTTATTAACGATAGTTTTATCTATTGAAAATGGATATATTCTCCCAAGCATTCATTCTTGTATGTCAACCATTTCATAAAATTTATAAATTGATATTTAAACATAAAATTATAAAGTTTGAGGAAATTAACTTTCTATGATACTAATTATTATCCTTGTAGAGTCCCAAAAGACACAATAGGTGGGTTAATGGAGTTCTTGGAATTTTATACAACTTTAAACAACTCTCTTAAAGTGTGTTTCACCCTTTTCAACATTTCTCAAATATATGTGTGGATGAAAATGAAAAAATAGGATAAGAGATTTTTATAGTTGTTTATGGAATAAATATCTCCTATTCCACTCCAAAAATACACTATTAGTGAACTTGATTATTTTCCATATAATAACCCTTTTCCAAGGAACATCCCAAATGAGTGAATTCAACATTCACTTGGTACAATATGTTATATGTTTCTCATATATTCTATTTAAATGGATTATATATATCCTTCATCCATACATAGGGAAAGGAGTGTGTAATTACAACCAATAAAGAAAATTTTGGTAGAAAAGAGTTCTATTTTGGTAAAAAATTATAATAAGTAAATAAAAATTGATCATACTTTTTAGAGAAAGAGTAGTATTTATTATACCTATAAATAAAGTTTATTTTCTATAGATAAAACCTTAAAATCACACATCAATATTTTTTTTGTAAATTTCATTTCCTTCTTTGAGATGATCAAAAATTGGCTGGTTAAACAAAAAGATAATATTGCATCTCTATGAGAGATTCCAAAAAAAACATCGGCACCTAACCATTCCCAATTTTAGAAATGTTTGAAACTCATTCACTATATCACTTAATAGTTGAGAAATATATATATATATATATTTCCTCAAAATGATTGGTTGATGAAAATTTCTAAATCATCAGTATTATTAAAGAATCGGGAAATTCTGTATAAAAACATATCCTTTCTTAAGGTAGATATTCACGAAAAGGACAGGATTAAAGAAATCACCTATACCATCTTTTACCAACCATGAATTTGATAATATGAAATCTGCAATGGTATTTTCTATAAAAATTTCTATAGTAATAAATACATCGAGAATAACAATCAATGAAAACATCCCATGTATAGGATTCATTCAGTGTAGGAATGATTATTTTTGAAAGGGTTATTACATTTAGACATGATAATTTATAAGGATAATTCATTATATACATCATCTGGTCATGCATATCAAAAAAATTATCCCAAATAACCATTGATCTATATAGTGTAACCATGAAATGACTCTTCATATGCGTCATGTTATCCATATAAGCATCACGTTGTTTGAATAAGCATGAATTGTCATTATGTATCAATACATTGTATATGAATAAGTACCATGCTTCTCTATTTAACCATCATTCTATTTGTGTAATCATGAAATTGTTCTACATAACCATTATTATTAACTTTCATAAACATCAATACTTCTGAAAAGAAATTCAAAAAAAATTGGCCATCTAGAAAAAAATATACAAGTAAATATTTTACTTATTAAAATATTAATTAAATAGACTAAAATCAATCATGATATACTCATTAGTAAAAAAAGATTTTTTTTATTTTTCCTAAAAATTAGGATAAAATGGGTGATGTTGTAATAACATTATTATGTTCAAAAATTATGGAACCACATTGATAATATATGAAAATCACCAAAAACCACCTTGTGTAAAACATATAATTCCTTGGTACATGGAATTTAGGCCCCATATGATAGCCAGGCTTGTATTGCTTCCACTTATTAGGTGAATTGAGAATATCATACATTAATATTAAATAATTTTCAATTAATATTAAACACATTTCACAATAATACACACATAAGTACTATAAGGGTTTAGTGAATTTATAAAATTTATTTATAATCATCTTATTTCATGCAAGTTCTTCACCATATCTCACAAAGTTATTCGCACATCATAAACTTATTAGTCATACCCAACTTAAAACCATTCTTCATTACATGGGGAAAGGAAAAATAAGAAATGGTGATTTTAGATGCTCGGTAATGGTAAACATAATATATATCAATGAATAATACTAATTGAGAATTAGATAATAATAAGGGTATAAGAACATTATCATTACATGAAATAATAATACATAATCAGTAAAATATATTTTATCATGAAGCATAGAATAAGGTTTTTTCAATCAAAATAAATAAGACATAAAATTTTTTAGTCATCAATAATCATTCATGATCCATAAGAAAATATCATAATAATAATAAATAAGTTTGTTTCATACACATAAGAATAGAAAATCAATTCCTTATTCAAGTTTCTCTCTCAAGTTTATAATTGTTGAAAAAGGTACAATATTTTAAATTTTTACCCAATCATGTCCAAAAGTATCATAGGATTAATTTCCATATAGTTAACTCCATAATCTCTCTTTATTTTATTAACTCTTTCATCTCTTAAAATATTCTAAACTCCTTCATTACTACCCAATTAATTGGATAGATATATAATCTTATGCCCACGTTTCACAAAATAAAAACCATACATATATATTCCATAGGATCACCAAACATTCATCACATAATATTATCATGAACTACGTAATGGAAATGGGTTTCATAAACAATTAAACATTCCATCATAGCACAACCCACAGCAAAGAAACAAGTTTCATATAATTTTTAGTATAACATGATTAAGTTGTGGGAAAGAATCAGGCTTTATTAAATAATCCGTAAATTATGATCATCATAAGCCATATAGAGAAATAAATTAGATGGTATCATAAAACCATATCAAAATATAATCATAAAAATACTTATATTATGATGTCATAGATGAAAATTACCTTTAAAATATCAATCAAGCCTTTCTTGGAAAACATAAGACAAATTTATTTTATTTAGATATAAATTTAACTAAAAAATCACATATTAATTTTGAAAATATTTTCACTTGAAAATAAACCAGTAAACTAGTAACATAGGAATTAAATTAAATAATTTTTATGATGGTGATAAAATTCATTCACGTTTTATATGTCAAAAGAAAACATTCCGTTCGAACTTTTGTAAAAAGTCAAAAATGACTTTTTCGAAAAAATGACAATCATTTATACTTAAAACATTGTAAAAAATTAAAATATATTGAAAATGAACTTTTATAAAAATTTCATGAAATTTTAATAACTATTATAAAACAAATTTGAAGAGTATTTCCATTGAATAAAATTTTCAAGTACCAAAGTGGGAATGAGGTTGGTTTTTCATTAAAAATATTTTCTAAATCATTATAATTACCAAAGAAATTAAAATGGTACTAATATTTAAAAAAAATAATTATACAAGAATAAAATATAATTTTTTTAAAGGATAAGAACTATAAAAGTTTCCTTAATCAAAATTTAGCATAGAAAACCCTGAAAAGAAGTGAGATCATAACATAAAACCCATACATCAAGTTTCATCACGTTTATTATGCATTCAAATATCTTATATAATAAATATAGAATTTATTATATATATATATAAATATATTCTTTAACTAAATTTATGCATAACTAACCATGTACCATTCCTTTATAATTTACAATTACCCTTTTATTAATTATGTCTTCATTAAAATTAAAATTCAAGTGGGAATTGGTCTATTTTCCATGCAAGCTAGAATTTGATTGTTCCGGTACATGAACCTTATTCATGGTTTCATCATCTAAAGAATAGTATTCATTAAATATGTATTAAATTGATTCATTATATTCAATTTTATAATTATTCATATAAATCGGCAATGAAAAATGAATTACATCACTTCGTGGAGATAATAGTATGTACTTACGTAAGAGTGATACTTCAAAATTTCAATGGTTGGAATAAAAGAATGGTAAATAATTATTAAACATTAAAAATCATTATTGTATCATATGTATAATATTTATTTATTAAATATATCCTTATTACGATCGACATAAAATTTAAATTAAAAATGAATCACATCATTTCGTATCGGTGATAGTTCATTCATTCACACAAGCAACGTTATCATTTTATAACATATGTAAAGGTAAGAAATGTAGATAAAGTATTATAATTATAGAAGAATAATTATGTCATAAATATTACCTTAAAATATGAAATATATCATAATAATCCACTATGGAAAATGGTGATGCAAAATGAATCATATCATTATATGGAGGTAGGTCCACAAGTTTCTACGAGCAATACTTTCAATTCCAATTCGATGAAATGTATGTAATTTTTTTATTCCATATTAATATAATAATATAATTATATTTATTATAATGTATTAAAAATATTATTATGGGTATAAATGGTTTGGAAAATGTGAAATAATAAATAAAATTGAAAATACTTAGTTAAGGGTTATACCACTTCATTGAGAACCCTCCATTGTATTACACCTTATTCCTTGAGTGGATAGGTATTATGATCAATGTAAAACCTCTAAGATGTGGTTAGGTATGTTATTATGTGAGAAGATATTTTATTTTAGTTTTTATAAGGCTTTTTAAGTGTGTAAAATAGATGATATGTGGCATCCTTTTATAAGGGAACTAGAGGATAAACTAATATTTTTACAAAAAAGTAAATATTTTGTTGTTTTAATCAAGTCATTTATATCCAATATTTATAATATTAAGACATAAGAAGTATAATATAGAAATACCAATAGAAAATAATAATAAATATTGTGTTTTTTTATATTTAAACCTTATCTCTTAGGTTAACCAAACCCAACATAAAATAATTTTTAACCCCAACCATGGAAAAAAAATATATTGGTTTTTACTATTAATTATAACTAAAAACAAAGTATACCATAGTAAATTATACTAATTATGATCATTTAAAATATGGAATTCATTTTATATGATTCAAAATTTATAAATGGAAGAAATTCATTTAAATAATGTGCATGAAACACATTGAAAATGATTTTTAAAAAAATCATTTTAGGTATAAAACTAGATTTATTCTAATTCCATGCCTAGTAAAAAATATTAGATTAATATTAAAATATTTATTGAATATATCACCTAAATATTTCATTAAAACCATTCAGTATTATATATTGATATAAATTATTATGATAGAATCATATTGTACTCTAAAAATTGTTTTTCCGAAAAAAAAAACATTTCTATTTACCTTTATTTTTTTAAAATTTATAATTAATTAAGAACTAATCGATTCATATCATGCATATGTAAATATAATTTTTCTTAATTTAGTCAGTCCTATTAAAACCCACCAATCTAGTAGCTAGGTGATAAATATTACATTAACTAATAATATATTAATACTATATCACGGTTTTCTTAAGCTCAGTGTTGAGCATCAAAAAAGATATCAAATAAATTAAAATAAATTAAAATAAAATATATCATAAAATATTGGGGTGTCCCCTTCTACATCCTTATATGAATTTTAATCTAGAAATTATATGAATACAATAGAAACAACGATGGATAATTCTACCTCATCACATCCTCAGGTTCCCCTATAATATCCTAAAATTAATTTTTCTCCACAATAATTTAACCAGTTGATTGGTCTGGTTTCACAACACATTATATCATTGATTCAGAATTTCCACTAGTTTTCCCTTATAATAAATATTATTATCTAGTGTTTCAAGCTATGAGTTTGTTCTATCTAAATAATCAATTATATTATTTTTCAAGATAGATACATGGAAGACATTGTGAACATGAGATATGTTTAGTGCTAGCATCAACCGATAAGCACCCATCCCAATACAATCAAGAATTTTGAAATGCATGATACATAAATGGTTGAAATTAATATTATTTTTAAAATATTATAACTATATTTCAAGGATATATTCATAGTAATACCTTATCACCATCTCAAACACTATATCTCACTGATTATTATCAATATAACTTTTCTATAAACTCTAAGATTACATGAATTGTTATTGAATAGATCTAACCTTCTATGTTGTTTCTTAATCTATATTTTATCCCAGCAGTTTTATTTCTCTAACATCATCACATCATGTTGGAGTTTATCACTTACTACCAGAGAGGGATTAATAAAGAGACATATGTAAAATTGTGCGAAATCTATTGTTGTTGGAACATTACACTAATATAATGTGTTGATCTCAACCTCATTTGAAATGTTAAAATCAATATATAGTCACGTATTATATATTTTTAATGGTCCATTCGATCATAACATTTTTAATAGATGATATAAAATATTGAAACACTACTCAGTATCCAATGCCTAAAAAATAATTGTCTAGAATTTTGAGATAAAACACATATCCCGACCTGATGTAACCTTTTGCAATACTCTATGAAACCTTAACGATAGCGACCTGAGCCTTTTACATAAAAAATTTCATGATTTTAATTATAATTAATCATCATAGTAAAAGCCAATGATCAATAAGTCTAGTGTCTTGGAAGTCTAGGTACATATAACATAAAACATAGGACTAAAAAAACTTCATAATTTAATCTACATAAAGAGGTTCTAACTTCCTTTGAGCCCTTACATCTGCATAGGGTACCCTGGGGAACACATGAACAAATGGATGAACTAAAAAGCATGACAAGGGAATAAACATAAGGATACATCTCAAGCACATGAGTTAGGAGGCATGACATAATGATATCCAAAGCATGAAACTTATAAAATCATTTAATATAAGCATGGGATCATATAAACATGGAATCATATAAATGTGGAAAAATCACAAAACATTTCTTTAGTATGGGTCAAGGATAACCACCAATCCCATTTCCCATTTCAGTACGAGTCAAGGCTAACCGCCAATCCCATTTCACATCACATCTCATGAGACTAATCCTTACACAATGCATTGGTGAGCTATCTAGGCACACCCATATCAATATTTTAGTGAATATTATTTTTACATAAATATTCTTACCACATATACAATCATACATAATCAACCATACACAAACATAAGGGTACCCATGGAAAGAATTTGATACCACAATCTTGACATAGATCATAACCAATGGGCGTATCATGAAAGTGTCAATATAAGGAAATAATTTCAAAATAAATGGATGTTCATAGGGTAAAATAGAAATATATCATGTTAAGTGGTGTAAAATATAAGTGACATCATATGAGAAATGTATTTTAGAAACATTAGTAGTAAAACATTTTTGTGCTATTTTAGGGAAAATACTATAGAGTATTTAAAATAGTAAAGAAGAAATTATTTTATATCAAACCAGAATTGAATGGAGAAGGTATTCATAATTAAAATATTGAATTTACAAAGACAATGGGGTATTAAAACAGAAGATAGAGTGCACTTGAAATTGGGTAAAAGTTCAGGAAGTTCCTTTAAAACGAGTGTTCTTATTGGGAAGTATCGAGGAGAGATTAACTTAAAAACTTGTATATACCCGAAATAGAATGAGAGGTGGATATTAGAACATGATTTTGGAGCATATAAACATAATTTTCAATATCTATATAAAATAAAAGACAACTATATTTTTGGTAAAAATAATGATAGAGAAACCCGAAGAATAAAGGATGTTTGGGTAGAATCCATTATAGTTTATCGGCATGGTATCAGGTGTAAATAAGAGGGCTTCATGAGAGAGATAAGGGGTTTATCATAACTTATAAAACAATAGAGTAGTATGGGAAAGTTTTATAATCATTCCCCATCACTTGGTATTATACAAAAAGGTATAACATAGAGAACAGTCTTGCTTAATAGTGAAAAGGGGAGGATCCCTAAACTTAAATCAATTGGTGTTCTCCACTTGTTATTAAGGACCTGAATAAAAAATTAGGCTTATTAATTAATAAATACATAACCTCTTAAATATTAAATTTATTTATTATAAACCTTTTTAGTTCATTTAAGTCATTTTTGATTAGTTACAAGGTTCAATTTCATTGTTTGGGCTCGTTTGTTTACTTCTCTTTAAATGATCAGTTCACTTATATTCATGTTTGGATTATATGAAAGATGAAGGTGGTTGTCCAAATTTGAAGTAATATTTTTTGGTTAATATCCAGCAGATTACAGGGTTTTAATTTTAATTAGGATACTTATAGTGAAGTCAAATTATTATATATATATAACCATAGTGGAAACTATTTTTGTTAATCAGTGGATTTGATTACAATGAATATGTTTTGCTTTATAACATAATTTTATTTGTACCAAAGGATTAAAAAACTAAAAATAGGATATATTACATATATAAAAATCTAGTTCAACCATAACAAAAATGGTTTCATTAACATAATTAAATATAATAATAGAAATTGATAAACCATTGTCCTTGATCGTGCTAAATTAGGACATCTCAAACGGTGCTTTCATTTCATTCAAATAAAAGGGTGGAGAAAGGAGAAATGACAATGAAATATACCACTAGAATGAAGACATTCCATTGCATGTATTTTACTGGATTTATCATACTATTATGCTGAATGGTTGTGAGGAAATAAATAAAATTGAAATGAACTTAATAGAAAAGAAGAAATTGGGATGAATAATTTACCTCTTGAGACTTCCTCCTTCGAGAACCTCTTAAGGAGAGATTTTTTGATATTATGAGATTGATGAGAGAATTTGGACGTGGTGGAGGACCTTGGGAAGAGATTAGGGACTATTAATGGTGAGGAACAAGGCTTGATAGGAGTAGAGAGAGGAGGGAGTATAGGGGGGTTTTATAGTGCAGGAGAGGAGTTATTTCATAATATTATAATCATTAATTTATTATTTCTTACCAAGACAAGTAATAGTAAGTATTCCATGACCCAAAATAGTTATTTTATCATGTAATACCTAACCAAGTGGTCTTACATCAGCATAACATCATCGATGACTCAAGTAATCCATTATTTAGCATTTATTGTGAATTATTAGATTCTACTATTCATAAAAAATTCACGTATTTCAGAAAAATATAAAAAATTAATCCTAACCATTTTTTGACATGTAGAATCAAAAAATGGAGTCCATTTTTCAAAAATAATTTTCTAAATATGATTATTTTAATATTTAATTAAAATAATAATTTATTATCAAAACCAGTTTTAAAACATTCATTAACTTATTCTAAAATATCGGTATATCATACATTCAACTTGAATATTATTTTTATACCACCATAGGTGATGTTACTATTCATTAGGGTATATCACTATTCATAAGGTAACGTTACTTTTCATTAGGGTGAGTTTCTATTCACATAAAATTATGTTTTCCTTATCAGACTACAAATAACTTACTGAGTACAACCGTGTATGTTAGATTTTTGAAATTTCAAACACAGAAGTGATGAACATATGTTTAAAGGTCACATAAAACATATTAGTGTAATATGTTGGGTTTGAATGTGATTTTATAAAATACTTTTGAGAATAGTATTTTCATTGAAAAATATTGGGTTGTTACATTCTTTCTCCTTTATGAAATATATCCCTCAAAATTTTGTTTTAAATTCTAATCAAAAAACAGGTGTGGGTAATTTTCCTTCATTTATTCCACCAATTACGATGATTCCTCTTTGTACTTATGTTTTCTCCACAGTACCTTGACCATATGAGTAGTCATGTTGCATAGAAATTTTTCTCTACGATCCAAGATCATCACTGGCTACTCCTCATAACAGAGATCATCCTCCAACTGTACCACCTCTAAAGAGATTATATGTGAAAGGTATGGTATGTACTTCCTTAATAGGGATACATGAAATATATCATGTACTTTAGACGTGGTAGGTGGAAGTGCCAGTCGATAGGCCACAGCTCCGACATGGTCAAGGATCTCGAAGGGGCCGATGTACTTGGGACATAACATCCCTTTCTTTCCAAACATCATGACCTTCATCCATGGGGATATAAGTAGAAATACCATGTCTTGAAATTTGAAATCAAGGTCTCATCGACAGTAATATACAGAACTCTTCTATCAACTTTGGGCTTCCTTGATATGATGCTGAATGGTTTTCACCTTCTCCACCATTTCTTTGACTATTTCTGGTTCTAGCAGCTTACGCTAACCGACTTCATCCCAACATGCCAGTGTTCTGCAACTTTTCTCATAAAGGGCTTCATATGGTGCCATTCAAATGCTCTAGGGGAAACTATTATTGTAGGATAATTCAACCAGTGGAAGAAATTGGTCACAACCACCTTTGAATTCCATTGAACACTCTCTTAACATGTCTTCCCATGTCTAAATAGTTCACTCAGATTGGCCATTAGTTTGAGGATGATAGGTCGTACTGAAGTGCAGTTTAGTGCTCAGAGAATGCTGGAGCATTTTCCAGAACATCGAGGTCAATCTCGGATCACGATCGGATACAATAGATAATGGTACTCCATGCAACCTTACCACTTCTTTGATGTAAATCTGTTCATGTTGATCCAATGAGTATTCCTTTCGAACCGCGATAAAGTGAGCTGTCTTCGTAAGACGATACACAACGACCCATATAGCATTATTTGATCTAGATGTCTTTGGGAGTCGAGTGACAAAGTCCATGGTAATGTTCTCCCAATTCCATGCTGGTATGGGTAGTGGTTGCATCATCCCCTTAGATTTTTGACTCTCTGCCTTCACTTGCTGACATATTAGGCACTTTGATGTATATTCAGCAATCTCCCTTTTCATATAGTCCAACCAAAACTTTTCTCAGAGATCTCAATACATCTTTGTGCTCCCTGGGTGGATACAGAAGGTTGAGTTATGTGTATCATTACATAGTTCCTTATTTATCTATATATCATATGGTACACATAATTGTGTCCCAAATCTTACAACTCCTTCCTCATAAATTTTGAAATAGGAGGATTTCCCATTTTTAACAGCTTCCACCCTTTTCGGAATTTCCACATCCTTTCTTTGAGTATCCTTTATTTTCTCTAAGAGGGATGGTTGAGAAATAATTTTAGGAAGAATTTATGATGTTCCTCCCATAATTATTCCCATGTCCATCCATTGAAAATCTATGAAGATCAGATCCTTTTCAATTCTCATCATTGATAAATATGTAGGATCATTTCTACTTAGAGCATATGCCACCTTGTTTGCCTTACCGGGATGGTAGTGGATTGAGCAGTCATAATCCTTGATGAGCTCTATCCATCTTCGTTGGCCCATATTAAGCTCTTTCTATGGGAATATATATTTGAGACTCTTGTGGTCAGTATATAACTCACATTTTTTCCCATAGAGATAATGCCACTAGATTTTCAATACAAATATCCAAGCCGCCAACTCCAGATCATGCGTGGGATAGTTTTTCTCATGGATTTTTAGCTGCCTTGAGGTATAGGCTATCACTTTTTCATTTTTCATTAGGAGACTACTTAATCCTTTCATAGACACATCACTACACACCATAAATTGTTCTCCACTTAAAGGGAGTGTGAGTACCAATGCAGTGATATTCCTATTTTTCATCTCCTTGAAGCACTCTTCACATTCCTGTGTCTATATGAACTTTACCCCTTCCATTTCATCCTGTTCATTGGGTTTGACAATCGATAAATGTTCTTCTTGAATCATCGATAATACCCACCTAGACCTAAAATTATGTGGATCCCCGTTACAGAAATTGGCCCCAACCACTCTTCAATTGCCTTCATCTTGGATGGGTCCATAGATATACCATTCCCAGTGATTTCATACCCCAATAATGATACTTCCTCCATCCAAAACTCACATTTACTGTACATTGCATAAAACTTCTCCCTTATCAATTTCTTCAACCCAGTTTTCAAATGCTCTTCACGTTTCTCCTTGCTCTTGAAGTATATCAGAATATCATCAATAAAGACCACCACAAATTTATCGAGGTAATATCAGAACACTATATTCACTAAATCCATTAAAATTTTTGGAGCATTGGTGAGTATGAAGGGCATCACTATGAACTCATACTGTCCATAAATCGTTCGAAAGGCAGTCGTGGGAATATCTTCCATAATCACCTTTAGTTGGTGATAACCCGACTGAAGGTCCACCTTAGAGATGTAACTGGCCCCGCAAAGCTCATCGATGAAGTCATCTATCCATGGAAGGGGATAATTTTTTTTATAGTGATTTTATTGAGCTCAGGACAATTAATGAAGAGGCACATTGATATATCCTTCTTCATGACGAAGAGTACTGGAGCACCCCACGGTGAATCACGCGGGCATATAAAACCCTATTCCATATTCTCATATAACTGCTTCTTCTTCTCTTCTTACTCTATGGTGGCCATTATTTAAGGTTTCTTTGAGATTGATAGAGATCTAGGGATAAGTTCAATTGAGAACTCAACCTCTCGATCAGGAGGAAGACCAGAAAACTATTCAGAAATACAACAGTGTAATCCCTCACGATGGGCATGTCTTCAAGAATGATTTTATCCATTGTCCCAATCATTTGAGCTAGATATGTTTTCTCACAAGGAAGTAGTATCCAAACATGATACGAAGATTCTTGAGGAGACTCATCATCCTCCTTGCACTTATAAATAATCTAAGGATGCTTCGAGATGTGAAAAGTTATTTCCCTTTCCCGAAAATTGATGTTGACCTTCTACCAAGATAGACAATCCATGCCCATGATAGCGTCAAACTCCACAAAGGAAGTATGACAAGATTTTCTGAGAGGATCATTCCACAAACATTAACTAGGGAGGAGTTATAAACCATGGATGAAATAATTTCCCCATTAGTTGTTCTCACATATATCTTTTCTTACAAATTATGAGGTGGTTTTTGAATAGTTATACTAAACATTCATGATCTAAAAGAGTGCGTAGAACCAAAATAAAATAGTACATTCAATATTCCTAAATGAATAATAAGCGTACCTGTCACCACATCATTTTCCAGCTCCACCTTAGCAGTAGTGATAGCATAATCCCTTCCATGTTCCCTTGGGGGTTGTCGCTGATTGCCTCTGACAACCCTTGCCTTAGGGCAATTTTTCACATAAGGGTCATGCTCTGGGCAGTTATAACACAGCACATCAGGCAGAGTGTTGATATGAACCTTCCTTTCTTCTTCAACACTAGCAGGATTTTTCATATCCCTTTGGAAGTTCTTGGCTAGATGACCAAACTTTCCGAATTTGAAGAAATTCTTGGTTCCCTTAAGACAGTAACCAAGATGCTTCTTCCCATAATTTTTTCAAAGGGGGAAGTGAGGCTTCTTTCCATCATGTGATTTGTTTGATGAACCACCCATGTTGTTCTTCATTTTCTGTTTCTTATCACTAGGACCATGAGACAACTGAGAGTCTCTAATATCCATTTCAACCTTGAGGGCACAATGGAAAATATCATCATAGATGTCGAAGTCTTGAATTTACAACACTTTTCATAGAATCAGCTTTAGTCTTCTAAAGAAGTGACCCACCATGCTTTTGGTGTTCATGGAAAAGCCAGAGACATACCTTGAAAGCCTTGTAAATTTCTCTCCATACGCCCTAATGGAATCATCTTCATTATTCTTGATTCCAAGGAACTCTCTTTCCATTTTGATATGGATTGTTCAAGGAAAAAACATATTGAAAAACATAATCTTGAATTCCACTCATTCTATGGAAACAATTTCCTCTTGGGACATTGTATACTTGATAAGTTTCCACCACTGATTAGCTTCCCCATCAAAATGATAGACTTCCAGTACAACATTCTCTTCGTCTGAGCACTAAAGGATAGATAAAATCTTTTCAATGGAGTTAATCCATTGTTCAGTGAGGAGGGGATTAGAAGACCCTCTAAACATGGGAGGCCTTTTCCGCATGAAGGATTCTATGGAAACATTCTCTTTCCTTGGAAGAGGGGAATGTTCTACCCGATTCATGTTATTATTCATAATTCCAGCACACTGAGCAAGTACTTTCATGATGTTTTGAGCACCCTCTTCCGTCACATCTGGCATATCATTAGAGAAATCATCAAATTTCCTATCACATTGGTTGTTGGAACATGTTCTTCTATTTCCATCCATTAACTATGAAAAGGAATGTATAATTAGAGGTCTCGAATACTTATCTATTGAGTATAAATAGAAACTTTGAACATAAAAGTATGAACTTATAATGAAGAAGTATATATTGACTTGTGATTTATTTGGTTTATATCTAGGCTATCCTCGTTATATTTCTTAACCAATATTCTTATGGGCTTCTCTTTGTCCCTTAATAACGGTTTATACAATGTTTGTGAATCTACTGAAGCATATCCCATGAGAGTGTCGTAACCAAGAGTGCAGCAAGGCCCGTTTTCATACACCAGTTCCAGTTTGAGTCTAGATCAAAGTGGTGTTTTCTGGTTTTACCCCTAGATACATCTGTGCCAGATCCACCTCTACCTACTCGAATCCATACAGGGATTTATTTTTGTGATAAACCACATACTCTATACTCACCAAAATTTAGGACTATTTTCTTATAATTAGTCTCATAGTTAAGGTTTTCACTAAGGTGATCTATTCCTAATCTCCATAAATAACTATACTATAATCTGATACAAACTGTAGCAACCTGATCCTTTTACATAAAATCTTCATGATATTAGGAATAATTAATCATCATAGTACAATCCATGGATCGATAAGTCTAGTGTCTTAGAATACTAGGTATTTATAACATAAAACATGGGGCTGAATTTTTTTATTTAATATACATAAAGAGCTTCTAACTTCCTTTGATCCCTTATATATGCATAGGGTACCCTAGGGAACACATGAAAAAAGGGATGATCTAAAAAACCCAGTAAGGGAATGAACATAAGGATACATCTCATGCACAGGAGTTAGAAGGCATGACATAATGATATCTAAAGCATGAAACTTATAAAATCATTTAATATAAGCATGATATCATATAAACATTAAATCATATAAATGTGGTAGAATCATAAAACATTTATTTAGTATGGGTCAAGGATAACTGCCAATCCCGTTTCCCATTTCAGTACGGGTCAAAGATAACCACCAATCTCATTTCACATCGCATCTCATGAGACATATCCATACCAAATGCATTGGAGTGTGATCTGGGAGTACCAATATCATCATTTTCATGAATATTATTAACACATAAATATTATTACCACAAATACAATCATGCATAATCAACCCTACACAAACATAAGGGTACCCATGGAAAGAATTGGGTACCACCATAGTGATAACCGTTTTTGTTAATCGGTGGATTTGATTACAAAGAATGTGTTTTTCTTTATAATTTAATTCCATTTCTTTCAAAGGATTACTAAACCAAAAATAGGATATATTAAATATAAAATAATATGGTTCAACCATAAAAAAATGGTTTATTTAACAGAATTAAATATAATAATATAAATTGATAAACTATTGTCCTTGAATGTACTAAATTAGCACATCTCAAATGGTGCTTCCATTCCTTTCAAATAAAAGGGTGGGGATAATAGAGAAGATATAGAAATATACCGCTAGAATGAAGCCATTGCGGTACATATATGTTACTGGATTTATCATACTATAATTTTGAAGGGAGGTGAGGAAATAAATAAAAATGAAATGAACTTAAAAGAAAAGAAGAAATTGGGAAGAGGATTTTACCTCTTGTGACTTCCTCCTTTGAGAAACTCTTAAGGGGAGAGGTTTTGGTATTCTGAGGTGGATGAGAGATTTTGGATGTGGGGGAGGACCTTGGTGAGAGATTTGGGTAGAATAATGGCAAGGCATAGGCTTGAGAGGAGTGGAGAGAAGAGGGAGTGAAGGGGGGTTTTATAGTGGAGGAGAGGAGGGATTTCATAATATTATAATAATTAATTTATTATTTCTTCCAAAGACAAGGAATGGTAATATTCCATGATAAAGAATAGTGATTTTATCATGTAATCCCGATTCATGTGGGATTACATCATCATAACATCACCGATGACCCAATTAATCCATTATTTAGCATTTATTGTGAATTATCAGATTCTACTATTCATCAAAAATTCAAATATTTTAGAAAAAACCCCATAAAATCACCATATCAATTTTTCGACGTGTAGATTCCAAAACTGAAGTCCATTTTTCAAAAATAATTTTATAAATATGATTATTTTAATATTTAATTAAAATAATAATTTATTATCAAAACTAGTTTTAAAACATTCATTAACTTATTCTAAAATATAGGTATATTGTACTTCCAACTTGAATATTATTTTTATACAACCATAGGTGAGGTTATTATTCATTAGGGTATATCACTATTCATAAGGGTATGTTAATATTCATTAGGGTAGGTTACTATTCACCAAAAATTATGTTTTCCTTGTCCAGATCCAAATAACATATTGATTACAATCGTGTGTGCCGAATATTCAAAATTCTAAACACAGAAGTGACGAACTTATGTTTAAAGGTCACATAGAACTTAGTAGTTCATTATTTTGTGTTTTCAGGTGATTTTATGACATACTTATGAGAAAGGAAATTTCATTGAAAAACATTGGGTAATTACATTAACACTTACCTAATGTATTACGAGAGAGATACTAAAGAGATAAATCTTCTGTGATGGTAATAAAATGAACTTATTTTATAATTTGATCAACTGAATCCCAAATATCATTGTTCTATATAAGTTTTTTGGGGAGTTAGACAAAAACATACAAGGTAATGTTTTCCCATTACCATTATGTTATGGGTAATAGTTGTAATGTCACCTTCAATTTCAATCTCCCAGCCTTATCTTTTTGACACACAAATTTTAATGATACAAACTATGAAATATCCCTTTTCATGTTATCGAATAATAAATACTATTTCAGATCTCTATACATGTTCATATATCCATTATGATTATAAAATTATGAACTATGAGCCTCATCCAAGAGTTCCTTCTTCATGTATGGTATTAATAAAACACATACTCAGTTATTAAAACTTATCATTCCATCATAATCATAGTTTAACTCATAAAGATTCCTCACATTCTTCTACAAATATATATCCTCCTTTTGTGCCTCTATAATCCTCAAATTGATTGATGGTTGAACCTTCATATGAGAAATATATTATTTCCATCATTTCGTCATGATTTCAAGATATATACTATAAAAATACATAAATATAAGATCACATTAAATCCTCATCATGGAAAAACTTGAATGGACTTTTCAAATTAAATCAGCATCCGCCTTGTTTTGTATCCTATGGCAGTATGTATTGAGCATTCGTAATACTTAATCAACTCCCACCATATTGATTGAAACATATTCAAATCTTTATATATGAATATATAATTAATGATTTTATGATTATTATGTATATCACATTGTTCAACATAAATATAATTCCACCATTTTACCAGTGAAAAATTACCGTTGTCAACTCAAAATCATGAGTGGGGTAATTTTTTTTATTTTTACCTGGTCCATTGGATAAGCTATAAATATTTCATTATACATAAGGATAAATCCTAGTGACTTCTATATTCATCACTAAAGATAAAAAACTTCTATGTCAGGAAATGTACATATTTGGGTGATGATCAACCTTGTTTTCAACTCCTCAAAATTTTCCTCACATTCATATATATAAAGGTATAAAAACCCAGTTTTTCAATACGGTATGTAGCCTTTAAATTTGGGTCTAGATTTATTTTAAAGAACTAAAATGGATTATTAATAAGTTGATGAATGCCACAGTGGTGACCATGGATATTTTGGAGCAAACAACCCCAACTAGTGGGGGTTTTAGACTGTCACATGGTTAGAGGAAACCGTGTGAGGAAGGATGCATGGTTATTTTTTACCGTATAAGGCTAGAAAGTGGGTAGGAGTTGGGTGCATGTTTTTTCTTAACCTTGTGCTATGGTCTGCATGACCATAAAAAATGCAACATAAAAATTATAAAGGCATTTTTCATGATTGATGCATAGTTTCCCTAACTGTGCTGCCTAACCTTGTGGTATGCCCAACTCTACAACTAGATATACATTGTTTCTTCATGGTTCAACTAAATATGTAGACAAACCATGTGAAGGAAATTTTGGGTGAGATGACAGTTTTTTCCATTATGTAATGTTTTAACTCACACAACTCCTTTTTTATTTCTTTCCAGTGGAAAACCCCTATAATTTTCACTCTATTGAGTCTAAATCCATTTATTATAGTAATTGATCTTGAGAATCCTTCTAGAGTCCGATCAAAGTGTCTTATATCATATTGGATCTACATCTCTACGTTCTTGATTCATTTTTAATCTAATTTCATTCTTATTTATATCCATGATGCTATTATGATGTATTCTATATGACCTATTTTCCATGAATAGGGAAATTCTTTAGATCTCTTCCAATCCAGGCAGAATTAGAGAATGATACTAGTCATGTATGGTCATACGAGTATGAGGTAGGAAGTCTATAACTCATCCCTCATGTTTCATCATTCTATCAATTATCGTGTGGTCTCTCTGATTCATTGGGCATCTCATGTTAGGTTAATATCCCCTACTTGTAGTTTTTAGAACTTGGTTTTAAGACCCATGACATATATGTAATTCAATGTTGGTGGTTACATCCATAACACTAACCACCCCAAGTAGGGTGTTTATTATGATTGGTTTTTTATATCTTTGACATGTCTATCTATGCTACTGTTCAGGTGTTCCATACCTTGACTTTGATATAGTTCAACCATCCTTGTTAAAAATTAATTAAATTGGTAAACGTATAGTACCATGTATGTTTATCAATTGTCCAGCTTAAGGTAAGTGCTTCAATTTATTAATTAATGTTAAATGGTAAGTTGATAGGTATTTTGAATATATATATATATATATATATGACTTGGTCTACTATAAATAAACTAAATTGCATGTGGTCTCTCATCCTTAGCCTAGCCTTGTCATGTTATGAAAGGTAAATGAGAGAACCAAGTAATTTAATTAAATACAAAAAATCTTCAATTGTTTCATGCCCCTCAGCCTTGTTAAACTAATCAGAGGAAAATATTGAACCAAATTAATTAATAAATGATATGAAAATTATATGGATTAATTTTATAAACGAATTAAATTTAGGGTGCCTAATTTTATTTCGACCTTGTAATCGTTATAGGAGTGGTCAGATTCATGTTAGATTATGGATTCATGAAGGAATTTCTTGAGCACTCGTGGAGGCCATTCCAATTCATGGATGCTAGTTTCCTTGGTTGAGACCCGCCTTGGAACCCGATCCTAATATATTAGTGGATTCCTTGTATGAAACCACAAGATCCATCCATTACTATTATAGGATGTCTTAGATAAACTCCTTGGATCCAACATGGATTCTATGGACATGTGGTGCCTTGGTTACATCCATGGGCCTAACCATTGCTTATACCATTTTGCCTTGGATGTTTTCCATGGACTCAGTTAGATCATACTATTATTGAATTCCTTAGAAGATGCTACTTGTATAATACTCTTACCCCTTATACATGATACAATTAATTCTGAGTTGGTGACGTTTTAGGTCTTTGTTTACTTGGTTATTATCTTAGAGCCCTTTTAGTATTAATATCAAAACAAGTTTTCTTGTTACATCATGGAACCTAAACTATTACTATAATGATGTTATATCAGTGTTGGTAATTCCACACATGAATTAATTATATATAAATGGAAACTTAATTAATAAATATACTAGTAACATTTGGAGAAACTAGATGAGGTATGAAGTAGGTACTTGGTTATTTACGCTGTTGTACTGCTTTACTTCATATATCCATGCTCACACACTGATTTTGATTATATTACACAGATAAGATGTTATAGATTCCATTCCATGTGAAAAGTACTATTGATATTTATCAGACACCATATTTGGGATTCCATTGACACTCAAGAATATTACATGTATGTAGGTGTTGACAAAGGGAAGTGTGTAGATTTAGACACTTGATTGCTTTCTTTCTTGAGATAGAGCTAGTAGCTAATGAATGAGCAAGATCTCAAGATTCTTGGGATAGTTTTTAGATTTTTTTTGATAATTTTTTATTTAATGTGTTGTATGATTCTTTGAATCCATGTTTCCAGATTTATAGATACATTACTTATCATCAATGACATTTGATTATTATTATTAGTTTCTCATATTTATTATTATCATATCTGTATCTATTGTGGTTTATGATCATTTATATTTCATCCTCTATTTACCTATGTTTCTTATTTATCTGTTGTGCTACATTATATTGTGAAGTGCCCAGATCAGTGTGAATCACTGAGAGGGGGAGGGGGTGAATCAGTGATCCCTTAAAACTTTTTACTAATTGATTCTTATCAATTAAACCTCTATGGCTTGTTAAGGCCTCGATCCACTCTTCTTATGTCTCTCAAGCTTTCCCGGATAATGAAGTAACGAAAAGGCACAGGACACAAGGATTTACAAGGTTCGGCACCAAAGGCCTACATCCTTGCCATGCTCTCCCAGCATGGATTCTCCGATTATAATCTGTTAGTATTACAATGGTCGATACAGCTTCCCACCGTATCTCTCCTGAGTCCCACAGGATGGTCTTTATACTACTTCACACAGTGTTACCAGAGTCCCACTGGCTTGCTCCAGAATCCCACTGAAGACTTCTTCTCCCTGAGTCCCACAGGGTCTTCTCTTGGATCCGCGAGTCGCACGAGTAGCTCTTCTTCACTTTAAGCTTCTTCAAGTATCTTCAGCAGTCTGGGATAAAGACTGCTGGCCTTGCTCTGTACCTCTGATCACTTGTGATGATCAGGTCTTCTCATCTTTCTCAGGCTTTATCACCTTCTTCTAAGGATAACCTGGCTTCTCTCTTCAAGAAACTTCAACAACCTCTGAAAAGGTCTGTTGGTCTTGCTCAACTTCTGATCACTTCTGTTGATCAGGGTCTTCTCAATCTACTGAAAACTCAGACAACCAATCTCTTTAACTTCAGTCTGGCTCAGTCTCAGTTCACATCAACTTCATGCACTGAGTGCATGGCATCTCTGCATCCTCATGCACTGATTGCATGGCCTTCTCAAATTCTTCAAGATCTTCTGGTCTTGGACAACTCAGATGCACACATCCTGATTTAGCTTTGTTCACGTGTGCACGTGCATGCATGCAAGCATGCACTCCCCTTTTTCTTCTCGGTGCAATAAACCCAAAAAGGGTGTAGTCTCTTTAAGCACACACCTTCTCACTTCCTTCACACACTTAATTCCTTTTTATTACACACACATAAATGTGTGTTATACTTTAGTGTGAGAGTCTTCCACTTCTTCTAAGTGTATACACTTCACTTAGTGCACACACTAGGTTCGGCCTTTTTTATTCCTTTGCACACACACCACTAAGGTAAGTCTTTAGCCTTCCTCCTTCACTTTTCACACACACAAAATATTCTTTGTTCTTCAAAGTGTGCACCCCACAAGGGATACGGCCTACTTCACTTGCACACACAAAGTGTGTTCTTCAATTTTTCATTCACACAAAGTGTGCCCTCGGCCTTCTTGTTCACTTTGCACCCACAAACGCCTAAGATATGGTCTTCTTTGTTTGCACAAGGCTACGGCCTTTCCTTCCCTTCTTGCACACACATCCGAATGTGTCCTTCTCCACTTATCACACACAATCCAAAGTGTGTATAACACTTAACCCGACTTCCTTCTTAAAAGGGAGGGCGCGCAAGGTTCACATGCCACAAGGGCCGCGTCGGCTCCTCCTGCCGCGCAAGTTTGCGGGCAGTGAGGGCTCCTTCTGCCGCGCGAGTACGCGGGCAGGGACCTCCCAATTCTTCTTTCACGCAAGAGGTGCGCAAAAGGATGCTTCTTCTTGTCACGCAAATAAGTAGCGCGCAAGGAACTCAGCCGCGCAAATACCTTGCGCGAGGCTTCATTCTTCGTGAGGCAGAGAGCACTCACGGGACTTCGGATTTTTCAACAAAGGATCAGAAAGCCAAAAACTAGAGTTCAGCCTCTCTTTTTATAGGCAGTAGAAGCCTCTGTCCTCCGCGTGAGATATCTTTCGAAACCCCGAATATTTCGGTTCTTTAAAGATTTTTTCAAATCTCGTTTCTCATCTGTTTCACGCGGGTTCTCTCTTCTTTTTATTTTCCTCCTTTTCTTTCACTTCTATGTGCATGGAACGTGTGCATTCCTCTGTTTAGGCCCATGCATGCAAAGCACGAACCTGCGTGGCCTCGGCAGCTTCGTTTGCCACGGCCTCGACCGAATTCATCATCCAACTTGTGCATGCATATTTTATTTCATGTATATGTTCCTTACGGAGAGACGAGCACAATGGTGCCTTCGGCTTCGAGAAAGACAACCGGGAGCTCGAAAACATCTCTCGGGATGCTCCTGGTTCGAACGGAGCTCGCGGGAAGGCCTCGACATGGCTGGAGGTTGAGGACGATCGGCAGATGCATCGGACGGTTAAGATCTGGCGCGCGAATAGATGAGCGGCTCAGATTAGATCGCGTGCGGCGCGATGCATCGGGCGGCCGAGATCTGCCGCGAGATCGCCTGGACGGCTGAGATTTGCTCCTGGGGATTTTTCCGCGTCCCACATCGAAACGGCGAGCGGTTTTGCCGCGGTTTATCAACCATCCGCTCCCCCAGCTGGCTCAATTGAATCTCCTCGCCTCTCGGTGCCGCCCCGCACCGAGTTCTCTCTGCGGGCGCGCTCTGCGCCCACTCTGCTCCCTGCGGGCGCGCCCCTGGCGCCCACTATGCTCCTTCGGGCGCGCGCTCTGGCGCCCATGCTGCGCAGGACCTGATCCCCTGTGTGGCCCGGCTTACACACGGTCGCGGCCTCTCGGGCTGGCCCCATGGGATCCCCTTGGGCATGGTGACCTATTCCCACATGTGCCTTGGGTTGAACCCTTAAGGCTGGCCCTTGGTGGCTATTTTTTGCTAAGTAAAACACTTAGGACTTTGTATAATAACAAAGTAACCAAGTGAAAATGCCAAATGCCACTCAAGCCATCTTCCTCTTCATTTACTCTTCTTTATTTCTTCTTCTTCATTAGAATTCCTCCAATTCTCTTCAACATTTATTCATCACTTAGGAATGGAATTCCCAAAGGTTCTTCATCAACCGAGCTCTTGAATCACATAGATCTTCAATGTTCTTCATTGATCCAATCAGAGATCAATTGGATCTTCTTCTAATTCTCATGCACTAAGTGTTA
The DNA here is from genome assembly GCA_963277665.1 of Viscum album. Lineage (NCBI taxonomy): Eukaryota > Viridiplantae > Streptophyta > Magnoliopsida > Santalales > Viscaceae > Viscum > Viscum album. The sequence continues at coordinate 1,146,812,084 of OY728138.1, forward strand.
GTGCATGGACTTCATTAATCCACTTCATCCACTTAGAAGTTGTGGATGGATCCCATTCAACTCCTCATGCATTGTCAATACAATGCATGGTCTTCAAACATTGGTGTGACATTGTATCCAGTTGATACAAGTTCTTTGAACTTAAAGATCTGCTCAACAATCGTCTGATTTCCATGGAGAATTTTTCAACCACAATTTCCAATACCACTTAGTGAATCTCCTAAGTGACATGCATCTTAGTACCATGGCCATTCTCCTTCACCACCAACACCATAACAACCTTTGGCATTCACATCTTGACAATTCTTGACATCCATTCATTCATTCCTTGACAACAACATACCTCATTGACAACAAATGCAACACAGTTCACTTCAATCTCCCCCTTTGTATTTGGTGTCAATACACTTCTTTAGCACATATGAATGGGTCAATATGTGTGCCAATACTTCTCCCCCTTTTTGGCAATCAAATGAAAAGGTGTGCTGTGGTTCTCTTTCAAAAATCTCTTCATCCCTTTGAAAAGAATTTTCTTAAAAACCACTAAGAGAGGGATGATGTCACATGTTCTCTTTAGCAAAGAACCTTTAGTAAATCATCTCTAAGTCAACTTGGGCTAACCCGGTGTAGAAAACAAGAGTGATGTAACCAAGGAACTCAATGCTGTCCAACATTCACTGTACATGTGAAATCATGCTTTAGGGGTTCTGATATTCAATGAATTGCTAAATCCTGCACATACTCCACAAAACTCATTAGAAAGTTCAGTGCAAAGATAAAGCTCCCCCTTTCATCCATTTGTCTTCAATCCATACTCCCCCTTAATTGACAAGATAAACTCAATTAAGAAACAAGGGATGAAAGTATGATTGGAATACCTTCACTTTTCTCAAGATGGTATTAAATCTCAGAATCCCATCTTCTTCCGATTGGCTCCCCCTCAAGGGGTGCACTCCATTCTGTCCAAACCACTCTCCAGATGAGAATGATCATCATCTTCAATTCCCTGCAATGTTAGCACATGTAAATACAAGTGATTAGGGAATAAGATGGAACCTCCTTGGTTCATAAATGTGAACAACAAGGTTGAGAAGATTCTCTCAACCGAGATGTCCCATTTTCACCATTCTTCACACTTGCACATTTGATCTTCAATGATGTTTGTGCTGGTGTGGATCTCAACACATCTTCATGTGAAATCTTTTTCTTCCCTTTTGCCTTAGAAATTTCCAGAACGTCATCTTCAGCTCTCTGCAGATCTTTGGCAAGTTGCAACTGATTTGGCCATATGACAAGTAAATCACTTGGAAGTGTGGCCTCAGTTATGGAAGTTCCACATGGTTCTTTTGATGCTGTTAAGCTACCTTTCTTAGGCAATTTATTTTCAACCAATCCCTTCTGCTTCTTCTGGATTGATTGTCTGTTTGAGTTCAGTCTGCCTCTATTGAATTTCATGGCTTCTTTACAAAGATCCATGATATGACCTTTATTTCCACAGTAGAAGCATTTCTTCTTGGTGGTCCTTATGGATGCATCACCCTTCTTGGATTTAGACTCCAAGGACCTCTCTTCATTTCTCAAACACTTCTTGGGAGCATTTTCTACTTTCTTCTTGCTTCCCAAGGATTCTTTCTGAGCCAGGTTCTGTGATCTTTTCTTCTTTTGAGCTCTGGATACAGTTGGAGATTGACATGTATCTATTTGACCACTTTTGCAATCATCCCAGATGTTGTCAAGTAATCCAAATCTATTTGCAGTAAACAGATGTCTCTGGACCTGTGGATGTTGCTTCTTTTCTTCTGGCTTTCTCCCCCTTGGCATGGGCTTCCTTTGTGCTTTCACATTGAGAGGATTGTACCAACAATCATTTGCACAATGCCCATACTTGTTACAACACCAACACTGACCCAAAAATCTAGAACTCTTCAGTCCTTCTGATTATTGGGTACTTTTCTTGACTTGATGTGTTGTTTCAAGAAAGCTCTGCTTCTTCATTTTCTTCATCTATACTTGTTTGGAATTATTTTTCCATCCTGCACTTTTTGTGGAAACACAATTAGAAGCATCAGTACAATATGGTATGGATGGTACCTTCTTTCTAGAAGATTTTTCCCTTTTATTAGAGGATGTCTTTCTTTTAGAATCATCCTTCTCAAAGCATACTTGAGTAGCAACATTTCTTCTTTCAGCTGACTGGGAGGCTTCAGCTTTGGGTGATTGCAGATTTTTCAATATCACCTCCAGTTCAAAGCATTTCATGTTGAGGGAGTTCTTCTCATCCTCAACCAATCTTCGCCTACCTTCCCAATTCTGTTTCAGCTGTTCCATCTGGTCATCATGCACCTTCTTTATTTCATGCAATGATTTGTCAAGCTCCTTCACCATTTTGACTTTGTCTTTGAGTTGAGCATCTCTGACATTCATTGACACTTTATGCCTCTTTTCCAGTGCATGGAGAACATCTTTGACTAATATCATAAATAATTCTTTCTCAGAAAGGCTTCTTTGCAATTCTTCAGCAGTGTCTTCATATCTTTCATTGCAAAGAGAAACGGTTTCATCTTTAGCCTTCACCAGCTTTCTGAGAGTGTTGGTTATGCCAACCCTTTTTGCCAGTTGATCTTCCATTGCATTGGCTTCTTCTTCTAGCTGTAATTTTTCTTCTTGAAGATCAAGGATGCGAGTAGTAATACATATTTCCACTTCCTTAGGGACAGGCTCCTAAAGATATTTGAGTGAATTTTGAAGATCATTCGTTGTTCCAACTTCATCACAGCTAGGACAGGCTTTCTTCATCTTCTTGGCCTGTTTCTTCTTTCTATTTTTCGGAGTCTTGGAAGATATCTCCATTTGAGGCTGGTCACTCATTTCCTCAAATCTGCACTTCATAAAGACTCCCTTGGATCTTTTAGAGGTAACCTCCCTCTGATACCAATTGAAGTGCCCAGATCAGTGTGAATCACTGAGAGGGGGAGGGGGTGAATCAGTGATCCCTTAAAACTTTTTACTAATTGATTCTTATCAATTAAACCTCTATGGCTTGTTAAGGCCTCGATCCACTCTTCTTATGTCTCTCAACCTTTCCCGGATAATGCAGTAATGAAAAGGCACAGGACACAAGGATTTACAAGGTTCGGCACCAAAGGCCTACATCCTTGCCATGCTCTCCCATCATGGATTCTCCCATTATAATCTGTTAGTATTACAATGGTCGATACAGCTTCCCACCATATCTCTCCTGAGTCCCACAGGAGGGCCTTTATACTGCTTCACACAGTGTTACCAGAGTCCCACTGGCCTGCTCCAGAATCCCACTGAAGACTTCTTCTCCCTGAGTCCCACAGGGTCTTCTCTTGGCTCCTCGAGTCGCACGAGTAGCTCTTCTTCACTTTAAGCTTCTTCAAGTATCTTCAGCAGTCTGGGATAAAGACTGCTGGCCTTGCTCTGTACCTCTGATCACTTGTGATGATCAGGTCTTCTCGTCTTGCTCGGGCTTTATCACCTTCTTCTAAGGATGACCTGGCTTCTCTCTTCAAGAAACTTCAACAACCTCTGAAAAGGTCTGTTGGTCTTGCTCAGCTTCTGATCACTTCTGTTGATCAGGGTCTTCTAAATCTACTGAAAACTCAGACAACCAATCTCTTTAACATCAGTCTGGCTCAGTCTCAGTTCACATCAACTTCATGCACTGAGTGCATGGCATCTCTGCATCCTCATGCACTGATTGCATGGCCTTCTCAAATTCTTCAAGATCTTCTGGTCTTGGACAACTCAGATGCACACAGCCTGATTTAGCTTTGTTCACGTGTGCACGTGCATGCATGCATGCATGCACTCCCCTTTTTCTTCTCGGTGCAATAAACCCACAAACGGTGTAGTCTCTTTAAGCACACACCTTCTCACTTCCTTCACACACTTAATTCCTTTTGATTACACACACATAAATGTGTGTTATACTTTAGTGTGAGAGTCTTCCACTTCTTCTAAGTGTATACACTTCACTTAGTTCACACACTAGGTTCGGCCTTTTTTATTCCTTTGCACACACACCACTAAGGTAAGTCTTTAGCCTTCCTCCTTCACTTTGCACACACAAAAAATATTATTTGTTCTTCAAAGTGTGCACCCCACAAGGGATACGACCTACTTCACTTGCACACACAAAGTGTGTTCTTCAATTTTTCATTCACACAAAGTGTGCCCTCGGCCTTCTTGTTCACTTTGCACCCACAAACGCCTAAGATATGGTCTTCTTTGTTTGCACAAGGCTACGACCTTTCCTTCCCTTCTTGCACACACACCCGAATGTGTCCTTCTCCACTTATCACACACAATCCAAAGTGTGTATAACACTTAACCCGACTTCCTTCTTAAAAGGGAGGGAGCGCAAGGTTCACATGCCACAAGGGCCGCGCATGCTCCTCCTGCCGCGCAAGTTTGCGGGCAGTGAGGGCTCCTTCTGCCGCGCGAGTACGCGGGCAGGGTCCTCCCACTTCTTCTTTCGCACAAGAGGTGCGCAAAAGGATCCTTCTTCTTGTCACGCAAAGAAGTAGCGCGCAAGGAACTCAGCCGCCCAAATACCTTGCGCGGGGCTTCTTTCTTCGCGAGGCAGAGAGCACTCACGGGACTTTGGATTTTTCAACAAAGGATCAGCAAGCCAAAAATGAGAGTTCAGCCTCTCTTTTTATAGGCAGTAGAAGCCTCTTTCCTCCGCGTGAGATATCTTTCGAAACCCCGAAGATTTCGGTTCTTTAAATATTTTTTCAAATCTCGTTTCTCATCTGTTTCACGCGGGTTCTCTCTTCTTTTTATTTTCCTCCTTTTCTTTCACCTCTACGTGCATGGAACGTGTGCATGCCTCTGTTTAGGCCCATGCATGCAAAGCACGAACCTGCGTGGCCTCGGCAGCTTCGTTTGCCTCGGCCTCGACCGAATTCATCATCCAACGTGTGCATGCATATTTTATTTCATGTATATGTTCCTTACGGAGAGACGAGCACAATGGTGCCTTCGGCTTCGAGAAAGACAGCCGGGAGCTCGAAAACATCTCTCGGGATGCTCCTGGTTCGAACAGAGCTCGCGGGAAGGCCTCGTCATGGCTGGAGGTTGTGGACGATCGGCAGATGCATCGGACGGTTAAGATCTGGAGCGCGATTAGATGGGCGGCTCAGATTAGATCGCATGTGGCGCGATGCATCGGGCGGCCGAGATCTGCCGCGAGATCGCCTGGACGGCTGAGATTTTCTCCCGGGGATTTTTCTGCGTCCCACATCGAAACGGCGAGCGGTTTTGCCGCGGTTTATCAACCATCCGCACCACCAGCCGGCTCAATTGAATCTCCTCCCCTCTCGGTGCCGCCCCGCACCGAGTTCTCTCTACGGGCACGCTCTGCGCCCACTCTGCTCCATGCGGGCGCGCCACTGGCGCCCACTATGCTCCTTCGGGCGCGCGCTCTGGCGCCCATGCTGCGCAGGACCTGATCCCCTGCGTGGCCCGACTTACACATGGCCGCGACCTCTCGGGCTGGCCCCATGGGATGCCCTTGGGCGTGGTGACCTAGTCCCACATGTGCCTTGGGTTGAACCCTTAAGGATGGCCCTTGGTGGATATTTTTTGCTAAGTAAAACACTTAGGACTTTGTATAAAAACAAAGTAACCAAGTGAAAATGCCAAATGCCACTCAAGCCATCTTCCTCTTCATTTACTCTTCTTTATTTCTTCTTCTTCATTAGAATTCCTCCAATTCTCTTCAACATTTATTCATCACTTAGGAATGGAATTCCCGAAGGTTCTTCATCAACCGAGCTCCTGAATCACATAGATCTTCAATGTTCTTCATTGATCCAATCAGAGATCAATTGGATCTTCTTCTAATTCTCATGCACTAAGTGTTAGTGCATGGACTTCATTAATCCACTTCATCCACTTAGAAGTTGTGGATGGATCCCATTCAACTCCTCATGCATTGTCAATACAATGCATGGTCTTCAAACATTGGTGTGACATTGTATCCAGTTGATACAAGTTCTTTGAACTTAAAGATCAGCTCAACAATCGTCTGATTTCCATGGAGAATGTTTCAACCACAATTTCCAATACCACTTAGTGAATCTCCTAAGTGACATGCATCTTAGTACCATGGACATTCTCCTTCACCACCAACACCATCACAACCTTTGGCATTCATATCTTGACAATTATTGACATTCATTCATTCATTCCTTGACAACAACATACCTCATTGACAAAAAATGCAACACAGTGCACTTCATATTGATTAGGGTATATTCTAACCAAAGACACACCCTAGTCTCTCACTGCTAGTTGGAATCATATGGTGCTCAGGGTGATACACTTGAGGCCATGTAGCCAACTGAGCTCGGGGCACATTTAAGCGGCATCCGGGGCTCAGAGGTCACAAAGTGGTATTAGAGAGGATCCTTTGTTACTTTGCTTTTTGGTGACAATATATTGGAGATTAGTAATGCCTGGAACTTTTTCATAATCCATCATTGGGTATCAAAAACCCATGTTTCAGGTAAATGTTGAGAGAACTAAATTATAATTATTGTTCATTTCTTCCTATTATCGTTGATATCATTTCACCATTGGGTGATTCACAAACTATGTGGTATTTTTATTATTATTCGTATTAATATTTCATTTTATCCTTGTCCTAATCAAATGAGGGAAATAGGAATTATTACATGCATTAACATAGGCACCTATACTTCGCATGTCATGTATATTTCCATGCTATATAGGTGAATTTCACTTTTTTCATTGCATGATATGCCTATTATTGTTGAATGATATTTTAGTAGTTATATTATGACTATTATTTTCCTTGGATACATTTGACTAATTGATGGTTTCATTTCATGAGGTGTTATTGGTCTTCATAGGTTGGAATTGGTAATTTACCAAGTCGTTCAATTTGATTAAAATAAAATGTGTTCCATTTTTAGTGATAAGGTGTATAGGCCCTAGTTCAATGGGAATTAAGATCCATTTTAAATGAACTTTGATATTTTTTATAAGAAAATGAAAATGATAAAAGTGCAAAATGGATTCTAAAATGTAATGGTTGCACTCCTTGTCCCGCCTTTTCATTTTTATGATAGGTAAATGAGTGCACCAAGAAATTAAATATGAAATGAATATAATGGTTTCTATTAAATTATGAGGTAAGGTTCGATTGAATATTCATATACTAGAACCCCTGAAGGTAATACATGAGAAGTTACTAATACCTAAGCTTCAAAACAAGTAGTTGGGGTAGTATGCCATGGGTAGTGAGCCATTTTTATTCTATTCAGATTCCGCTACTGTTTCTATATGTTTTCTCAATTATTTTTATGATATATGTGCATAGATTTTGTAGATCAACGTCCCCACGAAATCCTAATGTTGTGTACCAAGAGGGTAGAAAAAACCATGCTCCCGATGTGGTGGGCCCTAAGCCACTATTCATACCTCCAGGGGTCCCACTTAAGGCACAAAATATTATACCTAATTTGTGAACTATCACTCACGTTTGAGATAGTTTCCTACATCTGATTCATTCTATGCAAGGTGATCTGTGACCTGCATATATGATGGTTGATCTGACCCTTGAGTTCCTACAATGGAATACTATTACCTACTTAGTAGATGAATGTCCATAGGATAATATGTCTTGGCTAGAGGTGACCCTTTATATCTTTCAGAATTTAGAGATGCATCCAGAAAGGATGGTCCAGATTGTTGTGCACATGATGTGTGATTTGGTCAAGTATTTATGGGATGTAATTACCCAAGATGGTCACCATCAGGGCATGGTATGGGATGATTTTCAGACTGGCTTATATGATCAGCTCTTTCCTTAGCTGATAATAGATGAAAAAGATAGAAATTTTATGCATCCTGAGTACGATTCAATGTTAGTTATGGAGTATTTAACTTTTTTCACTAATTTACATCACTTTGCACCACTTCTATCCAGGGATGAGATTTCACATGTTAGATGCTTCGAGGATGGACACATGTATGCTATCTGAACTCATTAGAATTTATTTTTATTGCCTATTTTCTCTAAAATAGTCATTCAGGATGTTATCACTGAGCAGAACCTGAGGTATGATGAAAGTATCGAGCATAGAGGACTAGTGTTGAGGCAGGACATTAGTTCTTTCGGTTGAAGAAAGCAATCCCTTAAGGTTTCTCATTAATTCTAGTGATTCCAGGGTACATATAATGGTATCACTATAGTGTGCCACTGGTGTGGATGATAGGGGCACATAAAGACACAGTGCGATAGAGACCCTCTATAGTGTTGGTCATGTTGTCATAATGGGAACCTTTAAATATTATATTATAACTTTTTATCAGTTTTTTGTGGATGTGGTTCTACATTAGTTCCACCTTCAGGGGAAGGTTCTTTTATGTTGTGTTAGGTGGAAAGTTGGAGTATCATTGAATTGGGTATCTAGGGAGGAGGTTATGGATAGGGTGGCTTTACTTATAATGACCATCCATGACAACAGAGTTGTTTGATCATTGTATTCCAAATATTTCATAGGGTTATGGATGAGGTTAATTTCATGAATTACATTTGATACCCAAGGATCAGGTTGAAAGACAATATACAATATGAGGTACTGTTCTAGTATCATCCACTATAGTATTTTATTTTGTTGATACATGTGATTTAAACACTTTCATATCCTTATCTATCATGGAATTACACGGACTAGAAAAATAGTATTATTATGGTGTAATGACGCAAGATACACCATCGGTAGTACTGTCATAGGGAATACGTCGGTGTAAGGATGAACCCCTTGAGGTAACAAGTTTCCCATTCTTGTGTAATCTATTTGCTCTGAATATTACATGCTTCTATGTCATTTTGAGGATGTATTTTTTGGTTCTATATCATTCCTTTTTAGACTATATCACCATAGGGTGTCGTTGACATCACTAGAGAGTAGAAATTATCCAGATCAGGTTGAGTGGGATGTCTAGGATAGTGGAGCTAAACTAGAGCATCATGGTGTATGTGCAGTGACCACCCAAATCTCTAAAATCTTCATAGAGGATTAGGGCTGATATCAGGATGGATTCCCTTTAGCAGTAAATAATTCTAGGGATGACTTTCCTGATGATATGTATACATTACCTTCTATAAGAATGGTGGAGTTTATGAATGAGACCATTTCATGAGAATCCCCAGTGTCCATTCCTCTGTACATGATATAACCTACAGAGATCCAAGAGATCAAGCTGTAGTTAGAATATCTAGAGGAAAAATGTTTTATATAGCCTAGAACATCCTCTTGGGTTTCGCATGTGTTATTCTCCAAGAAGGAAGATGGAACCCTTCATGTATGAGTGGATTAAAAATAGTTGAACTGGCTTATGGTTAATAACCATGTTCCACTTTCTTGAATAGATGATCTCTCTAACCAGCTCTAAGGAGCTAGGGTCTTCTTTATGACTGATCTAAGATCATAAAATCATCAGGTGTGAGTCAGGCCATAAGATATACCTTGTACAACATTCCATAGTAGGTATGGTAATTTCGAGTACCTCATTATTCCATCCGGTCTCATTAACACACCCTTCATTTTCATGGATCTAATAAATATGGTGTTCCACCCCTACCTGTATTCCTTTTCTATAGTATTTTTGGATGACATATTGGTGTATTATTACACTCATTGGGACCATGATATGTACCTTGAGATCGTTATGAGTACACTGATAGAGCGTCATCATTATTCCAAACATTCTATGTGCCACTTATAGATTGAAATAGTTCACTAATTTGGTCATATTATTTCATAATCAGGAGTTTCTGTTGACCTAGATAAGGTTAGATCTTTGGTTTCATGGGAGTAGCCCAATAACATGTTTTATATATGGAGTTTCTTGGTGATTTATGGATATTACAGTCATTTCATAATGGACTTTTAAAACCTTGATTCACCACTTACTAGTCTTAATATGAAGGGTGTCAAGTTCTTGTGGTCAGAAGACTATGAGAAATACTTTTAGGAGTTGAAAGGAAGGCTTTTCTCGACACTTATTTTGATACTTACTAAGCCTGGAAGAGGCTATATTGTGATTTATGATTCATCCAATATTGTATTTGGAGTTGTGTTGATGATAGAGGATAGAATTTTTGTGTATAGATATCAGTAGTTGGGGCCTTGTTAGATAAGTTAACTGATGCATGACCTCGGTCTAACATCAGTTGTCCATGCCTTATGTTACTAGAGACACTATCTAATGGGTGAAAACTTTGTGGTGTATAAGGATCATAATAGCCTCAAATATATCTTTTCACAACATGTCTTCAATATAAAATAGTGAATATGGGTCAAATATAATCATTCATTTTATTTTGAGATTTATAATATAACAAAAAGGCCAGGAACTGGTGGAATCCAGCCCAAAGAAATTAAATAAAAAATATTAGAGTTAGGAATACAAGGGATTATTACATAATATAGAGTAAAACACCCCACATCTATTAGACTCCACAAGTGGGGCATAATAATCAGGCGTTGTGAACGGCCACATTCCACTAGGATCAATAAGTTCCCGCATTTCTAGAGCATCAGCCACGTGGTTGGCCTCCCGATAGACATGGGAAATCACCAGTCGCATTTTTGAAACCTGGTTGAGACACTCAACCCATTGTGGTAGCACACACCACATCTCATTACATGTCTTGTTCCTCAATTCATGGACCGCAGACTGGGAATCATATTCAAGCCATATACACATCCAATTAAACTGGACGGTGAACCTGATAGCATATATCAGGGCACAAATTTCAGCTTCTAAACTGTTTCCAATTAAAATGGTGTGGTGTAAGAATACCTTTAAAAACCCACGGTAGGTCCGGAACACTCCCCCATACCCTGACGTACCTGGTGCACCCGACGCAGGCCCATCAACATTCACATCGAGGGATGGTGCAATGGGTGGAATCCACTGAATATATTTCAGCATTAAAGGCTTGCGCGGCCGACATGAAACACCAAGCATCCTAATAATTTTGAGATCATCAATAGTGTTAGACATAGTGCCATCTTGTACCATTGAGGCAGCATGAATATCCCTATGGATAGTCATCATCCCTTACTATACCATGGGGTGTGCGTTGCCAAAGAGCATGTTGTTCCGAGCTTCCCATATGTTAGCAATAGCAGCCACAACAGCCACCAACAGTAGGTTTTGAATTTGCGCACTGTATTTAGCATGTGCCATTTTGCACAACAGTTCTAGAACCAGCCTGCATGTGTCAACCACAACTACAAACAAATATCCAAATATAATCCCACAGCTTCTTGGCCCGCCTTCAGTCCATGATGACATGCTGCATCGAGTCCTCTTCATCCTGGTAAATTGATCACATAGAGTCCATTTGTAGGCCAGTCTGTTTGAGAGTTTCAATTGATGGCATTTTATTTTTCAACATTCTTCATATCAAGAAGAACCTCACAGGCCAGATGAAGTCCACCATGAACTGCAATAGCCAGGCCGGTGTAGGATTTAGACCCCAATAAGCTACCCTATAAAAATCCCTACAGTTAAACTATCTAGACATGGCATGGACCCACACTAGAGTATCAACATCCATGAAAACATATCCATTTATTTCATTTACCACCTGCACAGGGACATAAAAACTAGAATAATTAATTTGTGAAAGAAGGGTCGTATTGGACATAGGGGTTGCATCCGTTGGAACATTAAGATCCCAAAGGGGATGTGCGAGCCACATTGTTGTCCACCAGTTCAGGGTGGGATCCCTGCATACCAACCATTACATATCCTGCACAATTCTCCCATACACATGCTTGATAGATGCCCACACCGATGAGGACAGATAATATTTATATACATTGAGAAACCTCTTGGTAATTTGATTCGAAAGGAAATCATCATCAGCTCTATGAGTGATCAGGTTCCAAGTGAATTTCCCAATAAAACCATCATTGAAGGTGCAGAGATCCTTTACCCCAAGGCCCCCCATCTCCAAAGGTTTTATGCATTCCTTCCATGAAACTATAATAATATTTCTCTCACGTGGTGACCCCGTCCATATGATGTTTCACACCATGCTTTGAAGCTCCTTAATATGCCCTCTCGGCCATCTATACAGGGAAAAGGAGTAGACGAACTTCAAGGTGATTACCAAGTTCACTAGGAAGACCCTCTCGGCTAATGATATAGCCTTTCTTTTATAACTGGTGATATGATGTATAATACCAGTAGAAATTCCCTCCAAATACATCCTTTTCACCTTTCCCCAAAGCAATGGCACCCTAAGATATTAGAAAGGAAGTGATCCTCTCCTCACCCCAATAAACCGTACAATCCTATTCCTTTTGCCGACCGGAACCCCATTACCAAAGACAATCGAATACTTGTCTTAGCTAATGTCTTGGCCAACCACCTCCTCATAATGACTGAAGAGGGCTTTAATTGAGTATATAGTTCTCCTTGAATCTTTTCCAATTAAAAAGATGTCATCTGCATACAAGAGATGAGATAGGGCCTTCCCACTGAAACCATCCATAATCTACTTGTACCATCCCATATGACCAAGGTCGTTGATACACCTACTGAGACAATCCTCCACAAGCGCAAAAATAATTCCAGAGAGTGGATCTCCTTGCCTCACCCCCCTGGTGCATGTAAAAAAGCCCATATGGACCCCATTAACAAGGATTGACAACCTTGTATAACTAATAATAATTCGGATCATGCTCACAAATCTAAAAGAGAAGCCATACAACTTTAGGGAATCCAAGAGAAAATCACATTTCAACATGTCAAACGCCATGGATATGTCAATTTTGATATAAAATTTCCCTTCCTTTGACTTCCTTCTCAAAATATTGACACTCTCAGAGGCCATGAAAAAAATTTTTTGGATGTTCCTCCCCTGGACAAAACCAAATTGGTTCATGGTTATCATACCATCAACCATCCCACCCATCCTTCTCGTCATGATCTTACTGATAAGTTTGGGTATTGTATTCGCAAGAGCCACCAGCCTGATGTCCATGATGTCAAGGGCATTCTCTTTCTTGGGAATGAGCGCAATGAAACATGAGTTCATAACATGTGGAAAGTAGGAGTGTGAGAATAAATACTTCATGGCCTTCTCAATATCATCCTAAAAAATGTCCCAGTGAAACATTAAAAACTTATTCGTGAATCCATCAGGGCTCGGGGAACTCTCCAGTTTGAGAGAAAGAAGGGATGATCTAATCTCCTCTTTGCAAGGGGAAACAGTTAAGAACTGATTCGACTGATCATAGATGTATGAAATGATGTTTTCCACCATTATGTGAATCATAGACTACCCATTATCGGATTATATTCTCTTAAAGTACTCAACCATAGACAATTTAATCTCACTCTCTTCCATGTAGATTTTCCTATAAATACCAATTACCTTAGTCCCTACCCACACCCTATTTTCATTGTTCAATATATTGAAGAACTAGGAATTTATATCCCCGTCTTTTATCCACCGTACATTCTTCTGGTTTCTGACCAATCATTCCCTCACTATTAAAAGATCATCAATATTATTGTGGGCATCAATTTCCTCCTGTGACACCCTCAGATGTTGTCCCTGACCAGTCTGAATTCTGGCCAACTCATCCTTTGATTTCATGATATTCTCATCATGTTTATAGAATGACTCCCTGCTCCATGCTCAGAGTAGCCCCTTCATATGATTAACTTTCATATCCATTTGTTGTAGCGGACAGACAACTGTGTCAAGTTTCCATGCTTCCAAAATAAGTTACCTACATTCTGGCATCACAACCCATTCATTGTTGAAATGAAAAAGAATAGGGGCTGACCTTGTCACCTAAGTTTCAACATAAACAGCAATTGGGTTGTGATCAGAGTGATGCTTAGGTAGTGTGAATCCAGAAACACCATGTGCTACAACCTGATCATCAATCTGAACAAAACATCTATCAATCTTGCTAGCCTGCTTACTTTCCCATGTGTATCCACACCAAGAGAAATCATCGCCTAAAATTGCAACTTGATCCAGATTGTAGGAATCAATACACTTAGAAAATTTAGAGGCATCAATCCTATTACAAGTTGTTCCAGTTTCCCACAGACATCAAAACATTATTAAAATCAACAATAAAAAGCCATTTTTTGATCCATCCTCCTAGAGATGACTTTTAGCACCCCCAAAAAATCCCTCCTCTTGATATTGGAGTTGGAATCATAGAAAAATGATAATGAAATGCTCTGTCCAACAATGGTACATTCAACCAGGACAATTTGGGGACCACTGTCGCATGATGTAATCTGCAGGGTGTTATACACTAACACCCACAAGTGATCCATAGTAGATGTGGACTGATTACTTTCCCCAAAGTAGTATCCTAGTCAGTCCCACCTGATACCTTTCATTTTATCAAACAGAACTTTAGGTTAAGAAATACTGACAAACATTGTATTGTTGGTCAAGATATAATGTTGAAGGAACCTCACCGTACAGGAGTTCCCCAACCCTTGACAATTAAAATATAGAATCCTCATTTGATACAAACCATACCTCTTTTTAGAGGTCTTCCTTTCATCTCCACTGAGCCTTGAATGTGCCCTTTCTTTTTTTGACCTCCCTGTCCCTTGATCATGTGTCCGTGGGAAGTGGTGCTATCATGCTCCTTGAGTGCCTCTTTTTCTCAGTTGATTTCACAGCCCTTATTAGTACACAGATCTTGGGCATCATTGCTAATAGGAATCTCATCCACACCACCATGGTGGTCCATAGTAGCCTCACCTATACAGACTTGGCCTAGTTCTTTCGCTATCTTCCCCTCCCCTCTCTTTGTCTTGCCATCCTGGCCCGGCAGCGCAGTCGATCCACCTGCATCACCTAGAATGATTTGGAAAGCATCCTCCACCTGCACCACCATACCTGCTTCAGCCAGAAACTCAACCACGCCACTGGCATTAGGCATCCTTTCGCCCCATTCATTGGCAACATCAAAATTTTGAGCTTCATCCACCTCATCCGACCAAAGTCTTCCACTAACCGGGATAAATGTGTTGCTGGAAATAAGGTGAGGATCACTACCCACAGACATCCTCCTTCATATAACCTTCGATGGGGATATTAGAGCAATATCTCATCTTGGGTCAGAAGCCGGCTGCCAGACAATGCAAGGATCATCACCAATTACTTGAAAGCCTATCATAGGTGAGTTGGCAGTATGATCAGCCCCCAGTCCTATACTCTTTTTCACATTGGCATCATTAGGAGGGACAACAACCACCCAATCCACCACGTAAGCAGAACAGGGAGAAGTAACCTCCTGGGTTTCATCAACCAGGCTCCCTATATCCCCGACAGGTCCACTTGGAACCTCATTTTTCATTGAGTCCTTCACCATTGTCGCGGAGGAAGAGCCACTGTGGCCAGATTCCCCTTATGCCCAGTCCCAGGCCCTTGAGCAGCACCATTTCTCTCCAGGTGCTCCATATTATATTTTTACTTCCCCTTACATCTCCTACACATTCTCTCATCATGCCCCTTCATCATGAATGAGTGACATACTATGTCCCATTTAAACTCAACAATTGTGTGCCCAAAGATCAGGCACCTAGAGCAGAATTTTGGCTTCCTCTCATACAAGATATCAAGCTTCATACTATCATCCATCATTGTCAGAACCACCTCTTCTACAAGTGTTCATTCCATTCCAACTCCCACCATGATTCTAGAATAGTTCCCTAGCATCGGGTTGTCTGTTAGTCGGTCCATTCAAATCGGATTTCCCACCGAGAATGAAATATCCCATAGAATCCTCGGGTGCCAATACAACAAATTTAGTTTATAAATTCTTATCCATAGTTGAGTATGCGTACTATAGACATTCACTGGATCAACGTTTTTATCCCATTCATCCACATTTGGAAACCCTAGGTTCATGGCCACAATACCTTTTATCTATGCTTTTCTCTTACCTTCATCCGAGGGGAAACCAAAATGGTTGTTTCCTAGGCCCATCATGATTATCCACCAGTCATCGAAACCCCATACCTCAACAACCCCTTAAGTCAGATCCTGAAATTTCCACAGCTGCCCCCCCTTAGGGATTATAACTCTTTCAATAATTGAATAGCACCATAGATTTACCCTCTCTTCCATCACTTCTTGATTAACAGACACATGGACAATATTCCCCTTTCATATCACTGTCTTAGGTGTAATAGAATCAATGATAGAGAATGGGGGTCCTGGTGCATTCTTCTCCACATCTGCAAAATTTCTCCCAATCTTCATCGAGACAGCATTATTTCCAATGACCTTTCTTCCAAATTCGAACATCTCCTTGTGACTAAGAGGTTCGACAATAGACTTCTTACCACTATCATCTACTTCACGCATTCCCAATTTGAGATCAGAGGGATCATCATCGTCTCCAAATCTGGGGTTCTCACCCAGTTCCCCTTGCCCCATCTGAGCTTTATTATATACCCAGAATGGGAAATGTAGTTAGTGATGTGTTGTCCCATAAAACTCAGACACATGCCATATGATATTCTGGTAATGAATGGAAATTAATGGATCTATTCTCTAAATGCATCTAGAGTTTCATTATAGTCATGAGAATTATTATCTCTCATCCTCGATAGTCACATCTTCCCTACATGAGAAGGTGAAGAAAGAGATATTTTCAGATCAAAATGGCTTGGATCTCTATGAGAGCATTTATGGAGATAACCCACCTTTGGATTGGTCTATGGAAAGATATGACATAATGCATATACATAGATATTCTTGGGTTCCCATAGATATGATAGAGATGTTGATGCATTAGTTCAATGATTCTTAGTGGGTAGTTCATCTTGTATATCCAATATTAATTGAGACATGCGATGCTAATATTGGTGTACTGGGATAAAACATCAGCTAGCAAGCTTAATCACTAGGTGTTCCACCAATCAAAAGGTGAACGCAAATCTCCAGTGACCTGCAATCTTGATACAACCATTTCCAGTCCTATAATTTAAATTGGAATATGTTTCCATGGAATTTGTAGTCGGTAAACCTAGATCTCTTAGAGGTAGAAATGTTGTATGTGTTTTCATAGACAGACTAATAAAAGTATCCAACTTAATTCCTATCTAGGGGTCTTTCTTTATTGATAATCTGGGATGAATGTATGTATGTGAGTTAATATGACTACACAGTTTCCCTTGTAATATCATTTTATATAGGGATTCGTATTTCATGTCATTTTTAAGAAGTGGTTCTATAAATATATGGGTACATAGGTGATTCTAAGCATATATTTTCATCCTCAATTCAGTGTTTAGTTAGAACAAATTATACAGGTTCAAGAGGACATTATCCATGAACACATCTTTGATTTTGGTGGATATTGAGAGACTTATATCCCCATTATTTTGTTTTACTATAATAATATCTTTTTAGAAACAATTTAGATGGATCCTTTTAAGACCTTGTTTGGTAGGTCATTCGGTTCAACCTTATACCGGATAGAGGTAGGAGAGGAATACCTACTAGGTCCTCTTATTATGTGATGACTTTAAAGTAGGTTAAGCAAATCAAGAAGTGTATGTTTACTGCTCAATGTAGACAAAAATTTTATGTCGATCACCATTGATGACTTATTGAGTTCGAGGTCAGGGATCGTGTTTTCCTATGGGCATCACCCATGATAGGGCATAGATGTATGTAGAGGAAATGGAAGCGGTCGCCTCATTATGCAGGCTTGTCTGAGATTATAGAGAGAGTTAGTCTCGTATCCTATCTAATGCTACTACATCAGAGGTAACATACCATGCATGACATATTCCACATTTTACAGCTTCACTGTTATCATGTCGATATCTACCCTAAATTTTTATATAGGAAGTTTATATATATGTTAATGCTTCTTTTGATGCCTATACTATATGCATAATCTAATGGAGAATGATGGCTCCCAAAGGTTCTTCTATCCCTCTAGTGTGTATGCTATGGAATCATGATTGTTTAGAGGAGGAGACATGGTATTGGAGGGCTGACATACATGCCCTGTGGCCAGATTTTTCTCAAGAAGTGTTTTTCCACCCATGTAAGGTGAACTCGTGGATTAGTTACTTTAAGGGGGAGACTGTTAGAACCAAGGTTTTCACTCAGGTATAGATCCTTTAATTTTTTTTAATTTTTTTATGAACCTAAAATGGTTTCCTAATGAGTCTATAAAGATATCAGTGGATTCTGAGGCTTTTTTTATCTCAAAACCCTAGCCAATAGTGGGTTTTGGCCTATCACACGGTTAGAGGAAACCATGTGAGGCAGGACACATAGTTTGTTTTAACCATGCACGGCTGGATAGTGGGTCATAGCAGGGCACACATTTTTCCCTAACCATGTGTTAGGGGCCTCACAACCGTGAAAAATGATATAGATAATTTGTAGTGGCATTTAACATGGTTGGTGCAAGGTTTCCCTAACTATGTGGACAACCATGTGTTATTCCCCTCTCTATAGCTACTCATGCAAGGTTTGCGCATGGTTTGGCTAACTGTGTGGCCAAACCATGCGAATTCCATTTTGAGATAAAAGATATTCTTCCCCTTATCTTATAATTTAATTCACACACCTCCTTTCTTATTTCAATCTTGTGGACAACCCTTCCAATTTTCTCTTTTTTGAAGCCTATATCCAGATATTATAGAAATCAGTCTTAAGCATCATTCTAGAGTCTAATCAAAGCATCTTTTATCTCATTGGATCTGTATCAGTATGTTGTCAATTAATTTTTAATCTTTTATCTTTCATCTTTCTATCGATGACAATATTTAGATTGAGGATCATATTCCCTATTTTCAATGCATAGGACCGTTCTTTGGATCTTATCCAATCCCTTCTTAATTAGAGGTTGATACTTGATTAGGAGAGTCATAAATGTATGTGGTAGGTGGTATATAACTCACACATCTTATTTTTTCATTTTATAAATAAATGTGTGGTCACATCGATTTCATCCAGTGTATATTCTTAAATTAATAGGCCTTTACTATAGTAATTAAAACCATGATCTAAGACCCATTCCATATAAGCAATTCAATATTGGTGGTTAATTTCACAATGCCAACCACCCCAAGTATGGTGTCATTCATAATTAGGTTTTATAGATTTTAATTTTCTATTAGTGCCACCATTTGGGTGTACCTTAGAATGAGCTTGATAAATGTAATCAATAATTGTTAAATATTTATTAAATTGATAAATGGATAGTACCATGCATTCTTATCACTTGACCAACCTAAGGTAACTTATTTACTTGATTAATTACTCTTAAATCATATGTTGGAATGTATATTGTATATATATGACATGGAATTGTTTATATCAACTAAATTGAATATCGTTTCTCATACTTATCCCTACCTTTTCATGTTATAAAAGTTAAAGGAGAGAACCAAGTAATGGAATTAAATATGAAATGAATTAAATGGTTGCATGCCCCTTGGCCTTGTCACACTACTGCAAGGTAATAATTGAACCAAATGACTCAATATATGACATGAATATTACATGGATTAATTAAATAGATGAATTAAATGTAAGGTTAATAATTTTATATGGACCATGAAATAATTATAGGAGTGGTCATATTTTATTTAGCTTTTGGATTCTCGAGGTAATTCCTTGATCACTCATGGATGCCATTCTGATTAAAGGATGTCATTTTCCTTAGTTGAGCCCAAGCATGGATACTAGTCCTCTTTTATCAGTGGATGCCAAATATGAAACCTCAACGTCCCTCCTTTACTATTAAAGGATTCCGTAGATACACTCCTTTGATATAGCATGAATTCTATGGACATGAGGTTCCTTTGTTATATCCTTGGGCTTATCCATTTCTTATCTCGTTTTACCTTGGATGTTTTCCTTGGACTATGTTAGATCATATTATTATGGAATACCATGGATGATGCTCCTTGGATCACACTCTTACCCATTATCTAGGATATAGTTGCTACTGATTTGGCGACCCTTGAGGTCGTTGTTTCCTTTTCTATTACCTTGGAACCCTTTCATTATTAATATCAATACATGTTTCCTTATTACATCGTGGAAACTTCACTATTATTATCATGAGGTGATGTCAGTGATGACTATGCCTCTTGTGAAATAATTACACATAAACTGAAAAATAATTAATAAATGCACGAGTTACATATTTAGATACTAGTTGAGGGCAGAAGCAGGTACATGTGTATTTATATTACACAAAGGCATTATTTTCGTATATGCATGCTTGCACACTGTTTCAGTTTATATAACCTGGACATTATGTTATAGACAATGTTGTTGGTGGCCTATTGAGATTTACCTCACACATTATCCAAGACTTCACATGAACTGGGAAGATCACATGTATGTAGGTGTTGACAAAGGGAAACATGTAGCTTCAAACACTGGTTTGTTTTATTGCTTGGGATGGAACTGGTAGCAGAAGATCAAGTTGGTGCATAGGATGCTTGGGACAATCTTTTGATTACTTTTTTATTTTTTTATAGCATGATGTTATGCTTTTCTATATCCATGTTTCTATCTTTATAGATACATGACATATCATCATCAAATTTTGATTATTATTATAAGTTCTCTTATTTATTATCATCTAATATGCTTCTATTCTGGCTTTTGATAATTTACATTACTTCCTCTATTTACCAATGTTTCTTATTGATCCATTGTGCTACACTCTGGAAATGAGGGAATAGTCTCCCCATAGACACACCCCAGACCCTCACTTCTTGTCGGTATCTGCTAGTGTTTGGGAAGATGCACGTGAGGCCATGTAGCCAGCCAGGCATAGGGAACCTTTAAGTGGAATTGAGGTCTAGGATTACAAAAAAGGAATTTGGATCACTTTTGATTCAACATGGTTATTGGATTATATAGATATGATAAATCCATAAAAAATCATTGGTAGTATATTGAACACCTAAGAAAACGTCAGACCATTATTACCATGGTTGGCCTTGTCTATTGGTCAATAACATCCCCCTTTTATGGATCCACTGATAATACCAAACATAAGATTATATGTCCCAAAAATGAAACATTTTCAAGATGGAATTCACCCTTTGTAAATTTATCATACAAATTATCGTTCCCTATGTTATTTAGCTTAATCATTAAATATTATTCATTGTCTTTCTTAATTTTTGAACGTATATAAATTTAGTCTTTAAAGACTGCCAGAAACTGATCAATGTATTATCTAAAGACTCAATTAATTATATCAATAAAGGTATCATGAGTTATTGTTATATAAAAATGGAAACACATCAAATTCATCATGATTATAGATCATATAGAAGGAATTCATGGCCATATAATCCATATTAAATCACAATTGATAATATATATATCTAAGATCAATCTTGGAACAATATTCATCTCCTTGTAATTGTTTAAATAAATCATCGATACAGGGTATATGATACATGTTTGTAATAGTGATATTGTTAAGTTGTCAATTATCAATGACAGGAAACATTAAAGATATTTATTCTTAAAAAAAGAACATGTAAACTCCATAGTGATGCATAAATGTGAATAAATGCCTTATCAGGATTCTCCTAGAGTTTCTTCTCCAATTCATTTAACTCAAGGGGGGATTATATAAACAGTCATTGAAAAAGGTATAAAACCATGTGTGAGTTATTTTAAAAACTATAATTTGAAGTTTAAGGCAATACTAGGAAATAATTTAATAAATACATCATCATAATCCTATACAATAATAGTAACTTCTATATTTTTATTTTACCCACCCATTTGAGTGAAATATCTCTCAGGAATTAGTAGTGAGACCCATATAATGAAAGTAACATCTATTGGAAATTCTTATTCATTATCACATTGAAAGATGATCATAGGTTGATTTGGAATATTGAATATGACTTCCCTTCCAGGGAAATTAATTTGGGATCTATATAGAGAGAGACAATTTATTAACAAAATCACATAAAATTCAACTATATAGAGAATAAAAATATTGGAGGAAGTACATTATCCCATAATTCTCTCAAAGGGGAGTTATAGACTTATGAATTTATCATTATTCCATTATGATATTTTAATGTTAACTGAACATATAATCATCAAGGTAGTAACACACTACCCTTAGAAAATTCTTTAGATATAAAATAGTTACTGGATTCATAATAAAATAAATAATTTTCCGTTCTATAGTGGATGGTAAGTGTACCTTTCAGAACATCATTCTTGTGAACCACTTTGGTAGTTGTGATATGATATTCCTTCCATTTGTCTCTTGACTTATGAGGTTATTGATGCCAATTTTCTTCATTAACCCTAAGATTCTTACATTAATTGGTGTCATTTCCATACTTCTTGCAATTAAAGCATTAGAGTATGGGTGAAACATTTCATTTACTAGAATCTGTATATCACATTAATATTATTTTTATTAATTTATTTCCATACCACACATAAAACATTAACTAGAACAATAATTAAATTTACTCTGTTCTTCTTTATATGATTCTAATATGAAAGAATATTAATTTTATATTCTTTAAGGGATTTCTTATCAAAATTTACTTAAAATCCCACATTTATATCTTTTTATGAGAAACTATGAAAACAATGAGAGTCTCCAATTTACACTTCCATCATGATATCACTACAAACTATTTATTCATATTCATACAATTACCTAATAGATAATGGATTCTATGTACATGGTCTTAAGACATTATGTAATTGATAAATTTTTATTCTAGGGTAAATAATACAACATGACACATGCCATTAATGTTTGAGGAAATTTCCTCACATTTAATAATTTATTTTTCATCTTTCTTCTTTATTACTAAAAATTCCCCTTGAAATTTCATGTGATGATTTTGAGGAAAATACATACTGAAAAAATACCATCTTAAACTCTTCCCATGACATAGAGTTAATTTACTCCCTGTATCTCATGTTCCTAATAAGATTCCAATACTAATATACTTTACCTTACATGTTGTAATGACACAATCCTTCTAAAAATATTATTATATGTTTTTTATTATAAAAATCCATTAATTACAACCCAAAGATAGTGAGGCCACATGTTTTTTGAATACCAGGTACATAAAACATAAAAAACTAAAAAATAACAGCTCATGTTTTATTATCCTAGTGAGATCATAAATATATTTTAGATCATAAAAGTTATTAGGATAACCTATACAATATATAAAATAAATGGGTGATATAAAAAACAATAAGGGAATAAATATGATAAGGAAACATATTGTGTGAGTCAATGGTACAACATGATATCATAAAAGAGAAGGCTCATGAGTAATCACATGGAATAATTACATAAATATCATGGTATCATAAGAGCATATAGATATATGAAAGTGGAAGAATCATATTACATGAAATAATAATAAGTCATGGATAAATTCCAATACTACATCACATGGTTAAAAAGGTCCCATAGTCGATTAGGTTTACTCTTTAATCCCATAAATAACATATCACGAGACCAAAAAAATTGCTCAATGCATTGGATCACTATCTAGATACAACCATCATAACTTGTACATGATTATATGTTCCACAAAAAAGAAATCAATCATAAGCTAAAAACATCAGAATTATCCATGGAAAGAAATGAGTTTCATAATCTTGAATCATGTTCAATTAAATGATATTTCATAAAGAATACATTATAAAAATGAACATGAGGCATTATTACCACATCAAAGGAAGGATGTACGAGCTAGGTATATATGTAAGAGTCATATATACAGAATTTAGAATCAATTTGTACCATTTTGGGGTTTTTTATCGATGAAAACATATTTAAAATATCACATGGAATATTTTTTGAGTAAAATAACCTTTTCAATTGGAAATCACTTATTTAAAATATAAAAAATATAAAAATATTATATAATATATTTTATTTGAAAAAAATGGATACATGTAAAGAAATGTTCAAATAATAGAACAATTATGATGGTGTGAAATTCTTTTCATTATGTATAAATAAAAAATTCCTTTGATATATTTTTAGAAAGAGTCAAAAAGTACATTGTTTAGAGAATGGTATCACGATTACTTCTAAATCATTTTGTAAAAAAATTAATACATTTGTAAATTTTTTTTTAATATATCATTTTATAATATTAATAATATTATCTAAAATATTTCATGTAAAATGTAGGGATTGAAGATAATAATTCTTGATTTAAAATATGATACCAGGTCAATATAACTTATAAACAATATTCTTGATGTTTATTAAATAAAGAAGGAAGTGGAAACAAAACATGAAAAAAAATCTTGACAACTGTAGAATAAATGATATGTGGTTCTAGAAAATAATTATGTATTATTTCCTCCAAATAAACATTAAACATAAATAATTTTGAAAAGAAAGGTGATTATAACTTCAAGCTTTTACCACTTTGGTATCTTTCGAATCAAATATCCTTGGATGAAGTAAGATGAATTATAATATAAAATATAATTAAGTATAGAGGATTCATGATTTAATATATAAAATGGGTATCATATTCACTATATGAAACATATTAGGTTCATAACAATAAAATATTCCTCGATGAATGGAACTAGAGAAAAAATCCCTTAAAAATATAATAAAATTGATGTGATAATAATTCAATGTATTTATTATATGTAACTAATGTAAATACACATTAAAAAAGTCTAAATACATCATAAAATAATAATATTAATTCTAAAAAAATCATTTCATAACTTAGTCAACAAATAGGTAATATAACCCAATGAAAAGAAAATTGGGTTATCAAACACCTAACCACTTGGTAACTTATGAGCCAAATCCCCTTGGTTGAAATCATTTGAAATGAAACAGAAAATACTATGAGTTGTGAATTATTCATGATGTAGCATGTAAATAGGTGGTATATTCACTATATAAAAAAATTGGTTCATAACATTAAAATATACCACAATGAAAGGAAATTGAAATCTAATCACTTACCTTGAGTTCGACTCATCTCATATGTAATTTATATTCCTGAATAATAAAATTATGTTAATTATTTAATTTTTAAATTAAATTTTAGTGTTTATTACTCCTTTTATTTTATTTATTACCAGGTAATATTTATTTACTTAATCTATTAAGATCACATCGATGTTTTGATGATATTAATTTCATATTTTAAAAATGAATATGGTAGGTTGACTATGGTAAAAGAATACATTATTCTATCATATAAAATTAATAATAATTAAATGATATTAATTTTTATAGATAAATTATAATTTTAAAACCAACTATGAAATATGTGTATGAAAAGTGAACTATGTTACAATCAGAGAGATGGTATGTCATATTCATGCATGAGTAACATTTCTATTTTTCAGTTATCATGATTGAAAGAATTTAGTTATTTTTGTTTCATTATATAATAAAAATTTCATCAGAAATAAAATATTTTTTCTATAAATAAACTAATATATACCATCCATGTGATTTGTTGATGAAAAAATCTCATCGCTTCATATAGCTGGTAGTCCACACATACGCAAGAAGGATGTTATCATTTTAATTTAATAGAAATATAAGAAAATATAGGATGTATTATTTTTCTATAATGATAAATATTTCATGAACATAATATAAATAAATTAAATATATAATCATAAATATCATTTAGAGGGGATGATGGAAATCAAATTACATCAGTTTGTGCGGCGGTAGTCCGCTGTACACATGAACGATGGTTTCGTTTCCAATTTGATGGAAGAGGAGACATATGTAGGTTGTTCCAATAACAAAATAAAATATCATTATATATGAGATAATTATTTTATTATATCATTATTTTTTAGTATGGTTTTATTTATATGGAAGAATAAATAAATAAAATTTCCCTATTAATAACCACACATCTTCTTCAGACAACTTATTTACATTTCCACCAAAAGCCTTGCTAGGAGGATTTTATAATAAAACCAAGGGATATAAAATGTGTTAATGGGAATAATTAATGGATTCAAGTTGGTATTTTGTAAATAAAAAGGATTTTTTAGTGTGAATAAATTGAAAAAATAGGTTCTCTTTTATAAGTGGGAATGAGTGGCATTTTTGTAAATACCCAAAACTATTCAATAATGGGAAATCACTCTCAATCAAAGTTCACAAATAATTGATATATTATTTAAAGTATTGAAGATAATTTCAAGAAACACCTCAAACATTAAAAAATTAAAAAATTTAAATATGTTATTATCTTTACCTATATATTTACTTTTACAATTTTTGAATTTACCATGGTAACTAATTTTTACCTAGGTAATTTTACCTTTAATCATTAAAATAAAAATAGAATTATTAAAAAATTTGGAGCTTGTGATTATAAATATTAAAAAATAATAATCAAATAAAAATAATATGTGTTTGGAAAATTAATTTTAATATAAGCGCATGCTACGCACAAGAACCTATTTTAACCTTAACCATGGTAATAAATTGTAACTCTTTTTACTATTCAGTAAGAAGAAAAATTATGTTAAATTTTATACCTAATATTAATTATGCAGATTTAAAATATGTAATTAATTTTATAAAATTATATTCATAGAATTGTATGAAATTAATTTAACATAAAACAGCAAATTGCGATGAAAATTGGTTTTTCTAGAAAATACATTTTTCAAGAAATAGATGATATTATATTAACTATATAAAGATAAATTATGATTATATGAATTTAAATTCATAGAGATAGATATATATTCTATAAATTAAATTTAAATATTTCTTTACAATGGTTTATTTAATTAATTAAAATGGGTAATGATTATGAACTTAAAAACAATTTGAAGAAAACCATGTTTTATGCATACAAATAAACTTATTCCAAAATCATGAAAATTTATGATTCAAATAAAATTAATTAGATAAATATAAATAAAATTATTTATATTTAAATTTAATACCAAATAAAAAATATAATGTGACTTTTAAATTACTTTATTAAATGAAAATGAATGTCAGTATTTAAAAAATCGGTAGTTTTCATTATTCATTAAAAAATAATCCATTTCAGAAAATCCCGAAATTTCACCCTATGTTAATTTTAAAAATTTGATTTAAAAAATGGAATTCATTTTAAATATTTTTTAATATTTCTATAAATCAATTATAAAATTTTATTATAAAAAACAAAAATCATTTCTGAAGAAAATGTATTTTTTGAAGAATGAAATGTATCTATGAAAAATTGAGTGCTTATTTCTTAATAATTTATCAGTCTATTTATATTAAGTAAGATATATTTATATATTTTAGAAATTATATAATGACATTCAAACATTTAAATTTAATGTATTAGTTGTAATGGTAATATTTAAAAAAATATATCATCATTTTCTTTGTATGAGTGTTGCAAGTCGTATAGGCTTTCAAACGTAGTTTAAATTTCAATGTCTCAAGGTGTTACATCCCCACTTTTAATAAAAATTAGTCATCAAAATATGAAATTTATCTCAATTATCAGTGGATTTCCATCAAGAAATACCGTTGTTGAAATCCCATATTGTAAAAAGGGTTAATAAAAATTTCTCTTGGTAAGAGAAATATAAATGTATGAATTTCATATAGAGTAACACATAACTAGGATTCCATATAAGAAAAAAATTAATTGGAAGTGAAAATATTGACATGGGAGAAAATCATAATTCCCAAATAATCATTGAGAGTTATAGATATCATTGATCACATGGAATTGAATGGTCATGTGATAGTTGATGGAAACAAAACTAAAAATCAATGAGCTGTGAAAAGGACCTTGGGTTCATTGGAAATGAAGGTAATAGGATAAATTTTTTATTTCAAGGGCTTTTCATATATCTAAATAATTATTTAATATCAATACTATAAACATAATTAAAATGTACTTATATGGCATGTATAATTTCCTCATTTCATAAATTTTTACCACAATATCATATTTTTCTCCAAACCATGAGTATTCAAGATGATTTATTTTATTAATAAATCACTAAAATTAGCAGATAATGGATCACATAATCCACAAAATGATAACATGATATTCCTAATGCCTTTATACATTTACAAAAACCAAAATAGTTAGACTAAGGTAAGATAATTTCCAAAATTAATAAACCATCATATGATGAAATACAACATTTATCTATAAAGCCTGAGAAATAACACCCATATATCAACATATATCATTTGAAAAATAAATAGCATTATATGTTCTCAAATTATTATTGAATAAGGTTGAAACCAAAATATTTGATTGATTTGGTCACATATATATCAAAGATAAATTAAACATTTTTATTTAAAAAATAAGTCACTATTATAGTCTCATACTAAATTTTATATTGCCTAATCATATAAGGAATGCCTTTCTGTATATAACCTAAAACACTATAAATACATAGTAAAATCATACGTTCTTCCAAAAATTAACATAATTCTTTGATGATTCTTTATTCTTATAAAAAAAACCTATTAATAAAAATACTTCTATAACATAATTAAGGAATCATAATACATAAATAATTTCAAATGAATGATTAGTATAACATAGTTCCTTCATTAGTCTGGGTTTTAACCTTTATAATATGAAATTGACATAGATAATTCCAAGGTTCCCCATATTTAAGACAATGAACTATAAATGGATCTCTATGAAGAAATTTATTTCCCTCTATTGAACCCCTCAATTTTCCTTAATTTTTTAATCTGTCCTATTTTCAAAAAATAAAAAATTTTACTAATCCTTTAAGAATATGACTAATGTTTATCTACCCACATTTATAAAATGAGGAAAATTGATTATTCATTCCACTATAGCCACCTCCACCTGAGCTCTTAGAAGACCTTATCATTCTCTTATTTAGTGAGTCTAGGGGTAGGTTAAGGTATTGATTGATAATCATAAATCATGATAACTATTAACACATAATCATAATACATGTCACTTTATTAACCACCCATTTTTTTCATAGAATCACTATATTTTTCATCACATTCATCAGTGATATCATTCCTCCAAATTCCATCCATTGAAAAAATGTTTGGTGTGAGAAATGATAATCATTATAAAGAAAAATCATATATAGGATATTTATATTCTGAAATAGTATTTTAAATATATTAAAACATAGATTAACATAGGTCATAAATTATTATAATCTATTAAAATACATAATTATTGTTCATAAAAGAAAATTTAAAAAAGCCCAATCATATCCCCCATGAGTGTTGAACTTGGTGTGTAGTAAGGAAAAAAT
This sequence comes from Viscum album, assembly GCA_963277665.1. Taxonomy (NCBI): domain Eukaryota; kingdom Viridiplantae; phylum Streptophyta; class Magnoliopsida; order Santalales; family Viscaceae; genus Viscum; species Viscum album. The sequence goes on from OY728138.1 coordinate 1,146,841,458, forward strand.
CACTAAGAATAAGAATGATTGTTGAGATATACTCAGCCAAGTGCTTTCAAAGTTATTACCCCTAGATGGATCTGTTCCAAATCTATATCCACTTATGGTATCTATATGGATAAGTATTTTTGGGAAAATCACATATTCTCTTCCATACTATGACATTAGGATGTAATCCTATACTTGGAATTATCCACAAGTTTTTACTAAAGTTATCTAATCCTAATCCCCAAAAATAACTATACCTTTATATGATAATAAATATAGTTACCCAATCCTTCTAAAAATATTATTAAATAATTTTTAATATAAACATCGATTGATTTAAACTAAAAGATCGTGAGACCTAATGTATTTGGAATACAGGTTACATAAAACATAAAAAAACATAATATCTTCATTTTTATTCTACTTAGTGAGATAATAAATTTTTTTGATCTCTTAAATATTCATAGGATAACCTATGGAATACAAATAATAAATGGGTGAACTAAAAATTCTTGTAAGGGAAATCATGATAAAGAAACATTACGTGTAATTCAAAGGTATAAAATGATATCATAAATGTGAAGGCTCATTAGTAATCACATGGAAAAAAATATAAATATTAGGGTATTATAATATCATATAAATATATGAAAGTATAGAAAAATATAACATTAAATAATCTTAATTCAAGGAAAACTACCAAGATAACATTACATGGTGGAAAAATTCCCATAATGGAATTGGTTCACTCCCAAATCCCCTGTATAACATCTCATGAGACTAAAAACTTCAACTAATGAATTAGTGTTTTATCTAGTCTCGCCCATTATAACAACTAAATTCTTATGTGTTCCAAAGAAAATTAAATCATTCACAAGGTATAAATATAACAATTACCCATGGAAATAAATGGGGTTCATAAATTTTCCTCAGGTCATAATCAAAGAAGATTTCATAAATAATGAATATGATAATGGAACTTATCTCATGTATTACCCCATCAAAGGAATGGAGTATAAGCTTGGAATATATTAAAAATAAATATATATAGAATTTAAAATTAATTTTTAGCAAAAAGTGTTATATCTATTGAAAAAAAAAGTTTTTAAAGGGGAACATGTAATATTTCTTGATGAAAAAACCCCTTTAACTTTGAAATAACTTCTTTATAATCTAAATTTTTTGAAATATTATAGTAAAAAATTTTCTTTCAAAATAAAAATTGGGACTTTTAAAGGATACTTAAAATCATTAATCATTGATGGTGGTGCTAAATTACATTTATTTTATTTATATTAAAAGAAAAAAAATTCATTTCACACTTTTTAATAAAGTGTTAAAAAGTAAATTATTCTGAAAATGAAAAAATGATTCCTTGTGGAGTATTTTTTTTAAAATTCAACCATGCGTAAAAAATTCATTAATAAATAATTATCAAATAGTAAAAAAATTATTTAAAATATTTTATATAAAATATAGACTTGGAAGATAAATATTACCGATGTAAAAGAAGATATAGGATCATTATTACTTATAAAAAATTTTTTTGATGTTTATTTATTTAGTAAGGAAGAAAATATAATCCAAACATATAAAAAACATTGATAAATATATGATAACAAAAGACATGTGATTCATTAAAATAATTATATATGGTTTTCTATAAAGGAACCTTGATCATAAACAATCTCAAAATATAAATAGATTGTGACATAAAGCCTTTATCTCTTAGGGAACTTTAGAATCAAATACCCTTGTATGAATTAAAATGAATTAAAGCCTAAAATACCTTTAATTTTGAATGAATCATGTTATAATTTTTAAAATTGGAAGCATATACATCATATAAAATAAATTAGGTTCATTATAGTATAATATATCTCAATAAAGGGAAATTGAGACAAAATCGCTTAAAAATATCACATCATTGATGTGTAAATTAATTAATGAAGTGATAATGTGTAATAAATTTAAATCCTAATAGAAATTTACAAATCTATCTTAAATGTTTTAGATTATTTCTATAAATAATCATTGCATTACATATTCAATAAGGTTGTAATATATCCCAATAAAACTAAATTCAGTTATGAAACCCATAATACTTGGAAACTATTAAGTCAAATCACCATAGATGAAAATATATGAATATAAACATAAAATACTATTAATAATGAATAATTAATGATATAGATTTTAAATTGGTATTATATACACTGTATAATATGAATTAGTGCATAACAATAAAAAAAGTTTTAATTAATAGAAATTGAGATGGAATCCCTTACATCGAGATTGAATTCTCATTTATATATTTTATCTTATGGTATAATAAACCTATGTCAACTTTTTATGTTATTAATCACATTTTTATGTTTATTATTCCTTTTATTTTATTTATTACCATTTTAAATTTATTTACTTGATAAATTAAGTTTATGTTAGACATTTTGATGATATACAGTTCATATGTTAAAACAGGATCGCAGGACCTTGATCGTGAAAACCTATTTTGGACTTTGCTGTGGCAGCGATGACTGCCTCTACTCCAGCCCCCCCCCCTCTAATGGGTGGGGGGAGTGGTCCTTGTCACCCATCAAAGGGAGGTCTTCCCCATTCACACCCTTCACGAAGCTGGATTTACTTCCTCCTTTTCCTCAAGTTCCTCTTGGAATGAATGTTTTTGATTTGCTAGAAGGTTACCCTAACCTCCAGTTATCAGGCATGGAGTTCTCATAATCCTCATATATTCTGAATAAAACATTAATTTCTATGTTTTTTCAGGGGAGACCGTCAGTGGATGCGTTCGATAGGCATGTCCTCGATGCTTGGGATTTGCAGTACAGGTCGAAAGTGGTTCTGTTGGATAGTAGACACATTATGATACGCTTCTCCTCGGAGGCTGACCTCTTCAAGGCATTGTCAAGTGCATCCCGTAACATCAACGGTTTCTGATTTTTTTCTTTTTCTATGGTCCTTCGATTGGAATATGAAGCACCATCCTTCAACTATAGCGATCTGGGTAAGTTTCCCAAATCGTTCCCTTCCATTTCAAAATCCTTCAGTTATGCATATGCTAGGAAATTTTCTCGGTAGGTACATGTGCTCAGTTATCCGAACAGAAGCTCTCGGTCACCCTATAAATCCACAAGACTATGTCAAAGTGGATGCTACAAGGGTACCATGTGAATATTTCTGGATCACTATGGGTGAGGAATACCGCTGCAAATAAAGGAGGTATAAGAAAACTGGACTAATTTCTGTTTTGGATGCAGTCGATTGGGTCACTCACTGGACATCTGTCTTAGGGGGTCTCAATGCACTTGGAGGAGGAGCAGCTATCTTGGGATGGAATATGGGGTACATGGAAAGGAAGAGACACTCCAACAGAATTATATCATAGAGGAAAGAATTATGGGTTGGGGAGATCCTGCTGGAAGTTTTCATTTGGAGGAGGGAATTGTTATCAGTTCAACTACGTGCGAGGGGGAGTTTGTGGTAGGGTCCAGTGGACCTTCTCATTCTCAGTCTCCTATGAAGAAAATTTTTGGCGCCTCAAACCAATCCATCGGTCACTGATGTGTTCAACAGGTTGAGGCGTGACCTGGATCGTTCATCAACTACACTTGGTGTAGAGAAGTGTAGTCTCTTGCGACAAGACTTGGTTAGTGTGATAATTCATGGGTCTAGAAGCCAGGAGGCTGTGGTGCAGATAGTGGACAGGGGGAAGAATGATCTGGCCAAGACAATGGGGCTTGTTAGTGGTTTTTTGCAGTAGGGGTTACAGGGGCCTTCTTTGGAGGAGGACTGGCGATCAGGTACGAGGAAGATAGGGGGGCTTGCTTAAAAGCCTCTTCTCTTAATTCCCTTGAATAACAAATTTGAGAGGCTTGCTGAAATAGAATTGAGTTCTTACCTCAGCTACCCACTGGAGGAAGTTTGAGGATGTGAGCATGAGTGAAAGGAATATGAGCACAACTATTCTGCAGATGAAACACTGAACCAAAAGACCAGGAGGATGAATGGGATGAAGGACTACTCCTCTATACCTCCTCCACAGAAGACTCTATTGGAAAAGAGGATGAGTGACAAGAGGACAGCTACAGACTCTTTGAGCTACCTGAGGATAGGGGAGCAGAATTGCCAGTCCTTGGTTCTGCTTTTATGTTGTGAAGAGGAAGTGATAGAATAGGTCCTATTGCTCAACGATAATGAAGAGGTGGTTGCAAGAATGATGGAAAGGTCCCTAGAGTTTTACCTTAATGAGGAGAAATATTATTGGATCGATAAACAAGACTCAATTTTTATAGGGGTTTCAACCAAGGAATGATAAGTGTTGAGGAGTACATTCGGACCTGGGATCAACATTGGTCTGTTTTTGAGAAGTGGATTTTGGAAGACATAGCTTCAACTTATCTTCCTTAACATGGAAATTATTTAGGGAAGAAGATTAGTGTAATATTAAGTTTCTGGTTAGTGACATAGTTTATGCTGGTGGATGTGGTTGGCTGGTGTGAGTGCTTGGGTTGTGTGAGATTGAGTTTCTTCAGGTCACTTGTCTTTGATGTTCTGTGTATGCTTGTTTTAGAATGCTTCTTGGACCAGCCCTGGAAGGGGTTTAGAGCATCAAGTCTTCATTAATGCAGGTCTCTTGTAATTGGATTCTTGAGAGGGTATGGATTTTCCAGCGGTTCTGTGCCCGTGCTTCTGCATGGGACTGCATTCCAAGGGAACCTATGTTGATGAAGGATTATTTTTGGTTTAATTTCTAGGATGGGGTGGTCCGATTGTTTTTCTTTTGTTGTATTTGGTTCGCAATTTTACCTTAAAAATAGTTTTATAATAAAAAATTAATTTTTAGTCCGTCAGTTCATATGTAAAAAATGAATCTGGAAGGTTGATCATGCTTAAAAAGTAATTTTTCCATAATATAAAGAATAATAATAATGAAATTATTTTAATTTTAATTAATCAATTAAAATTTTAAGACCAACCATTACATATGGTAATAAAAATTGATCTAGGTTATAATCATGGTGATGATAAGTCATACGTAAGCATGAGTAATGATTCCATTTTCTAATGATTATGATGAGAAGAAAGTAAGTATTATTTTATCTTTATATAATTCTCATTATATCTTAAATACCATTTTATTTCTTGAAATACACTTATATGTTCTATCCATGTGTTTCAGTGATGAAAAACAAATCAAATTGCTTCGTAGAGGTGGTAGTCCACACGTATGAACAAATGACATTATCATTTTTTAGCGAATGGAAAGGTAAAAAAATGTATGATACATTAATTTTTAAAAAATTCTAAAAACATCATGAATATCATATATATATATGTGTGTGTGTTAAATACATCATTATAAATATACACAGGAGGTGATGACAGAAAGTGAATTATATCAGTTTGTGAGGCGGCAGTCCGCCTTACAGATGATTGATGGTTTTGTTTACCATTTGATGGAAGATGATATGTATTTAGGTTATTTATTTAACATTATAAAATCTCAATATATGGGTGATAATAGTGACACTGTATCAAAATTGTTTAATAATATTTAAATAAGGTAAAATAATAAATAAAAAAACTATAATTTAAGAACTATAAATGCTCCAACCCTAGTAGGTTGGAGTATGAAGTTACTTTTATACACTATAATAATTTACAAGGAATCGCATCATGAAGGATTGAATATTTTAATAGTCATGGTAACTACATATATACTTGAATCTCATTTTACAAAATAATTCATAAAGTACAACAATGTTTTTTCTTCAAGTACATCATTATTTACTCTGGCATAACCCTACATATCAATCATAATAGTCATTTTTTCATATTTGGTAAAGAAACATAAGAAAGTCATGAGATTAAATTATTAGCAATGGAATACGTATGGTGGAAGATATGAGTACATAAATAATAATAAATATGTCTGTGTAAGTAATTGAAACACATGTTATTTAATCAATAACAAAAGCATAATATGGTAGAAATTAATAAAGATCAAATAATTCCATATACGTAATCACATGAGCTTGAAACATTTTCTTCAATTTTATAACTAATCGAATAATTGAATGGAAATCAGCAACTAATCTTATAATGAGTGAATTTATAAATACAGACATCATAACCATACCATGAAAGTCTAATGCCAGGATATCTTATAATAATGGGAAAATCCTCAATCAAAAACCCAAGATTGTTTTCCTCATGAAACTTATCGATGCATTGAGGCACTATAGTAGGACCACCCCTCACTTATTTTGAATAATTAATTATTCATATGAAAGTATTGAAAAATAATCAACATAAATATTCATATTTAAAATCTATCATATATAATGTTAAATATTACACAATTAAAAAAATAATCATAAACCATCCAGATTAATATGAATTGTATCAAATTGATAGATCCCTAATCAAACTAATCATAAAAAAGTAAAATGAAATAATAATTAAGGTATCTTTAGTAAATAGACCCTGTAATGAATAATTATAAAAATGTTTTATCCATTAATCAATATCAATTCCATGAAAATGTCCTTTGAAACATTTTTGAGGAAAATAACTTTTTTTCACTTTGAAAATAACCGTTTAAAAATAAATATTCACAAGAAATTTTGAAAATAATATTATATAAAATCAAACTTTGAAACTTATAAAATATTATTAAAAAAATTTATTGGTCTTGACAATAGGATATTGTTTTCATATCATACATGTTACAATGAATATTCCATTCACATTTTCAGTAAAATCCAAACTGTCCATGTGTGAAAAAATACATGAAGATTCCTTCAAAAAATTAATATGTAAAAATGTGTAAATATTTATTTAATAATTTATTTGGATAGTTTTAAAAAAAATTAAAACCTTCCTATAAAATTTATTTTGTAATAATAGGATTTTAAACCGAAGAGAGAAAAAAATTAAGATTTTATGAAAAAAAATATCACAATTATTTTAAGTTAAAAAAAAGAATATTGTAAAATTACATGGAAAATATATAAATAACCACAATAGAATAGTATTAAATGTTTCTAATTTATAATGATCAATAATTATTTCAATGTAAATTCAAGTATAAATAATCATGATTAAAATGATACAAAAACATAAATCTTTTACCACTTTGGTAAAATTTAAATCGTAATCCCCATGATGAAATAACATTCAATGAAAATTAAAATAACATAAGAACAAATAAATTCATTATATTACATGTCAAAGTTATAGTATATATGAATCATGGATGAAGATATGGGCATAACATGAGATATATCCCAAAGAAGACAAGTTGAGAAATAATCCCTTACTTTAGGTCCAACATGTTTCACATGTGTTCAAAACACCTGTATAATAAATATAGGATTATTTTAAATATATTTATATAACCAGAATCATATATATTATACCATATATGATTTATATATAGTATTTTACAAAACATTTATTATCAATTCATTATTAAAATTAATTTTTTAGGGGATAATTGCTTTGTTTTTCGTCTATGTTTTGGTTTGATAATTTCAATCATTTCTCTTTTATCATGGTTACATAATATCCATAATTTAAACCATGATATAAATATCATATATACTAATTATATATTTATTTATGGAAATATATTAAACCTAAATATTGTAAATAGATTACACCATTCTTAGATATAGTAGGTCGTACGTACACAAGAGCATTGTTTCCCTTTTTCTCGATGGTTGAAATGCAAGGAAAATAATTCAAATTCAAATTTATAGTATCATTGTTATTTTATATATATCATTTATAATACTCAAATACATACTTATTTTGTTCTATGTAAAATTAAAATGAAAAACATTTCACATTACAATGTGGATGTAGTAGTCCACATGTAGGCACAAGCGACATTACTATTTTCCAATGGATTAGAAGGTATGGAATTAGATGTCATATTATATTTAAATAAGTGATTTTAGTTCATATAAATCACATATATTAATTAAATAAATCCTTACTACCTTCCATGATAATAGTTAGCGAAAAAATGAATTACATAGCTTCGTGAGATGTTAGTTGAATATACACATGAGAGACAATGTCGTATCCCACCACTAAATGGAAAGTAAAAATGTATATTTGATATCATAATTAAAAAACTATAAAAATTATAAATATATCATGTACATATAAAAAAATTAATCATTATATTCACCATCGGAGGGTAGTTATGGAAAATTAATGACATCGGTTTGTGAGGTGGTAGTCCATCGTACACATGAGTGACAATTTTGTATACCATTTTGTAGAAGAGGAGATGGATCTGGGTTATTAAATTTATACAATAACATATCACTATATATTAGATTAGTTTTTATTATATTACTATATTATAATATGATTTTAAGGATTTTGATGAAGAAATAAAACAAATATTCAAATTTATGAATTTAACAACCGCTTTGGAGTGCCTCATTAGGTTTATTATTAACGCCTTCTTAGGAGGGATTAATAATAAAAATATGGCCTATAGGATATAGGTAGGTACATAGAGAATGTATTTTGTTAGTTTTTTTAAACCAAGTGGTTTTTAATGTGCAAAGTGGAGAGGAGCGGGGGTTCCCTTTTATAAGTGTGGGAGAGGACACAATTAAATGTTTTGAAATGAAGAAGTGATACCCTGATTTTTCTCATTCCATAAGCCCCCAAAATGTTTAATTAGATAAATTTAGTTGAGATATCGTTTAAATATATAAAATTGGGGATTTAAAATTTTTTGGGTCATTTTAACCCTTATCTTCTTAGTTAACCCCCTAATAAACCCGTTTTAAGCTTAACTAGGTAATTATTTTTTTTATATTTTTAGTATTCATTATGGTAAAAATTAAATTAATATTGTTTAATATTTTTAGTAAACATGATTAAAAATATATAATCCATTTTTACAAATTCAATTCTTATAATTGGAATAATTTAATTTAAAATTAATCCCAAATACATGACAAAAAAGCAGTTCTTAAGAAATGTATTAGTTAGGGAAGATATGATTTTACATTAACTATATAAATAGAAATAATAATTATATAAATTTAAATATAAATATTTCTATTTATAATATATATATTTCATTTAAATAATTTCTGATTATGGGTTATTTTAATTAACTCAAATGTGGAAACATTATGCACATTAAAACAGTTTTTCGAAAAATGACTTTTTAAATCAAAAAATTAACATATAATAAAAATAGTATAAAGTTAATTTAAATGTAATTAATTTGAGTAAATATAAATACATAATACATATGATTCATGAAATAAATTTAAAATCATAATGTTCCTTTTTTAATTACATAATTTATTGACAGTTTAAAACAATCGTTATTTTTTCACTATTCATTGAAAAATCAATAATTTCCGAAAAAACCTAAAATTTCACCCCAGGTAAAATGTGTTATGATGATTTAAAAAATGTAGATAATTATTTAAAATAAATTTCTTAAAATTGAAAAAAAATTAATTTCAAATTATATGTGAAAATCACAACTAAATATCATTTTAGAAAAATATAGTTTTTTATAAAACACATATTTTTCATTAAAATTCTTCATAATTTATTTATAATCAATAGAAAACCATTGAATATATATTATACACTTTTAAACTATATAATTTTCAAAAAAAAATTAGTATTATTCATAACCTTTTATTTAACGGCTAGGTTATAACGATGTTCTATATTATGGTTCATTAAAAATCGGGGTTGTGTTTACCCAAGCAATTGAAGAGATTGAATTTATTTATAAAATAAATATATTTTAAAATATATAGATTTTATATTCTTATTTAATATCAGTGTTTCATTTCATATAATCTATCAAGCATGGGGTTCCACTTTTAAAATTAGAGGGTGTAACATTCTCCTCCCCATCAATAAATTTCCCTCCCACAATTTAAACATTAACTCAATAATCCCGGGTTTTACATTTGAAAATACCATTATTAAAAACTCACATTAAAAAAGGGTTAATAAAATTTACTATCGAGAAGTTATAAATAAAAATATAAATGATAAATAAAATAACATGTGACTAGGTTTACACATAAGAGAACATTGATAGGAAGGGAGAGGATAAGGATATGTAAGAAAAGCGATAAAAATAGAGAGCTATAGGGATCATTAATAAAAATAAACTTTGTGATTTGGAGAAGGTTGAAGAATATATATATATATATAAGGGGTGAAAATACCATTGGTTAATCATAAATAAAGGTACTAGGATATCATTTTTCTTTCAAGATCATTTTCTTAGAGTTATAGAATTTCTATACTGTCTAAACTAATAACATAAGTAAATATAGTTTCATAAAAAGTATAATTTCATATTTGAATCAATTTACACCATAATCTCATTTTTTTGGATAAAAAATGAGTATTAATGTTTATTTTTTCATACAATAATTACTAAAATTAAATTCTAGCAGGTTATAAGATCAATAGAATAATGATAAGTCCTTTATTATTTTCTAAAATCAAAATGGTTAGCATGAGTTTTCTAGAAACACTAAAATTTCAACATCATCCATTCCGAAAATATTTAACCTTAATAAATTTTCAAAATTTTTATAAATAATTTAAAGAATGAAAAATTTATATGGGAATCCACTAATATACATAACATTATATTCTTCATACAATATAAAGTAGATTTTGTTGTCACATTATAAATATGTGAATACGATGGTCACTATAAAACCTTAATGATATGATTCATGATTCCTAAAATTATTTTTATCCTTATTCCTTAAATAGAATATCATTATATATAATTAATTCCATAATTCCAAAAAATTTATTAATATATAGTACAGATAACATAAACCAACCAATCACTAATCAATTTCAACATAACCAATTCTATCTTGAGAAAATATCTTTGTCATTATTATCATAACATCAGGAATGTATTAAAGGTTATCTTTCGTCAATAATCTATTTTCTAAAATGATCAAATTTCTATTGAATCACCTTTCTTGTATACTTCTACAATTTTACATATTTCTACAAATCCTTAATGAAATACTACCGTAGAAAAATCCTCATTTGTTTCATGATTATTATAACTAGATCATCATAGATAAAATACTCCTATAACATAATTTTTGAATCCAAATATAATAAAATTTATAATTATACTTATTATGTAATACTATAATAAGCTTTACCTTGATCCCATAACTTCTTCGGAGATATATTCCCTTCATGCATGGGGAATTTATTTGCGTAGTGCCCCATGTCCTTATATCTAAAGCATTAAACATTAGTAGTCTTACTGTTTCCCTTAAATTTACAATCATTGTGGATTTTCTATCCACAAATGTAGAAAACTCTCATTCCCTTAATTCAAGTACTAAGTTGTTTCATTCCATAATTATCACATGTGTAAAAATCCTTCATTACCATATTCCACTTAACATTATTTTTCTATGTTATGCTCTTCTTCTTTTTCTTCCCTTCAAAGCCAAAATAAATGGAGAATTCATTATATATGTAAATAGAACATGATTTTATATCCTTGAATGATGAGAATGTTTGGGATATTAGTGACCCTTGAATAATTGTATTTTACCCATGAAATAAATAATCAATATTTCTCTTTGGATTACTTATATAGTCCATATCATCCCTTTATAACCTTGTAAATTTGGAATCATACTTAGAAATATTTTCATCTTCCTTTTGTCATAGACTCAAGAATTGTATCTTCATATCCACTTGTAACTTGTGAAGAATGTTTTTTTCCAACAATATTAAGTTGTAATCCTTGCATTTAATTTTTTATATTTCTTATTCAACCTTAGTGTTTTGAATCAATGACCACCAACGATCATCATATCCCGAGTGATGATAAAAAACCCTAAAAACATTATCCATTTCTTCGCCTCTTGAAGAGAGAAATATCTTATCTAATAAACATATCCATTCTTGAAATAAAAATACACTTGTAGTCCCATTGAATTGTGTAGGTTTTTTATATATAATGCATTCTAACATCGTTACACCACATGGTTGACTAATAAGATGCTCTATACGAGCAAGGTTATTGTTCATAACATGATCTATTTTCCCCAATATAGTTATAATTTGATTAGTTATAGCTATATATCTAACTAAATATTAATTATATTTACACATGGAGAAATCCCTACACGGGGTACATGAATTGATATATTTTATATTCCTTACTCTAGGATAAATTTCTAAAAAATTAAATACACTATATCACATAAAAACATTATAAAACATAATGTATAATCCTAAAACTAGGAAACACATAATATAAATTTAAAAAATTATGCAGGGATAATCTCATAATAAAAAATATTGTTTCTATGGGAATGTTTTCAAATTATAAAAAGATTTCAAAATCCTTTATAATGGTTTTAAATGGAAATGTAAATTATACAAATTATATCTACTAGATGTATCAAACCAGGTGCACAATACGACCTGTTGAAATATTCCAGGTAATTATTAAGTCAATACCAACATGCCTTTTTCAGAGTTATTACCCATATGTACTTCTATTTCAGAACCATGTCCACTTATAGTATCCATACATGGATTTATTTCCAGGAAAAAAACATAATCTATAACATACAAAATCATTATAATGGGATGTTATTATATTCATATCCTCAATTTTTATCATAGTGTATTGTTCCTTAATCTATGTTTTCCTAAATCTATTTCCCACAATATCTACTAAATTCTCTCTAATACCAACTATAAAAGCCTCGACTCTAATAGCCTAGAGTTAGTGGTAAATTTATTACATTGGAATAAGATACAAGGAATCATATCTCAAAGGATTTAATAGTTTATTAGTTTTGGTAACTAGATAAATACTTGAATCTAATTTTAAAAATAAAACATAATGTAAAAAATTTTATTTTCTCAACTAAATCATTATTTCCTCTAGCATGGCCCTGCATATAAACCATAATAATCATCTTGGAATCATGGGGAAATAAATATAATAAAGGGGTGGGATAAAATGTTCAGTAAGGGTATGATTACAGTAGATGATATAAAACATATAAATAATAATTAATATAGAAATGTAAGTAACTGAAACACATGTCATTTAATCAAAAATCTTAGCATAAGATGGTAAGAATAAATAAATATCAAATAATTTCAAATACATAATCACATGGACTTGGAACATTTCTATGGATATTATAACTAATCAAATAATCACATGAATATCAATGAATAATCTCATTTTGAGGGTATTTTTAATTTTGAACATTACAACCATAATTTGAAGGCCTCACGCCAAGACATCTTATATAAATGGGTAAGGCCTCCAGCTAGTTTTTCTAATGAAATTTACTTATTCATAGAGGGAATATATAGGGCCCCTCACATCAACTATTAAGTTCAATACATTAATAATATGAAAGGGGTGATTTATAATAAACAAAATCCTTTTTATTGAAAAACATGCAAATGAAATATTAATAATCACCCCTCTAATAATAAAAATAAAAAACTATTTGAAGCAATATAAATTGTATCAAATTGGTATATCCCTAGTCACAATAATAATAAACCATCTAAATATATAATAATTACGGTGTAATTATAAAATATCTCTATTTGATCATATGTATAATAATGGTTGTTGTCATCGATGAGTATAAATTCCACAAAAATATCCTTTAAAACAATCTCGAGGAAAATATTGTTTTCACTTTGAAAATAAATTTTTTAAACTAAATGATCACTTTTATTGAAATTAATTTTAGTTGAAAATAGTCTTTGTAACATATCAATTATTCTTTAAAACATTGAGTGGTAGTGATGGTAAACAATTTCATTCATTTCATATATGTTAAAAAAAATATTCCTTTAACAGTTTCAGTAATATCCAAACGTGCCTAATTTGGAAAATGGCATTAAGATTACTTTTAATTTTTTTAAAAAAATAAAAAATTTCTGAAAATATATTAAACAAATATTTTTTTAATGTAAAATACATTTTTGAATACATTTTTAGAAAAAATAATTTTGGTTGAAAAAATGATTTCTGATCGAATAGAAAAATCATGTCGTATTTTAATAAAAAAAAATTCAATCATTTTAAGTACCAAAGAGAGGAATTTGGTACTATTAATTGAAAAATTATTAATAAATATATGTTAATAAAACTAAATGATTTTATTATATAATTATCAAATAAATTATTTCAATGGAAATTCAAGTATAAAAAATCTAGATTAAAATTAGATTGAAACATAAATCTCTATCTACTTTGGTAACCATTGAATCATAATCCCTAATGAAAGAATCAAAATAACTGAAAAATTTAGTATCATGATATAAATAAATTCATGATATCATAAATAATAGGTTTTGAATATAAACCATATAAAATAATATATGTTAATAACATGACATCTATCTCAAATAAGGAAAATAGAGAAAAATATATCTAACCATAGGTCATTCATTATTCGTACATGTTAGAACATAATGTAAAAAATATATATTTATTATAAAATTATATTTTTAATAAATATATTAATTAAATTAATAATACATATAATTCAATATATGAATTATTTATAGTCTTTTATCACCCATTTATTAATTTTTTTTTGTTAAAATCACTATTTTAGGTGATAATTGCTTGGTTTTTTATTTCTGTTTTGGTTAGATAATTTTAGTACTTTTTCTTTGTTACTGGTTCTATAATATGCAGAATGTGAAACCTAATATTAATATCATATATATTCATTATAAATGTATTTATATTAATTTATTAAAATAAAAGATTGGAAATGCATTACACAATTCATGGAAAAGGTAGGCCAAATGTGCATGAATGTTGTTTACATTTTTATCAATGAATTGAATAAAAGGATAATAAATAATAAATAACCATCAAGAAATAAAAATTATTATATATATATATATATAATTTTTATTACTCAAATCCATCCTTATTACCATCAATGTAAAAATAAAATATTTTTTTCACATTGCTACGTGGAGGTGGTAGTCCACATGTACGCAAGAGCAACATTATTTTTTTCAAATGGATTTGAAGGTAAGAAGTTTGATGTTATATTATATTTACGTAATTATTTTTATTCTATAAATATCATATATATTTATTAACATTATCCCTACCATCTTCTATGTAATTCATATTTGAAAAAATGAATCACATCAGTTCATGAGGCGGTAGTCTTCCGTACACACGATCGAAGTTATCGTATCACCCCAGTGAATGGAAAGTATTAAGGTATATGTGATAAAATAATTATATATGTAAAATAATATCATAAATATAATTTATATATATGTTAAATCCATTAATATATCCATCCTTGAAAGATGGTGATGAAAAGTGAAATACATCAGTTCGTGAGGTTGATGTATGTCATACACATGATCAATGGTTGTGTTTCCCATTTGATGGTATATGATATGGATCTGGGTTATGAAATAAAAATAATACAATATAATTATATATGGGATACTTATTTTATTATATTATAATATTTTAAGATTATTTTAAGTATGTGGTAGAATATATAAAACAAATACACACGTTTATGAATTTTCCTCTTCTCTAAAGATCCTATTTAGTTTCACACCAAATCCTTCCTAGGTGGGATTAATAATCTCAATAATGATTATATTATGTGGATAAGTAATTAAATAACATATTTGGGCTCTTTTTGTTCAAAAAAAATATATTTAATGTATGGAGAGAAGATGAAAGGTGGTGGCCTTTTATAAGTGGGAGAGAGGACACACTTGGAATCTTAACAAATAAATATTGGTACCCATGTTTTTTACCATTAAAATTGCATAAACAGTTGTCCTCATTGGTCCTTATAAGATATAACATCTATATATTTCCATTAAATGTATTTTGGACAAGTTTATATGTCATTTAAACCCTTATCTTGTTTGTTTAACCAACATGTATACCTGTTTTTACCCTAACCAAGGTAATTAATTTTAACTATTTTTACTACTAATTATGGTAAAAATGAATTTGATATTATTTTATTAGATTTATTATTATTATTAAAAATAAGGAATCAATTTTTCATTATTAAATTCACTTAATTGGCAGAATATAATTTAAAATTAATCCTGCATACGTGATTAAAAAGTTGTTTTCCTGAAAAGTTTTTTATCCTCGAAAAGATGATCTTATATTAACTGTATGAATAGAAATAATCATTATATAAATTTAAAAATGAAAATTTTGATTAATAAAATATTAATTTAATTTAAATAATTCATTATTAGGTATTATTTTGATTAATTAAAATTGGGAAACATTATGCACTTTAAAACATTTTTTAGAAAAATGTGTTTTTAAACCCAGAAATTGATTATTAGTAAAATTGATTATAAATGTAATTTTAATGTAATTAATTAGATTAAAAATTACTATATAAAACATATGTTACTTGAAATAAAATTCAAATCATAACAATAATTTTATATTAATTAATTTATTAAGAGTTTTATAAAAATATAAAAAAATCACTATTCATTGAAAAATCAATAATTTCTTAAAAATACCAAAAGTTCACCATAATAAATATTAATATTAATATTTAGAATTTATGTTAATTTGTAAAAATAAAATTTCTAAATGTTTTAAAAATAAATTTTAAAATATGTGAGTAAAGTGATACTAAACATCCTTTTAGAAAATAAATAGTTTTCTAGAAAGAAAATATTTTCTTTCAAACAGATCATATATTATTTATAATAAATAGATAAATATTTAATTAATTTTATAAATTTTTTAAAAATATAATTTTCCTAATATATTTAGTTTTAATCATACCCACAGATTTAACACCTTGGTTATTATAATATTCTCTATTATGGTTCATTCAGAATCAGGGTTGTATGATCCGCATGGTGTAAAAAAGCTTTAATTTATTTAAAATGAAATATATTTTAAAATATTAGGACGTTAAAATATCATATAATATTAGTTTTTTTGTGTAATATATGATATTGTACATGTGGTTCCTCTTTTAATATATCATGGTCTTATAAGATTAATATCTCTTCCCGGGACAACGTCTTTATGTTTGCACCAAAAGCCTTCCTAGGAAGATTTTATTTTCAAAACAAGGCCACTATGTAGTATGAAGGAAAGTAAAGAATATATTTGGTTATGAATTTACTTAACTAAAATTATTTTAAATTTTCCGGAAAAGTGGATAGGATTTTCTCTTTTATAAGTGAGAAGGAGTTACATTTTTGTAAATACCCAGAACAATAAAATAATTTGAAATCACTCTCAATACAAGTGACAAGGAAATTGATAAAAATGATGTGTAAGGAATATAAGATCCATTAACACCTAAAAAATAAAAAATAAACAAGTTTTAAACATTTTATTCTCTTTACCTTTATGGTTAACCAATTTTACCATTTTAGTTTTTATCACAGAAGCTAGTTTTTACCTAGGTGACTTAATCATTAACCCTAAAAATTAACATAACCTTATTAAATAATATGTACCTAGTGATTATAAGTATTAAATCCAATTTATAAAATAAAAATCTAGTTTTTTGGAAAATTAATTTTAACACAAGCACATGTAATGTGCAAATTTTTGTTTTATCCTTAACTGTGGAAATTTTTTATTACTTTTATTACTTTTCATTATTACAAAAATTATGATAAATTTATTAACTAATATTAATTATGGTAACTATAAATATTTAATCCATTTTATAAAACTCAATTTATGTAAGTGTATGAATTTAATTTAATATTAAACCCTCAAAACGTGATGAAAAGTGAGTTTTCAAGAAAATGATTTTTTCTCATAATCAATGATCTTATATTAACTTTATCAGTAGAATTCTTCATTATATGAATATAAATTCATAAAAATAGGAATATAGTATATAAATTTAATTTAAATATTTCCCTACTAGGGTTTATTTTAATTAAATAAAATTGATAAAAATTATGCACTTAAAAATAGTTTTAAAAAAAACACATTTTAGGCATAAAAATAACATTACACCAAAATAGTGATTTTTTATTCAAATGAAATTAATTATATTATTATAAATAATATGGTTAATATTTTCCTTTAATTACATATCAAAAATATAATGGGGATTATTAATTACATGGTTTATTTAAAAGAAATGACAGTGTTTTAAAAATAGATAACATTCACTATTTATAGAAAAATTAATCATTTCAAAATACCCAAAATTTCATGCTAAGTTAATTTTTATATTTTTATTTAAAAAATAGATTTAATTTTATAAAATAAATTATTATAAAGTTTCATAAATCAATTATAATATTTTCCTAGAAAAATAAATAAATTTTTTTTTGAAGAAAATCTATTTTTTGTAGAATAAAATGTCTTTATGATATATTGAGTACATATTTCATAAGAATTTATAAATAAATTTATCTTGATTATAATATTTAATTATATTTTATAAATCATTTAATCTTATTTATACCCTCTAACTCTAACGACTAGGTTATAATGATCATATTTAAATAATAACATTTTATGGTTTGTTTAGGCTCTGTGTTTCATGTCATATATGATATCGAACATAGTTTTAATTTTAAAATATCATGTATTACACAAATTATATATTTTCATTATACATTTTTCATGTTCTAATCACTAGATAATGTAAAATATCTTTCTAGTGTTACTGATACATTACTTAGAAATTAGTGGATTATAAGAACCACTAACGTAAGGTAGATGTTGTTGAATAGAACACTCAATAGTGATTTTTTTCTTCCTTTTTCAATTTAGAAAATCGTAAACATTCCTATCAAAATTCAAATATTTATATATATCGTGAGAGTACCTATAATATTTCACTCTAAATATACCATTTTATTTGGTTTCCCATGAGGAAATTCGTTGAATTTCCCATCACATTCAGCATTAAAACGATTCTTCCTTGGTCATGACCTTGAATATAAAAAAAAATCATAGTGTGAGAAACAATAACCATTGTTATAAATCATGTAATAATAATAATAATTTATAGGATGTCTAAATCATTACACCTTCTTTTCAATCTATGAGACCTTAGGAATAACCTAGGTCATTCATGGTTATCATATATTTAAATCCTTCATAATGGATAATAAATAGAATGTAAATTATCCCATGAATATCCCCTAGGAGTGTCTTGACATGTGTTTAGCCTTAGTCCCACTCATTGTGCACTGGTGATGATCAAGATAATAACCAATATTCCACTTTCATAAGTTTTACCCCTTGGTGAATTTATTCCATTATCACATTAAAATACTAGTATCTATACATGGATATATTTTCTAGGAACACCGCAAAATATCTAATTTAACAAAACATTACGATATTATCCTATATTTTGACTTATCAATGGTAATTTCAATAATGTTATCTTATCCTAATCTCTAGAAATAAAAAATCACTACTACGATACCAACTGATTTGACATGAGCATTTCATAAAATTATAGTGCATAATTTTATATGAATATTCAATACATTTCACAATAATACATTATTGAGGAAAATAAATATTTATTGAATTTCTGGAGTAGATACATTATCATCTTATTTCGTGAAATATCTTTGACATATCCTGCAAAGTTATCCTTACATAATATACTTCTTATCCATACACTACTTAAAACATGTAATCATAATCTAGGTAAAGGAATCATAAGAATGGGTGTTCTTAGATGCTCAGTAAGGGTAAACATAAGAGATATTAATCGATGGTTATAAGTGAGAATAATATACACATAAATGTATGAGAATATTAACATAACATACAATAATCATACATAATCTGTCAAAAATATTTAATCATAAATCATAGCTAATGGTTCTTTAAATCAAAATACATAAGTTGTAAAATTATTAAGTCTTCAATAATCAATTATAATCCATGATAGAATATCATAATTTTATGGAATATGTTTTTGGAAAACACATATACAAATAAAATCAATTCCTTAGAAAAGTTTATATCCTAAGACAATAACTGAGAAAAATTCACCAAATAGAAATGCCTACTTGGTCATTTCAAACAGTCCCTTAGATGTAACATCAATTTGGTTAAATCGATCATATCTTAGGATTTCATTACATGTTTTTCTCTTAGGTTATTCTTAACTCTATCAAAAATTCATAATGCACTGTGGAGATATATAATTCTTTTCCCAATGACCAAATAATTAAAAAATAAATAAATATGTGTTGAAAAAGATCACAATATATTCATCATATCATTATATCATACCTCATGAAAAAGAAACATGTTTTATATATAAGAAATAATTATATCATAACATATCCCATGGAGAATGAATTAGTTTTTTAATGGCATAATAATAACTTAATTAACCTATATGAAAGAAAAGTGTTTTATATAGTCATACATAAATCATCATCATTATAAATCATTTAGAGAAATAAATTTTATGGTATCAGAAGATAACATAACTTCTAAATAATATAAATCCATAAAAATGTTTAAAAAAGGTAAAAAATACCATTAAAATATCATTTGAACCATTCTTTGAAAATATGAGTAATTATCATTTTCTTTTGATAATGTTGTAACTAAAACTCATATGAATATTGAGAAAATAATTATCTTAATAAATGACATTGGAAAATTTTAAGGTAATATTTAAATTAAATATTGATAAAACAATCATTAATATCTATTCATGTAATATACATTAGTTACATACTTTTTTATAAAGTCAAAAATGACTTGTTTGGAAAATAATTAGAAATACTCTAATTTAAAACATTGTAAATAAATTCAGTGGTGGTAAACATTACCTTTTTAAAACATTTCATATATGGGTAATAAATTTCATAAAAAATATGAAGACTATATACATTGAAGAAAAAATGTATTCATTTAATGGGAAATAAGACCGACCTTTTATTTTATAAACATTTCTTGATATTTTTAAGCACAAAATAGAGGAATATAGATATAATACCTAATAAATTCAAAAATAATTAGAGTATAATAAAATATATGGGTTTTAATGAATATGATCTATATAATTTCCCTCATGTGAAATTTATCACAGACAATTTCGAAAAGAAACGAGATTCTAACATAACACCATTACCTCAAGTCTTGTCTTAAATTATATGAATTAAAATATATTATATAATAAACATATATTTATTATAAATATATTACAAAACATTATTCATTTATAACATAAACTGTATCATTCCATTATATTTTTCAGTTAACCTTTTATTAATAATTTCTTCATTAACATAGACATTTGGGTGAAAATATATATGTTTTACATGCATGTTTTGGTTCAATTATTATGATACTTGCACCTTGGTCATGTTTTAAACATATCTAAAATCATAATAATTACATAAGTATCATATTTAATTTTTATAATTACTTTTATAATTAATCTTATAAATTGGTGAGGAAAAATGAATTATATTATTCTTGGAGATGATAGTTTGAATATACACACGAATGTTGTTTCATCTTATTTGATGGTTGGAATGGAATAAGGGTGAATAAAAATTAACATTTATATAATAACCATTATTTCATAGATATAATATATGTTCATTAAATATATCGTATAATTCCTGGACCCGAGAATCTTGGAGCATGAGCATTATTTTAATACATTGAGATGATTACAAGGAATCAAATCCTGAATTACTGATCTGTTTAGTATTCTTAAAGTAACTAGATACATACATGGAACCCATTTTATATTTTGAAGGGATAAAACAAATTATACATAAAAAATCTAATAAATTAAATTCTTGAAAACTCAATAAATTATATCTTCTTCATAATTCGGGGAAGGAAAAAAATGAAAGGGGTGAACTCAAATTATCAGTAATGGTTAAGCAATACATTGGAATATAAAAAAACATAAACATTAGTGATTGTGAATAACTAAATCACCTGCCTTTAAAAATAATCTTGAACACATTATGGAAGGAATAATACTTGACTAAATAATTCCATAATAAAACATAATCATTGGTATTATAATAGACGAATAACTACATGAACCATCAATAATATTTTCATAATGAGGTAATTAATAATGCAGGACACCATAACCATACCATCAAGGCCTTGTACTAAGACCATAAATAATCATTTTTTCAAGGCCTTCTACCAAGAATGTAGTTTGTCTCATTAGACCCACCGATGCACTAAGGGGATATAGTGGGACCCACCAAACACATAAGAAGTCCAATTAATTATTCCTACTAATGTGGATAAACATAAACAACATAAACATTCATATTGAGACTAACATATGAAATGTAACTAACATTCACAAACATTAAACATAAACACTAACCATTCAGAGTAAATTGGTGAATGGTTTTAAGATAGAACATCTAAAATCAAAATAATCATAAAAAATTAAATTAAATATGGAAGATGATATAATAGGAGATAAAAATCATTTATGTAAAACATTCAACAAAGTATGTTTACATAGATGAAGATACTTTTAAATTAGGCCATTGAAAACATCCTTGAGGAATTAATCATTAATCATCCCCACGTGTCTCATACCACCTTCAAACATTAAAATCATAATCCCTTAGAATATCATGAGAATAATGAGACTATTTATATGATATACCAAAGGTAAATACATATACAACAAGAAATCAATAAGTGGTTAACATGGCATATACCCATAAAAGTCAAATTGAGTTGAGAAAAATCCTTTTTTACTTTGGAAATAATATTTATTTTGGAAAATCTTTTGAATTTGTCATGAAATAATATTTTAAACATGTATATCCTATAAAATAAAAGTTAAAGTCATTGAAATTATACTTGATTCTTAAATAACGTCTCATTAAGCTGAAATAATTTAAAAATAGTTTTTAAAGAATCTTTCTAAATAAAATATTTTAGTGCAGTTTAAGGAACATATTAAAGGATTTTAAAGCACAAAGGCATGTTTTCTTTCATAAAACCATAAATAAACCAAAATATATTTTTCATGTTAAAATGTGTGATTTTATAAAGATAAATATGGTTTAAAAAAATTTATAGAGTGAATTTAAAAATAGGTAAGAATTCGAGAAGTTCCTTGAATTGGGTTTGCATTTCGGAAGGATTTTTGAATGATCCTTTCAAAACATGTCACTCCCCAAAAACTAAAGAAGTATTATGATTGGTACACATATATAGAACATTAAAAAATAATTTATTTGTATTAAATAATAATAAATATGAATTTTATTGAGGTGAATATAGGATAATAGCAACCCAAATGAAAATGGTGTTTTAGGTAAAAAATACTTACATCTTGGTAATAAATTGAATCGTATGACCCAAAATTAATAATAATTAAATGATAAATTTATTATAATAAGAATAAATAGATTCAAGATTTTAAACATCAATGGGAAGTATACATACACCAAACACAAGTAGTAGTTGTGAATACGAAATATCTAACAAAAATGGAAGTTAGAGGAAGAAACCCCTTACCTTAAGCCCGTTGGTGTTCTTCACTTGATCTTAGTGTCCTATATTACAAAATTATATTCATTAATTAATATTTTTATAACTTATTGTAAATTTAATTTATTTATAATAACCATATTATGTTCATTCATGGATTTTTTTATGGGTTAAGAGGTTCAATTTCATTGTTCGGGTCTGTTTGTTTCATGATCGATATACTTATATACATGAATGAAGAATCCTATAAAATGAGGAATTTTTGTCCAGAATTGATGTAATATGTTATTATTTATAATCCTAAAGTTTACATGGTTTTAAATATCATTTGGTTACTTATAGTGAATATGAATCATTATATATATTATTTAAAAATAACTGTTTGGGTTAATTGGCAGTTTTTGAACACCACGAACTCATTTTGATTTATAAATCAAAACCATGTGTATAAAAAGATTCTAGAACCATATATGATACATAATAAATATATTAGTCTTGTTCAACCATAATCATGGTTTTATTTCTAGAATTGAATAAAGTAATAGAAATTGAAATCCCATCGTCCTTGAATGTGGTAAATTAGAACATATCATATGGTGTTTTCATTTTTTGTATAAATGAATAGGAAAGGAGAGAGGATGAAAAATTATTACTTTTTCATGAAAAAATTCTAGTACATTAATACCCTTGATTCATCAAAATATTTGGATGAAAGTATGTGAGAAAAGAAAAATAAAATAAATGAACTCAAAATAAAAGAAAAGTTGTGAAATTCCTTACGAAAATTTGGCATCCTAACAGCGTTGCTTAAAATTTAATGTAACAATTTAATGTGAGAGAAATTGTATATCATAAATATTATATAATATCAATATTAATAGAGGTATATAATTACATATCCTAACATAATCCAATTTATGTGAAAATACAATAACATAATAAAGAGTGCTTGAAAAAGAGAGAGATTTAAAGATGAAAATTATGCAGCATAACGGTTATGCAACAAGGTTTTAGAAAACACAAAAAATTTAGTGGATAGTGAAACCATTCATAAAATACTCATAAAATATCATAGCTACATAATAATTTGGAAATAGAAACGTGGTGTGATAACTTGATATACATACCACATAAAAGAGAACTTGAATGGAAAGGAATGAAATGTGGTGTTTACCTCTTGAATTAATATTTTTTCAGAGCGTCTTCAGGGGAGAGGATTTGGTATTTTGGAAAGACCAAGAGCTCATGGAAGTGGGTAGTGACTAATTAAGGGTAGTTGGGAATATATCTGAGAAGGTACAAGGTTTGAGAGGTGTGAATACAAGAGGGAGTGAGGGGGGGTTTTATAGTAGAAGAGAGGAGTGAATTTTGAATATTTGACATATTAATTTATAATTTCCCTCATGAAAACAAATAGCGTTGTTTAATGTGACACATAATAGTAATAAGTTCATGTAAGTTCAAACCATGTGGCCTGAAATCACTCATAATGTCATAAATAGTGTATTTAATAGATAATTTGTATATACAGCATTTTACCGCATTTCACTATTCATCAAAAATTCAAGAATTTCATAAAAATCCCAAAAATTCCCCCTAACAATTTCATAAAATGTAGAATTAAAAAATGAACCAAATTTTTTGAAAATAATATTATATGGGTTTTTACATTAATTTCTAAATAAAATCATAATTTATTTCAAAAAAATAACATTAAAATGATAACTTGTTTTATAACACCTCGAGAAATTAATCAAAGACCAATAAAATTATATTATAATTATAAGACAATAAATTAAAAAATTGTGATTACATTTTATTAAAATACATTTCCATTTTAAATTATTAAATTAATTAATAAATTGTAATTTAAATATTTTTGTTATACACAAATACCAATACTTATATTATGACTGTTTTTTCACTTTTAAGATGTCTAAATTGTATTTATACATTCATTGGTGAAGTTTATATTTTTTATATGATTAACAATTAATTACTATTCATTACTATTCACAAGGTTATGTCACTATTCATAAGGGTATGTCACTATTCACCAAAAATTATGTTTTCCTTTTCAGACTCTAAAAAATATAACTGAACGCAACTATGTATGCCAGTTTTTCGAAAATCAAATCATAGAGGTGGACAAATAATGTTTACTTGACTAGGATATAACAAAGTGGGGGTTTTTGGAGACTCAGTGTTTCAGGTATTCTATAATAAATCTATTTATAAATTCTTGGGGTGTTACATTATCCCAACCTTACAAAAATATCATCCTTGAAATGTGAAACTGAAATTTGAATGTTAATGGTTGATTCTTGAAAATTCCCTTTTCGGAAAACCACAACAAAAATATGGTTAAAATATTCTATTAATAATAGGAAAAGGATGCATTGGTTAATACAAAACAATGAATTCTAATTGGACAACATGGTCATCAAAAAATAATCAAACCATAAAGCAATGACATTAAACTCTAAAACCCCATACAATGATAATCTTAAACTATTTTATGAATGGAAAAAAATTCCAATATATATTGATTCATCACATTATAATATAGTTATATAAATTTCAAATATAAACTTATTATTAACCATCAATCAACAAGAAGCTTCTCTAAAATTCAGATTACAATCATGTGAAAAACTTTAGCATATACTCTCTTGAAATATAGTAATAACTTGAATTACCAACAAAACCATACTGGAAACATGCATTCTTTCATATTCTTTATGTAAGATACATGTTATTGGATATATTCTATAATTCCAAAAGTGATGTAAACTCCATAGATGATAGCATAGACCACTTCTCAACAAGTCAATAATCAGTTTCAAGGTAGTCATTACTTATCCGAATCAATCATTTCTTCATCATTATCTAAACATTAGATGTATATTAATGGTTGAATTTCCCTCAATCGTTTTTCTTCTAGTTTTTTGATCTTTCTACTTAATCAATTTTCTTTTATACCATTCATCATATGACCCCAAATCCTTAATAAAATAGCACTATATTAAAATACTTATATATCTCATAATTCATATAACCAGGAAATTAATGACAAAATATTCAAATGACATGATTCATGACTAGGCATATTAACAATTCTACATCATCTACAGTGGAATCATAACTTGATCATTATCCAAATTAATCTTTTAGTCTATATTCCTTTGACACTTGGGACATTGATTCATATAGTGCCCCATCTCCTTGTATTTAAAGCATTGAATATAGGGAAATTCTTTCCTTGTCTTTCAATTATGATCATGGTGGCCTTTTTACACACACGTGAAGAAAACTCTTTTTCCTATCAAGGATATTCCAAGGTGTTTCCTTCCACAATTACCACATATGGGAAACTACATCTTTATCATTTCCCCTACCATCCTCTTCTTATTTTCCTTTCCTTAAAATCCATAAGACTCTTATAAGTCTTTACATACCTTTTCAACACATGATACTATTTCTTCATATGATAATGATACTTTGGAGACAATCATACTTTGGAAAGCTAGCTTAAGACCATCAGAGAAAGGGTCCTTATTACTCTTTGTATCTTGTGCATTGGTGATTTTTTTCATTCCTTTTACTCATTGAAAATTCTAATCAATTAGATATTATATATTATCTCATATAATTATGAACTCTCTATATCTCTAAACATAGTATAACACATAATATAAATTTATGCATTATAAATCCTAAAACCATATTCTTTGGTTACTTTGGGGGCATAAATCCTTCATAATAGTTTGTAATAAGCACATGATTTTACCATATCATATCCCCTGCGAGTGTCAAAAAAATAGTGTATCAAGGCCCATTATTGTGCACTAGTTCCCATTCTAGTCTAGATAAAATATGTGTTTTGTGTTTTTACCCCTAGAGACATCTGTGCCAGAGCCACCTCTACTTGTTTATATCCAGATAGGGATATATTTTCTTGATAAACCACATAATATATTCTTACCAAAATTCTATTATGTCATTGTATTCTTATCCCAAAATTATTTCTTAGGGTTTTGTTCACTAATATACTTTTTCTATATCTAGTTTCCATGTTTTCTACAAAAATTCCTTTGATACCAACTGTAATGCCCCGACCCCAGAAGCTTGGAGCCGATACATTATTCTAATACATTTTCATGATTATAAGGAATTAAATACTAAAGGACTGATCTGTTTAGTAGTCTTTAAGAAATTAGATACATATATAGAACAAATTTTACATTTTGAAAGGATTCAAAAAATGACACATAATAAAATCTAATAAACTACATCTTTGAAAAATCAATAAATGATCACTTCTTCATAACCTGGGGAAGGAAAAAACTGAAAGGGGTGAGAAAAAATTCATAGAAAGGGTTAGGAAATACAATAAAAGATAACATAAAAATAATTATTGGGAAATGTGAATAACTAAAACACATTCCATTAAAAATAAACTTGGACACTTTATGTCAGGAATAAGAGGTCAATAAATAATTCCATAATAAAACATAATCATGGGTATTCTACTAGTCGAATAACCACATGAACCATCAATAATATTTTCATAATGTTGGAATTCATAATTCGGGACATCATAACCATATCATCAAGGCCTCGTGCCAAGACCATAAATAATCATTTTCTCAAGGCCTTGTACCAAGACCGTAGTTTGTCTCATGAGACCTACCGATGCACCGAGGTGATATAGCGGGCCCCACCTGATAGTTACTAAGTCCAATTCAATCTTAATATGAGTGGGTATAAACATAAACAACATTCACATTCATATTGAGACTACTATATGAAATATAAATAACTTTCCCCAAACATTATGCATAAACACTAACGATTCAGAGTAAATTGGTGAATGTTTTTAAGATAGAACATCCATAATAAGACTAATCATAATCTATTCAGTTAAATATATTATATGTTATAATAGGAGATAATCCTCATTTAAGTACAAGATTCAACAAAGTATGTTGACATAGATGAAGATTCCTTTAAATGAGGCCATTAAAAACATCCTTAAAGAAATAATCTTTAAACAATCCAATGTGTCCCATACCACTTTGAAAGATTCAAATCAAAATCCCTTGTAATATCCTTAAAATAAGGATACACATTATACGATATACCAAAATTAAGTATACAAAACCCAAAAAATTAGTGGTAAACATGGCATATATCTCATAAAAGTCAATGTGAGATTAGAAAATCCGTTTTTTTCATTGGAAAGAATATTTATTTCAGAAAATAATTTTTATTTATCATGAAATCATATTTTAAACATGTATATCCTATAAAATAAAAGTGTACGTCATTGAAATTATATTTGAGTCTTAAATAATTTATTATTGAGGTAAAATAATTTAAAAATTGTTTTTAATGAAACTTTTGAAATAAAATAATTTAGTGCGGTTCAAGAAACATATTAAAGGATTTTAAAGAGAAAAGGCTTGTTTGATTTCATAAAAACACAAATAAACAAAAATAAAGTATCCATGTTAAAATGTGTGATTATAAAATGATTAATATGGATTAAAATAGATTATAGTGTGAACATAAAAACTGGTAATAATTCAGGAAGTTGCATGAATCGGGCCTGCATTTTAGAAGGATTATTGAATGATCCTTTTAAAACATGTAACTCCCCAAATAATAAATATGGATTATGATTGGTATACATAAATAGAAAATTAAGTGTCTAGTATAACCAAAATAAATTCAATAATTAAATATTTTTAGAAATTATTCTACATTTAATTAATTTATTATAACCTTATTAAGTTTATTCATGGATTTTTTTATGGGTTAAGAGGTTCAATTTCATTGTTCGGGTCCATTTGTTTCATGATCGGTATACTTATATACATGAAAAGAGAATCATGTAAAATGAGGATTTTGTCCAGAATTGAAGTTATATGTTATTAGTGAGAATCCATAAGGTTACATGGTTATAAATTTCATTTGATTACTTAGAGTGAAGATGCTTCTTTATATAAATTATTTAATGATAATAGTTTGGGTTAATTGGTGGTTTTTGAACACCATGAACTCATTTTGATTTATAAATCAAAACCCTATGTACAAAGATATTCAAGAACAATAGATGATAAATAATAAATATATAATATTCTGGTTCAACCATAATAATGGTTTTATTACCATAATTTAATACAATAATAGAAATAGAAATCCCATCATCCTTGAATGTGGTAAATTAGCACATCTCGGATGGTGTTTTGTTTTTTTGTATAAAAGAATATGAAAAAGAGATGATGAATAATTATTACTTTATCATGAAATTTTTTTATTATATGTAAGATACTGGATTCATCACAACATTTTTATAAAATTTGGTGAGGAAATAAAAATAAAAGTAAGGAACTCAAAATAAAAGAAAAGTTGAGAAATCCCTTATGAAAATTCGGCAGCCTAACAACGTTACTTAAAATTTCATAAAATATTTTTATCTGAGAAAAAAGGTATCTAATCATTCTTAAATAATATTTATACTAATTTGGATATGGAATAACATAACCAAAAATAATCTAATTAAAATGAAAATACAATAACATAATAAGAGTGCTTGAAAGAGAGAGATATTTTGAGACGAAAATTCTGCAACATAACGGCTATGCAACATGGTTTTAAAAAACATTAAAAAGAGAGGGGAAAGGTGGAACCTAGTGATAAAATACAAATAAAATAGTATAGGAAAATAATAATATGGAAATACAATCATGGTATGAAAACATGAAATACAAATGACAAAAAGGGAACTTGGATGGAAAGAAATTAAAAGAGGTGTTTACCTCTTGAAGTAATCTTCCTTGAGAGCCTCTTTACGGGAGATCTTTTGTACTTTTGGAAATTCCAAGAGCTCATGGATGCGGGGAGTTACTAAGGTATTGTATTTAGGCATATCTTACACAAGTAACAAGGCTTGAGAAGAGTAAAGAGAAGAGGGAGTTTGGTGGGGGGGGGGGTTATGGTGAAGGAGAGGAGTGAATTTTGAATATTTTATTCATTATTTTATTTTTTCCCTCAAGACAACCAATAGTGTTATTTCATGTGACCCCTAATAGAAATAAGTGCATGTTTTTTCAATCCATGTGGCCTTAAATCACTCAGGATGTCATAAATAGGTTATTTAACAGATAATTTGTATATACGATATTTTACTGTATTTCAATATTCATCATAAATTCACGAATATCAGATATCCAAAAATTTCACCCTAACCATTTTTTCGACGTGTAGAATTCGAAAAATAAACTCGATTTTTTGAAAATATTTTTCAAAATATTTTTTCTATAATTTTTAAACAAAATCATAATTTATTCAAAAAGAAATTTAAAACTATAACTCATTTTATAAAACGTTGATAAATTAATCAAGGCCCCATAAAATTATATTATAATTATAAGACAATAAAGTAACAATTTGTGATTAAATTTTATGAAAATTAATTTCCATTTTAAATTATTAAACTAATCAGAAAAAGTTAATTTAAATATTTATGTCATACAAAAATACCAATACTTATACTATGACTATTTTTTCACTTTTAAGATGTCTAAATTGTATTTATACATTTATGGGCGAAGTTTCTATTTTTTGTATGATTTAGTATTCATTAGTATTCATTAATATTCATAAGGGTATGACACTATTCATAAGGGTATGTTACCATCCACCAAAAATTATGTTTTCCTTATCAGAGTTTAAATATCTTACTGAACGCAACCGTGTATGTCATTTTATGGAAAATAAAATCACAGAGGTGGAAAAATTATCTTTACTTGACAAGGTTATAACAAAGTGGACTTTTATAGAGACTTCGTGTTTCATTAATTCTATATTAAATCTATTTTTCATTTCTTGGGGTGTCACATATCCTTACTCCAATTGATTTAAAATAGAAATGAAAAAAAATAAGCCACATTACTTTGTGGAAGTGGTAGCCCACACATATACATGTGCAACATTATCATTTGACAACAAATGGAAAGGGAAAATATTTATATATTATATCATATTTAAAAAAGAATAATAAATTCATAAATATAATATATAAATAATAAATACATCATAATAACGAAAAATTAGAAATGGTGATGGAAAATGAATCATATCGCTGTGTGGAGGCAGTAATCACCACATTTGCACTAGTAAAACATTCATTTCCCATTTCATGGAATGGAGGTGGAAAATAGTATTTTCATAATCATACTAACATCTCATTATATTAATGATACATTATTAATCATGTTATGATGTATACAAAAGAATTTGAGATGGTGGAGGAAGAAATAAAAGTGAAAGAACTCAGTTAATAGTTATACCAATTCATTGTGAAACCTCATTTGGCTTACACCTTAAGACTTAAAAGAATGGTATTCAGTTAAAAAAATATCAATGAAATATGGATAGATTTTTTAGATATATTATGTTATGTTTTTGATGATATATAAGGCTTTTTAAGTGTGAGTAAGGTATGCCAATTGGTATCCTTTTATAAGGGATTGAGAGAACATAATTGGAAGTCTTTTAAAGATTAAAATATATGAATGTATTACTGATTCTAAATTTCTCCAATATAAAAACAATTAAAAGATAATTAGTCAATGTTATAAATACCATACACAAATATAATTAAATCAATAATTTTATTATTCTTTAAAACTTATATTTTAGGTCCCCCCCCATAATCATTTTTTAACCCTAACATTTTTTAAAAAAATCTCTTTTTATTATTCATTATAATAAAAAATTAAGTTGAACATATTAAATTATATTAATTATTCTAAATAAAAATATGGAATAAATTTTACAATATTAAATTTCTATCAGTGGAATAAATTCATATTAATATAAAACAAAAAATGTAATAGAAACAATTTCAGAAAAATTCATATTTAATCATAAAACTAGATTTGTCCATATTCCATGCCTAGTAAAAACTATTATGTTAATAAATTCTTTTTTATTCAATATATAATCTATAAATATCATTAAAATATTTAAAAAATATTGAATAATCAAATTCATTAATATAAAAACACACTCTCTACATACAAAATATTTTAAATAAAAACATTTCTATTAAACTTCAAACTATTTTATTTTCCTATCTAAAAAATTAATATCTGATGAATTAATTTCATAAATTTTTAAAAAACAATTTTTCAAAATTTATTTTGTGATATTAATACCCAAAAATCCAATGAATATGTGATAAATATCGCATTAAATAATAATATATTAATAGGGTATTACAGTTTGACCAAACTCAGTGTTACATGAAATCCAAGAAACAAAATAAAAATAAATTTAATTAAAGATAAATATGTCATAAAATATTAGGATTTTACAACCTGACTTGTGTAAATACAACATATATCATGTGTCCAACAAGGGTATATGATGTGTGGTATCATCAACTTCATCTGGAATGTATCCTAGATATATGAAGTCATACCATTATGAAATACTTGACGTGTTATCTTATGATGCACATAGTGTGTACAAATTTGAGGATTATTCACTATGTACCATCAAAATATGATTCATGAAATTAAATTCATAACATTTCTCAAAATTCTAATTGTTATTATTTTATATCTATTCCAAAGTACATAAAGAAAATAATAATTAAATATCATTATTATTATTCACTATATATAAACCGGAAATATCATTATATATTTTTAATAATAATGATATACTTAATTATCATAAAATCCATTTCATTATACAACATTATTATTTATAAATAACATATTAAACCATTATAAATAATTTAATCTTAATTGTTTTTGTATAACTAATTTTTTCACACATTACTATGGGAATAATATATTTTTATTAAATTAATAATAAAAATTTCATTTATTATCAACATTAATAAATAATAAATTTCATCAGTATAAATTCTTGACCTCTGTAATTATTCTTATAGTCAAAAAAATATCTATCACTACACACATGTTAATTTATAAAAAATAATATGATTATTATTTCTGATTTTGTTATTATGAATATTATTTAATATTTTATCTTTAATAATAATAGGAAAAAGGGTTAATAATTTAAATAATTTTTCTTAAAAAAATTAATTGAAAGTTTTCTCCATTTTTACATTTCTTTTAAACATTTATACTTGAAATTTGGATTCTATTGTATTTATAAAGAGTCTTTTATACTATGAAATTTTTATAAATGAAATTTTTTTATTCAAACATTAAAATCCTCTTAGTTTTCCAAAAATTAAATGCATTTACCTAGGAATTTCCATTTCCAATTCATGTACATATAACCATTATAAAAATATATTATTATTATTATTATTATTTACAAATAAATAAATGTACCTTCATAATATGATCAATCGGGAAAATCATCATAAATTAGAGGTATCATTGATTCACCTGAACCTTCAATATTCAATGAATCCAAAATATTTACAAGAAAAAATTATTTAACCCAAATATAAACTGTTAATAATATTTAACCTAATCACTTTGGGAAGAGAAGATAACAAATGGAGAAGCTACATGAAGGATGGTAATTGGTGGAAAACCTCACCACCCAATATGAATTCATGTACATATACATCAGTGAACCTAGGTCATGAGAGGAGTAAGATGTTTGAAAATCAATGAGGAATCATTTATAGGAAAAATAAAAAAAATTATACTGAATAAGAATCACATGTAACAAACCATTAGAATTATATAATTCTTTTTTTATGTTAAATCCTATACTTGTAAAATGATTTAATGTAAAGTATTACTTGAGGAAGAATATTAAAATTTAACAAGAAGAATAATTCTCAATTAAATATAATAATAAAAATTATATTTAACTTGTAAATATTAATTCAATGTTTCTAGATTATGATTGTGTTAAGTTAACATTAATTTATTTAAGATTAAATCCTCCTTAAATTCATTTCAAGTTTACGTCATATTAGGTTCTTTAAATTATAAAATATGAAAGAAAAATTCAAAACACATGATATATAGAAATAAATAATATAAAATTCATGGAACATTGGTGATATTTGAGAATTTGATGATCACTCTATGATCTCTAGTTATGGTCATCTCCTCTATCATAAGGAATATAGGGAACATAGAGGGTGTATTATATATTTTTTAAGGATGAGGGTGGAGGGATGTTTTCTTTATATTTTTTCAGTGGGTAAAAATTAGAGGATGATAATGGGGAATTATAGGGGTGAATTATTTTTTCCATAATTCTTATCATGTCTTGAATTATTACACCTCATTAAATATAAATAAACTCTTTTCTAAATTCTATGATTCATAAATTTATTAATGGATAATAAATGTCAAAATTATGGAGCTCTAGAATCTCCCTTAATTAGTCATCTCTATAAAGATCCATCTTTTCTCTGTCAAGTGAAATTTCATCCCCACTTCTCCATCACAACATAAAATAAAAATAAAAATAATATATTCTTATTTTAAACTCAAAAATTCAATGTCTTCTGGTTTTGATACTTTTCATGATATTTTTAAATCTCTTAAGAAAATACCCCCAATTTAGATGCAACAATAATGTTGGAATATCAATTTAGGACTCTATTTAGGAGTTAGTAAACATTCACACATGTGTGGATAAAAATAATATATTTAAAATAAATTTGTTACTTTGAAAGCCTGAAATGATGGAAGGTTACTAAACCAACTGCATATCCATCTCGAAAAATATTATTTAAATATTTTAAACTCATTTTTACATAAAACATAAGTCACTTCATCCACTATACATTCAATAAAATGAAACTTAAAAAGAAACATTAATGAAAATAGATGGGGGAATTGAGCTCATATCTAGTTTTAACACTACCATTATCAGTATTAAACATTTATATATTATTATAAAACTCAAACAAAATGAATCAATTTCTCATTAAATATTTTATGGA
This sequence comes from Viscum album, assembly GCA_963277665.1. NCBI lineage: Eukaryota > Viridiplantae > Streptophyta > Magnoliopsida > Santalales > Viscaceae > Viscum > Viscum album. The sequence continues at coordinate 1,146,876,968 of OY728138.1, forward strand.
TGCCTCCATCCAAAGGTACCCTTCTTGTTACATTGATCAAGAAAGAGAGATAAAAATGCCTAAAAACCACATTCAATAGGCCATGGTTTGGTGAATAGAACTGATGGTATATCTATCACAAAAATGTGATGCGCTATATGTGTTTAAGGAGTAATGGATAATATGCAAAGAACAACCAACCATCATTATTCATAAATAACAAATAAAAATTAATACATGTGTTCTCATATATAAACCAAAAGGAAATCTTAAAGTACCAAACTTAAGACTAGACAAAACTAAGAACTCTAATAATTCCTAAAAAAATAATTAGAAAATTCCATTAGATAGTAATTTATATCCTGATCTCCAAACTACAACTACTTTTCTATAAAATAGTTTATTTAAATGTTTGGTGAGAATAACATGTATTCAATATAGGATCCTCGCTGAATCCCCTCTTAGAAAATTTCAAAGGAGAACAATAAATTCAAGTGAAAAAAAATGAATCTAAGTCATCAACTAAATAGTTAATACCAGTTGTTCATTATCACCATGGAAAGCCAATCAAATAATTCATAGAAGTAATCCATTACTTATCAAAATCATATATATATATATATATGAGGGGACATCACATAAAATTCTTAACTGCATTATCA